>CM019063.1:536769950-536917920 GCA_009667805.1 Leptobrachium leishanense
GGTACTACAGAAAATTTGTACCCCACTACAGTGACTTGGCCAAACCCCTGACTGATCTGACCAAGAAATCCCTGCCCCGCCAAGTCCTGTGGTCCCCGGAGTGCGAACAGGCCTTCCGGCAACTGAAGGCCGCCCTGACCCAAGCGCCCCTGCTGGCAGCTCCCAACTATAACAAACGTTTTGTTGTCCACACAGACGCGTCCATGTTCGGACTGGGAGCTGTCCTGAGTCAAGTGGGGGACGACGGGGGGATCATCCGGTGGCGTTTATTAGCCGGAAGCTGTTGCCACGAGAGGTGGGGTATGCTGCAGTGGAGAAGGAGTGCCTGGCCCTGGTCTGGGCCCTACGGAAGCTCCAACCCTACGTCTACGGTCGGTCCTTCACCGTGATGACCGACCATAACCCTTGGTATGGCTCAACCGGAGTGGCGGGGAGAACGGCCGCCTGCTGCGGTGGAGCCTGGCTCTCCAACCCTTCAACTTTTCAATCCAATATCGGCCCGGGTCGCAGAACGGTAACGCAGATGGGTTATCGCGACAGTCGGCCCGGGAACCAGGGGATTGGGGAGCCCCGACTACCTCGGTACGACCCGGTGGGGTCCAACCGAGTGCGTCGGACCTTGGGGAGGGGGAGGAGTGTCACGGGATGGCCCAGCACCCTCAGCCAGGGGCGGTGCAGTGACAGTGGTGACATGGACACTTGGGTGTGGTGGCACGCACCCCGTTTTACCAGTATTTTGATTTAGATGTGATATTGTGTGGTGTAATAAAGTGTTCCCCGTTGGTTTATTGTGTAATGTATTTTCCCTTTGTTTGCCTTCGCCCGCCGCCATTTTCCGATCCTTGTGGCGCAGTTAGAATTCTCGATTCGGAAAATGGCCGATTCGAACCATCCGGTTCGAATCGTAAAATGGCCGATTCGGACCATCCGGTCCGAATTGGCGACTCCCTGAAGGCCAAGGGCCAATGGGTCCTGGGAGGGCGGGCAAGGAGTCTCATTGTATTCTAATTTATGTGAAGTTGTTAAATGCTTGAACCGTGCATAATAAAGGGAGATTCTGCAGTGCATTCAGCTTTGACTGGTGTGACTTTGTCTCCGCCGCATTTTCGTATCTGAGAATCCCTCGTGGTCTCAGGGTGCGGCGTTCCAGATCCGAACCGAACCGAGCGCTCTGTGCCTGCAGCGAGGATCAGGGCAGAGGCGCAGCGGAAGGTGTTTCGGTTCCCAGAACGAGAGATCCGAACCGAAGGGAGCGGCCGTGTACCGCGCTTCGGTACTGCGGTAAGACCCGACCTCTCCACTGGTCCCGCCAGATCCGAAACTCCCTCCAACCCCGACCCGAAGCTCCCTCCAGACCCGATCCGACCCTCCATCCCTTCCCGATCCGAAAAGTCCGCCGCCCAAGATCCGAAGAGACACCCGCCCCCCGGATCGGGAACGTTTCCCCATAAGATCCGAAACGTTTCCCCATAAGATCCGAATCTTCCTCCGCGGCTACCAGAGCCGATTTCCACAGACGTCCTACACCCGCAAGGTCAGTGAACCAGTTGCTCGGGACGCTGAGTGCTGTATGGCTCAGTGGTCGGACTGGTTCTAGGCAGGAGTCCCCTCCATCGCCCGCTAACCCTTCCCCAGGGTCACGCCAGGCCGCACGAGACGCCGGGTGCGTGTCACTCGGTAGTCGGGCCAGCGGTAAGCGACGGGGTCACGCAGATAGAGCACACCCGCAGGCGGAACAACATCTCCATTCCGTCATACCACGTTACACCCCCCCCAGCAAAATCAATTGGATTTCCCGCTCCCTCCCCCCCAGCAAAACCAGTTGGATTCCCCCCTCCCCCCAGCAAAATCAATTGGATTTCCCGCTCCCTCCCCCCCAGCAAAACCAGTTGGATTCCCCCCTCCCCCCAGCAAAATCAATTGTATTTCCCCCTCCCTTCCCCCAGAAAAATCAATTGCATTTCCCCCTCCCTTTCCCCAGAAAAATCAATTGTATTTCCCCCCCTCCCCCCAGCAAAATCAATTGTATTCCCTCCTCCCCCAGCAAAATCAATTGGATTTCCCCCTCTCTCCCCCAGCAAAATCAATTGGATTTCCCCCTCTCTCCCCCAGCAAAATCAATTGGATTTCCCTCCCCCCAAAAAAATCAATTGAATTCCCCCCTGGGTTGCTCATCTCACCAGGATTCATTGAGAACAATCTTCTGTGGACTCAGCAGACAGGATGGAGTGCAGCCAGTTTCTCTTCCACTGCCCTGCGCGCATCAGTGAGGGGGCGGAGCCAAAACAGCGTGCCTGCTGGAGTAAACAGTGTGGGAAGCAGGCACGCTGCAGCACCGCCGCGGGGCCACGGCTGACTGGAGCTGTGTGAAACCAGGATCCACTACAGGATGTTATCAGGAGCCTGTGTAACTGTGTGCTGCCCAGAACCAATTAATTGCTGCTGCTAAAATAAATTCACTCTTTGCTGCCTGCGCTGGGAGGCTCAGTGCTCTGTGGTGTTCACATGCTGAGGTTGTGGTCTAGCGGCAGCAGGCAGATGATCCGCGGTAACAAATTAGGCCCTGCCAAGAGGTGCCGGTGTTGTGTCGGATCCGGTTCCTCGTCGAGAGCTGTTCCAAGCAGCCTTAGTATGAGGGTTTTATACGAATTCTGTCGTTTTTCAATGCAAAAACAAAGTATGTTCTTAATAAATACGGCATAACATTAAATAGGCTTAAACAAAACAACCCTTTAGGCCCCGTTCACACCTGGGTGTTTTACAGTGCGTTCCTGCGCGCTGTAAAATGCACAAGCACAGAAATCCCATGATTTCCTATGGGGCCCGTTCACACCTGAGCACTTTACAGCACGCAGGAACGCACTGTAAAACGTCCAACGCACAAAGAAGTCCAAACGGGAGCTTCTTTGGGGCATATTGCAGCGCTGCAGTCGATGGTCGCGTTCGCGCATTTTTTACATTTGCGCTATACGTGTCAAACGCGCATATTGCCACACGTAAAAAAACGCGCATTTTGCCACACGTAAAAAACGCACAGGTGTGAACCCAGCAATAAACTAGTATATATAAAAAAAAATAAAAGAAAGGAAAATGGTTTATATGTCTAAATAATAAACCAGATAATTAGTAAATATTTTACATTAACCGTTTTTAGTGTAAAATAAAAAAAAAATCATACAAAACGTCTCTGCAAGAAATACAAACCCCAAAACTGAGTGTCAATGGGTGAGAAATGGCTGCTTGGAACAGCTCTCGATGAGGAACCAGATCCGACACAACACCGGTCGGCACGCTGTACCGGCTCAAAAAAAAACCCTGATTTTAATTATTAATAGCCTTTATTAAAACCAATTAATAAAATTAGGATCTACACTTACAATTAATTTTATATAATTGATTAGTTTAAATAATTGTTTTAGAAAATAAATGGAGTTGGAGGAGGTCGCGCCCAAACTTCAAATGGAGTAATAAATAAGAGAAAAGTCTGTAACTGATCTCTAGATAGTCTTTATCAGATGGCTCAAATAAACAGTCTTGGCCTCTGGGCAGGTCTCTGCAAGCTCCGTAGCAAACCAGATGGTTAATAAGTAGTAATAACTTGATACAAGTCCCGTGGTGCTGAGCCAACGTGGGTGAATAAAGCAAACAAAGGTATTTTGTTTTTTTTCAAGCCTGGATCTTACCCAGTCAGAAGGTTCACCCCTCGGTAGTTCCGTCCCTCAAGATGTCACAAGATCATCAGGGTTGGTCTCCGAAATGCGCTTTATCCTCCTTAGGATGTCCGCAGGAAACTTCAAATAAATAGACCAGACACAAGAGTCTTAGACCTGGAGTCCGCGCTCACGGGGCACGCAGTACTTCCAAGATGTGCTCCTTACGTCTGCCTCCTTTGAGCTCCACCGCAGATGGGGGAAAAAATACTTGAATGGGATAGCTTGATAAACGAATTTATTGAAATTCAATAAAATAACACCTTACATCAATATGATGCTCCAGATAAAATAAAACAACAAAATGAACAAGCCAAACGCGTTTCACGCCTCGCTGGCGCTTCCTCAGTGGCAATAGAAAAGACAAATGGACTTGCATGCTTTAAACACATTAATATACTCTCAGCATCCAAAGACACCAGCAAGTTAATCATTACCGAGCCGGTGTGGACAATTAAGACACAAACTGCAATTAAGCCTTTTAGCAGAGGTGTCCTAAACAAGATCAGACAATTTCCCTTGAATGAACCTTATGATATACACATTGATATAGTAAAATAAATAAAATCTAATTGATAAAGACGATACGGAGACTTCAACAGTGTATCACAAGTAAAAATAATAAGAAGCAAACGAGTTTTCAAGGGCGATACAGAGGACTCTATTCTGAATCCAATACCTCAAAATCAGGATTTAATTTGTCTAGGGAACATGCTAGTGCAAAAATACACACGCTTGACAATGAAAAGATAATATCACCCTTATCATACATAATATTTCTACTTAGATTAGAGGGAAAAATTTAAATGGTCCGTGACGAAACCGTAAAATTTGAATCTAAAATAGATAAAATTGTGCCAAAGGGCGAGAGTAAGAATTTGGTTAAATGCAACCATACATGAAAACTTCAAAAGAGAGTAAAAAAAGAAATAAAAATTTGCATCTCCATGGGGTAGCAATCATTCTCAAAAGATATGCCTCTTGATAGCAGAAAAAAAATGGAAGGCTACGAGACCCTAATAGGAACATGCACTATGTGGGGAATACCGGAGAAACGTCCATGTGGACATAGACAAGAAGAAAAATGAAGGGTGGTTAGATATTAAAACCGGGGGGGGGGGAATGGAAGGCTACGAGACTCCTAATAGGAACATGCCACTATGTGGGGAATAAGACAGGGAGAGTTAATGAAAAATATTACTCTGGCCCTAATGCTGAATCCGGTAGGAGGAGGGAATATTTCCGCTCTAAAAAGTCTCAAGAAAATTTCTTTAATAATAGAAATACAACGAATGGGAATCAATTCTCCTCTAAGAGAAATCCCAACCTTACTCCCATCTGTGAACGGCCGGTCCAGTCCATCTCCAATTTAGGACCCCCAAGACACATAGCACCCCCTGAAATGCAAGATTTAGGGGTGGAAGGAGGGGCAATACAGGCAAAAAAATCTTTGGAGATACAAGCTGAGGGACCTGCTACTACCTCTCCAATAGATAAGGCTAGCAAGGTGTCTCACATTCCCCATTCTTCTATGGTATCCATCCAACAGACAGATCCCATTACCTTACATGTCTCCACTGGTAAAAAGCCCACACGAGATAGGGACATCATATACCCCTGTCTCTCCTTAGCATCCACTTATCATGCAGACCCCAAATCACCTATGCACCCATCAGGAAAAGTTTACAAGGAGCAAAAGATACCAAATCTAATAGTCTTCCTCATTATCAGTGGGCTTCCAGATGGAATAAAGGAATTTCCCCAAAAAAAGATTTCCATAGTTACAACAAATATCAACCCCTTGCGGATAGAGAACAGGTTTTTTTGAAGGAACACGATCCACCAGCCCAGGATCTAATGAGTATCAACACCAAATCAGAGCCACGGGGAACTATATTAGGGAAATCAGGACCATTAAAAAGACCACTAGAAAGAACAGGCGAGGGACTAGGGCAGGCAGATCCAAAAGTAGTAAGGAAAAAAGCAAGAAAGGCAACCAACCAGCAGAACCAGATATGAAGGGAATTTTTAATCTAAGTCATCATGTGGTCACTGAACCAGAGAGGAAAGTTTTAAAAAAAGGGCTTAAGTTCACACCAAGTGTTAAAGTTAATAAGTTCGATCTATATATAGACCTTAAAAAATTTCAGCGGAAACTTTGTTTAAAAAAAATCTTTCTTAAACATCCCCTTGAAAGACCGGTAGAAACATCTCGGTACAAGCATACCGAGCTGAAGGAACCCTCTAAATTTTTTCATAAAGGTATGGTATCTGAGGAAATGAAAATTTTTGAATTTATGGTAATGAAAGATCTAGACAAGATATCTGGTAAAAAAAATTCCCCTAATCTCACCAAAAAGGAGGTTGAGGCATTAAAAACACTTAATAATGACCCCTCCCTTGTCATAAAGCCTGCTGACAAGGGTGGGGGCATAGTTTTATGGGATATAGACAAATATAATTCGGAAGCAGCCCGCCAATTAAATGATCTTGAAACCTACTCAATTCTGCCATCCAACCCCACAGATAAAATTAAAACTGAACTCATTGACCTTCTGTTGAAAGGGAGAGATAGTGGTATTCTCACTGAAAAAGAATATGTATACCTCAATATATTGTTTCGAAAAATTCCTGTCTTATACCTTTTACCTAAAATCCACAAAGATCAGCAAAACCCGCCGGGGAGGCCTATAATTTCAGGCATTCATTCCCTCACAAGTAGATTATCTCAATATATAGATACATTATTACAACCGGCCGTCAAAATGATTCCATCGTACCTGAGAGACACCATGCATCTCCTACAGCTACTTGATCTCTTTGAATGGGAGGATTCATTTTTGCTTGTTACCTGCGACGTTCGTTCCTTATACACCATTATTCCACACGATAAAGGATGCGCAGCCACTCGCCATTTTTTAGAACAACAACAGCTTTATGAACCCGATCAGGTTGATTTTTTGATACAGGGTATAGAGTTCATCCTACATAATAATTTTTTTAGTTTTAATGGTACATTTTATCTTCAACGGAAAGGTATTGCGATGGGGACCAGGTTTGCGCCCAGCTATGCCAATCTTTTTATGGCATTATGGGAAGCCCAATGGTGTCCACGCTGGGCGCAGAACCTGGTCCTCTACCGTCGCTATATCGATGACCTGTTTTTCATTTGGAAAGGGGGTGAGGATAGTCTCAATGAATTCCTTAGTGAATTGAATCAAAATGACTGGGGCATCTCTCTAGAAACCCATTTCCATGGGAGCGAAATTAACTTTCTCGATCTAACTTTGTTTGTTGAGGGGGGTTTTTTAAAACGAAAACTTTTTTCAAGCCCGTACACACAAACAGTTTCATAGAATTCACTAGTTGCCATGCCAAGGCTTGGCTTAATAGTGTTCCCAACAGCCAGACAACCCGATTGCGGAGGAATTGCACGGATGTTGTGTCTTTTGAAGCTCAGTCCCAGGAGATGAGCCAGAAATTCATCGAAAAAGGGTTCAATAAAGATAAAATTGACTCTCTTATCCTTCAAACTAAGGAGAAAGATAGAGGGGATCTTCTTAAATATAAAACCAATTTGGTGGAAAAAGCACCGATTATACCATTCATTTATAATTTTAACAGTCAAAAGACATTAATAGGAGTATTCAGAGGAATTGGAAAATCCTCTTGGAAGACCCGTTGTTACGAGAACTTTTGGAGGATAGACCCCAAATTGTTAATCGTGGTGCATCAAATATTAAACAAAAGGTTGTTAGAGGTGTTCAGAAAAATAATCCAACTCGGAATCCCTTTCAGATTAAGGAAGGTTTTTATAGATGTGGCTATTGTTTAGCCTGCAGAAATCTAAAACTCAACAAATGTCACTTCTCCACCTTTGAATATAAGGAAAGTTTTAGGCTGAAACAGATTATGAGCTGTCAAACCAAAAATGTTATATATGGCTTAATATGTCCCTGCAATCTAGTTTATATTGGAAGGACAACGCGCCCATTGCATGTGAGAATCATGGAACATGTAAGAAATATACGTAAAGGGCATGAGAAACATCCTTTATCTGCTCACTTTTTACAGAAACATAAAGATCCATCAGGTTTAAATTTTTTGCACTGAAAAAAATTAATAAAGATTGGCGAGGAGAGGACTTTGTTAAGAAAATTAATAAGGAGGAGATGAAACTAATATTTATGTTTGATACGTTAATCCCAAAGGGTTTGAATTCTGATTTGAGCTGTGTCATTTTCTCTGATTATCCTCCCTTCATCTGGTTCTACAATTTAGCTGTTTTATGTCTATTAGTCTATTACAGTTCATATTACTGGACATATTTTGTTCGTTATTAACCTCCATTGAGAGATAAGCCTCCTTTCACATGCTGGTTCCCTGCAGACACTTTTAGTTCCTTTAGGCACCTTTTAGACCAGGTAGCCGATTTCTATTTCTTTTATTTCCCCCCCCCCGTTTTAATATCCAACCACCCTTCATTTTTCTTCTTGTCTATGTCCACATGACGTTTCTCCGGTATTCCCCACATAGTGCTGTTCCTATTAGGAGTCTCGTAGCCTTCATTTTTAATTTCCTTTTAATATCCAACCACCCTCATTTTCTTCTTGTCTATTCCACATGGATGTTTCTCTTTCCCCACATAGTGGCATGTTCCTATTAGGAGTCTGTAGGCTATTTTTTTTTCTGCTATCAAGAGGCATTATCTTTTGAGAATTGATTGCTACCCCATGGAGATGCGAAATTTTTATTTTTTTTTACTCTCTTTTGAAGGTTTCATGTATGGTTGCATTTAACCAAATTCTTACTCTCGCCCTTTGGCACAATTTTATCTATTTTAGATTCAAATTTTACGGTTCGTCACGGACCATTTAAATTTTTCCCTCTAATCTAAGTAGAAATATTATGTATGATAAGGGTGATATTATCTTTCATTGTCAAGCGTGTATTTTTGCACTAGCATGTTCCCTAGACAAATTAAATCCTGATTTTGAGGTATTGGATTCAGAATAGAGTCCTCTGTATCGCCCTTGAAAACTCGTTTGCTTCTTATTATTTTTTACTTGTGATACACTGTTGAAGTCTCTGTATCGTCTTTTATCAATTAGATTTTATTTATTTTACTATATCAATGTGTATATCATAAGGTTCATTCAAGGGAAATTGTCTGATCTTGTTTAGAACACCTCTGCTAAAAGGCTTAATTGCAGTTTGTGTCTTAATTGTCCACACCGGTTGGTAATGATTAACTTGCTGGTGTCTTTGGATGCTGAGAGTATATTAATGTGTTTAAAGCATGCAAGTCCATTTGTCTTTTCTATTGCCACTGAGGAAGCGCCAGCGAGGCGTGAAACGCGTTTGGCTTGTTCATTTCTTGTTTTATTTTATCTGGAGCATCATATTGATGTAAGGTGTTATTTTATTGAATTTCAATAAATTTGTTTTTCAAGCTATCCCATTCAAGTATTTTTTCCCCCCATCTACGGTGGAGCTGAAAGGAGGCAGACGTAAGGAGCACATCTTGGAAGTACTGCGTGCCCCGTGAGAGCGGACTCCAGGTCTAAGACTCTCGTGTCTGGTCTATTTATTTGAAGTTTCCTGCGGACATCCTAAGGAGGATAAAGCGCATTTCGGAGACCAACCCTGATGATCTTGTGACATCTTGAGGGACGGAACTACCGAGGGGTGAACCTTCTGACTGGGTAAGATCCAGGCTTGAAAAAACAAAAAAACAAAAAAAAAAACATTTGTTTGCTTTATTCACCCACGTTGGCTCAGCACCACGGGACTTGTGTCAAGTTATTACTACTTATTACCATCTGGTTTGCTACGGAGCTTGCAGAGACCTGCCCAGCGGCCAAGACTGTTTATTTGAGCCATCTTATAAAGACTATCTAGAGATCAGTTACACAGACTTTTCTCTTATTTATTACTCCATTTGAAGTTTGGGCGCGCCCTCCTCCAACTCCATTTATTTTCTATATTTGTTCTTTTTTGGGCAGTTGGACAGACTACCTGGAGGAGTTTATTGGCAGCACCCATCCAAAAATTATTTTTTCTTCTCTCTTTAGCGCCAACCATCACACACACGTAACTAAATAATTGTTTTAACCCCTTCACTACCACGTGATATTGTGTGCTCAGCTCATTTTTACCGCTTTCGCTCATAATGTTTAAATGCGATTTGAAGTCACATTTTATTATACGACCCAGACATATTATACATTATTTTTTTCGGCAGATTCATAATAGATAATTTTTATATGTATACATCATGTCCTGCCTGAATATTATAACAAAAAATGCCATACAATTTGAATTTTCAATCATCTACAGCGTGTAAAGTGTTTGTTTTTTTTTCACATTTCATCACCAAGCTTTTACAGTTATATTTTCTATGGGGTGCATTTGTTAAAAAAATTAGGAATGGGGACTCGTTACATTTATTTTTCTGAGAAATTATGATTTTATCTAAACCCCCCCAAAATAAATTGTTAGTGCAGCATCATTGCTCACATTATAATTGAAAAGTGAACAATAATGCTGCATTAATAAAAAAAGAACAAAAATCCCATTTTTTTTTTATTTAATTATTTTTTTTTCCTTAACAGGGGGGTCCAATGACATCACCATATCTCCACCATAGGTGTCAGCTAGAGGTTAACTCTCGAACTGACATCAACACACATGGACACGATGACGTCAGTAGGCGGGGGAGATCCCAGAGGCCTGGCCGACATCCAAGATGTCGGCCACCTCGGAAAAAGGAGGTGATCCAGCACCGATTTTCACCGAATCACGTTCCAGCCCTTAGAGGGGTTAAAGGCAGGCATCGCTTGGAAGGGCAAACTGTGCACTTCCAAGGGATGCCTGCCTTTTCTTTCTGCCCCCTTACCGATGGAGAGGGAAAGAGGTCCAAAGGACCCCCCCTTCAGGCACTTTCCCTGCTCTGGCGGGAGGGTGTCTGAAATAGACATCATCGCGCAGAGCTCGATGATGTTATTCATGCGGCCAAGGTCCTGGAGGCTGGGCTTACATCCAAGATGTCGGCCCGCACCAGGAGGCTGCAGCGATCTGCCGAAATACCAGCAGAACGCGACTGCAGTGAAAAGGACATGCTCAGCAAGGAAAGCCCATTTAGCTGGATGCGCTGAGCGCGTCCGTCGCAGCGAAGTGTTTAAGAAATTGTACAATGATACTGTCATGGAGCTGATGTAACGCTCCATGCTTCAAACCCCAAGAGACTTTATGTTCATTTATATTGTGTGTTTTTAAATATTTTACATAGTTTGGTTTTAGTTTAAATTAGTTTAGTGTAAAATGGCGTAACTTTAGTTTTAAATATACTTATATTCCTGTAGGTAAATGTGTTTCTGTATAGCCAGTAAACAAGCTTTACTGCTGTGTAATTTATGCAACAGGGTTTTTCCCATTATCTAGCTGCATGTTTAATTCAAGGGATCCGTGATAGTGCTTGTGTTTAATCTGATGTGTTAGAACAATGGATTATACAAATGTTGTGTGAGCTGAAGGCTAAAGAATGTAAAGAATGTTTATTGTAAATAACTGACATAATGTAATTAGTATGGGTAGGACGAGGTGCGTCATTTTATGCAAATTATGACTGTTGGACTTCAGCATAAATGGTGGCGTTTTGTTCATTAAAAGGTCAGAGAACTCTCAAGCTCAGAGAGAGAGGATCCTGTTGGAACATACAGCCGCGTCTGGTGTTTCATTCAGCGACGCTACACTATACTATCACCCTCAGAAGGTACCGAGCCGCCTTCTGGAAATCCCTAACGGCTCCAGGGCAGAGGAACAGAAGCAGGCGGGTCAAGCTGCTCGAGGCGCTGAGGACAGCGCTCCCAGTAGCTGGGCTGACCGCAACGAAGGGGTGTCTGGAGAGTCAGGACAGGTGGAAGGGAACGGTTCCGCCACATTGGTGGCAAGCGGTGTGCATAGAGGCTCTCTAACACCAATACACCCCAAGATGACAAACTATACAGCCTGCAAGCAGGACACCCTGAAGGACCTGCTGGAAAGCCATGGAAGGAGCGAATATTGAAGAAAGGGTCAAAGGCACAAGTTTGGTGCAACTAGGAACGAGATGAAAACGCTCAAGGAGGTAAAAAGACGCCTCAAGCAATATGGTCCAAACCCTAGCATGGACCTGTTCCAGAGCGTTTGGAATGAGGTCTGTTTATTGCAGAAAGGGGAAGCTGTGCAGGACCAGGAAGATTTTAACCCTCTGCATGTGGAATACAGTAAATACAAGGTCCCAGGCTGGATGGAGCCAGGGGACATTCGTGGGCAGGAGAACTGGCTGGCAACTACACCACACACCCAGAGGGTGCCTACAGACTTGGATTGGCAGAGACCAGGGATTTTGGAAGCATCGGCTTCTGCCAACGCCAAGACCCAAACAAAATATGCCTCCGCACCAACCGTGACCGTCAACCCACCCTCAAGTAAGGCTAAAAAGAAGCGGAGGGGTGGACGGGTGAAAGAAATGGAGGTGGTGCTGGAGAGCGAATGCAAATGTTGTGACCCGCTTCGAAGGGAGGTAGAGACCTTGAAAGGGCAACTAGACTTTGCAACCCAGAGCGAGAAAGAGACTGGCCTGCAATTGCACCGGCTACAGGATGAGCTGCGAGCTGTCACGGTGGAGAGAAATGGTCACTGCATGGAAGTACGAGAACAGTCGGTCAGTATACGAAAATTGTCATCCCAGCTGCAGGTCTGTGAGGACTGTAACATCGACCTACACACGGAGCTCAGTGGTGCTCAGGCGCAGATAGCGGAGCTGGAGCGCAGCTCCCGTGTAATGATCGAGCAGCTGGAGGCTGAACAGCGAACTGGAGCTGCTCAACACATAGAAATAACAGCTTTTAAAATTCACCTGGAGAACTGCGAGCAGGAATTAGAGCGGACACAGCTCTCCTGAGATACTATTCAGGCATGGGCCTGGGAGCAGGAGGAGGAAATACAGCTGCTCCAGAACCAACTCCAGCTGTGCCAACACCAGCTACTAGAAGCAGATGCAGCTCGGAAGGAGAGCCTCGCTCAAACTAAGGCACGCAAGATGGAGGTGAGCCGTCTGACACACCAACTAGGTGTATTGGAGCAGGAGCACCTGGGCACTGTTAGCCACCTGCAGGCTGAGCTCGAAGGGACACGAGCACAGTGCCAACAGCTCCAAGATGAGTTGTCCCTGGCACAAGCTGCCAGCACCCATGTGCCCACCACGGAGGAGAGCAGCACAACAGGGAGTCAAGTCATTGCCCATGTTATATTTTGCATAGAGGAGCAATTGTACCCAGTGTTGCTGGAGGTGGATGCTGTGCTGGCATCAGAGTGTGCTTTGTCCCCAATGAAGATGGAGACCACCCAGCACTCCACCCCTGTGACCCAAGGTGCTACAAGAGAGGGGACCACTTCTTACCTGCCTAGAAGACCAGCAGAATCGGTGAGTGACTACCCTGAGAGACTGCCAAATTCCTGGTCCCAGGAAGAATTGCGCCCTTTTGGGATTGTGGGGATTGCCGTGGACTGGGCCCTTTTTAAATGCTCAGGAGGGGGGCATCAGATGAAGGAGAGTCTGGGAACTGTGACTGCTGACTGTATTTGGGTCCTGGGTCCGCAGAGGTGCCCTGGACAGAGCAAGATATGGGGGGTAATTTCAGGGTGCCCCCTAACAAACATTTTATGCCTGTGGACTGTGGTGGCCTGTTGCCTGGCGCACTGGACAAGAGGGTTGGCCTGCCTCTTGCCCCGGGACTATGGACCCACAGCCTTCCAGCGACCGTCAGACCCCGCTGACTTTGCTTATGTGCCTGCAACCATGGAACTTTGAAGATGGCACAGAAGAGGGGCAAGGTGAGAGGTCTTGTCAGTGGCAAGCAATCCGTTTGGGATCTAAGCTTGCCCTGCCGTTCTGGAAGGGGGGACATATGTCATGGAGCTGATGTAACGCTCCATGCTTCAAACCCCAAGAGACTTTATGGTCATTTATATTGTGTGTTTTTAAATATTTTACATAGTTTGGTTTTAGTTTAAATTAGTTTAGTGTAAAATGGCGTAACTTTAGTTTTAAATATACTTATATTCCCGTAGGTAAATGTGTTTCTGTATAGCCAGTAAACAAGCTTCACTGCTGTGTAATTTATGCAACAGGGTTTTTCCCATTATCTAGCTGCATGTTTAATTCAAGGGATCTGTGATAGTGCTTGTGTTTAATCTGATGTGTTAGAACAATGGATTATACAAATGTTGTGTGAGCTTTAGGCTAAAGAATGTAAAGAATGTTTATTGTAAATAACTGACATAATGTAATTTGTATGGGTAGGATGAGGTGCGTCACTTTATGCAAATTATGACTGTTGGACTTCAGCATAAATGGTGGCGTTTTGTTCATTAAAAAGTCAGAGAACTTTCAAGCTCAGAGAGAGAGGATCCTGTTGGAACATACAGCCGCGTCTGGTGTTTCATTCAGCGACGCTACACTACACTATCACCCTCAGAAGGTACCCGAGCCGCCTTCTGGAAATTCCTAACGGCTCCAGGGCAGAGGAACAGAAGCAGGCGGGTCAAGCTGCTCGAGGCGCTGAGGACACCGCTCCCAGTAGCTGGGCTGACCGCAACGAAGGGGTGTCTGGAGAGTCAGGACAGGCGGAAGAACGGTTCTGCCACAGATACATATCTACTACTGTAAATAATCTATTTGGCCAGAAGATGGTGCCATCTACTGCCAAATTGAGTTACAGAGGTTTTACCAGCAGATCTATTTTTTATTTCTCCTGCACCGGCTGCTGACAACTTCTGCAATCTCAATATTTCAGAGCTTTCAGCAGCTGATTTTACAGGTTTAGCGCTTTGGGCATTATGCCAACTGGGATAAAACTTTAATGAATTTCATTTGCTTTTGGGCTGCAGATTAGCATATCGAGATATCTCGATATTGGGGCACCAGATGGTGCCTTTAAAGCCCGAGATATCTTGACATTGGTAGTGAAGGGGTTAAATCAATCACGCCAGAATTCCTTTAAATTTATCACACCAGAATTCAGCTGACGACCCACCGACCAACCATAGAGAAAAGCCAACCATGCGTTTGCAAAAAAAATACATGTTTCCAGGCATTTTCTTGCAGTAAGTCCTATGAATAATAATAAAAAAGGTCTGTTACAAAATAAAATGTCATTTTAAAAGATTTAGGGGAAAAAATTCATCTGAACTGACTTCGAAGATGCACCGAGCAGTGAGTTTGTGCCTGTTCGACAGCAGTGAAATACGGTGCCTGCAGGAGAAGACTGACCCATCGGGCACTCGGGCACCGCCTGAGGGGCCACTGGTCATTGGGGGCCTGGTTTTGGCTGGCTCAGTGTGCCACCAGTGTGACCTGCTGTGAGCGTGGACCTCTTCTCTGCCAGGCCCCTCCTGCAAAATATTGCCGGCCGCTGCGTGCTCCCACGAGCGGCCGCCGGCTTGAAACTCTGCCGCCCACGAGGGTTCCACAAGCCAGCCGTGTGAACTAGTGAGATCGCGGCTGGCTGGTGGAACCCACGTGAGCGGCAGAGTTTCAAGCCGGCGGCCACTCGTAGGAAAAACGGGGCGGCCGGCAATATTTTGCAGGAGAGGCCTGGCAGAGGAGAGGCAACCTGGGGGGCAATATATTTCCATGTGTGCAGAATAAATGCTCTGGAGTCCGGATGTCTCATGCAGGCCTGCAGCACATCATATGGTTATGTAAGAGAAGCAAATACAGAATATCATAGTGCAAAGCTGCAAGATATATATTGTGGGGCGATTCAATTTATAGTAATTCCACTCACAAATACAGAGCCCTAACACCAGCTCTGAGTGGGATTTCGCCTCTGGGTATTTTTTCTTCCTCCTAGCAGGTGACCCCCACCTTAAGTATGGAAATTGTCTTCAAGCGCCGTACATTAGTGGAAGCGTAGGAGGGTAGACAAAGAAACATATGCTTTCCTAGTGTAAATTTTTTTTGCTGATTCAAAACTTTTTTTTTGAAAAAAATCCAAATAAAAAAACACTCCGGGACGTGATCTTTAAAAATATTTATTAAAATAAAGTTTAAAACCATAACTCATGACTCCAGGACGCGTTTCGCTGCTGTAAAGCAGCTTCCTCAGCTGGTACATCAAACAATCACATCTCTAGGGTATATAAACCCTTTTAATAATTAAAAATTAGCCACTCATGTCCCTGATCAGTCCAGATTCCTGTCCGGTGTGTCCCGCCATCTTGCACATGCGCCGCACCATCTTCCGTGTTCCACGTTGGTTTTGAGATGTATCTTTTCGACGTGGCCATTTTGCGCATGCGCCATCTCGAACTCCTTGCTCAAAGACCGTCTCTGACATCGATCACACTTGGCCGTAATGCGTGGATGCGTCTTTCAGCATTGGGGCAAGCGAGATGGATATTAGTCTCCAACACATTATCACTTTGGCCAAAATTGTTCTCATTCCAGATGGCATATAGAAGAAAGGGGAATTCATAGTTAGGGACACGCATGTAAACAAGGTCCCTCCCCCATACCATCTGTGGGACAAAATATACTCCCAAGTCCAACTTCTATTGATCATAGCCTAAATGGCTGCAGTTAACTAATGCCTACGTTTGGTTATGTGATGATCTCTATCAATGAAGCCACTTCGTTTAAATGGATACAGAATTAAAATACTTCACTAGTATCTCCAAATTTGAATTTTATGACAATGAATTCTAATGCTTTATATTGAATTATTTTAAATTAATTTATAGTGCAAAGTAGTGTACTTAAATATAATGATGAGACTAATACACTAAAGTCCCATAAATTCTATATGACATAAACCTATGAGATATGGATGGTTGCTAAATAAAGTGCAACATAATTGTATAATTAGAACTTTATATAAAGTGCAATTGTGAACATAAATATATTAATAGGACCTATACACTTAAGTCCCATGTACATGATGAAGTTCTACCTAATACATATTGGATTATTAAAGTGCAAACGTGTAATAAATGGATGAAAGGGACTAATACACTAGAGGCCCATATATATAGTGTAACTCTAACTCAATTTCTCATATGATAATGTGTAGTCTTTTTTTACAAGTCTCAGACACCTCCTATAAATCAGTGAGACCCCATGATGGGTGGCAGTTAGACTTGTGCACCGATTTTTTTTTCAGTTCGGTTCGGTTCGTTCATATTTTGTAAATTTACGTTTCGGCTCGTTTCGGCAGATTTCCGTTTCGGTTCGTTTCGTTTTCGTTTCTTTTTCGTGTCGATTTTTTTCGTAATTTTGGAAATTTTCGTATTTTTCGGAACGTCTGTTCTCCTCTTTTCAAAGTGTCTATTCGTTTTGACGTAAACTAATGGTTTTTCGGGTCCGATATTTCTGTCGATACGATAATTCTGTCGATACGATAATTCTGTCGATACGATAATTCTGCCATTGAGATTTCTCATGTTTTACAAGAAGGATACATTGAGATGGGAATGATACAAAATTACAGAATCAGCGATATAACAAAAAAATACATTGTCCAAAATTACTGGCATAGTGTTGAACCTGTCTTGCACCAGACCTGTGGTCAGGTGCAAGGCTGTAGCCAATTACGAGCTTCAGGCCAGTGGGAAAATGCATTGTGGGCCATTGTGGTCGAACTTGCGGCGAACAACTGGAAATGTTCGGAGTTCGCGAGCAAACGAACAGGCTATGTTCAGTCCGATCTCCGAACCGATATAACCGAACAGCTCATCCCTAATAATAAATTTTAAAATCTGATAAAACCTAACAATAAAACAATCCCATAAACAAATAAAACCTAATAATAAAACAATCCCCAAAATCGCATCTACACATTGAAAATCTAAAATTTCTGGAGGTTTTGTGCTCAGAGACACCAAGTAAGGAGGTCAAATTGATTGCAAGCTCAGCAGTAAAGGCCGGTGACCATCACACTATCCCTCCCAACAATAGGGGCCCTTTCCTAACCTGTCCTGTTTATGTGTGGTCACATCCTCTACATTAGATACACACCAGTCATGTCTGAGCCTGTCCTGATTATGTGCGGTCATAATATCCGCCCTACTTGTTATAAACGAGCTCTGTCTGAGCCTGTCCTGATAACGTGTGGGTAAAACCCGTACATTAGATATGAAATAACTCTGCCTGTCCTGATATTTCATGATCAGGTTCGTTAAATTAGAAATAAAACAGTCCTGTCTGAGACGTAAATTACCTTTTTAAATTTTCAGGTATTCAGTGTTTTTTGTGTGCAGTTTTCTCCTCACCTGTTCCTTTGTGGTGTTAGTCCTGTCCCCCAGTTTCATTCCTGTCCCCCTAGTGTCAGTCTTCTTCCCCCGGTGTTAGTCCTGTTCCTCTGTGTTTGTCCTGTGTTCCCCTGGTGTTCTTGCTGCAGTTCTTCGCTGGTTGTGTCGGTACCTCGGGTGTCTGTCGTGTCTCGTGCAGGACTGATAGAAACACAGAGAGCATCAGGTGGAGTCACACAGCGTGTGGAGAGACTCTCCATGGATCAGAGCTCGTCTCCAGTGCAGAGAAAATCACAAATGTACAGTCAGGTCCATAAATATTGGGACATGGACACAATTCTAACATCTTTGGCTCTATACACCACCACAATGGAGTTGGAATGAAACAAACACAATGTGCTTTAACTGCAGACTGTCAGCTTTAATTTGAGGGTATGTACATCCAACTCAGGTGAACGGTGTAGGACTTACAGCAGTTTGCAGATGTGCCCCCACTTGTTAAGGGACCAAAAGTAATGGGACAGAATAATAATCATAAATCAAACTTTCCCTTCTTAATACTTGGTTACAAATCCTTTGCAGTCAATCACAGCCTGAAGTCTGGAACGCATAGACATCACCAGACGCTGGGTTTCATCCCTGGTGATGCTCTGCCAGGCCTCTACTGCAACTGTCTTCAGTTCCTGCTTGTTCTTGGGGCATTTTCCCTTCAGTTTTGTCTTCAGCAAGTGAAATGCTGCTCAATGGGATTCAGGTCAGGTGATTGACTTGGCCATTGCATAACATTCCACTTCTGTCCCTTCAAAAACTCTTTGCTTGCTTTTGCAGTATGCTTTGGGTCATTGTCCATCTGCACTGTGAAGTGCCGTCCAATGAGTTCTGCAGCATTTGGCTGAATGTGAGCAGATAATATTGCCCCAAACACTTCAGAATTCATCCTGCTGCTTTTGTCAGCAGTCACATCATCAATAAATACAAGAGAACCAGTTCCATTGGCAGCCATACATGCCCACGCCATGACACTACCACCACCATGCTTCACTGATGAGGTGGTATGCTTAGGATCATGAGCAGTTCCTTTCCTTCTCCATACTCTTCTCTTCCCATCACTCTGGTACATGTTGATCTTGGTCTCATCCGTCCATAGGATCTTGTTCCAGAACTGTGAAGGCTTTGTTAGGTGTTGTTTGGCAAACTCTAATCTGGCCTTCCTGTTTTTGAGGCTCACCAATGGTTTACATCTTGTGGTGAACCCTCTGTATTCACTCTGGTGAAGTCTTCTCTTGATTGTTGACTTTGACACACATACACCTACCTCCTGGAGAGTGTTCTTGATCTGGCCAACTGTTGTGAAGGGTGTTTTCTTCACCAGGGAAAGACTTCTTCATTCATCCACCACAGTTGTTTTCCGTGGTCTCCTGGGTCTTTTGGTGTTGCTGAGCTCACCGGTGTGTTCCTTCTTTTTGAGAATGTTCCAAACAGTTGTTTTGGCCACGCCTAATGTTCTTGCTATCTCTCTGATGGGTTTGTTTTGTTTCTTCAGCCTAATGATGGCTTGCTTCACTGATAGTGACAGCTCTTTGGATCTCATCTTGAGAGTTGACAGCAACAGATTCCAAATGCAAATAGCACACTTGAAATGAACTCTGGGCCTTTTATCTGCACATTGTAATTGGGGTAATGTGGGAATATCACACACCTGGCCATGGAACAGCTGAGAAGCCAATTGTCCCATTACTTTTGGTCCCTTAACAAGTGGGAGGCACATCTGCAAACTGCTGTAAGTCCTACACCGTTCACCTGAGTTGGATGTACATACCCTCAAATTAAAGCTGACAGTCTGCAGTTAAAGCACATTGTGTTTGTTTCATTCCAACTCCATTGTGGTGGTGTATAGAGCCAAAGATGTTACAATTGTGTCCATGTCCCAACATTTCTGGACCTGACTGTATATCATGGCGGAGCAAACTGTGACCTTTACTGAGATGAACGTCTCCATAACTCGCTCTGAATCCATGAAACAGAAAACACCTTTAATCCCCTGCGATCCACTGCAAATCCCCTGCCATCCAATTCAAATCCCTGCAACCCACTGCAAATCCCCTGCCACCCACTGTAAATCCCCTGCAAATCCCCTGAAGGATACATTGAGATTTCTCTGGTTTTCCAGGAAGGATACATTGAGATTTCTCTGGTTTTCCAGGAAGGATACATTGAGATTTCTCTTGGTTTTCCAGGAAGGACACATTGAGATTTCTCTGGTTTTCCAGGAAGGATACATTGAGATTTCTCTGATTTTCCAGGAAGGATACATTGAGATTTCTCTGGTTTTCCAGGAAGGATACATTGAGATTTCTCTGGTTTTCCAGGAAGGATACATTGAGATTTCTCTGGTTTTCCAGGAAGGATACATTGAGATTTCTCTGATTTTCCAGGAAGGATACATTGAGATTTCTCTGGTTTTCCAGGAAGGATACATTGAGGTTTCTCTGGTTTTCCAGGAAGGATACATTGAGATTTCTCTTGGTTTTCCGGGAAGGATACATTGAGATTTGTATGGTTTTCCAGGAAGGACACATTGAGATTTCTATGGTTTTCCAGGAAGGATACATTGAGATTTCTCTGGTTTTCAGGAAGGATACATTGAGATTTCTCTTGGTTTTCCAGGAAGGATACATTGAGATTTCTCTGGTTTTCCAGGAAGGATACATTGAGATTTCTCTGGTTTTCCAGGAAGGATACATTGAGATTTCTCTGGTTTTCCAGGAAGGATACATTGAGATTTCTCTTGGTTTTCCGGGAAGGATACATTGAGATTTGTATGGTTTTCCAGGAAGGACACATTGAGATTTCTATGGTTTTCCAGGAAGGACACATTGAGATTTCTATGGTTTTCCAGGAAGGATACATTGAGATTTCTATGGTTTTCCAGGAAGGACACATTGAGATTTCTATGGTTTTCCGGGAAGGATACATTGAGATTTGTATGGTTTTCCAGGAAGGATACATTGAGATTTCTATGGTTTTCCAGGAAGGTTACATTGAGATGGGAATGATACAAAACTTAATTACAGAATCAGCGATATAAATACGATGTCCGAAATTACTGAAATGGAACCGAAATCACGAATGGAACGAAAATGAATTTCAATTTTACACATTTCAGTGATTGGAAACTTCGGTGCAACACGGTGCGCTTTACGCTACATCTGGATGAGGCTACCTGAAGGATAAAGACATCATGGAGCAAGCTCTGAAAGGTATTCCGCTGCATAGCTAAAGGATTCAACAGCACCTACCAAACATTCACGTAAGTGCACCAGTTTCTCTCTCTATACATTGACGGACAGACCCGGACGCACTCCTAACCCCTATTCTCTTTCTCGGAGGAATACTGAAGGGACAAGAGGAGCAGAGGCTGTCAACTCCGAATAAGAGAAAGCACGCCAACTTGTATCTAAACAGAAAACCTTTCTCTCTCTCTCATCGCTGAGACTAACTGTAAGACTGTACAGGATCAGGACAATTCCTCCTTTTGGACACTAGGTGGCACTCCGATTAGAGTGGAACCTCATATTTAAACAGGCTGTTGTATTTAGGAATTTATATCGGTTTATTAGAAAGTTTGCCTGGATATACTGTTCCATTGGTTCCAGGCCTAAGTATTGATGTCCAGACCAGGATACTGATAAATATTAAGGAGTACACTTGACCCTATTACTCCATTTATACACGTTGCGAGAAGCGCCGCATGAAGGGGTACCCACATTTCTTTTGTATCCTATATTGTAGCAGCCCCAAGGCTCTGCCACCACCCCGAGTTGGCAGCACACTGGCACGGTGACTAGACACCCTACTAGTCTACACACTACACAGCGCCTTAAGATAATTCTCTCACTCATAATAAATAACACATATGTGCTTTGTAACAATCATTGGGTACTTTATCAAAGAAGGGCACTTTATGTATAATTAGGGGGAATTGAATAGGGATGAGCCGAACACCCCCGTGTTCGGTTCGCATTCGAACTCGAACAATTTCAAAAGTTCGAGTTCGAACTCAATACAAGTCAATGGGACTCAAAATTCGTTTTTTAGAGTGCCCTCCAAGAGGGCATATATGCAAGATATTTGCCATAAAAGGTGCATGGGGGTCCGGGTAGTGCCCTGGGGGACAGGAAACAAGGACAAAAAGTAAAAAAAAAAAGTTTTTAATGGAACTGAGTTTCCATGAAATAAGGGTTAAAAATAAAAATGAAAAATTCCTTCAAATATTGTGCCTAGGAGGTCCCCATAACCTGCCCGTGACGTGGTGGATTTCTAGGATGTATAGAAACATCGCCATCAGAGACCCACACTCGACACCTAGCCACCCTTAACCCTTTCGCTGCAGAGGATGTGCTGAGCACGTCCACCCGCAGGTACTGTTGCGTGCAAAGGACGCGCTGAGCGTGTCCTCCCTTTGCGGCCAGCGATCGGCTGGATTCCGGCCGATCGCTGTGCCCCCCGGTGCACCCGGGGCCGCCGCCGGCACCATTAGATGTCATTGCGGTGGTGCGATGACATCTAATTCAGACGCCCCCCGTGAGTGCGGCGGAGGTGCCTGAAAGGGGGGGAGGTCCTTCAGACCTCTCTCCCTCCCGATCGCCAGGGTCCTGCGGGTGAAGGCAGGCACGGTTTGGAAGGGCACAGCCTGCCCTTCCAAACCGTGCCTACCTTTAACCCTTTGGGTGCCGGATCACGATGCGGCGCTGAAAAGCGCAGAATCGTGATCCTCTTCCGGAGCTGGCTGACATCTTGGATGTCGGCCAAGCTTCCTGGAATGCCCCCTGATGACTGGCATTATCGTGCATAGCACGATGACGCCAGTCCTGGAGTTAACCCCTAACTGCCACCAATGGTGGAGATAGGGGGTTTATTGGAAACCCCTATCTCCCAATCTGTGGCAGCTAGGGGTTAATGTTCAGTACTGTTGGATAGGCCAGAGCATGGCCTTTCCAACGATACCAAACATGACCATGTAAAAGAAATTAAAAAATTCTAATTAAAAATAAAAATAAGAAAATATTAAAAAATATATATATATATAAAAAAGGGTTTTTTTGGTTTGTTAATGCAGCAATATTGTTCCCATTTCAATTATAATGTGAACAATGATGCTGCACTAACTATTTTTGTATGTTGTGCGTTTGTTAAAAATCGTGTAATTTTCCCCCCAAAAAAAATGTATCGAGACCCCATTTCTAATTTTTTTAACAAGCGCACCCCATATAAATTATTAAATTCATATTTTTTATTGCATATTTTGTTATATGTATACGTCATGTCCTGTCTATATATAATAATGACATATTATGAATCTGCCGATTCTGACGGAAAGAATGATATATAATATGTCTGGGTCATATACTAAAATAAGCTTCAAAACACGTTTAAACATGATGAGCAAAACCGGTAAATATGAGCTCAGCACAGAGGCGGGAAAAGCCTCAGCAGCGAAAGGGTTAAGGGGTTAAAATGCACAGGGACTGGCTACTATCCTGTTAGATGAGGGAATGTATTATATGTATAAAGCAAGGTATATACGACCATGGATAGTCAGAGACTCGAGGGACTCAGCTTGTGCGCTTTATGATAGACATTTTCACGTTGTGTTGTGTTACTAATGCAGAAGCAGCAAGCCCTTCCACCACGCTTGCACCAAAACTATAGATCTAACACAATAATAATTGTATGCTCACATAGGCCCTTCGGGAGAGGTACATGACATACAAATACTGGAATATTACCTTTAAATCTAAGGAGTGTGATAAAGATTTTATTAAGCCCTTGATGACAAATGACGTAACTTCTACATCATTAATGATTGGCTTTACAGAGCCCTGGTCCTTCAGGGGTTAAACAGCATATCAGAGGAAATGTAGTAGAAATGAACACTTCTTAGAATTCAGAAGCACAGTGTCCATACATGTGCAGGAGCCACACCCAGTCTGCAGGCAATGTATCAAATTCATGAGACAAGACTAATTAGAAGCACATGTTATTTCCAAACACTAATTAACACCTGTTGTTTACGCCGTTTGAGAGCCCTGCTGTAAGTACATGTCATTTAGAGGTGAGAATCTTTGCACCTAGACATTAGGCAGACTGTAAAGCATGCTTTCCTTGTAAGCTAGAAAATCCACATCACCCATTGCAGCATTTTAAAGATGAAACACACACAGGCGGCGCAAAAAATCCTATGCAAGCCTCATGCACTCTAAGCACATGTAATTTTGAGGTGTGAAAGTTTCAGAAAAATGTACACGTGTGCAAATATTTTAAATAAAGCCAGAATAATTTTATGAGAGTCACATTTGTCTGACAAACAGATAATACATTACGCTGCAGCATGTGTTGACATACAGTATGTTGGTAGATGTATGTAATGTGTGTTATGTGTATGTAACATGTTTATGCTATTATACATACCGCTTCTTGACGACGTACACAATCCGTCCATTGCTAATCATCGCCCACATGCGTGCCTTCTTGCCCTGGGTAGTTTTTTAATTCAATATCTAATAAACCGTTGCTTATAATATTCTGCAGTGAAGAGTCTCTTTATTTCTAGATTTTTTAGTATTTTTTAAGCATTTTTTATACTTTTTTCCAAAAATATTATTTTTTTCGAACATGCCAAAAAGTTCGAAGTTCGCAAACTTGCGAACTGCCGTTGTTCAAGTCGAACTCCAAACTGATCGAACCGAACAGCTCATCCCTAGAATTGAACTGTTCAATTTTAGCCTGCCTGAACTGGAGGCTCTGTGTGTATGAACTGATATAACGTTACCTGTTTGCATGAATTCAGGCTATGGTCCTGTCTATGAATTGTCATGATCAACTGATACAACGGTATTTGTTGATATTAACCCATATCATGTTACTGCATCTGCCTTATTGTCTTACTTTCTGGCAATCGGCATCTGCAAATTGTAACCATATTTAAACGTGAGGCAATTGTGCACACCTGTTTGCAAGCAGCAGCTCTTTTGGAACTACAGAGCCCCGTCATATAAATATCAGCCAGACACACATCATTATCTGGTACCCTTGTCTGGCTATTAAATGGTGGAACTAGCATTATTATTGGACACCTTTGGAATTTGATTTCCTGTGGTCCAGACAGATGTGACTTTTAGACTCCATTTGTTTTCAGGTCCTGATCAATTTTTGTATTGGTTTTTGATTCAGTGTTTGATGTTTTGTGTGGTTTTCTATATGTGTACAATATTTTTCATATTGTGGTACTGGTCCTCATCCGTCTTATTGGATCCATGTGTTTTGTAAATGTTCTAGGTACGCCCCTGTATAATGACACTATAAAAGCAGCCGTCCTGCGCACCTCTTCATAAATGCTCCATACTCCAAGATATCGGGTCACAGAGTGTTCTTCTTGCATGCTGTGACCAGGGCTGTCAATCTCCAGTGCCACTGGTTGTTTCTGAACTACAACTCCCACGATTCACTGGCCATCTATTACATTCAAAGAGTTCTGGGTAATGAAGGCATCAACGTTGGGGGGGGGGGTGCAGGACCAGATCTACATCTCGGGAGCATGTAGGCACACAGGAATTTGGGGAAAAACCTTTTTAACTTTTGCGCTCTCATTAAATGAAGGGCAGAATCGGTTGCCTTTAAATGAAGCAAAAAAGGAGCAGAATATTTGGGCTGGGATTAACCCCTTCACAACCAAAATAGAGTGATCTCGGTTCTGCATTGTAATACATTGATACGCACTTATTAGCATATTAAAACCACATTTACAAATGTTTTTAAAGCAGGATTAATGTGCCTCCTTTAGAAAAACAAAATCCACTGTCTTATCCCTATCCAGGCAGCCGGCAGAAAGAGAAAACAAGATCTAGATAGAAGCCCCAATCCTCACTGTAACAAAAAGTTCAAACACATTGTTAAGCAGGAGATCTCACAATTTTATTATCTGTCTGCAGCACATTTACTGCATCTGCCTGTATGCCGATAATGCAGACCCCATGTAAGCAGGAGATCTCACCATTGTACTGTCTGCAGCACATTTACTGACAAAAAGGACATTTATGCCTGTATGCTGATAATGCAGACACCATGTGACACTGTGCCAGATAAGGGATGCAATCTAGAGTTTACAACCCTACATCCCAGTAATATTTCTGCCTTTATGCTGATAATGTATACCCCATATGACACTGTGCCAGATAAGACACGCCACCTAGAGTTTACAACCTTTCATTCCAGTGAGATTAATGTAAACAATGAATACATGTAAAATTAGAAATGAGCAAATCTACATTATTCTCATATTTAACCATTTTGAAATAACACTTTCTGTGCAAATTACCATTTTACCCAACATATAATTATGAACTTTGCATCCTGTGTGTCAAACAGATGTGATAATATTTTTTTTCAACATAAAGCACTTGGCAGTAAAAGGGTTAAAAGAAACCCAAATGCCATGTCATGGAGACACCTAGGGCCATATTACAATCGTCGCGCAAAAAGCCTTGCTGAAAGCGAAAATATTTGCGCCAAGCAGTAAAGTTTTGCTAGCATAAATCACCGCTGGAATTACAATCCTCACGCATTGTTTCATCCGTCGATTAATAACGCGCGTAAAACGGACACACACAAATGCTCACGCAGTAACGATGTGCGCAGAAATGATTTCACTTGTGTGGCTTCATAAACTCACTGGCAGCTCACAAGGGCTTGTCATTGGTCGACTTCCCAAGTGGGCTATTTTCCAGTGGAGTTGAAATAACAGGTACCAATTGTAATATATATATTTATCTTGTCGTGGGTATGAGTGTTAGCAAGTTTGGAGGGTTTTTTTAACATATTCAAGTTTATTGTAAAACAGATGACATTATACAGTTCAATGGAGCTACTACATTGTAGCTTAACCAAAATGACAAAGTAGTTAATCATATCATGTCTTTCAGGTAGTCATTACATAAAAGGAAAAAATAGAATTATACAGTGGGAGGAATTAGTTCCGTGTGGCAACTTAATCACAGTAGGTTTCAGGGTGTGGCAGTTTTAGACGTTGAGTTAAGAATCCGGAGTCTGCACGTTACGGCTCATTCTCGGCAGACATGTCGTTAGCCAGTAATACCATTTCAGTGCATTCTCAGCGGCCTTCCCCTTGGTGTAGGCCAACCTTTCCTCAGAGGCATGAATAAACTCCACCTCATGGAGCCAGAGAGTAAGCGGAGGGGGTTCGGCACGCTTCCAATACTGAGGTATCGTCAACCTTGCTGCCTGTAACAGGCGGACAGCCACCGATTTCCTAAATACCTCTGGGACCATGTCAGTGTGGCTCAAATAAAATTCCGGAGAGAAGGGGGTTGAGGCGACAGTACCTCACTAACCTGGGCATGGATAGTGTGCCAAAAGTGTTGCAGGGTCGGGCATGACCACCAAATATGTAGTGGATTGGCGGCAGGAGCTTTGCAACACCAGCAGGATGCCCCATCCCCTCCCGGCATATGTCTGAGTGTGTTGGGTGTCCTATGCCATCTGGTTAGTAGTTTTTAATTGGCTTCCTGTACCCTAGTGGACATCGAGCTAGTGTGGGCCAATGAACAAATCGATCTCCATTGATGATCTTCAAATTGTATGCCTAATTCCCTTTCCCAGCTGGCACGAGCCACGGATTGACATACGACGCTGGACTGTATAAGGTCGTACATTACTGAAAGGCAATGGGAGGGCAACCTGCCCCGTTCCACTATTGTCTCGAATGGCGTGAGTGCCCTTGTGTATGAGTCAAGCGTGGAAAGTGAGCGTAGCTGCTGAATTAATCTGTGGTGGTGGAATCTAGTCAAAAAGGAATCAGGTTGTGAGAGGGGTAGTAGGTTACATGCATTAGGTAGTCCAGCAGCTAAAAAATGACAGGGGCTTGGCGATGGCAGGGGGTCTGCAAGGCCTGTCAGCCGTAAGGCTCAGGAGAACTCCAGAAGCCATTGCAACGGCAACAGCGGGGATGGGAACGGTGTGAGGTAAGTTTAGCATTGAGACTTCTCCAAGTGCGTAGTGTAGCGTCAATCAGAGGGTGTGTTTTTGTCCCTTTGTTTAATGTGGAGGCTGGGAGCCAGGGGAGGTCGGACAGAGGGCAGCTCGCACATGCCTGCTCAATCCTCACCCATTGCTTATCTTGTACGCCGGTCAGCCACTCCATCATGCACTGTAGGTGGGCCGCGCCATAATAATGCCAAAAATGTGGCACCACCGCCCCACCAGCGAATTTGGGCGAGGTGAGTAGCATCATAGCGATTCTAGGTTTTTTTAGAGTCCCAGATGTATCTAGTGAGCGTGCGTGTTAGTTGAGCGAAAAAGGAGCATGGTAAGAGTATTGGAAGGAATGATTGATAATGTACTGAGATCTAGACAGGACAATATAAAATATGAAGGATCATAGCGTTATATGTTAAAACAGTGGTGTATCATGACACGCCCCCTGTAGAAACGCACTCACAAGATGTATATTGAATAAGCGCATGTACAAGTTACCCGTTCCAAGGGTGTTTGGAGAGGCCCAGAATGTCACCATCAGAGGGGAAACTCCACCTGGATTGCTTTCTATTGCTGCACCAGAGAAATGGGAATCCAGTCGCCAATAAAGTAAAAAAGGTTTTTATTCCATAAAAATCCGACGCGTTTCGTTGGTATTACACCAACTTCATCAGGGATATTGGAAGGGTCTGAAAAAGATATAGAATGCGCTGCAGTATATTCATTTTAATTACTCTGGTGTGACCAAACCAAGATATATGAGGGTATGACCAAGTTAAAAGGTCATTAGTCAGGGTCGCCAGGAGCGGTCGGTAGTTAGCTGCATACAGTGCCGCGCAGTCCGGTGTCAGCATAATGCCTAAGTATTTCAGTCCCGTAGTGCACCAGCGGAAGGGAAAGGCCGTCACCAGAGACTCCTACATGTCCGGGGGGACATAAAGGGGCAGAATTTCAGATTTGTCCATGTTAATCTTTAAATTGCTTAAGGCACCATATTGGGCAAAGAGTTGTAGTAGTTTCGGAAGGGAGATCCTCGGTTGGCAGAGAAAAAAAAGCATATCATCAGCGTATGCCGCCACCCGGTGCTCTCTGTTCCCGACCACCATGCCGTGCAAGTCAGTGTCCGAGTGGACCGCCTGCAAAAATGGCTCCAGTGTCAACGCAAACAAGAGTGGTGACAAGGGGCAGCCCTGTCTTGTGCCGTTTGTGATTGGGAAGGGGGCTGACAGTGCGCCATTAATGTTGATCCTGGCTGTGGGGTTAGTGTAGAGGGCATTGATCCAGGTCAGCATGTTCGTGCCCACGCCCATGAAACGCAAAGTGTGTGAGAGGAACAACCAGCTGACCCAGTCAAACACCTTATCTGCATCCGTGGACAGCAGTAAGGTCGGTTCCCGGCCCCCAGTGGTGGCTGTGTGAATGAGGTCTATCGCTCGTACCGTGTTCGCCCTGCCCTCCCTCCCGGGTATGAAGCCCGTCTGGTCCGAATGAACCAGCGTATTTATGTATGCTTTCAAGTGGTTAGCTAATACTTTCGCAAACAGCTTGAGGTCTTGGTTAAGGAGGGAAACATAGAAACATAGAAAATGTCGGCAGATAAGAACCTTTCGGCCCATCTAGTCTGCCCAATTACATGGATACTTTACCTGGATTTATCTATTGTTAAGGATAGCCTTATGCCTATCCCATGCCTGTTTAAATTCAATTACTGTTTTGGCCTCTACTACTTCTACTGGAAGACTGTTCCATGTATCCACCACCCTCTCAGTAAAATAATGCTTCCTGATGTTACTTTTAAACCTTTGCCCCTCTAATCTAAGACTATGTCCTCTTGTTTTGCTACTTTGTTTCCTTTTAAATATACTCCCTTCCTCTACCTTGTGGATTCCCTTTACGTATTTAAATGTTTATATCATATCTCCTCTGTCTCTTCTTTTTTCCGAGCTATCTTTTTTCCAAGCTACATAAAGAAGAAGAAAGAAAAAAAAAGTCTGTAGGGTTGTAAATCTACATGTATAAAAGGAAAAAAAAAAAAAAATCGGCCCATAGCTGGTGCAGAGCTCTGGGTCTCTTCCTGGTTTAGGGATAAGTGTGATATTGGCTGCCAACGCCGATGCCTGTAAGTGTGTGTCTTCCGTGAGTGAATTAAAGGCCCGCAGCCAGTGTTGGGCCAAGAGTCCATGCAGGGATTTATAATACTGTAGGGTGAGTCCATCTGGACCGGGAGACTTGCCCGAGGGCGTCGATTTAATCGCCTCTTCTAGCTCCTCTCCAGTTATGGGTCTGTCTAGGGATTGGCGAGCGTCGCTCGGCAGGGTGATACGGAGATGTTGCCGAAGGTAAGCCTCAATGGTGTCAGCTTTCTGCGTATCTGTTTGTGTGGGAAGGATGTACGTGTCTTGAAAGTGTTTGTGAAAGAGTGTCATGATGTCCTGCGGGAGAGAGGATGGGGCCTGTGCACCAGCGCGGATTTTAGATATATAAGAGGCAGTCCGTTGCCTGCGAAGGGAGTGGGCCAGGAGTCTACCGCATTTATTGCCATGTTCAAAGTAGAGTTGTTTAGTCCTACGTATCTTCCGAAGGGCACTAATGTTAAGGAGCGTGTGTAGCTCTGCTTTAAGCTTCATTAGTTCTGTGTATGTCGCATCCAGGAGGTGGGCTTTATGAGCCTGTTCCAATGTGGTGATGCGTACGTGTAGTTCCTCAAACTGGCATGTTCGCGCCCGCTTAAGTCTCGCCCATTCTGCTATCAGATATCCCCTCGCCACTGCTTTGTGTGCTTGCCAAACCAGCGGGGAGGGAGTGTCCGGGTGTACATTATCCTCGAAGTAGTGCTCAAGTGTGTCTGTCAGGCCTTTTAGCACCTCAGCATCCGCTAGGAGGGTTTCGTTGAGACGCCAGTGTAAGGATTTGGGTCTGTAAAGGGCCGTCGCCAACGTCACCCCCACCACGCGGAGGATCTCCCTGAACGCTCTGTGTTGACGTTTGTTAGGCAGGTATACCGAGGCGAAAGTGTACAATTGATCGCCTATGTGCCCTTTCACCAAGGTATAACGACTGTCTGTGTCACATTTAGAATCCCTGAGTATGAACGGAAGTGACCTAGCCAGTAAGATGGCTGTGCCACGCATCTTGCCTAGGGTGTAGTTGCTGTAGAACCCTGTGGGGTAGTCATGGCTGCGGCGCAATGGTGCTCGGCGCCCTGTGAGGTGTGTTTCCTGTAAGAGTGCAACGGATACCTTCAGAGTGCGGAATTCCCGTAATGCGATGTGGCGTTTTGCCGGGACGTTCAAACCTCCCACGTTCAAGGATAGTACCCTCAGAAAATCAGGAACATACGTCATGACACATAGCAGGCAGAGTACCCGGGGTCGTACATAAAGAGTGCGACAGTGGTGTGAATACCACCGAACCTACGTGGATTGACAAAGAAAAATAAACTTAAATGAATATGCAATACTAGAGCAGTGAAGATCGTAAGGAAAAACAAACACTTTACAGAGTAATCGTAACGAGTGTGACGAATTTCGGTCGTATTGCCCCTATTGGAGCAAGTCGGACTCTGTCACACAAAATGTGCCCACTGCGGGCGCGTTACTACTCGATAGGGAAACGTGACCGACCATCAAACAGTAGAAAGTAAACAATTAACGAGTGAGAAAATAAATGGGTGTGCGCGCCCACCCCCTGGCGAGGCCGTTAGACCCAGTCTCGGTATGGTATACTGCTAGGACCACCTGTATAAATTTTGTGTCAACAGCTTGGATAGGCATGTTTTGTCTCGTGAGTCAGCCTGCCAGGCTTCAGTGAGCAAACATCAGTGTGAAGGGAGCAATGCAAAAATATGCTAAAGTTCCTGGGAGCTGGAGGTGTTTTCCCGTGTGGAGGGCTGAGAGCCTCGTGGGCGCCTCCTCCAGGCTGGGCACTGTGGCGGGAGTTGTTCAGTGGTGTAAACGGCCATCGGGTCCAGCCATGATACCTTATGGCAATCGTAGCGTGTGAAGGAATCCATCCAGGTCCTCCCCCAACCTAACAGTCACCGGGCCTTGCTGTGTTCTGACCTGTAGGCCAAAACGATGTAGCCATCTGTACTGTAGCCCTTCCTGTTGTAGAGCCAGTGTGAGGGGCCGTAATGATCGTCTCGATTGCAGGGTGATCGGGGAGACATCATTAAACAGAGAAATCGGGGCACCGTCCAGCACCAGTCGCGGGGTGTCCCTTGCTAGTCTCATAATGTCCTCTGTTAGACTGAAGTGTAGGAGATAGCAGATTACATCCCTTGGTGGTGCTTCCGGGGGTCCCCTGTGTCTGAGAACTCTGTGAAAACGTTCAATATCTATTGGGGTGTCTGGCGGGCGTCCGAGTACCTTGTTAAATAGGTGCAGTAATGCATGATGTAAGTCCTCCGCCGTTTTCTCACCTTCAGGGAAACCCCTTACTCTAATATTCTGCCTGCGGCCTCTGTTTTCAAGGTCTTCTATGTGGCGGGTGAGGGAGGTGAGAAGGTGATGGTGCTGAGCAATGTGGCCAGTGGCTTCCACCAGGTCTGATCTCTCCTTCTGCCCCTTCTCTACCTGTTCCACATGGCGCTGTAGGCCTCCCAGGTCTCCCCTGAGCCATTCAATGTCCACTGCCAAGGACTGGCAGAGTGATGTTGTGGCCGCCGTCAGGTCGTCCTTCGTGGGCAGCGAGCGCAGGAGCTGATGAATGTCCTCCGGTGCGTCCCACGTGCCGGTGGACGAGGATGCAAGCGATGGTAGGCTGCCTGTGGGGGTTGGCACCATTTTGTTTGGCAGCTGAGCTCCATCCTCCTCGTGCTGCGGAGCAAAGTACTGGCAGATCCCGGGTGCCGGTGAGTCCGGGTGAGCTGCCGCTGCTCCAGGGGTCTGAGGGATCCTTTTGCCCTTGACCATGGCGATCTGTGCTGGGTCTGTGCTGAGTTTTCGCCGGGGGTGAGACGGAGCTCACTCAGTGTGCGGCCATGTCAGTCAGCGGTCAGGCCACGCCCCGCAAGCTTGGAGGTTTGACCCAGTGCACATCCTGCTGCATGTATGCATGTCTGTAGGAATCCTTCCAGGGTCCATATCTCTGTAGCGAGTGTGAACATGTAGTTCTTCTGGAAGCTCATATTGGAGATCTGGAAGGGCAAATCGTAACGCTGAGGCAGATTGACAATCTTGAGAGGAGCGGCTTCTCATGGAGCAAAGTATAGTTGAGAAATCTAGTGGTGTGGGAGGAGTGGAGTTAACTGGGGAACAGGTTAGTAGCTGGGTGTCAGTGACACGTGGTCACAGGGGGGGGGAGAGAAGAGGAAAAGGTTAGCTAGTCCTGTTCTCGCGCACACAAACAGATTTGCCCCTTTGAGCGAAGATGTTGGGTGCATCACCTCAGGTGTAGCAGTATTAGAGGGAGCAGCCTCCTCCGACAGCAGGGGGATCAGCCCACCAAGTAAGGGAGGGATAAAGAGGGCAAGTAAGCCTAGACAGGTTGCGGTGGTAGGGGACTCTATTATTAAGAGAGTAGACAGGGTAATCTGTCGCTCTGATCGTCTTAACCGGACAGTTTGCTGTCTGCCGGGTGCCCGTGTTAGGCATGTGGTTGACAGATTATTGGGAGGAGCTGGAGATGACCCAGCTGTCATGGTCCATATTGGTACCAATGACAAAGTAAGAGGAAGATGGAAGGGCCTGAAGAATGAGTTCATGAAATTTTGAAGTAAACTGAAGAAGAGGTCCTCCAAGGTAGTATTTTCTGAGATACTACCTGTGCCACGCGCTACAGTGGAAAGGCAGTGGGAGATCAGGGAGGTCAATGCGTGGCTTAAATCTTGGTGCAGGAAGGAGGGCTTTGGGTTTTTAGAGCACTGGGCTCATTTTGCACTGGGGTACAATCTGTATAGTCGTGATGGATTGCACTTGAATGGAAGAGGGTCTGCTGTGCTGGGGACAGGATGGTTAAAAGGTTGGAGGAGACCTTAAACTAGTGGAAGGGGGAGGGATACAGAAGCTTACAAAATGGAGACAGAGCAGATAACGGAAGGGTTTCAACTCAGACTAAGGTGGTAGAGCCAGGGGATGGGTAATGTCAGCACAGTGGAGGCATGCAATGTAAAGTCGCATTCAACATGTGTGGGTAGAGACAACATTAAATGTATGCTTGCTAATGCAAGGAGCCTCAATAACAAGATGGGGGAACAAGAGGCAATAGCATACACTAAGCAATACGACATAATATGAATAACAGAAACATGGTGGGATGAAACGCATGACTGGACTGTAAACTTAAATGGTTATGCATTGTTTAGAAGGGATAGGAAACATAAGAAAGGTGGTGGAGTATGTTTGTATGTAAATCAGGATTCAAAGCCGAAAAATTCACACCTGGAAAGCGATGAGGGAAATGTGGAATCCTTATGGGTAAATATTTCTTTGTGGAATAAACAAGTCAACTATTGGTTGGCAATGGCATATGCTATAAACCACCTAATATAGATAATGATGAAGAAGAACAACTGTTAGAGCAAATTAGGAAGGCTGCACATAGTGGTAGCACTTTATTATTGGAAATTTTAATTACCCAGACATTAATTGGGATAGTGGGACTAGTAATTCAGTGAAGGGAATCCGGTTTCTGAACCTTTTAAATGATACCTTCATGACACAACTGGTAGAAACACCAACTAGAGAGGATAACTGCCTGGATCTGGTTATAACAAATAATGTGGATCTTTTCTCAAATATTCATGTAAGGGAACAGTTGGGAAACAGGGACCATAATATAGTGTCTTTTGAAATAAACTAAAAAACACATTAATAAGGGACAGCTAAAACATATAATTTTAAAAAGGCCAACTTTATTAAAATAAAGGAAGCTCTCAATGTCATTGACTGGCAGAAACTCTTTCATGGGAAAAACACTGAGGATAAGTGGAATATCTTTAAACTAACACTAGAAAAGTACAGATCACAATATATTCCACTGGTTAATAAATACAAAAGAAACAGACTGAAACCAATGTGGCTCAGTAGGAAGGTAACTAAGGAAATGAAAAATAAAAAGAAGGCATTTAAAGCTTTTAAATCTGATAAATCTGAAGCATCCTATAAAGCATATAGGGCAGCCAATAAAGCATGTAAAAAAGTGATTAGATGGGCTTGTGATGGAACCGTTCTCTTCTGTCTGTCCTGACTCTCCAGACACCCCTTCGTTGCGGTCAGCCCGGCTACTGGAAGTGCTGTCCTCAGCGCCTCGAGTAGCTTGACCCGCCTACTTCTGTTCCTCTGCCCTGGAGCCGTTAGGAATTTCCAGAAGGCCGCTCAGTGCCTTCTGATGTTGAGTATATAGTGTAGCGTAGTTTGTAATAAAGACACCAGGCGCGGCTGTATGCTTTAAAACAGGATTCTCTCTCTCTGAGCTTTAGAGTTCTGACTTTTTAATGAACAAAACGCCACCATTTATGCTGAAGTCCAACATTCATAATTTGCATAAAATGACGCACCTCGTCCTACCAATATACTAATTACATTATGTCAGTTATTTACAATAAACATTCTTTAGCCTTCAACTCACACAACATTTGTATAATCCATTGTTCTAACACATCAGATTAAAGACAAACACTGATAAAGGGAAAAGCCCTGTTGCATAAATTACACAGCAGTAAAGCTTGTTTACTGGCTATACAGAAACACATTTACCTACAGGAATATAAGTATATTTAAAACCAAAGCTATGCCATTTTACACTAAACTAATTTAAACTAAAACCAAACGATGTAAAATATATCTAAAATCACACGATATAAATGAACATAAAGTCTCTTGTGGTTTGAAGCATGGAGCGTTACATCAGCTCCATGACAGGGCTAAACTAGAAAATGAAAAAGAAATAGCCAAAGAGAGCAAGACCAACCCTAAAAGATTCTTTAGGTACATAAATTCTAAAAAAAACAAGAGTGAAAATGCAGGTTCACTAAAATCTGAGTCTGGGTTATTGTTAACTGAAGATCAAGATAAGGCAGAAATTTTGAATTATTATTTTTCTTCAGTATTTATCAAAAAGAAACCTGTAACAGGAGACATGCAATTCATTAATAAAATCTTACTAATACAAAGTGACTGGTTGACTGAGGACAAGGTTTTGCAGCAATTAAACAAAGTCAATGTGAATAAAGCCCCAGGGCCAGATGGAATTCACCCGCGAGTACTGAGGGAGCTATGTGTTGAAATATGTAAACCTCTGTTCTTAATCTTTTAAGATTCTTTTCTTTCAGGAATCGTACCAGAGGATTGGAGAAAAGCTGAAGTGGTCCCTATATTTAAGAAAGGTTTAAAATTTGTGCCTGGGAATTATAGACCTGTGAGCTTAACATCTGTGGCTGGGAAAGTATTTGAGGGGTTACTAAGGAATAATATTCAGGAATTTATTGGGAGGTATAATGTAATTGGCAAAAATCAGCATGGTTTCATGAAACACAGATCATGTCAGACTAACCTAATTACGTCCTATGAGGAAGTAAGTAGAAGTATAGATCAGGGGGTCGCAGTGGATGTGATTTACTTGGATTTTGCCAATTTTCAACACAGTTCCACACAAAAGGTTACTATTTATATTAAGAAAAATTGGTCTAGATGAAAATACTTGTTCTTGGAAAGGAAACTGGCTAAAAGATAGGGTACAGAGAGTGGTCATAAATTGTACATTTTCAAGATGGACACCAGTGGTAAGCGGTGTCCCTCAGGGGTCTGTTATAGGACCAATACTATTCAATTTATTTATAAATGACCTTGAGATAGGCATTGAAAGTCATGTATCAGTGTTTGCAGTTGACACAAAACTAGGAAAAGTAATACAATGTGAACAGGATGTTACTTCGCTGCAGAGGGATTTAGATAGATTGGGGGACTGTGCACTTAAATGGCAGATGAAATTTAATCTAGATAAATGCAAAGTTATGCACTTTGGAGGCAAGAACACACAAGCAATTTATACCCTAAATGGTACGGAGTTAGGGAAATCCAAGCAGGAGAAGGATTTGGGAAGAATCATAGACTTCAAACTAAGTAACAATGTGCAATGTCAAACAGCAGCCGCCAAGGCCAGCAAGGTATTGGCATGCATTAAAAGGGGGGTTCACTCTCCTAAACAAAAGATAAATACAGGTAAAGTATCCATGTAATTGGGCAGACTAGATGGGCCGAAAGGTTCTTATCTGCCCACATTTTCTATGTTTCTATGTTTATATAAATATATACGGGGCCATTATAAACCATTGTCTGGAAACCTATTCATTAACAGGACTATACACAGGACACAAGGTCACCCATTTAGACTGGACAAAAGGAAATTCAGGCTAAAGCATAGGGTTATTTTACGGTGAGAACAATAAAGCTGTGGAATTCTCTGCCTGTTGAGGTGGTTGGGTCGGAGACTGTACAGACTTTTAAAAAGCAACTGGATGACTTCCTGCAGACACAGAATATTAAGAGTTATAATATTTAATATGTGGGTAAGCTTCTTGACCCAAGGATAAATCTGACTGCCATTCTGGGGTCAAGAAGGAATTTTTCCCCAGTTTGTTGCATATTGGCAAGCATTTCAGACTGGGTTTTTTGCCTTCTTTTGGATCAACAGCAGTAGGTGATGTGTGAGAGGCTGATCCCAATGGACGCATGTCTTTTTTGGGCCTATGTAACTATGTAACTATGAAATCAGTGTGCAGATGGTTTTTTTCACGTGATTCAGCCAATCAGAATAAAGAACCACAATTATCTCACGTTAAGGTTTTGCACCTGCCAAAGTCAAACTGAGTATATATGTTGCAGAAATAATAAATGCACACACAACTTCTCAATTTTATTTGGTATGAGTAGAATGTGTAACTGTACTTTGCTGTATTTTTTTTTTGGGCTGGTGTATTTGGGTTCGGCCAGGTAGTTCAGATTTGCCATTAAAACCCACTTTTAGGAGTTGTTAAAATTATGCGCGCAAAGGCTGTGCATTACAAACTGCGCATAGATTGTAATACCATCCGCGTTCCAGCGCACAAACACATGTACGCTCACAATGTTAAGTACAGGATGCGTGCAGTACAGTAAGTTCGCAAAGGGTTCGCGCAGGTTCACCCGTGGTAGACGATTACGCGCGTTTGTTGTGCTGACAAAGTAATATGATGTTCGGCGCGAAGGGTTTTACCCCTATCATTAATGCGTTTTTGCGCCGGCGCAAACGTTTGAGCGAAGATTGTAATTTGGCCCCTAGTGTTCAAAAACCTCATTGCAGCCACATAAAAATAAATTTAATATATAATAAAGGTGTGAAGTGAGCCCAGTGACAAATTAAATAGTTGTATTGGGGAATGATAAGCGCCCACACTATGCCACCCGAATGCCCAGCAAACCAGACGAGAAGTGTTTTCTCCCAAACCAGACAAACAAAATTTAAAAATACATATCTGGTCTGCGCGATGTGAAAACCCAAGGGAATTCGGACGGTTTCTCAAACGGCGTTGCCAACCATATTGGATGGTAGAAGAGGCATGTAAAAGAAACACAATTTAAGTGCAGAGAGACGACACCAATTAAAACATGAACAGTGTCTTTCAGTTGTTAACTCTCAAACGCAGAGCCTGTCACTGGCTCTAAGTGGGTCGGTGCTTTTGGATTATTTTTCTTCAATGACTTCTCAGGAAACCCAATCCTTGGTGATAGTTTTTCATAACATCCATAGGAATTTAGTAGAGAGAGAATGCACAATCTTGTGTGTATCTGACAAATAATGGCATATATATATCAGCTACAAGTGCAAACTCACGTGTAATGGAGCTATTCCCAGCTCAGATCGATAAGCAGATGGATTTTGTTTGGCCAAACTCAATAAAGACCAAAATCATGCAGTGGTGGCTCTTTAAAAATTTAAAAAATAATAAAATCAAAATAAATAATAGCCAGAACGCGTTTCGCCGTCGGCACACGGCTTCATCAGCTGGAATATACATAGAAGAACTCAAATGCATGTTTATATAGCGCAACAAATTAAAAAATTAGGGGAAAAGCGTCTTTAGCTGTGAATCATTGGTGGTCAGCGTGCGTTCCTAGCCTCGTGTCGGGATTACCGACTGTAGCTGGCAATCGGCGCATCTTGCGCAGGCGTATAGGAGACTTCCGCGTTCCACCATGCGTTTCACCGTCCTGTATCCGAAACTCAGATGCACTTTGCATTTCTTTATGGATACAAAAACCTCTCTCGAGATCTCAAACTCCATAAACATATCTACAATCAAAGTATAATCAGTGCATCATACAAGGGTTATTTTCCATACGATTTTATGAGACTTAGTCCCTAAAAAGCAGGCTTTGCTCTCGAACAATATATAAAACATAATTAGATTCCTATAGTGAAACGGAGTACAAAATACTGGTAAATATTACCACCTTGGTATTTTTAAGGTGTATATTATTGGTGAGGTGGATATATAGACTAAATAATATAAGGGGTTTAGCCCCTAAAATATTATATATATGTGCGGGATGCAAAACTGCAAAAATTAAAAAATTACTGTTCAGTGTTGCCACATGGGTGTAAATTAGACTAGATGGAAATGATATATATATATAATATATGGAACAGTGAATGTGTATCACTCATCACATATATATGTATAAGGATTCAACGGCAATTTATATGATGTAGTTATGGTTTTAATAAATGTGAATATTCTTAATACACAATAAAATTGTGACAGAGCCAGATGACATAATCATGTTGTCACTGGCCACAATTTGTGTTAATTAGTGTTAATCATAAATAAATATTGAAAAACATTAAGATGATGATGATTCTATCTGAACGGGAAATCTACGTATACATAAAAATATGTGAATATTCCATCACCCATAATGCATATATGGGAATGGTGGAATATATATTGTAAATATGTTTATAAATGGTGTATAAATTCCTCCTACGTGATAAATGTGAATTGGCCAGATGCCATATTAACATCTTTGATGGCCAGAGTGTAATAATAAACATAATATTATGTGAAATGATAAAAAGTGGAAGTCTACATAACTTCTGTAGTGTGATTGGCTACCTGACCTAAAGCCTATTGTATGTAAAATCAATAAAGAATAATTAAATTTGTGATTGGTAGGTCTATGGAATCCATGGATTTGTACCATAGAAGTTATGTTGGTATGAATATTCAATGTGTTTGAAGGCATTATAGCTAGTGCGATACATTTGGACCTCTTGTTGGAGGAAAAACCTCTAATTGCATCGTTATACATGTGGGAGAGAAAAAAAATAAAAAAAATATAAAAAATATTACTTTAATGAAAAAACCTATATCATTGTGCAAACCAATGATATAGCAATGAGAGGAAAGCCTGCTTACAAAAAATGTATGACCTCAAAGTCATCATTCAGACCACCCGATGTTAGCGTGCCCATTTCAAATATTGTGCGCATTTCTGTTTGTCCCAATCTTTTAAGAAAGTCTTCTCCTATATCGTTTGGTTTTAACTGTTTGATTGCTGTATATTTCAAACCTTCTGGAAGGCTATTGTGTTCTAATTTGTAGTGTAGTGAAACGGAATGTTTTTCAAATCCTTTTTTTATATTTCTAATATGTTCCAATAGCCTTACATTAAACGCTCTTTTAGTGCGGCCTATATATTGCATGCCGCAAGGGCATTCTAATAAATATATTATATTTTTTGAAAAACAATTTAGAATACCTTTTATAGAAATTTCTTCTTTATTTTTATAATTATAATATGAACCTTTAAAACCCTTTTTGTTGCCTGTAGATCTGCATGCTAAACATTGGCCACAGTTATAAAGACCTTGATTTAGTCCAAATAAATTCTTTTTAATGTTCCTTTTTTTGGGTTTACTGTGGACTAAATTAGATTTTAAATTTCTTGCTCCTCTGAACACAATTTTAGGAATTGTCCCTACATAGTTCTTAAGATCATTGTCGTTTCGTAATACATGCCAATGCTTTTTTAAGATTCTCTTTATCTGAGTGGCTTTACTATTGTAATCGCAGATAAACCTTACTTCTTCTCCTTCCATTTCTTTTTTAGGTTTATTATTAAGTAAGCTGTCGCGATCAACCTTAGTTAAATCCACAATCATGTGATCTAATTCATTCTCATTATACCCCTTTTCAATGAATTCCTTCTTAAGTGTGTCTGCTTGTTGTTGGAATATTTCAACATCGGTACAATTTCTCCTTAAGCGGATAAATTGCCCCTTAGGGACTCCTTTTAACCAAGTGGGATTATGGCAACTGGTCTTATCTATGTAGGTATTAGTGTCCACCTCCTTAAAGAAGGTCTTGGATTTAATGCCATCTCCCTCTTTATAAATCTCAAGGTCCAAAAAGGTGACCCTCTCTGTACTCCACTTCCTATCTAGCTTGATGCCCCATTGTGGGCTATCAAGACTGGTCAAAAATGATAACAAATCCTCTTCTAATCCTCTCCAGACAAAAAACACATCCTCGATGTAACGTCTGTATGATGAAACCTTACTTAGCGCCCAGCTACGCGAACCGTAGACAAACTGGGATTCCCAGCCTGCCATATAAATGTTCGCGTAGCTGGGCGCAAATTTAGTACCCATTGCCATTCCCTTCAGTTGAATGTAAAATTCTTCTTCAAATTTAAAATAATTATTTTTAAGTATGAAATCTATACCTTTCATAATAAAGGATATCTGGTCAAGATCCAAATTGTTGACCTTTAGAATTTCTTCTTCTACCACTCTCAAACCCATTTCGTGTGGAATACTACTATATAATGCGTTGACATCACAAGTTACCAAGATATCGTTGCTTTCTAACGTAGATCTTTAATAAGCTTCAGCATATCTATAGTATCTTTTAGATGAGACGGAATTTGTCATACGATGGGCTGTAGAAATAAATCCACATACTCCGATAAATGACTTGTGATTGAATCGATGCCGGACACTATAGGTCTTCCGGGCGGATTGGTAGAATTTTTGTGTATCTTGGGCAATATATAAATATGTAGAGTTTTTGTGTATTCCATCTTAAGGTACTTGTATTCCTGCTCATTTAAAATTTCCTTATCAATTCCTTCCTGAAGGAGGATATTTATCATATCTTTTATATCCTTAATAGGGTCACTTTTTAATTTTTCATAAGTGGTTGCATCATTTAAAGTTCTTAATACTTCCATATCATACATCTCCTTGGAGAGGATTACAATCCCGCCGCCTTTATCGGCGGGTTTTACCATTATGCTAGAGTCTTTCTGTAATGATTTTAGAGCTGTATTTTCTTCTCTAGTAAGATTATAGTTTTTATCTTCTATAGAGATTTTTTCTACATCTCTCATTACAAGGTTTTCGAATACTTTCATTTCATTAGAGACCACATGGCGTGGATAAAATTTAGATGGATTTTTTAACGGAGTATGATGTTTAGGGCCCAAATTTAGTCCGGTGTCTCTTTCTATTGGGTTTTTGATAAAGAACTTTTTAAGGCTAAGTTTGCGTTTGAATCGCTGTAGATCTATATATACATTAAATTTGTCTAGACTATTTGTTGGAGCATATTTCAAGCCTTTATTTAGAACTTTTATTTCTAAAGGGGACAAATTCCTATGGCTGAGATTGAATATGCCAGTGGCTGTATTCACCTCCTTTCCCGCTTTTCCTTTACATACATACTTTCCTGCTCTCTTTCCTCTTCGGGTCTTTCCCAAGATCTTTTTAGGCCTCCCCTTCTTTCCAATCTTACATCTAGGCTTCTGTGGTCTATTTGTCTCTCCCCCTTCTCCAAGGGGTCCTTCCAAAAAACCTCTTCCTCAACATGATCTTTTAGAGAAGAAAACCTATTACTCAAGGGAATAGGATCGTTGTTCGCTGTTTCTCTTTCTCCTCTTTGTGGTTCTTTATTGAGTCCTGACCCCTGATGTTTACTTGGGCCTGAACTTGTACTAGGGTATTGACGTCCTACTGTTGTCCATTCATTATTGGCTGGACCTCCCCTATATCTCCACCCCTCCCTCCTGTTATCTCGAAGTTGGAATCTATCCTGATGTTGAATCCTATGGTTCCCATGATTGTTGTATTCATAGGAAGGATTATTGATACTTCTGCCTTGATAGAGATTTTCGTCTCTTCTTCCACCCTCTCTATTCCAACTGTTGTACTGTTGGTTTTTTTTGGTATCCATAGATGGACCTATTTTGATCCCATCCTCGATCGTTATTATTCCATTTTCGATTCCTATAATATCCTTCCCTTTGATCGAAATCCTTCCTTTCCCTTATGGGGTTTATGGGTCTTTCTGGATTAGTGATGTCATATTCCCTATGAACATTTCCTCTCCTATAATCCTCTATATCTCTTTCATACGTCTTTTTTTTAATTATCAGTATTTCTTTCTCTATTTTATCTAGTTTTTCTTCTAAAGTTTTATTGATCTCAAATACGTTATCTAAGGATTGTTCTTGATCTATCTGTCTGGAGAGTTGTTCTGTGTTGACATTTATTATAGGAAGTTTTTCTTTCTTTTTCTGGATGATGTAATCCATCATCGATACTGCAAAGCTTTCTAGCATAGCATTCCAACCTTTAATAAATTCTAAATCATCCTTCTCAGAGGAAGGCATTTTTTGAAACCTTAAACCCCTGGGCGTAATTTTATCTTTTTTATATTTTTCTAGAGTAGCTATCTCTAGTTTTAGCTTGATCTCTTTTATTAAATTTCTCTCTAGATCAACCAGTGGTTTTTTTCTATTCATGCCATTCTCTGGGGAGAGACAAATAGACCACAGAAGCCTAGATGTAAGATTGGTAAGAAGGGGAGGCCTAAAAAGATCTTGGGAAAGACCAGAAGAGGAAAGAGAGCAGGAAAGTATGTATGTAAAGGAAAAGCGGGAAAGGAGGTGAATACAGCCACTGGCATATTCAATCTCAGCCATAGGAATTTGTCCCCTTTAGAAATAAAAGTTCTAAATAAAGGCTTGAAATACGCTCCAACAAATAGTCTAGACAAATTTAATGTATATATAGATCTACAGCGATTCAAACGCAAACTTAGCCTTAAAAAGTTCTTTATCAAAAACCCAATAGAAAGAGACACCGGACTAAATTTGGGCCCTAAACATCATACTCCGTTAAAAAATCCATCTAAATTTTATCCACGCCATGTGGTCTCTAATGAAATGAAAGTATTCGAAAACCTTGTAATGAGAGACGTAGAAAAAATCTCTATAGAAGATAAAAACTATAATCTTACTAGAGAAGAAAATACAGCTCTAAGATCATTACAGAAAGACTCTAGCATAATGATAAAACCCGCCGATAAAGACGGCAGGATTGTAATCCTCTCCAAGGAGATGTATGTTATTGAAGTATTAAGAACTTTAAATGATGCAACCACTTATGAAAAATTAAAAAGTGACCCTATTAAGGATATAAAAGATAAGATAAATATCCTCCCACAGGAAGGAATTGATAAGGAAATTTTAAATGAGCAGGAATACAAGACCCTTAAAATGGAATACACAAAAACTCCGCATATTTATATATTGCCCAAGATACACAAAAATTCTACCAATCCACCCGGAAGACCTATAGTGTCTGGCATCGATTCAATCACAAGTCATTTATCGGAGTATGTGGATTTATTTCTACAGCCCATCGTACGACAAATTCTGTCTCATCTAAAAGATACTATAGATATGCTGAAGCTTATTAAAAGATCTACGTTAGAAAGCAACGATATCTTGGTAACTTGTGATGTCAACGCATTATATAGTAGTATTCCACACGAAATGGGTTTGAGAGTGGTAGAAGAAGAAATTCTAAAGGTCAACAATTTGGATCTTGACCAGATATCCTTTATTATGAAAGGTATAGATTTCATACTTAAAAATAATTATTTTAAATTTGAAGAAGAATTTTACATTCAACTGAAGGGAATGGCAATGGGTACTAAATTTGCGCGAACATTTATATGGCAGGCTGGGAATCCCAGTTTGTCTACGGTTCGCGTAGCTGGGCGCTAAGTAAGGTTTCATCATACAGACGTTACATCGAGGATGTGTTTTCTGTCTGGAGAGGATTAGAAGAGGATTTGTTATCATTTTTGACCAGTCTTGATAGGAAGTGGAGTACAGAGAGGGTCACCTTTTTGGACCTTGAGATTTATAAAGAGGGAGATGGCATTAAATCCAAGACCTTCTTTAAGGAGGTGGACACTAATACCTACATAGATAAGACCAGTTGCCATAATCCCACTTGGTTAAAAGGAGTCCCTAAGGGGCAATTTATCCGCTTAAGGAGAAATTGTACCGATGTTGAAATATTCCAACAACAAGCGGACACACTTAAGAAGGAATTCATTGAAAAGGGGTATAAGGAGAATGAATTAGATCACATGATTGTGGATTTAACTAAGGTTGATCGCGACAGCTTACTTAAGTATAAACCTAAAAAAGAAATGGAAGGATGCCCTTGCGGCATGCAGTATATAGGCTGCACTAAAAGAGCGTTTAATGTAAGGCTATTGGAACATATTAGAAATATAAAAAAAGGATTTGAAAAACATTCCGTTTCACTACACTACAAATTAGAACACAATAGCCTTCCAGAAGGTTTGAAATATACAGCAATCAAACAGTTAAAACCAAACGATATAGGAGAAGACTTTCTTAAAAGATTGGGACAAACAGAAATGCGCACAATATTTGAAATGGGCACGCTAACACCGGGTGGTCTGAATGATGACTTTGAGGTCATACATTTTTTGTAAGCAGGCTTTCCTCTCATTACTATATCATTGGTTTGCACAATGATATAGGTTTTTTCATTAAAGTAATAATTTTTTTTATTTTTTTTCTCTCCCACATGTATAACGATGCAATTAGAGGTTTTTCCTCCAACAAGAGGTCCAAATGTATCGCACTAGCTATAATGCCTTCAAACACATTGAATATTCATACCAACATAATTTCTATGGTACAAATCCATGGATTCCATAGACCTACCAATCACAAATTTATTTATTATTTATTGATTTTACATACAATAGGCTTTAGGTCAGGTAGCCAATCACACTACAGAAGTTACGTAGACTTCCACTTTTTATCATTTCACATAATATTATGTTTATTATTACACTCTGGCCATCAAAGATGTTAATATGGCATCTGGCCAATTCACATTTATCACGTAGGAGGAATTTATACACCATTTATAAACATATTTACAATATATATTCCACCATTCCCATATATGCATTATGGGTGATGGAATATTCACATATTTTTATGTATACGTGGATTTCCCGTTCAGATAGAATCATCATCTTAATCATAAATAAATATTGAAAAACATTAACACTAATTAACACAAATTGTGGCCAGTGACAACATGATTATGTCATCTGGCTCTGTCACAATTTTATTGTGTATTAAGAATATTCACATTTATTAACACCATAACTACATCATATAAATTGCCGTTGAATCCTTATACATATATATGTGATGAGTGATACACATTCACTGTTCCATATATTATATATATATATATCATTTCCATCTAGTCTAATTTACACCCATGTGGCAACACTGAACAGTAATTACATTTTTGCAGTTTTGCATCCCGCACATATATATAATATTTTAGGGGCTAAACCCCTTATATTTAGTCTATATATCCACCTCACCAATAATATACACCTTAAATATACCAAGGTGGTAATATTTACTAGGCTTGTGCACCGATTTTTTTTTCGGTTCGATTCGATTTGTTCGGATGTTTAAACTTTTCGATTCGGCTCGTTTCGACCGATTTCTGTTTCGATTTGGTTCGGCTCCACTCGTTTTTCGTGTACATTTTATTTTCGGAATAGACGTATCTTCGTGTCACTTTGCTCGTTTTTTGTATCGACTTTTCGTGACTTTTTGTTTTTTCGGAACGTCTGTTCTCCTCGTTTCAAAGCTGTCTAACTCTATTCGTTTTGATGTAAACTACTATGGTTTACTTTTTTATACTTTATATATTTTTTTATAATAAATTTTTGGTTTGTTTTTCGGATCCGATAATTCATTCTGTCGATACGATAATTCTGGCGATTCTATCGTGTTTTTTTTTAATTAAATAAAGATCCTTTTTTTTCTTATGAATATACATTTCACAACTTTATTTAAATCACATTAAAAAATGGAATGAAAGCCAAGGAACAAAAAAAAAAAATGAACAAAACGATTTAAAAAACGCTAAACTGACCCGAATGGTCTGACTTTAAAAATAAAAACCAGAACAAAAAAGGTTTTAAAACGGAAAAATAGTTGATCAAAATGAACAGAAACGAAAAAAAATAAAAAAAATAATGATTTAAAACAGACAAAAAAAAAATTAACCCTTTCGCTGCTGAGGCATTTCACGGCTTCCCTTCACGCCTGTGTGCGGCACTGCGGTCTGCTGCTGTGCAAATTTTTAACAGTTTCGCTCCTCTTGTTTAAACGTGTTTTTTTGAAGCCTTATTTTATAATATGACCCAGACATGTTATATATCGTTCTTTCCGGCAGACTCAGCAGATGATTTATAATATATCATTATCATATGTATGCGTCATGTCCTGTCTGTATATTATAACAAAAAAATGCAATAAAATTAGAATTTTCAATGTTTGTTTTACAAGGTGTAAAGTATTTTTTTCACATTTTAACATGCGAGTGTTTGCGGTTATATTTTATGAGTTGCGTTTGTTAAAAAAAAAAAGGGGACTTGTTATATTTTTTTGGGTGAAAATTACACTATTTTTAACAAACGCACCCCATACAAATATCCTTAGTGCAGCATCATTGTTCACATTATAATTGAAATGGGAACAATATTACTGCATTAACAAAACATTAACCAACCGATAGGGGGTTCCAATGAACCCCCTATCTCCACCATTGGTCGCAGTAGGGTTAACTCCAGAACTGACGTCATTGTGATGAGGTCTTGGGACTGTCGGCAGCTGCCGTTCCCCCATGCTGTTGTCTTCCTGCAAAGACGTGACCATGTTGGCGGGCAGCGTCTTAGCGGGCAGCGGTGGGAGAGAGAGCTCATAGCTGGGAGGAGGTGTTACGTGAAGCTGCAAACAGGGACAAATAAAGTAGACCTGAGCCGCACTGAGGATCTTTGGGTTGTGTCGGAGAAGACTTCACGCAGCGCTGCCATCAATATTTTTTGATAAATTCTTGGTTATACAATGAATGTGACTGTGGACAAAAATCCGTGTTGTTGTGACATCGCCTAAGCTTAACAAAACCAGGACACATCGGTAATCAAATCTCAAGGCAGTACAACAAGGTTGTGTTAGTGTGTGACATTTTTTGGCCAGGCAGGAAGTGTAGAATGTGCACAGTCACATTCATGGCCACAAATATGTTGACAAATTTATGACAAAGGGTCCATAGAAAAGTCAATAAATTTATGTACATATAATTTTAACAGTGTGGAAACCAAGCAATACATATTAACTTATTAAGTAAGGAAAAGCAACGCACACAAACAGGAAAATATAGAAAAAAATTGAAAATTTATTTACAACATGGGGAAGGGAAGGGAACATGCCAAGGATGGCAAACTGCCCAACAGGGGCACAAACAAACATAGTGTAGTGGAAATAGACTGGAAGATGGCCGCCATTGTAAGCCAGGCGAACATCTTGTTCAGAATATTGGTTCACTTGAGATAATGACTGGCATTTGAGGAGATGTTGGAGCTGGTCCGCATCTTTGATTACAAAGATTATGACTGCCTTAAGGGCCCTTACGGCAGGAAGAATAACACCCGCAAGGATTGTATCCTTGACAAGCTACGCACCACCATCCTGGAGCTGTTTGGGAAGGACCGGACGAAGGACCAGCTCCGAAAACACTGGTCCGACCTCAAAGCACGCGATCAGGAGCAGCTGAGGCACATCCGTCGTGTCATAGCCAAACGTAAGTGTCAGGTTATATTGTAAAGCGCTGCGCAATTTCGGGAGGAGGCTGGTCTCACTGCCGCTCCAGGATGTCATCGGCATTGCTTATGTGCTCCCGCAGTTCCTGGATAGCATCAATTGTTGTCACAGCAAGGCGTAGCTCGCCGATCGCCATCCGGTTAATTTGCCTAATGCTGGACGTGTCTGGTCTGGCTTCTCCTTCTATATATCCAATAAATGAAAGAAGGAAAATACAGTAAGTAAAGCAGGTTTCTATTTTTGACTGAAAGTCTTGAAAAAATATAACAGTAGTATATACCAGTGCTGGCAGCCTCCTGAGGCTCTGACTCCTCCTCTGCTATACATAAAAAAATTAAATTAAAATACAGTAAACAAAAAATTTTTCTGTTTTTGACCAAAAGTCATTGCAAAATAAAACAGTATATACCAGTGCTGGTGGTTGCCCGTGGCTCCTCCTCCACTGGGGCACTGGTGCCCGCCAGGGCAGATGCTGCCTTCTTCCTGTCTTCTGCCAAATCCAAAAAATAACACGTAAATAATGCAGACTGGAAAATATGGTATATCTATACAATATATTGCCGAAAGTATTGCGACACCCCTCCACTACCCACTAGCACTACCAGCTTGACCCACCACTACTCCCATCTCATGGTTCTAAAGTCACAAAATATTTATTTATTTCCCCTGCACATAGACATATATTACCGTTCAATTATATATTTTTTTCAGAAGTAAACATTACGTTTATTCAATAAAAACTATTATTTGTGTTGTGTGCATACAAAACGCATTGTGCTGACTGCTTTTAGTTATTTTATAGATGCCTCAGCCTCACTTTCAGTTTCTGCTAATAAAACTGGATATTGCAGAAACAACAGAAATCCGCCATTTTGTTTTGAAATTTGCATCTAAAGCGTTCAATAATGACACTGCTGCAGCAAACTGAATTGCTGCGCTGCAACAATTCAGCAGCTGCTGAGAATGTATTGAAGGCGGATCTGTTTGGATGCACTTTCAGAACAACTACATGTCCCATCCTACCACTTAGCAGAGACGCAGACATTTTTATTGATGCGCAGGTGGGAGCAAATATTGGGCCAGCTGCGGGTCATCTCGTATGCATCACTCAATCACAACAACCCTCCCCCCAGCACACACAGTGCCAAAAGAAATCCAGCATTGTAACTTCATCTACATACAGCAAATGTCACAATTTTCACGAATACGTAAAATCACAAAAAGGAAGAGCTATGGCAAAAATGCATGTATGACGAGTTGTGAAAACACAAAGCTATACACAATCACATTGCATGAAAAAAGGACTAGATAAATCAAGGTATTTCTGTGCACATTAGCACATGCAAGCACATTATTATTATTATTATACAGGATTTATATAGCGCCAACAGTTTGTGCAGTGCTTTACAATATAACATGACACTTACGTTTGGCTATGACGCGCCGGATGTGCCTCAGCTGCCCCTGCTGGCGCACCTTGAGGTCGGACCAGCGTTTTCGGAGCTGGTCCTTCGTCCTGTCTTTCCCAAATAATTCCGCGATGGTGGTGCGTAGCTTACCTAGGATACGGTCCTTTCTTGCGTTATTCTTTCTGCCGTACGGGCCCTTACGGCAGTCATAATCTTTAAGATCAAAGATGCGGACCAGCTCCAACATCTCGTCAAATGCCATGTTGCTGGCCCGCTTCTTCCTCGGTGTCTCTGGGGTGGAAGCAGATGAGGAGGTGTCCGAATGGGACTCTCCGTCTCTTCCTTCAGCCATAAGTAATTTCTATATTTTTTGGCAATTGTCAAAACTCTCTACAAAAATGGCTCAATAAAGTTACGACATCCGCGCGCACATACGCGACCAGCGGACGAATCGGATCCGACTCCGAAGGAATTTTCGTATCGACAGAATTATCGGATCATTGGAAATAAAAAAAAACAAGTGATACGCATTTACAAATACAAAATTTACAGAATCAGCGACATAACCGATAATAGTTAAATATACGATGTCCAGAATTACCGAAATGGAACCGAAATCATGAATAGAGCGAAAATAAATTTTGATTTGACACATTTCAAGTCCATTCGAAAATTCCGAAAATATTTCGTTTCGGCTCGGAAAACTTTTCGGATCTGCCATTTTCGGATCTAAAAAGTTTCGGAAAATCGGCCGGATCCGAAAACAAGAATCGGGAAATTTCGTGAAATTTCCAAAATTCCGAAACGCGCATCCCTAATATTTACCAGTATTTTGTACTCCGTTTCACTATAGGAATCTAAATATGGTTTATATATTGTTCGAGAGCAAAGCCTGCTTTTTTAGGGACTAAGTCTCATAAAATCGTATGGAAAATAACCCTTGTATGATGCACTGATTATACTTTGATTGTAGATATGTTTATGGAGTTTGAGATCTCGAGAGAGGTTTTTGTATCCATAAAGAAATGCAAAGTGCATCTGAGTTTCGGATACAGGACGGTGAAATGCATGGTGGAACGCGGAAGTCTCCTATATGCCTGCGCAAGATGGCGCCGATTGCCAGCTACAGTCGGTAATCCCGACACGAGGCTAGGAACGCACGCTGACCACCAATGATTCACAGCTAAAGACGCTTTTCCCCTAATTTTTTAATTTGTTGTGTTATATAAACATGCATTTGAGTTCTTATATGTATATTCCAGCTGATGAAGCCGTGTGCCGACGGCGAAACGCGTTCTGGCTATTATTTATTTTGATTTTATTAAATTTTTAAAGAGCCACCACTGCATGATCTTGGTCTTTTTTGGGTTTGGCCAAACAAAATCCATCTGCTTATCGATCTGAGCTGGGAATAGCTCCACTACACGTGAGTTTGCACTTGTAGCTGATATATATATATGCCATTATTTGTCAGATACACACAAGATTGTGCCTTCTCTCTCTCCTAAATTCCTATGGATGTTATGAAAAACTATCACCAAGGATTGGGTTTCCTGAGAAGTCATTGAAGAAAAATAATCCAAAAGCACCGACCCACTTAGAGCCAGTGACAGGCTCTGCGTTTGAGAGTTAACAATTGAAAGACACTGTTCATGTTTTAATTGGTGTCGTCTCTCTGCACTTAAATTGTGTTTCTTTTACATGCCTCTTCTACCATCCAATATGGTTGGCAACGCCGTTTGAGAAACGTCCGAATTCCCTTGCGTTTTCACATCGCGTAGACCAGATATGTATTTTTACAAATTAAATAGTGTTTAATAAATATGTAAAAAACTATTAAAAATTAATATTGGAATAAATGTAAGTCATTAATAACAGTAATAAATATTCAAAGTGCAATTAGTATGTCTTAAAAACAGTAATAAAAATAATGTGCAAAAATAATGGCACAAATAGTTTATATATAAAGTTTAGGAACTGAATAAAAAAAGAATATACACAAGCAGCAAATAATAAATATTCTATTATAAAGACACATATTACTTGCAGAAATCTGGTATGGCCATGGGGACCTGGATTGCGTCCAGTTATGCCAACCTGTATATGGCAGACTGGGAGTCCAGTTTTGTTTATGGGGGCATGACTGGGCGCAGCACCTGGTTCTCTATGGTCGATACATAGACAACATCCTTATTGTGTGGAAGGGGGGGGGAAGAGTCTGTCCTCTACTTTTTTTCCTATTTGGCAACTAACAACTGGGTTATAGTACTGGATACCAAAATTGATCCACAATCAGTTGAATTTTTAGATTTATATATATATATATATATATATATAAGATGGAGGGGGTGTATCTGGACCGCTGACCAAGATGGCCGCACATTGATCACTCTCTGTCTTCCCCTCCTACATTAAGCTCTTTTTCTCTGCATCTGCCCTAGTATGTTCCATGGAAAGAGGACCCCCACTACCCCAAGATGCCGTTGGGAACCCCACGTGCAGCAACCCGATCTTTGGATGCTTATTTGCTCCAGCCCGCACGATCCCCGGGGAACACGCAGGCAGCCAAGATGGCGAGTGCCCCGACCTCTGCTTCCCCTCCCGACCTGTTGGCGGCTATAGCGCCGCCTCGAATCGCTCCTGGTGGAGATGCCGACCAAAACAGACCTGGCCGATATGCTGTCGGATCTCCAAGGCCTCGTTCCGCCGCAATGTGGATGGGGTGTGTGAGGAGGTCGTGGTCCCCTCCCACCGAGTGATTAACCTCGAACAGGCTGCAGCCGCACCTCCCCCAGCAGAGCCTGTACCTCCGCTGGCCAACTCGGGGCTTCTCAGGCTTTTGGACGGCCTGGACAACCGAGGCCGTAGGTGCAACCTGCGCATCCGCGGCCTGCAGGAAGTGGATCTCCAAGAGCACTTGGACGAGGTGCTCCACCTGGAACTTCATCGGGCACACAGAGCACTGCGTCCGCCCAGGGATGTCATCTGCTGCTTCGCCTCTTAACGGATGAAGGAACAGGTCATTCTCCGCACTCGTACTTCCCGCACCTGGGTCTTCGAAGGCCAATCCCTGAAACTTTTCCACGACCTCACCCCATTCACGCTGGCAGCATGCCACCACCTCTGCCTGATTACACAGGCTCTGGCACAGCGGCATGTCCCCTACCACTGGGGTTTCCCTTTTGACCTCACGTGTGCCTGGACAGGGCCACGCATGCCATTCACTGCCCAGGTGATGTCCCTCAATTTCTGGCCACCCTCTGCTTGCCTTCTATTGAGATCCAAGACTGGGAGCGAGGTGATGTCTGGCACTGGGTGGGCCGGCTTGCCCTCATCGGCCACCGCACCGCCGCTGTGCTGGTGGGGCCCAGGTGGCTGACGGCCCCGAGCCAGGAGAGGCGGAGGGCTAGATCTTAGTGACAGATACGCTCCCCTGACTGCCCCGCTCACCCGGTCCTTTGCTTCTGCACCCCTCCCCTTACCTCTCGTAGAAGGTCGTGACCTGCCTGTGAGCATGGTTATCTGCTTGCTCTCCCACCCGCTCCCTGTTATGTACGTTTGACTATAGATATTTTTATTCTTTGTGAGCCAACTATCTTCTTGTTCGCCTCGGAACAGTACGGGTTAGCCTCCCTGTCGGGACAGAGGGCATCAACGGACCTGATTTTGCATGGACACACATTTCTCCAGCCCGCCCTCAGTTCCTGTTGCCTGGCTCGCAAGGATCACGTGCACAGAGAACCGTGTGAACATGATTGCCTCGCAGGTGGGCTTGAGGGCCCCTGATTGAACCTCGGCTCCTAATGCCTGGATGGGATGGGTCTCCCGCCGGGAGGGGGTTGGGTTCGGGTCCTGTTATGTAGCCTGGTTATTGCTTTAGCTGTCAATATGTTCAATGTAATGGTTCTCTTGCATTTAAGTGTTCAATACTAGGTCTTGTATAGCCGATGCTTTGTCGGAGGGGTCTGGAGACCTTGTGCTGCTTATTATCTGACCACACTTTTTCGTGTTCAGCTATCTTTTTTGATCCCGCTCGCGACTAGGGATGAGCTGTTCGGTTCGGAGTTCAATTCGAACTTTGGCCGTTCGCAAGTTTGCGAACTTCGAGGTGTGTTCGGTTCGAGTTCGAAAAAAAAAAAAGGATAAAAAATGCTTAAAAAAATCTAGAAATAGACTCTTTACTGCAGAATATTATAAGCAGAGGTTTATTAGGATATTGAATTAAAAAATAATGTCTACGTGCAAAGATTATCACCTCTAAATGACCTGTGTTCTCAAACGGCGTAAACAGGTGCGTAATTAGTGTTTGGAAATAACATGTGCTTTTAATTAGTCTGGTCTGATGAATTTGATACATTGTCTGTAGTGAGGGTGTGGTGTCTCCTGATCTGAACATGTATCAAACAACCCCTGTGGTTCTGAGAAGTGTTCATTTCTCTACTAAATCTTCCTCTGATATGTTGTTTAACCCCTTAACCCTGCATTTCACCGCTGTGTGCTCAGCTCATTTTTACCGCTTTCGCTCATGTTTAAATGCGATTTGAAGCCACATTTTATTAAATGACCCAGACATATTAGATATCGTTCTTTCCGTCAGACTCATAATATATAATTTTTATATGTATACGTCATGTCCTGCCTGTACATTATGACAAAAAAATGCAATAAAAATTGAATTTTTAATCATCTGCAGTGTGTAAAGTGTTTTTTCACATTTTAGCACATGAGCATTTGCGGTTATGTTCTCTATGAGGTGCGCTTGTACAAAAATTAGAAATGGGGACTTGTTACATTTTGTGGGGGGAATTACGTGATTTATAGCATTAGTCATTAGTGCTGCATCATTATTTACATTATAATTGAAATGTGAACAATATTGCTGCATTAATAAAAATAACACACAAAAACAACTTTTAATTTTTTTTTTACATTATACCTGGTCATGTTGGGTATCATGCTCAGGCCTTTCGATTGACACCCTCCATGACCCCCTAGCTGCCACGGTTCTGGAGATATTGGGGTTCAAATGAACCCCCTATCTCCACCAGGGGATTCCGGGCAGCTAGGTGGTCCCCGGCTATCTGACATCATCACGCTATGTGTGAGGACATCAAGCAGTGAGGGGGGACCCGGGGGTGGAGCCGCCATCCAAGATGGCGGCCCCACCGGAGCTAGGCCGCACTTCGGCATCGCAAGGCATCTCTATACACAGCCCCATCAGCATCTCTATACACAACCTCACAGCATCTCTATACACAACCCCATCAGCATCTCTATACACAAACAGCATCTCTATACACAACCCCATCAGCATCTCTATACACAGCATCTCTATACACAACCTCATCAGCATCTCTATACACAAACAGCATCTCTATACACAACCCCATCAGCATCTCTATACACAGCATCTCTATACACAACCCCATCAGCATCTCTATACACAACCCCATCAGCATCTCTATACACAGCATCTCTATACACAACCCCATCTGCATCTCTATACACAACCTCACAGCATCTCTATACACAACCCCATCAGCATCTCTATACACAACCTCACAGCATCTCTGTGAACCCTCAAATGAACACCCTATCTCCACCAGGGGATTCCAGGCAGCTAGGGGTTCCCTGGCTATCTGACATCATCACGCTATGTGTGAGGACGTCAGGCAGTGAGGGGGACCCGGGGTGGAGCCGCTGGAGCTAGGCCGCAAGGCGCCGAAGTGCGACCCGGTGCCTAAGAGGTTAAAGCCAGGCACTGCTTATAAGGGGAGACTCTCATTTTAAGCGGTGCCTGGCTTTTTTGTGGAACGGATCCCCCCCTCCCTTCCAGGCGATCTCCCAGCATTTCCGGGGGGGGGGTCGCCTGGAAATGACGTCATTTACGTCGGGAGGAGCTTGACTTCAGCGTCTGAGGACGCTGAAGTCAGAACGCTGCGGGACCCGGACAGAGAGGTGAGTATCTCCGCCGTCGGTCCTGCAAAGCTGATGACGTGTGGGACACGTCCTCCTCAGCATACAGCGGGAGTAACTGAGGACGTGTCCCACACGTCGTCAGCAGTGAAGGGGTTAAAAACGTATTTTTTTAAAAACTTTTTGTCCTTGTTTCCTGTTACCCAGGGCACTACCCGGACCCGGACATTGTTTTTAAATGTTTCTATACATCCTAGAAATCCACCACTTCACGGGCAGGTTATGGGGACCTCCTATACACGATATTTGAAGGAATTTTTTGTTTTTATTTTTAACCCTTATTTCATGGAAAACTCACTCTCCCTTTAAAAATGTTTTTTTTTTTTTTTTACTTTTTGTCCCTTTTTCCTGTCCCCCAGGGCACTACCCGGACCCCCATACACCTTTTATGGCAAATATGTAGCATATATGAACTCTTGGAGGGCACTCTAAGAATCAAATTTTGAGTCCCATTGACTTGTATTGAGTTCGAGTTCGAGTTCGAACTTTTGAAAAGTTTGAATGTGAACCAAACTCGGGGGTGTTCGGCTCATCCCTACTCGCGACTTTATTGGTCTCGGCGGTACCCTGCATGCCTCCTTGGGGTAGGTGCCATTTAACAGTCGAGGTCGTGACCAGGCACCCCCTACTCGTCTGGAGTGACGGTGGGTGACGTCCTTACCCTGACCGGCACCTGTAGCCCCCCTTTTCTTTTTTTCTCTTGCGGCTGTTCCTGCCCTAGGTTCGGCCAATTTATTTCTCTCCTCCAACCCCGAGAGTATTCCCCCCTTTTTTTTCCACCCTTCCCTCCTTCCTTTGCACCTCCCCCTTGTCTGACTGCTCCAGTGTTCAGTTGTGGTGCAACTTGGTCCCCCCTTTATTTCCCATCCCCCTTATAATTTATTTTTTCCTTCTTTTTTTCCTCTCTCTTTTTTCTTTTTTCTCTTAATCTCTTTCTTCCCTCACTCTTCTGTTGCCTAGCTTTTCCCAACTCTGGTTTCTGTCTCTGCTCTTTATCTCTCCGCCTGACCGCCCCTCTCTTCTCCCCCTTCAGTCCTCTATACCTGTGACGGTTGTCCGCGGCCCCCCCTCCCGGCGCCTGGCAGCGGCTTCCTCGCTGCTCGCTGGCCAGGCGCCGAGTGATATCGCGGAACGCTTCCGCACACGTGGGACGCCGGGGGGCGGGGCCAGGCGTATGACGCGGACCCGCAGAGTTTAAAGCCCGGCTTCTCATTCTCACTGGTGCCCTGACGTGGTAGTTACTTCCCGCAGAGCTCTTGTATTCTGTTGTAAATTATTGGCTATTCTGTGTATTGACCCTTGGCATTTGGCAAACTGACCATTCTGTGTACCGACCCCTGGCATTGGCAAACGAACCATTCTGTGTACCGACCCCTGGCATTGGCAAACGAACCATTCTGTGTACCGACCCCTGGCATTGGCAAACGAACCATTCGTGTGACCCCTGGCATTGGCAAACGAACCATTCTGTGTACCGACCCCTGGCATTGGCAAACAAACTATTCTGTGCATAACCCCTGGTATTGGCGTTTACTCTTCTATCTTAGTATTGAGGTCAGTCTGTGTGGCATCCTAAGCACGCATCAGACTACCTCTTCTATTGTTTAGGTCTTGGGAAGAGCCAACCATTCTAAGGTCTTGTGTACCCTCCTAGTATCGTTCTTTGTGTGTATACCTATCTTGACGTATTCTGTATCTGTCTAGACGTGCCGACCACTCTAAGGATCGGAAGGGTAGTGAGCGGTCTGCGTAAAGGGACCACCATCTTGGTAACCAGGGGGATCCGTGACATTACGTCAGGGCCAATGGATCCCGCAGACCTCTCTTCTCAGTTGACAAGAATTGCAGCCCGACAAGAAGAGCAGGACCACAGGATGGACCAAATTGCTCTTGCTCTGCAAACCCTGTTGAATCGATCCACTACTGGTACTGCAAGTCCTCCAGAACCAGTATTGCCTAGGGCCAGTTCGGCCTCACCCGAGGGGTGTAGGCTCAGTATGAAGGCACCCGTACGCTATGATGGTACGCCTAACTTGTGTCGGGGTTTTTTGACCCAACTAGAGATTCTATTCGAGAACAATCCAGGCTCCTGTGTATCCGATAAAGCCAAAGTAGGCTACCTAATTAACCATTTAACTGATAAAGCGTTACTGTGGGCCACGCCATTGTGGGAAAAAAAAAAGCCCATCATATATGACTATGAGGGCTTTACCTCTGAACTAAAACGTACGTTTGATCCCTCTAGAAGGGCCACCAATGCAGGCAGGTCCTTATTCCACATTAAGCAAGGTAATAGGAGAGTCTCCGACTATGCCATAGAATTTAAGACCTTGACTTCTGAGGTACACTGGCCTAACGACGTTTTAACCTTGGCGTTTACCGAAGGCCTGAACGAGGCTTTGATGTTTGAGCTGGCTCCCTTGAAGTTGCCAGAACATCTGGACCATTTGGTTGATTTCTGTATTGCCATGGACGACCAAATTAGGGACAGGAGGCATTCTAGAGACAGACCCAGAAGGGTTTTGCCTCCTTTACCCTTGGTACCCAGACACACCAATACGTCAGGTACTTCAGAGCCAGAAAGAACCGATTACCGGTCGTAGAACCCATGCAGATAGGTAGAACAGGTATTTCAGAGGCTGAGAGAACTTACAGAAGGGAAAGGGGGCTCTGTTTTTACTGTGCGGGGCAGGGCATTTTCGTCTTCAATGTCCTCAAAGACCCAGGGGTGGCAGGGGTGACACTGGCAAGCCGGGCCAGAGAACACCTACTAGCCAGGTAATCGGTTCGCTCTATGCCTCCTTTGTTGATAACGAAAAAAAAAAAAACCCGGATTCTGGTGCCCATCTCCTTAACCTGGGAGGGGGTGCACCTCGAGACTGAGGCGTTCCTAGACTCTGGAGCCTCAGGTAACTTTATGGATAGAGCGTTTGCCTCCAAGAACCTCATGCCTCTAGTTCTCAAAGAAAGACCTCTAATGGTGGAGGCCATAGACGGGAAACCCTTGTCATGTCCCCATATCACCCACGACACTATAGAGGTATGCATGAACACAGGGGTTTTGCACCGGGAAACCATACGATTCCAGATTATTGACTCTCCCTCATGCCCCGTCGTCCTAGGGTTTCCATGGTTGACTGAGCATAACCCAGTGATTGATTGGGTCCAGAGAGACATAAAATGTTGGGGTCCCAGTTGCCAGTTGAAATGCATGGGCAGGGTCACTGTTATTGGTAGCCTTAATATCGCCACAGCACCTCCTTTATCCACAGTAGTCCCTGACTGTTATCAGGCATTAAAGGAGGTTTTTTCGAAGGCCAGGACTGAGGTTTTACCACCACATCGCCCGTATGACTGTGCCATAGAGTTACTCCCCGGTACTATGCCTCCCAGAGGACATGTATACCCCTTGTCGCAAAAGGAGAACGACATTATGGAGGAGTATATAAAAGAGAATCTCGAGCGTGGATTCATTAGACGGTCCTCCTCCCCAGCAGGAGCTGGTTTCTTTTTCGTCTCCAAGAAAGAGGGAGACTTGCGACCATGCATAGATTATAGAGGTTTAAACAGAATAACCATAAGAAATGCATATCCCATACCCCTTATAACAGAGTTGTTCGACCGACTGAAAGGGGCCCGTATATACACGAAGCTCGATTTACGGGGCCTACAATCTGATAAGGGTGAAAAAGGGGCACGAGTGGAAGACGGCTTTTAATACGCGTAGCGGGCATTACGAATACCTGGTAATGCCCTTTGGCTTATGTAACGCGCCAGCTGTGTTTCAGGATCTCATAAATGACACCCTAAGGGATTTTCTGCAAACATTCGTCATAGTGTATCTCGATGACATCCTGATATACTCTCCAGATAAGGAGACCCATCACGCCCATGTGCAACAAGTGTTAAGGAGACTATTGAAGGCCGGCTTATACTGCAAATTAGAAAAGTGCCTATTTGATATAGAGAAGGTGCACTTCCTTGGGTATATCATAACCCCTGAGGGGTTTCAGATGGATCCTGGTAAATTGTCGGCAATCCTCGACTGGCCCCTACCCCAAGGGCTTAAAGCCATTCAGAGGTTTCTAGGTTTTACCAACTATTATCGAAGGTTCATTAAAGACTTTTCGGCCTTGGTAGCTCCTCTCACGGCATGACTAGGAAAGGGGTGGGAAATCAGAAATGGACACCCCAGGCCAGGCAAGCCTTCGAGGCCCTCAAACAGGCATTCACGACTGCCCCTGTTCTCCGACATCCTGATCCAGCTCTGCCCTTCCAACTCGAGGTTGACGCCTCCGAACTCGGTCTTGGAGCAGTCTTGTCCCAAAGGCGGGCACCCGATAAACCTTTGCATCCATGCGGCTTCTATTCCCGGAAGTTGTCTCCGGCCGAGAGAAACTATGACATCGGTAATAGAGAGTTGTTAGCAGTTATCGCAGCCTTGGCAGAGTGGAGATACTTATTAGAGGGATCTACGGACCCAATCGTTATCATAACTGATCATAAGAATCTCACGTACATTGGAGACGCGAAACGATTGAACGCCAGACAAGCGAGATGGTCTTTGTTTCTTTCAAGTTTTAATTTCGTCCTCACATATAGACCTGGGTCAAGAAACATTAAAGCAGATGCGTTATCTAGACAGTATGAATCCTATGAACATAACGTGCAGGATCAACATCCCATTGTACCTCAGGAGAGGATTATAGCCTCTACCACGATTAGTGTCTCATCCCCTCTGATGATCCGATTGCAGACTGTCCAAGATAAGGCTCCGGGGGGAGGCCTCCCGCGAAGCTCTTTGTACCTGAGAAGGAAAGAGAAGAAGTCCTTAAGATTTACCATGACAATAAAACCTCTGGGCATATGGGGATCACCAAAACAGTGGCTAGCATCCGAAAACTGCTATGGTGGCCCACGATGCGCCGGGATATTAAAGATTACATAGCCGTGTGCGAGGTATGCACAAGAAATAAGAGTCCTAAGACAGCGCCCATTGGTTTACTCCAGCCCCTGCCTATCCCCGAACGACCATGGTCGCAGATAGCCATGGATTTTATAGTAGAGTTACCCGAGTCCAAAGGAATACTGTTATACTCACGATTATAGATCGCTTTTCCAAAATGGGTCACTATGTTCCTCTTCGGAAGCTACCGTCAGCAGCCGAGCTGGTGCCCATTTTCATCGCCAACGTGGTCCGCATACACGGTATCCCTCTTGGGATTGTTTCTGATAGGGGACCCAGTTTGTCTCCAGATTCTGGAGGGGGTTCTGCAAGAATGTGGAATAGACCTGTCCTTCTCCTCGGCCTATCACCCCCAAACGAACGGGGCAGCAGAAAGGGCCAATCAAAATGTTGAGAAGTATCTCAGGTGTTTCATATCTGAACGACAGGATAATTGGTCAGACCTGCTACCTTGGGCCGAGTATGCCCTTAACAGTGCCGTGAGTGAAGCCAGTGGTCATTCCCCTTTCTTCACGGTTTACGGATTTGATCCTCCCGTGCTTCCCACTGCATTTCCTGATACCGCGATTCCTGCTCTGGATGAGCACTTGGCGTCATTGACTGAGACCTGGGGGAGGGTTAAACAGGCACTGGAGAGGAGCAGTATTGTCCAGAAAACGAAGGCCGATAGACGTAGGGGACCAGCACCTGTGTATCAAGTCGGGGACAGGGTTTGGCTTTCTTCGCGGAACATTAAGCTCTTAGTGCCATCGATGAAACTAGCCCCCAGATACATAGGCCCTTACAAGATACTGCGGCGACTCAGCCCGGTCTCCTATGCCTTGGCACTGCCCTCCCATATCAGGATACACAACGTGTTCCACGTGAGCCTTTTAAAACCGCTTTTGTGTAATCGGTACACCAGGGCCCGTGTCCTCCTCCTCGGTCTCTGTGGAGGGCGAGGAGGAGTTTGAAGTTAAGGCCATTCTGGACGCCAGGGTTTCTAGGGGGGTCCTTCAGTACTTAGTGGACTGGGTGGGCTACGGTCCGGAGGACCGCTCTTGGCTTCCGGCTACTGAGGTTCATGCCCCTCGCTTGGTGAAGGCCTTCTATTTGGCTCATCCCTGTGCCCCTGGGGGTCGTCCAGTGGCCGCCCGTAGAGGGGGGTTCTGTGACGGTTGTCCGCGGCCCCCCCTCCCGGCGCCTGGCAGCGGCTTCCTCGCTGCTCGCTGGCCAGGCGCCGAGTGATATCGCGGAACGCTTCCGCACACGTGGGACGCCGGGGGGCGGGGCCAGGCGTATGACGCGGACCCGCAGAGTTTAAAGCCCGGCTCTTCTCACTGGTGCCCTGACGTGGTAGTTACTTCCCGCAGAGCTCTTGTATTCTGTTGTAAATTATTGGCTATTCTGTGTATTGACCCTTGGCATTTGGCAAATGACCATTCTGTGTACCGCCCCTGGCATTGGCAAACGAACCATTCTGTGTACCGACCCCTGGCATTGGCAAACGAACCATTCTGTGTACCGACCCCTGGCATTGGCAAACGAACCATTCTGTGTACCGACCCCTGGCATTGGCAAACAAACTATTCTGTGCATAACCCCTGGTATTGGCGTTTACTCTTCTATCTTAGTATTGAGGTCAGTCTGTGTGGCATCCTAAGCACGCATCAGACTACCTCTTCTATTGTTTAGGTCTTGGGAAGAGCCAACCATTCTAAGGTCTTGTGTACCCTCCTAGTATCGTTCTTTGTGTATACCTATCTTGACGTATTCTGTATCTGTCTAGACGTGCCGACCACTCTAAGGATCGGAAGGGTAGTGAGCGGTCTGCGTAAAGGGACCACCATCTTGGTAACCAGGGGGATCCGTGACAATACCATGGCGGAGCCATCGACGGGGGAACGGCTGGCGGACCTGGCGCCGGCGGATCTCCGTGTGGTGAGTTACAATGTGAGAGGCCTTAACTAACCTGAGAAGAGGAGGCGCCTCCTCCGGGACCTGGCATCCCTCCGGACCTCAGTTGCCTTCATTCAGGAAAAGCACTTTTGTTCCAGGGCCCCACCCTCCTTGCGTGACTGTAGGTTCCCCACAGGCTTTTATGACCATAACCCGGATTCCAGAGCCAAGGGGACGGCAATTTTATTTGCTTCCTTGGTGCCCTTCGTGGAATCCACGGTTTACTGCGCTAACGACAGGAGATGCCTATTTGTCCAGGGTTCCCTTGTGGGATCCACCTACACCTTTGCCAATGTCTATTTACCAAACATGAAACAGCATCTCTACCTGGCGAAGACCTTACGTGTCTTGGAATCCTTTACTGAGGGCGTGCTTGTGCTGGGCGTGGATTTTAATGTACCAATGATTCCGGGTTAAAGACTTGTCCAATAAACATCATCGGACGCCCGCAAGAATCCTGCTACGGATTCATTACTCTCTCAGGTCCTTGCAACTGGTGGACGCCTGGAGAGCGCTACAACCATCCACGCGTGACTACACTTACTACTCGTCGGTCCACCACAGGTATTCCGGATTGGATTACTTTTCGGGCCCCAATATGACCTACCGTTGGGCCGCAGCTGGGACATACTGGCCAAGATGTGGTCGGACCACGCACCTATAGTGCTGACTGTGACGGAATGGGGTGTCCGCCTGCAGTCCTGCTCCTATCTGACCCCCTTGATGGCGTCCGGCCCGACTACCGAGTGGCTCGGCCCTCGGCGTCTCGAGCTGCCTGATTTACTGACCTCTTGTTGGTGTGGAGGTGGCTGCTGGGCTGACTTGAGGCTCCTTTTCCTGGGATAGACGTGATATAGAAGGCCGCTGAGTGCCTTCTAGGTGCAATGTGATATGCCCTGAAATAACTCACCAGACGAGGCTGTATGACTTTAAAACAGGGACTGATTTATGAAGGGTTTGGGCAGATGCATTTTTACACACAACACAAAAGCATTTGGTAACCCTCAGACATGAATAAGACAATTGGATTTGCATACAATGGCATTCTTACATCAGCAGACTACACACGCACGGAGAGCTAATGCACACAGTAATTAGCATACAATTGAATTTCAACACATCCTTTCAATCCTAGCAACCAAGGAAAAATATAATAAATTTAAATGCATCACACAATTCCACATCTGAATCCACACTCATACAATACAGGATACATGTTAATACCTCACACTCTAATAAAAACCACACCAGTAAAACCACATCTAGAAATGAAATAAAATGTCCATACACTTAAACGCACAACCGAAATATAAAAGGAAAAAAATGGTCTTTAAAATTGTCTGAGTTTTTAGTCACGTGGCTCGCTGGAAGAAGCGCTCAGGTCCGTTCCGTGACAACACTGATTTATAGGAGGTTTCTGAGACTTGTGATCTGTGGCTTCTCACTGCCACCCATCAAGGGGTCCCACATACTTCTAGCAGATTTATGCGAATTGTAATCTGAGGCTTCTCACTGCCACCCATTAGGGGGTCACAATGATTTATAGGAGGGAATTGTAATCTGTGTCTTGTCACTGGCTGCCAGCTATCAGGGTGTCTCACTGAGTTATACCAGAGTTCTGTAAATCTTTATAGCAGAGTTGAATCAGAGTTCTATATATATTTAATCTATATATCACTCACCATGTCTGAAAGAACAAAAAGGGCAGCAGACGCTCCCAGACACAGATAAGAGGGCAAGCAGCCCCTGTGTCGGGAGGCTGTGCCTCTGGTCGTGGTGGACGTGGTGCATCCTCTGCAGGGGCACGCTTGTCCTTTCTAACTGGCCGTCTTCTTAAGCAGCAGCAAACCGAGGATTTGGTGGATTGGCTAACCAGGCCATCCTCATCCTCCGAGTCCTCTGCCAGCCAGGCTTGTAGTGCTTTACAGTCCACCCCAGCTGCCAAAGCATCTAATGCATCTTCCATATCCACAGCTACTCCTTCCGTAGCCTCGCTATCACACACGGAGGAGTCAGCTGAATTGTTTGACTACAATGACAGGGACATGCTGCTTGAGGATGCACAGCAAGTACAGTGCTCTGATTCAATCTCTGAGGTTGAGGAAGGGAGTATAATCAACCTAGAGGAAGGGGGTGCCAGTGATGACACACAAATAACTGGCACTCATGTTGCCCCAGCAGCTGCAGCGTACTGCCAAGTTGGCTCCAGTGACGAGGAGCTAGGGGATGATGATGACAATGATGATGAGGTCACTGACTCCACCTGGGTGCCTGATCGAAAAGAGGAATCAAGTGAGGAGGAGGGGGAGGCACAGCAAACACGAGGCACAGCATCCTCTATGACCAACCATAGCACTAGCCAGTCCAAGGCATCAGATGTCAGAGCTGCTCAGGTGCAGAGCGCTGTTGTCTCAAAGCACACATGCAGGAACTCTGCTGCACATTTCTTAAAGAACTCCCAGCAGACAGCAGACCCCACCGATGCTATTTGTAATCTATGTCAGATGAGGCTTAAGCGTGGGAAAGACACCGGACACTTGGGTACCACGTGCTTGAAGCGACATATGACCTCCTGCCACACATCCCGTTGGCGCAAAATTTTGCGTGGTTCCTCCACCTCATCTGTCTCTACCCCCACTGTATGTCCTACCATGTCATTGCCTACAACCTCCACTGACAGGGGTGATGCTACAATAATGGATGTACCAGGTCCTTCCTCACAATGTGACAACATCCCATCAGCTGAAGATTTACACAGTCAGATTACGTTGCCGCAGCTGCTGCAGTTTAAGAAAAAATATAGTCCCAACCTTCCAAGCACAGCGTCTAAATGCCAACTTAGCAAAATTACTCGCATTGCAGCTGCTGCCTTTCCAGCTGGTGGACTCTGCTCCCTTCCGTGAATTTGCTGTACCACAGTGGCAGGTTCCAAAATGCCATTACTTTTCACGGAAGGCCATTCCAGCACTATAGCAGCACGTGGAAGACAATGTTAGCGAGTCATTGGGAAAGGCAGTCAGCAGCAAAGTGCATGTGACTTTAGACACGTGGTCCAGCAAGCATGGACAGGGTCGTTACATTTCCTTCACGGCACACTGGGTAACTCTGATTGCAGCTGGGAGGGATCCAAGATGGGGCTCTGTGCTGGAGCTTGTTCATCCACCACGCCTCCAGAAAGCTGTTGTATGAGGTCTGTCTGCTCCACCACCACCACCTCTCCCTCTTCCTCCTCCATCTCTGGCGAAGTGGCAGTTAAACCGAAGCCTGACAGGGTCTACGCAATGGCTCAAGCAAAAAGAAGCCATACTGTGCTTGAGCTGGTTTGTTTAGGGGACAGGAGCCACACCGGGCCAGAAATTTTGTCAGCTCTGCAGGGCCAGGTGCAGAGATGGTTAACACCACGCCAGCTTGAGCTGGGAATGACCGTCTGTGATAATGGCAGCAACCTTCTTTCCGCCCTACGCAAGGGTAAATTGACGCATGTACCATGCCTATCACACGTCCTAAATCTAGTGGTACAACGTTTCCTAACCAAGTACCCAGGGCTGCCAGAGCTTCTCAGCCAGGCCAGAAAAGTCTGCAGCCACTTCAGACGGTCATTCCCAGCAAGCGTTCGCCTGGCAGAAATTCAAAGAGAATTCCACTTTCCCACAAACCGTCTGATCTGTGACATGCCCACCAGGTGGAACTCGACAATAGCAATGCTGCAGCGTCTGCACAAGCAGCAGAGGGCCATCAATGAGTACCTGTGTGAGTATGGCACAAGGACAGGTTCAGGTCAACTTGGTTCCCCCCCCCTCGCAGTGGCTGATGATCAAGGATGCATACACTGTACTGTCACCATTTGACGAGGCAACGAGGATGGTGAGCAGGGACAGTGGATGCATCAGTGACACAATTCCTTTAGTGTTCCTGCTGGAGGGCACTCTGCGGGTGTCATGTGAACTCTGCATGGATTGCAGGTGTGTGCCCAGTTTGCAGTGAGCTATAATGAATTATGCAGGTTGAGGGGATCAAACAAGATATTTATTATAATAAACATATCAGAAGTACATGAATAAAGATGGATGGCTAAGATAGAGGGAGGCAATGAGCAGAACGAAAAAGAAAAAAGGATTAAACAGGATGAAAACTGAAAATAAGTACAACTAAATAGGGTGGCAGATACTGAATAGAAAACAGAATATTAACTAGACAGATAAATGATAATGTCCATGGCAAGGTATCCAGGTATAGGGTAAGGCAATCTCCTAGTAAGGTTTTCAAGCAAAAGTCGTGGAATACAGATCATAGATACATCAGAAGTCCATAGCCAGGGGACATACACGTAAATCCAATAGGGGAACTGGTAGCAAGTGAATGGGGTTACCGGTATAGCAGAGGAGGAAATGGTTCACTGGAGGGTATCCAGATGGGTACAGAAGGTAATCAGATGGGTAATCCAGAGGGTTTAACCGGTAGGTAGTCCAGAGGGTGTTCAGAAGGTAAATCCAGCAGATAGGGATCCAAGGGGTACAGGAACAAGCAGGGCCGGACTGGGAATAAAAAACAGCCCTGGAAAAAAATTTGACCAGCCCTATATTGTGATAAGTGCAAACGAAAACGATACGTATCAGAGATTATATACTGTATATAAAAATTACATTAATGTGCGCTTTGTATCAACATTAATTATAATTAGTCATGCAGGTTGTGTATTGCTAGGGAGAACATGCATCTTACATACATGGTGACAGAGATATGATGAGACAGTAGAACATGGGCCGCCCTATTCTATAGTGAATGCTAACTGTGGTGTTCAGGTGAGTAAGTGTTAATGTGACTTTGGCACATGCCAGCCATATTACATCACTAACGCTAAACTCGTTACCACATTCGTGATTGCGCTAGCTTGCGGGAGCTTACTGTACTTTGCGCATCCTATAATTAACATGGGGAGCGCAATCAGTAATTAGCGTTAGAATAAGTGAGGTATTAAAGTGCTAGCGCTAATTACCACACAGATGCGTTAAACTGACCTGCAGACACAGGTTTTCCATGTTAGCGTCCCCATATTAGCGGCAAGTAGGGAAGAGGGCCCCATGTCAGAGTGAGAGACCGTCACTTACCCCCTTGTGACAGGGTGAAGCTGAAACTATTTGGGGGGGGTGTTGTTTTTTCGTGTAAATCAAAGAAATTGAGCTTCCAGCTGTCACCAACGAAGGATTTCAGATACAATGTCTAAAGCTGGGAGACCGCAAGATGCAGGCTTCCTCCAGAGAGACCGCAAGATGCAGGCTTCCTCCAGAGAGACCGCAAGATGCAGGCTTCCTCCAGAGAGACCGCAAGATGCAGGCTTCCTCCAGAGAGACCGCAAGATGCAGGCTTCCTCCAGAGAGACCGCAAGATGCAGGCTTCCTCCAGAGAGACACACAGGCAATAATATGACATACAGAAAGAGTAGGCAACCATAGGAGAGCTGGGCACAATGTCAAATCAAGCAACAGCCTGGGAAAGTGAGACTGCCCGAGCGGCTGTCACTCCGGGGAGAGCAGGGAAAGGGATGCAGGAGCTGCTGGACCACACTCTGCCCGTCTATGGAAGAGCCAGGAAGTTCAGAGATAACATTCAGGACCAGGAATAATGTGAATCAGGACAAACACAGCAGAGTCCATAGGGCAGGCCTCAAAATTTCCACTCGCCTGCTCGCATTTGGCGAAATTACATGAGGGAGAGTGGGAATGCAGAGGCATGGCTGGATAGGGATTAGGTGGGGCCATTTGTGGCGAGTAACTCTTAAGACCTGGCTAGTAGCTTGGGACTTGAAATTTTGAGGCCTGCCATAGGGGATATCCAAATACAGAGGCAGGCATCCATACATGTCACTATACAGAACAGAGGGATACCAGATCTGCAAGTCAGAGACATCCAGTGCCGGGCTGTGCTCTCGATGGGGAGGAGGGTGCAGTGTACAATTAGCGCAGTGGGGTGCAGTCAGAGAATGCAGGGTGAGGTGGTGTTAGGGATGCAATGAATGTAGTGGGGAGCAGGCAGGGTGCAGTCAGTGACACAGTGAGCTCGGAATCTCACGCATGGTTCACACGGATTGCACCGATATCTGAGTGAGGCTCCCGTACAAAAGATCCTACACCCAGATATTGGTGCAATCCGTCACTGTGTGAACCATGCGTGACATTCCGGGCTCACTGTGTCACTGACTGCACCCTGCCTGCTCCGCCCAGGGCAGCCATCAGAAATGATGGGGCCCCTTACTAAACCTCACGATGGGGCCCCCCAGGGCCCCCCCTCAACCTCTAAGAGCTTTTCTCCCCCTTCAAAAAAAAAAAGACATAACATAGCACCACAGCAATAAAACTCCCAGTAATGTGCAGTGTGTATTAGCTTATCACAGTATCCACAGCAATAAAACTCACAGTAATGAGCGGTGTGTCTGAACATATCACAGAATCCACAGCAATAAATCTCACAGAAATGGGCTATGATGGCCTTTGGGTCTGGGTCTGGGCCCTGGGTCTGGTCCCTGGGACTGGGCCTTGGGGTCTGGTCCCTGGGGTCTAACCTGGGCCCTGGTCTCTGGGTCTGGTCCCTGGGCCTTGGGGTCTGGGTCCTAGGGTCTGGGCCTTGGGGTCTGGGCCCTAGGGTCTGGGCCTTGGGGTCTGGGCCCTAGGGTCTGGGCCCTGAGGTCTGGTCCCTGGGGTCTGGTCCCTGAGGTCTGGTCCCTGGGGTCTAGCCTGGGCCCTGGTCTCTGGGGTCTGGGTCCTAGGGTCTGGGCCCTGGGGTCTGGGCCCTGGGTATGGGCCTTGGGTCCTGGGTTTGGGCCTAGGGGTCTGGGCCCTGGGTTTGGGCCTAGGGGGTCTGGGCCCAGGGTCTGGGCCCTAGTGTCTGGGCCCTAGTGTCTGGGCCCTAGTGTCTGGGTCCTGGGCCTTGGGGTCTGGGCCCTGGGTTTGGGCCTTGGGGTCTGGGTCCTGGGCCTTGGGTCTGGGCTTAGGGGTCTGGGCCCTGGGTCTGGGCCTTGGGTCTGGGCCCTGGGTTTGGGTCTAGGGGGTCTGGGCCCTGGGTCTGGGTCCTGGGCCTTGGGGTCTGGGCCATGGGTTTGGGCCTAGGGGTCTGGACCCTGGGTCTGGGCCCTGGGCCTTTGCCCTGGGTCTGGGCCATAGGGTCTGGGCCCTGGGTTTGGGCCTTGGGGTCTGGGTCCTGGGCCTTGGGGTCTGGGCTTAGGGGTCTGGGCCCTGGGTCTGGGCCTTGGGGTCTGGGCCCTGGGTTTGGGTCTAGGGGGTCTGGGCCCTGGGTCTGGGTCCTGGGCCTTGGGGTCTGGGCCATGGGTTTGGGCCTAGGGGTCTGGACCCTGGGTCTGGGCCCTGGGCCTTTGCCCTGGGTCTGGGCCATAGGGTCTGGACCCTAGGGTCTGGGCCCTGGGTCTGGGCCCTGGGTCTGGGCCTTGGCCTAGGGGTCTGGACCCTGGGCCCTGGGTCTGGGCCTTGTGGTCTGGGCTTTGGGGTCTGGGCCTAGGGGTCTGGGCCCTAGTGTCTGGGCCTTGGGGTCTGGGTTCTGGGCCTTGGGGTCTGGGCCCTGGGTTTGGGCTTAGGGGTCTGGGCCCTGGGTCTGGGCCCTGGGTCTGGGCCCTAGGGTCTGGGTCCTGGGCCTTGGGGTCTGGGCCATGGGTTTGGGCCTAGGGGTCTGGACCCTGGGTCTGGGCCCTGGGTCTGGGCCATAGGGTCTGGGCCATAGGGTCTGGGCCATAGGGTCTGGGTCTTGGGGTCTGGGCCCTGGGCATTTGCCCTGGGTCTGGGCCTTGGCCCTGGGCCTAGGGGTCTGGACCCTGGGCCCTAGGGTCTGGGCCCTGGGTCTGGGCCTTGGGTCTGGGCCTAGGGGTCTGGACCCTGGGCCCTAGGGTCTGGGCCTTGGGGTCTGGGCCTAGGGGGTCTGGGCCTAGGGGTCTGGGCCTAGGGGTCTGGGCCCTAGGGTCTGGGCCTTGGGGTCTGGGCCATGGGTTTGGGCCATAGGGTGTGGGCCCTGGGTTTGGGTCTTGGGGTCTGGGCCTAGGGGTCTGGACCCTGGGCCCCAGGGTCTAGGCCTTGGGGTCTGGGCCTAGGGGTCTGGGCCCTAGGGTCTGGGCCCTAGGGTCTGGGCCATGGGTTTGGGCCATAGGGTCTGGGCCCTGGGTTTGGGTCTTGGGGTCTGGGCCCTGGGCCTAGGGGTCTGGACCCTGGGCCCTAGGGTCTGGGCCTTGGGGTCTGGGCCTTGGGGTCTGGGCCCTAGGGTCTGGGCCATGGGTTTGGGCCATGGGGTCTGGGCCCTGGGTTTGGGTCTTGGGGTCTGGCCCTGGGCCTAGGGGTCTGGACCCTGGGCCTAGGGGTCTGGCCTTGGGGTCTGGCCTTGGGTCTGGGCCCTGGGCCCTAGGGTCTGGGCCATGGGTTTGGGCCTAGGGGTCTGGGCCATAGGGTCTGGGTCTTGGGGTCTGGGCCTAGGGGTCTGGACCCTGGGCCCTAGGGTCTGGGCCTTGGGGTCTGGGCCCTGGGCCTAGAGGTCTGGGTCTGGGCCCTGGGTCTGAGCCTAGAGGTCTGGGCCTAGAGGTCTGGGCCCTGGGTCTGAGCCTAGAGGTTTGGGCCTAGGGGTCTGGGCCTTGGGGTCTGGGCTCTGGGTCTTAGGGTCTGGGCCCTGGCTCACCCCTCGCTGTCTTCTATCTTCTTTTCTTCTGTCTTCAGCTCTTCTTTTCTTCACCTTTTCTTTAATTTTCTTCTCTTCTTTTCTTCTGTCTTCTTCCCGGTCCCTCCAGCTCCGGCGCGCAGCTTCACTGAGTGGAGGGGCGGAGCCAAAGCAACGTGCTTAGGAGGCCCCTCACACGCTGCTTGGCCCCGCCCAGCCAGGAAGTGAAGCTGCCAGGAGCCGGAGGAGACACAGTGTCTCAGTCTCCTCCGGCTCCTGCAGCAGCAGGGACACAGCTCCGGATTCGGACTCATCGAGTCCGATACCGGAGCTGTTAAAGGGCGACGCCGCTGCCGTCGGGGGCCCGGGATCCTCCCCCCAGGACCCGGCGGCCCGGGCCCCCACCGGGCCCGGGCCCCTTACGGCAGTATTGGGCGTAATGCCCTGATGGCGGCCCTGGCTCCGCCACTACACTCATTGCATGATGCATCCCAAACCCCACCTCACCCTGCATTCACTGACGGCACCCCATTGCGCTGATTGCACTCTACACACAGGGCCAGCTTCAATGTTTGTGGGGCCAGGTAAAATGCGGGGCCACTATTTTATAGAAAATGTCTTACCAGGTTTAGCAAATAAGTATGACATTTATCATTAAAGTACAAAATTATACTATATGTGCATGAAGAGTTATGTTTGTGTGTGCCAAACTCAGATGTCTGCAGCTCATCTTTTTTGGTACGGTTGCCAGATTGACCATGTTTTCCTGGACACAATTTATTCAGGCTGATGGGCAGCACATGAAAACTGCAACCCCGCAGCATGTATAACTCATTTGCTGCAGGTTAGAAATCATAGCGGAATCCCAGGTGACCTGCCTTATTTCCTTCCTGCAGCACATGAATTACACATGTTGCAGGGCAGCACTTTTCCGTGTGCTCGCCTTTGCATGAAATAGTAATGTATGTCCAGGAAAACATGGCTGACCTGGTAACAATACTTTATGGCCTTTGGTTGAATGTAACTAAGTGAGAAACGAGTGGTTGAGTTAAATGTAAAGGAGCTTATAGATCATGGAGTAGGATGGTGGTTATTATTTGAGTGTAACACACATGCACACACACTCAAACCGATAGCCACACAGTAACCGCTACAAAGACACACATTGGCAGATCTTCACATACTTTAATATCATAAATCACCTGCTCCATGTTTTCCGTACAGTCAGGGCTGGCGCTGCCGCTAGGCTAGCTAGGCAGGCGCCTAGAGTGCAGCTGGCCCGACCACTTAAAAGAAAAAGAAAAAATTGGGGCAGCTGCGTGCTGCAGCCAGCCCCAATACATGCACGTGTCGCCACCGGTGTCAAGAAGGAGGCGTGGACTTGGTGCTTCCAGCTTCCTGCACCAAGTCCATGCCCCCGTCTCCTTGACGCCAGCGGCAACACCAGCACGTATTTGGACTGGCTACGAGGAGGTGGAGGGAGGCGGAGACGGAGCTGGAGTGGCAAATACCATGTGCGAGCCTGGGGCAGATACCCATGTGTGAGCTGGGGCCAAATATACTCATGTGAGCTTTCTTTTTTTTTGGGGGGGGGGTCAAGTAGCTGGTCTTGCCTAGGGCGCAAAATAGTCTAGCACCGGTCCTGCGAACAGTAAATCAACGCCCTCCTTGCCTCCTGTTAGTAGCCCACTTCATGCCCCAGTTTCATATTAGCACGATCTCCATGCACTCAATATTACACTTGTGTTAAGGGGTTAGTCAAAGACTGCTGAATTGGCCACCGAATTGCATCAAACGTGCAATTTCGTGGCCATTAGGCTATTCAAAAAGCAGCAAAATATGGTGCCTGTTCGGCAGCAGTTAAATATGGTGCCTGTTCAGCGGTAGTGAAATACGGTGCTGTACGGCGGCAGTGAGATCCCCCATAGAGAAGCAATGGTTAAACAGCAGAGAAATGTCAGTGAATTGCCCTGCTGTTCAGTGGTTTCATTCGGCAGGTTTATTCCGGAGAATCCCATAGGTTCGATGTTAAAAATATTCCGGTTTTTATTCAATATCTAATAAACCGTTTATTATTTTAATCTGCAGTAAAAAGCCTCATTTATTAAGAAGTTTTTAAGCATATTTCATGAGTTTTCTGGCAAAAAAATGTATTCAGATTTGTTTACCTGGTGTTTTTTTTTTTTAATTCTGTAACAGACCTTTTTATTATTATTGATTGGATCTTGTATATTATTTCCATGCTTTACGTAGCTTAGTTTTAAATGCCTTTTAAAAAAGTTGCAGTTTTTTTTTTTCCACCCCCTGTTCAGCTGTTTGGCTTTTTCCGGCAGCGTTCAGTGGTCTGTTTGGCTGGTCTTTCAGTGCTATTCAGTCAGTGGCTCCCTTCAGCAATCTTGTGGTGGATGAATTCACCGCAGGGTCGGCAAATTGAGGTTGAATTTTTAGTGCTCGATGAGTAACCTTTTAGAATGATTTTAAATTACGAGAAGAATAGTTAATTTACACAGTTAGCTGCTGGCATTTAACCCTTTAATTGCCAGAACAAAACAATGAACATTATGGGGGGGGGGGATCTGTTTCTTGGTACTGGTAGTGCGGATATGGTTTCTTATCTCTGCATAGAGAAAAGCAAATATCTTGAAATTTATATTTTTTTAAAGATATATCTACAGAGCGTCTTCGATCTAAAGAAAACATGAGCATTGGGCTGTTAACCACATCCTTGCTGATAAAAACAGCTTCAGCTGGGATGTGGTTTTGATCAGTCTAGAATTCCCAGCATTTTAAAAGAAAAAAAAAGGCACCTTTTTATAACACTCAAGTGTGAGATGTCTCCTGGGTGTCTGGACAGACTTGCTTCACTGTGCTGTTATCTGCTGCTGGATCTCTGTCCCTCAATGAGGAATGCTGAGAGAGTGGAGCTCACTCAGCTGCAGCAGGAGCAAATGATTCTTACACCTCCAGTGGCTTAATTAACTGGATACACAGGCTCCCTCTCACTGCCTGTGCTTGTACACAGTAGCCGACAACCTGCTGAGCTGCTGAAATCACAGGGCCAGGTGCTGGGCACACTCTGCACATGGTAAAAGCCAGCCATGCACGCACTCGAGCCGGCGGCTTCCTGCTTGGATCGGAGGCTGCGCAGAGACACCCAGCCATGTACACACCCCTCTCAGCTTGTCAGTCAGCAGGGCCATAGCTCCGCCCCCCGCAGTACGCTACTGGCAGCCGATTGAGAAAAGAAAAAAAAACAAACTTGAAACTACTTTTATTTCTGCAACGGCCGCTCAGCCCAGCGGCCCCAAAACTAAATAGCCTACCGGGATTCCTCCCGCTATCCCGGTAGGCCAGTCCGGCACTGGGAACAAGGAGCAAGTAGGACACAGGTCTGTATTGTTCAGAGTTCCAACTTCAATGAGGAAGTCCAGATCAGAGGGTGTGACCTCCTTTTAAGGAGGCCCCATTAACAGACATTAGGAGAACCTGTAGTCTCTATGTGCACAGGTTACAGCCAATTCCATAGGAACCTGTGTTGAGCATGACTTAAAGGGGCTGCCAGGTTTCAGGATATGTGATCCCTGACAGTACCCCAGGTGGATAATGACAGCAGGGAATTATAGATATGGCTCTAGAGGCATAGCAGCGGGAGGAAGAGGAGGCCTTCCCTAGCTCTGAAGGCCCCAGTCTTTCCGCAGACAGCATTCCAGTGGGTCCTACTCAGATCAGACAGGAGGAGGAGGAGGAATATTTAAGTAGTGGGGCATTGAAGGTGGGGATTCCTCAAGGGAGGGTTTCGTATGCCCAGAAACACAAGGGCTAGTGCGGGGCTGGGAGGAGGAAGTGCACGATGGGGTCATCCTCATTGACCAGGAAGACTCGGAAGCTAATGCCACCTCCAACCTACGCTGCATGGGCTCCCTTATAATGCAAAGCCTGCTAAAGGACCCCAGGATTCGTGCTATCAAGGAGAGGGATCATTACTGGTTGGCAACCCTTCTTGATCCACGATACAAGGGTAAAGTTGCAGAGCTCATCCTGCCAGAGGGAGCACAGGATGAAAAAACTTGAGGACGCTCTAAAGCGACACTTGTGTAACACCTTTCCAGGCACTGGTAGGTTACCAAGTGATGACACAGGTGCTTCTGAGGCTACGGATGATCAGAGGAATAGTGGTGAAGGACGGGGCCGCTTGACTGATGCCTTTTTACATTTTTTTAGTCCACGACGCCCATGGATGTCAAATGTAGGCACCCATTGCCAGCTTCTTCACCAGATGGTGCAGGACTACCTAGGGGCAATGGCAGACCTGGATACCTTTCCAGCAGATGATCCACTGGCTTACTGGGTGTTGAGATTGGATCGTTGGCCAGAACTTAGCCAATATGCTATGCAGCTACTAGGTTACCCTTCATCCAGCGTGCTTTCTGAAAGGACGTTCAATGCCGCTGGAGGTTTTGTCACAGACAAAAGAGTGCGTCTGTCCACCGACTCTGTAGACCGGCTGACATTTATAAAAATGAATAAGTCCTGGATCAGCAGTTATCAATCCCCTGATGCTGACGTAACGGAATAGATCAGGGATGTCTTCTGCATTCACAAAACCTCCAGCACTGAACTCTTCCACAATACCACAAAAGGGTTACGGTGTGAATGCACTTGCTGCCATGAAAGGCACAATATTTGGCTACACTGATGCCTGTGCCACATCTATATCATTTTAATTTTTTGAACCGCAGGCTCCAACCCTGCACTCTTCCACAATACCACAGAGGGGTTACTGTATGATGGCACTTGCTGGCCTGGCAGTCTGGCACCAAAAGCACAATATCTGGGTGCACTGACGCCCATTACCAGATTCATATCTTTTAATATAGGACCACATGGTCCACCCCTGCATTCTTCCACAATACCACAGAGGGGTTACTGTATGAATGCACTTGCTGGCCTGGCACCAAAATCACAATATCTGGGTGCACTAACGCCTTTACCAGATGCATATCTTTTTAATATAGGACCGCAAGGTCCACCCCTGCATTCTTCCACAATACTACAGAGGGGTTACTGTATGATAGTACTTGCAGGCCTGGCACCAAAAGCACAATATTTGGGTGCACTGCCACTGACGCCTGTATCAGATTCATATCCTCAGAGGGGTTTCTATGTGACGGCACTGTTGCCGACGCTAAAGGACCAATTTTAAAGCACCTATTGTTACTTTCATCCAAAGCCTGCATAAATTTCACAATAATTTAACCAAAAAATCACTCAACTTTTTCTACGTGTCCGAAAATGTCTCCTCTTTTCATACAGACTGCCGCCCCAAGCAGTTGTTTATGGATAAATTAAAGGAAAAGCATTTACCGTCCTTTGAAACTTAATTTTTTTGTTTAAGTGTTTCTATACATCCTAGAAATCCGCCACTTCACGGGCAGGTTATGGGGACCTTCTAGACACGATATTCGAACTAATTTTTCGTTTTTATTTTTAACCCTTATTTCATGGAAAACTCACTGTCCCTTTAAAAACTTTTTTTTTTACTTTTTGTCTTTGTTTCGTGTCCCCCAGGGCACTACCCGGACCCCCATACACCTTTTATGGCAAATATCTAGCATATATGCCCTCTTGGAGGGCACTCTAAAAACCGAATTTTCAGCCCCATTGATTTGTATTGAGTTCGAGTTCGGGTTCGAGTTCGGATTCGAACATTTGGAAAGTTCGGGTTCAAATCCCTACTGATAGCATCAGATCATTGGCCGAGCGAAGTGGTCGGGATGGGATGTACCTGCTAATAAGGGAGATGTAGGCAGGGGCGCGGTTATTGAGAGCTTTATATGAGATCAATATAATGAATTGGATTCTAAAGGAAATGTAGAGATTGACAGAGACGTGAGGTGCAGGATTTGAGGTGTAGGAGTCTGGCACAGTTGTTCATCACAGACTGCAGAGGCAGAATCTGGGATCTCTTAAGGCCAGAGAGGAGGAGGTTACAGTAGTCAAGGCAGGTGATAGTAAGAGCTTAGATGAACATTTTAGTAGAGTCTGGATTAAGAAAGGGACGATGCGTGCAATGTTTTTTAGGTGGAAGTAGCAGGATTTGGTTAGAGACTGAATGTGAGGCGTAAAGGATAAACTGGAGCCCAAGAGGACCCTGTGGCAATGGAGCTTGAGAGATAGAAGTAATGGTGGCACCATTCACCTGAAGAGAAACTGGCACAGGAATGGTGGTTTTTTTCACAGAGGTGCCGGGGAGTTAACGAGCCCAGGGTGTGGAATACACAAACAGAGACAGGTAAATGGTGTTTACCCAAAGTAAAAGGTTTATTTATGAAGGAACAGAAGTAAATCAGGAAAGGGGACAATGAATAAGTAATAAACACTTATAGAAACTAGTTGGTAAAGTTATAATATATACAGCAGGCAGGGTACACTGAGCAGATGGGACAGGACACTGAATACAGAATAACACAAGAGTGGACAGGACAGACACTGAATACAGAAATAACTAAATACACTTACTGGATACACAGAGGGTGGACTAGAAGACACAGAGGGCAGAAAAAACAACAAGAATATCAAGCGTGGTATCAGGAGGGTTAAAGCATGAGAATGGTCAGTTCGTGCAGAGGTCTTGGCAGGCGGCGGGCATAGAGTGGTCAAAGTTCATAGCAGATGGTCATACACGGAGGTCAAATCAATAAGTGGCTCTGGAGCAGTGATGGGAGTGGAAGTCCAGAAATGGAGATTGTAGGGAATGTGCAGTAAGGGGGTTGTAGATGGAATGCTGCGATGAGGGGGGTCACAATAGGATATTGCAAGGAAGGGTGGTCTCCACAGGGTACTTGCAGGGAAGTAGGTCTCCACGGGGTACTTGCAGGGAAGGTGGTCTCCATGGGGTACTTGCAGGGAAGGTGGTCTCCATGGGGTTCTTGCAAGGAAGGTGGTCTCCACGGGGTACTTGCAGGGAAGGTGGTCTCCATGGGGTTCTTGCAAGGAAGGTGGTCTCCACGGGGTACTTGCAAAGAGGGGTCTCAGCAGGATAGAACTGGGTTCTCAGCCTGGAAATGTGCAGAGGATGCCGGATAGGCACACCATGAGGCTTCCAAGGAAGGCTAGGATAATGCAGAAGCATTGCTTGAAGGGTGAGGCCTGATTATATTGGGAGTCCAGGATCAGCCCACACCTGAGGCTGGGGACTGTAGGGATGAGCTGTTCGGTTCGGAGTTCGGGCCGAACTTAGCCTGTTCGGTTAGATCGCGAACTCTGAACATTTCCGGGTGTTCGGAGCAAGTTCGACCACAATGCATCACAATGGCCCACAATGCACTTTCCCACTGGCCTGAAGCTCGTAATTGGCTACAGTCTTACACCTGACCACAGGTCTGGTGCAAGACAGGTTCAACAGTATGCCAATCACGGCTCAGAGTAATGATTGGTCAAATTTTGCCCAATCATGGGCTCACAGAGCTAAGTCCCGCAGCAAACTATATAAGGTTTCCACGCAGCGCTTCAGCACGCATTTGAGAGGAGATTTCATAGGAGATTGTTGTTCTGTGTTGTTACTGCCGGTCTGCCACGCTACTGGGGGGTCTGGGGGGTCTCATTTCTACCAAATATCTGGGAATTTAGGTGATGTGTGTCTTGTCACTGCCAGCAAGTATTTTGGGGGTTACAAATTTCTTTAAAACATTTGTAAATTGAGGTGATCTGTGTCTTGTCACACAGCCAGTGCCACGCAGTATTTTGGAGGGTCACTAATTTTACTAAATATCTGGGAATTGAGGTGATCTGTCTCTTGTCACTGCCAGCAAGTATTTTGGGGGTCACTAATCTCTACAAAATATTTGGGAATTGTTATAATCCGTGTGTTCTCACTGGCTGCCACCCATCAGGGGGTCTCCCTGATTTATAGGAGGTTTCTGAGACTTGTAATTTGTGGCTTCTCACTGCCACCCATCAAGGGGTCTCACTGATTTATAGGAGGTTTCACTGCCACCCATCAAGGGGTCTCACTGATTTATAGGAGGTTTCACTGCCACCCATCAAGGGGTCTCCCTGATTTATAAGAGGTTTCTGAGACTTGTAATCTGTGGCTTCTCACTGCCACCCTTCAAGGGGTCTCACTGATTTATAAGAGGTTTCACTGCCACCCATCAAGGGGTCTCATGATTTATAAGAGGTTTCTGAGGTTTGTAATCTGTGGCTTTTCACTGCCACCCATCAAGGGGTCTCACTGATTTATAAGAGGTTTCACTACCACCCATCAAGGGGTCTCACTGATTTATAGGAGGTTTCACTGCCACCCATCAAGGGGTCTCACTGATTTATAGGAGGTTTCACTGCCACCCATCAAGGGGTCTCACTGATTTATAAGAGGTTTCACTGCCACTCATCAAGGGGTCTCACTGATTTATAAGAGGTTTCACTGCCACCCATCAAGGGGTCTCACTGATTTATAAGAGGTTTCTGAGATTTGTAATCTGTGGCTTCTCACTGCCACCCATCAAGGGGTCTCACTGATTTATAAGAGGTTTCACTGCCACCCATCACTGATTTATAAGAGGTTTCTGAAATTTGTAATCTGTGGCTTCTCACTGCCACCCATCAAGGGGTCTCACTGATTTATAAGAGGTTTCTGAGACTTGTAATCTGTGGCTTCTCACTGCCACCCATCAAGGGGTCTCACTGATTTATAGGAGGTGTCTGACACTTGTAATCTGTGTCTTGTCACTGGCTGCCAGCTATCAGGGTGTCTCACTGAGTTATACCAGAGTTCTTTAAATCTTTATACCAGAGTTGAATCAGAGTTCTGTATATATTTAATCTATATATCACTCACCATGTCTGAAAGAACAAAAAAGGACAGGCAGACACTCCCAGACACAGATAAGAGGGCAAGCAGCCCCTGTGTAGGGAGACTGTGCCTCTGGTCGTGGTGGACGTGGTGTATCCTCTGCAGGGGCACGCTTGTCCTTTCTAACTGGTGCTGGCCGTCTTAAGCAGCAGCAACATACAGAGGATTTGGTGGATTGGCTAACCAGGCCATCCTCATCCTCTGAGTCCTCTGCCAGCCAGGCTTCTAGTGCTTTACAGTCCACCTCAGCTGCCAAAGCATCTAATGCAGCCTCCATGTCCACAGCTACTCCTGCCGTAGCCTCGCTATCACACACGGAGGAGTCAGCTGAATTGTTTGACTACAATGACAGTGACATGCTGCTTGAGGATGCGCAGCAAGTACAGTGCTCTGATTCAATCTCTGAGGTTGAGGAAGGGAGTATAATCAACCTAGAGGAAGGGGGTGCCAGTGATGACACACAAATAACTGGCACTCATGTTGCCCCAGCAGCTGCAGCGTACTGCCAAGTTGGCTCCAGTGATGAGGAGATAGGGGATGATGAGGACAATGATGATGAGGTCACTGACTCCACCTGGGTGCCTGATCGAAAAGAGGAATCAAGTGAGGAAGAGGGGGAGGAGGAGGCACAGCAAACATGAGGCACAACATCCTCTATGGTCAACCATAGCACTAGCCAGTCCAAGGCATCACATGTCAAAGCTGCTCAGGTGCAGAGCGCTGTTGTCTCAAAGCACACACGCTGTTGTCTCAAAGCACACACCGGACCCCCATACACCTTTTATGGCAAATATCTAGCATATATGTCCTCTTTGAGGGCACTCTAAAAACTGAATTTTCAGCCCCATTGACTTGTATTGAGTTCGAGTTCGGGTTCGGATCTGAACATTTGGAAAGTTCGGGTTCGAATACGAACCCGAACTCGGACATGTTCGGCTCATCCCTACTGGGAAGGTGAGGGCAAAGTCAGGAACGGATCCCTGAGTGCCTGGACACCAGTCCAGACAGTGGTAAAAGCAGGACTGGAACCAGATTCTGGAAGAGAAACAGCACCTTATTTGCCCTTCCTCCAGTGTCTTCTGCGAGGACCATGTCAGTTTTAGAGGGAGGGAAGATGAGAAGTTCAGTTTCAGTGAGGTTGAGCTTTAGGAAATGGGAAGTCATCCAGTCTAAGACAGCCAATAGGCAGGATGTAGCAAGGACCAAAACCGGAGGAGAGGGATCGGGAGAGAAAAGGTAGATTTGGGTGTCATCAGCATAGAGATGATATTGGAATCCATAGGAAGAGATGAGGTTGTCCAAAGAGGCGATATAGATCGAGTAGAGTAGGGGACCCAGAACAGAGCCTTTAGGTACCCCAACTGAAAGAGGAACTTGTGTTGAAGAGACACCAGGGAAGGAGACACTGAAGGAGCAAAAAGAGAGACAGGAAGAGGACCAGGAGAGAGTGATGTTACAGGGGCCAAGTTGACGCAGCCTGAGGAGCAGGAGAGGGTGATCACTAGTGTTGAATGCAGCGGAAAGGTCAAGAAGAAAAAGGAGGGAGAAGTGACCTTTGGTTTCAGCGGAGACTAAGTCATTAGTCATCTTGGTCAGAGACGTCTCAGTAGATTGTTGTGTCTGAAAGCCAGACTGGTGTGTATCGAGTAGAGAGTTAGCAGCAAGAAAACTGGTGAGCTGGTTATAGAAACATAGAAACCTAGAAAATTTCGGCAGATAAGAACCTTTCCGCCCATCTAGTCGCCCAATTACATGGATACTTTACCTGGATTTATCTTTTGTTTAGGATAGCCTTATGCCTATCCCATGCCTGCTTAAATTCAATTACTGTTTTGGCCTCTACCACTTCAACTGGAAGACTGTTCCATGTATCCACCACCCTCTCAGTAAAATAATGCTGTCTGATGTTACTTTTAAACCTTTGCCCCTCTAATCTAAGACTATGTCCTCTTGTTTTGCTACTTTGTTTCCTTTTAAATATACTCCCTTCCTCTACCTTGTGGATTCCCTTTACGTATTTAAATGTTTCTATCATATCTCCTCTGTCTCGTCTTTTTTCCAAGCTGTACATGTTAAGATCATTAAGCCTTTCCTGGTAACAGGCGCGATGACATCTAATTCAGGCGCCCCCACCCCGCGTGTGCGGAGGAGGCGCCTGAAAGGGAGGGGGGAGGTCCTTTGGACCTCTCTCCCTCCCGATCGCCGGGGGCACAGAGTTAAGGCAGGCACTGTTTGGAAGATCACAGCCTGCCCTTCCAAACGGTGGCTGTCATTAACCCCTGGGGAGCCGGATCACGATTTGGCGCTGAAAGCGCGGGATCGTGATCCTCTCTCGGAGCTGGCCGACATCTTGGATGTCGGCCAAGCCTCCGGGAACTCCCCCTGAGGACTGGAGTCATCGTGCATAGCACGATGATGCCAGTCCTGGAGTTAACCCCAAACTGCCAGCAATGGTGGAGATAAGGGGTTCCAATGAACCCCCTATCTCCTGATCCGTGGCACGGATTAATGTTTGATACTGTTGGATCGGCCAGAGCATGGCCTTTCCAACGATACCAAACATGACCATGAAAAAAGGTTTTTTTTTAAAATAAAAATTAAAAATCTAAATAAAAAAATATTTAAAAAAAGAATCTAAAAAAAAAATAAACAAGTTTTTTTTTGTTTTTGTTTTATTAATGCAGCAATATTGTTCCCATTTCAGTTATAATGTGAACAATGATGCTGCACTAACGATTTTTGTATGCGGTGCGTTTGTTAAAAATAGCGACATTTACCCCAAAAAGAAAATGTAACGAGACCCCATTTCTAATTTTTTTAACAAGCGCACCCCATAGAAAATATAACCGCAAATGCTAGCATGTTAAAATGTGAAAAAAAACACATTACACATAGTAAATTATTGAAAATTCTTATTTTATTGCATTTTTTGTTATAATATACAGGCAGGACATGACTTATACATATAATAGTGATATATAATGAATCTGCCAAGTCTGCCGGAAAGAACGATATATAATATGTCTGGGTCATAAATCAAAATATGGCTTCAAAACGCGGTTAAACATGATGAGCAAAAGCGGTAAAAATTACCTCAGCACAGAGGCGTGAAAAGCCTCAGCAGCGAAAGGGTTAAAACTCAATTGCCACAGCTCCGACCATTTTTTTAGTTTACCTAAATCATTTGTCATTTGGCTGATCCCTCCAGGAACGTCAACCCTGTTGCAAATCTTTGTGTCATCAGCAAAAAGACATACTTTTCCATTAATACCTTCTGCAATATCACTAATAAAAATTAGTTAGCAGCAAGAAAACTGGTGGGCTGGTTATAGACCAGACGTTCTAAGATTTTAGAGGCAAAGGGGAGCAGAGAGCTGGGACAGTAGTTCAAGAGGGAGGTAGGATCAAGAGATGGCTTTTTTAGAATGGGGATGATCAAAGCACGTTTGCATACAGAGGAGAATATTCTGTGAGAGGGGGAGGTTAAAAATATGTGTCAAAGCAGGGACAGTAACTGGTAGGACAGGCTGAATAAGGTGTGAGTGGATGGGATCAAGTGGACAGGTGGTCGGGTAGGAGGACATGAGAAGTTCTGAGACCTCCTCCTCCGAGACTGTAGAAAAGGATTACAGGGTTATTCAAAAAGATTCGAAAAGTCACCGCACGTTCGGTGACTTTTCGTTCTCTTCAATTCGGTTCCTTTTGCCGATCCCATTTCGGTGACCCTGCGGTGTATTCAGCAAACACCACAGGGTCCCCGAATTGCAGGGAAAAGCTACCGCAAACCTGACGAAAACTAACCGCAAAGCCTGCCGAATGCACGCCGAAAACAAGCAAAAATATCTGGATTAACCTTCGAAAAGCCCGAGCAGGAGCCGATCACACGCAGCGAAGCAGCCGAACAGGAGCCGAATCACACAGAGCCGAAGCAGCTGAGACGCAGAGGAGGCAGTGAATAAATTAGCAAAACCGTTTGTATGAATCTGTGAAAATGAAACGCTGTTTGCAAAGAAACTACTGAGCGAAAATGTCTGAAATTTACACAGGAGATCCAGGGAATGAGAATAAAGAGGGCTGTTACAGAAAAAAGAAGTAAACTTAAAAAATAAATAGGACTTTTAAAAAAATAAATAAAAAAAATGCTTAAAATATCCTAAAAAATCTATAAATAAAGAGACTTTTTGCTGCAGAATTTTATAATTAACGGTTTATTAGATATTGAATTAAAACGGGAATATTTTTAACATTGAAGCCTATGGGATTCTCCTGAATAAATTTGCTGAATTAAACCACCGATTGGCAGGGCATTAGGGGAACCTTTCACTGCTGGTTTGTGTTCTCTGAATAGCCGAAGCAGTGCTTTTTCATGGGGAATTCTCTGCCCTCGAACAGGCACCGAACAGGCACCGTATGTGCAGGCAATTCGCCAGGATTTGGCAAATTGCCTGCTCTCTGGATAGCCGAATGGCCAGGAAAGGCAACCGAACGCTGATTTTCAGCGTTCGGTTACCTTTCTCAAGCAATTCGGATCTCTTTGGATAACCCTGATAGTAGAAGAGGGGGCAGGGAGTGACAGAGTCAGTGGGGTAGAATGGCTAAAGGAGGAGGGCAGTGAATGCAGCAGCATTGTTTGTTTTATATGTAAAAGTATATATTGCCTCTGCTGCAGAACCGAAAATAAATATTTTGCATTTACTTTTTTCATTTTTACACATACATGGTCATGTTTGGTATCATAGTAAAGACTAGACTCTGACCTTTTCAATGACACCTCACTTAATCTTGTGTGCTGTACAATTCAGGGATGCAGGTTCAAGTTCCCCTGTCCCTCCTCACTGCAGCGCCACGGTCTAGGTTTTGAATTAAACAATGCGTTGCTTCACCAGATACACACTTGCTGGCAGTATGGTAAATGAGGTGAGTTACTGCAGCATCGCTGTTGACTTTATAATTGTAAACTGAATAATAGTGCTGTGTTAGAAAAAAGAGAAAAATTTTATTTTAAAAGATTTGTACATAAATCTAACCTGGTTATATTCTGTAGCACTGGAAAGGCTATAAGCTGACCTTTCCAATGATACCTCATATGTCCCTCTAGTCCTTAGAGCTCCAGAGATACAGTGGTCTAAATTACTGCAAATTGTAAAAACAAAAAAATAAACACTTGTTTTTTTTTACACACAGAGCAAGGCGCCCCCTTGTGGCAGGCGCCTCTAGGCACATGCCTACTCTGCCTAATGGTAAATCCGGCCCTGGCTTCCGGCATGAATGTTCTGGGTGTGGGGGCCCTCACCCCTTGTTCCACTGTTTTAAGAAAAGAGTGAGTGCAGCACCTGAGCCTGGCGGTTGGGAGGAGCTTGGTGGATAGGGTTTCGCTGGAGCGCGTTCACGCGATGCTCCCAAGGCCGTCGTGTAGCGGAGTTGCCGCGGGATGGGTTTTTCTCTGGTGGTTCGTAAGGAATAAGAAAGCCAGACTTCCTTTTGGTTTCTGGAAATTTGGTGCCACTGCGGCAACATGAAGGGGTGTTGGCGGAGAAGTTGGAGCAGGAGGTGCAGTGGGGGAGGATGGCGCGCCCTTTTCCGGATTTACCTTTCCCTAATTTACAGATTTGTCCTCTGGGCTTGTCCTTAAGAAGGTCACTTGTCCTATCCAGCTGGTACTTCTGTTAATGATGGCATAGGTAAGGATGCTCGTGTCCGGTATGCCTCTTTTGCCTCTTTTGATGAAGTGCTTTTGATGAAGTGCTTCAGCTGGTTCACCCCAATCTGATTTATTGGTACAATGGATTATGTAAATTACTGTGTGTGATAACTGATTGCGAGTTTGTGTGCTTCACCCCGTTATCAGTTGACTGAGATGATTAATCTGCCAGCCGTTTCAGGCCTGACAAGCTCACTCATCCACATAAACCTGACATACTCACATTAAGTGAGTATTCCCCCGCTAGTAAGACGGAGGACCCCCGCCCACCACGGGTGTGAAGAGCCGCGGCAGAACGACGCCCATCGAGCGGATGGTCAAACCCAGCACCCGCTGGGCAGGGAGCAAGGCTGCCGTCGAAGACGCTCCGGGTGAGGTGAGCTTGGCGCGGGGGACGAGGGGGGCCAGACCCTGACACATACATAGATCTCCTAAATACAGTGAATATGCTGGATAAATGACAATATAGCATAGATCACACAATCTGTTTCCTCACGGGATCTTCCCATGGAAAATACAGTACAATTTAAATGAAGTCAGTTCAAGGTGTACTGCTGCCACCTAGTGTCCTCTACATAGCGGAATCTTAATATATGCAGTTTATAGGGATTCCTCAAGGTGTACATACAGACTTAGCTGCTCGCTCTGATGATTTTGGGGTTATTCAATATTCCATACCCCTGCGAGGTGTCAGCGTCCTCCTTCGTCCTCGTCCCTCCAAGAGAAAAAGGTGACCGCGGTGTGTGCTTCATTGAAAGAGAATTCCCCGATTCCCCTATTACCATGATGGGGAATCATAATTATAATAAAGACACGGAGGCGAGTATTATGCTATCTTTTCTTTTCTTTAGCCAATAGCAGCAAAGAATATCTCTCAGATACAACAATAAAGTATTTTGAGAGAGAAAAAGACAGTTCAAATCACAGATAACCGTTAATGGTACAGTCCAGTCCTTTCTCCAATCATCGTGCAGACCGCTCTATAAGTCTTCTAGTAACCCTTGGCAACCCCTCTTTTCTGAAGAGAGACAGACAAACATCTTATCCAACAAGAAGAACCATGGGAGAAGCATTCTCCATCCAATTATTGCTTCGAAATGTGGTTTAAGCTGCTGAAAAAACACATACATTAGAGATCACCAGGAATTATTTTAAGAGAGTTCGAAAGACCAGTAATAACTGTTCAACTCTATATACTTATCAAACATAAGGGTGGGAACAAACCCACTAACAAGCGTGGGATAGTACTCGCCTCCGTGTCTTTATTATAATTATGATTCCCCGTCATGATAATAGGGGAATCTGGGAATTATCCCACAAGACACGGAAGCTCTTTTTATGCTAGATCAAAGCCTAATTAATTAGTGATAGTGACATGTGAAACACTGGTTTAAAGTAGAATTCCCTAAAATTTGGATTCTCTGGACCAGTCTGCTGGTTTCATGATGTCTTCAAGACGACATCCTTGGGATAAAGCCCCGGAAGCGGCCGCGCTCCAAACATGGAGACATCTATACCAGCCTCAGACATGATCCATTTAACCCACCTGGCCAAAGATGTGGAAGTTACTGGATTATAAGGTTTACGCAAAGAGATAAATAATTGTTCGCCCTGAAGTGACCTATTAGGAGCAGTAACAACTTCATATTCTTTTAAACAACGTCCCAGACAAAGACTGGGACATTGTGAAAAAGAAGGATAAAAGACTTCTGACAAGGAAGCTTTAGTTCTATATGAAATTGAAAATTTCACTCCTGTAGGAGCAAAAACACGACCTGACAAATCCAGGCTCTGACATCAGAAACCCTCTTAGACAAAATTAAACAAAACAAAAATGATAATTTAGCTGAAAGTTGCTTTATGGATAACGCATCATTATCTGGCCACGCTTCCAGCAAGTAGGGATGAGCCGAACACCCCCCGTGTTCAGTTTAAAATTCGAACTTGAACAATTTCAAAAGTTCAAGTTCAGACGCGAACACGATGCAAACTCAATGCAAGTCAAAGGGACCCGAACGTTTGATTTTTAGAGTGCCCTTCAAGAGAGCATGTATGCAAGATATTTTCCATAAAAGGTGTATGGGGGTCCGGGTAGTGCCTGGGGGAAAGGAAACAAGGGAAAAAAAGTTAACAAAAATAATGTTTTTAAAGGAACAGTGATTTCTCCATGAAATAAAGGTTAAGAATAAAAACGAAAAATTCCTTCAAATATCGAGCCTATGAGGTCCCCATAACCTGCCCGTGAAGTGGCGGATTTGTAGGATGTATAGAAACATTAAGAAAAAAATGACATTTCAAATGACGGTAAATGGTTTTCCTTTAATCTATTCACAAACAACTGCTTGGGGCGGCAGTCTGTATGAAAAGAGGAGACATTTTAGGACACGAAGAATAAATTAGTGATTTTTTGTGGCTAAATTATAGTGAAACTTATGCAGGCTTTGGATGAAAGTAACAACAGGTGCATTAAAATTGGACCTTAGGTGCTAGCTAGTGCCTTCAGACCGTAACCCCTCTGAGGTATTGTGGAAGAGTGCAGTGGTGGAGGTTTTGGTAATGCAGAAGAGATCCCCGATCTATTCAGTTACATCAGCATCAGGGGATTGATAGCTGCTGATCCAGGACTGATTCATTTTTATAAATGTCAGCCAGTCTACAGAGTCGGTGGACAGACGCACTCGTTTGTCTGTGAAAAAAACTCCAGCGGCCCCCTTCACCGCTCTTCCTCTAAAAAAACAGCAGCCTCAGAAGCACCTGTGACATCACTAGGGATGAGCTGTTCGGGTTCGGACGGTTCGGGGTTCGACCCGAACATAGCCTGTTCAGGCGGATCGCGAACCCCGAACATTTCCGGGTGTTCGCCGCATGTTCGACCACAATGGACCACAATGCATTTTTCTCGTAATTGGCTACAGCCTTGCACCTGACCACAGGTCTGGTGCAAGACTGGTTGAACACTATGCCAATCCCTGCTCAGAGTCCTGAGCTAAGTCCCACAGCACACTATATAAGGTTTCAACGCGCCGATTCTGCACGCATTTCAGAGGAGATTTCAAAGCAGATAGTTGTGTGTGTTGTTACTGCCGGTCTGCCACGCTACTGGGGGGGTCTGGGGGGTCTCATTTCGACCAAATATCAGGGAATTTAGGTGATGTGTGTCTTGTTACTGTGCCAGCAAGTTTTTTTGGGGTTTACAACTTTATTTAAAACATTTGTGAATTAAGGTGCTCTTCGGTGTCTCGTCACACAGCCAGCAATTTTTTTTGGGGCTCACTAATTTCTTTAAAACACTTGTGAATTAAGGTGATCTGTGTCTCATCATACAAAAAGTACCACGCTGTATTTTGGGGCTCACTAATTTCTTTAAAACATTTGTGAATTAAGGTGATCTGTGTCTTGTCACTGGCTGCCAGCTATCAGTGTGTCTCACTGAGTTATACCAGAGTTATTTAAATCTTTATAGCAGAGTTGAATCAGAGTTCTGAATATATTAATCTATATATCACTCACCATGTCTGAAAGAACAAAAAGGACAGGCAGACGCTCCCAGCCACAGATAAGAGGGCAAGCAGCCCCTGTGTCGGGAGGCTGTGTGTCTGGTCGTGGTGGACTTGGTGCATCCTCTGCAGGGTCACGTTTGTACTTTCTAAATGGTGCTGGCCGTCTTAAACAGCAGCAACATACAGAGGACTTGGTGGATTGGCTAACCAGGCCATCCTCATCCTCCGAGTCCTCTGCCAGCCAGGCGTCTAGTGCTTTACAGTCCACCTCAGCTGCCAAAGCATCTAATGCAGCCTCCATGTCCACAGCTACTCCTGCCGTAGCCTCGCTATCACACACGGAGGAGTCAGCTGAATTGTTTGACTACAATGACAGTGACATGCTGCTTGAGGAAGCGCAGCAAGTACAGTGCTCTGATTCAATCTCTGAGGTTGAGCAAGGGAGTATAATTAACCTAGAGGAAGGAGGTGCCAGTGATGACACACAAATAACTGGCACTCATGTTGCCCCAGCAGCTGCAGCATACTGCCAAGTTGGCTCCAGTGACGAGGAGATAGGGGGTGAAGATGGCATTGATGATGATGAGGTCACTGACTCCACCTGGGTGCCAGATCGAACTGAGGAATCAAGGGAGGAGGAGGAGGCACAGCAAACATCCTCTCTGACCAACTGTAGCACTAGCCAGTCCAAGGCATCACATGTCAGAGCTGCTCCGGTGCAGAGCGCTGTTGTCTCAAAGAACACATGCAGGAAATCTGCTGTCTGGGAGTTCTTTAAGAACTGTGCATCAGACCCCAGCGTTACTATTTGTAATCTATGTCAGAGGAGGCAGAAGCGGACACTTGGGTACCACGTGCTTGAGGCGACATATGAACAAGTGCCACACATCCCGTTGGGGCAAAACTTTGCATAGGTCCTCCTCCTCCTCCTCATCTGTCTCTACCCACACTGTATGTCCTGCCATGCAATTGCCTACAACCTCCACCGACAAGGATGATGCTACAGTAATGGATGTACCAGCAGGTCCTTCCTCACAATGTGACATCATCCCAGTAGCTGAAGATTTACGCAGTCAGTTTACGTTGTCGCAGCTGCTGGAGCGAAAGAAAAAATATAGTCCCAACCATCCCCAAGCACAGCGTCTAAATGCCAGCTTAGCAAAATTACTCGCATTGCAGCTACTGCCTTTCCAGCTGGTGGACTCTGCTCCCTTCCGTGAATTTGCTGAATGCGCTGTACCACTGTGGCAGGTTCCAAAACGCCATTTCTTTTCACGCAAGGCCATTCCAGCACTATACCAGCACGTGGAAGACAATGTTATCCAGTCATTGGGAAAGGCAGTCAGCAGCAAGGTGCATGTCACTTTAGACATGTGGTCCAGCAAGCATGGAGAGGGTCGTTACATTTCCTTCATGGCACACTGGGTAACTCTGATTGCAGCTAGGAGGGATCCAAGACAGGGCTCTGTGCTGGAGCTTGTTCATCCACCATGCCTCCAGAAAGCTGCTTGTATGAGGTCTGTCTGCTCCACCACCACCACCTCTTCCTCCTCCGTCTCTGGCGAAGTGGCAGTTAAACCCACGCCTGACAGGGTCTACGCAATGGCTCAAGCAAAAAGATGTCATACTGTGCTTGAGCTGGTTTGTTTAGGGGACAGGAGCCACACCGGGTCAGAAATTTTGTCAGCTCTGCAGGGGCAGGTGCAGAGATGGTTAACACCATGCCAGCTTGAGCTGGGAATGATTGTCTGCGATAATGGCAGCAACCTTCTCTCCGCCCTACGCAAGGGTAAATTGACGCATGTACCATGCCTAGCACATGTCCTAAATCTGGTGGTACAGCGTTTCCTAACCAAGTACCCAGGGCTGCCAGAGCTTCTCATCCCGGCCAGAAAAGTCTGCAGCCACTTCAGACGGTCATTCCCAGCAAGCGTTCGCCTGGCAGAAATTCAAAGAGAATTCCACCTTCCCACAAACCGTCTGATCTGTGACATGCCCACCAGGTGGAACTCGACATTAGCAATAGTGCAGCATCTGCACAAGCAGCAGAGGGCCATCAACGAGTACCTGTATGAGTATGGCACAAGGACAGGTTCAGGTCAACTTATTTCCCCCCCACCCCGCAGTGGCTGATGATCAAGGATGCATGCACTGTTCTGTCACCATTTGAGGAGGCAACGAGGATGGTGAGCAGGGACAGTGCATGCATCAGTGAAACAATTCCTTTAGTGTTCCTGCTGGAGCACACTCTGCGGGGAATTATAGATGTGGCTCTAGAGGCAGAGCAGTGGGAGGTAGAGGAGGCCTTCCCTAGCTCTCAAGGCCCCAGTCTTTCCGCAGACAGCATTCCAGCGGGTCCTACTCAGATCAGACAGGAGGAGAATGAGGAGGAGGACTATTTAAGTAGTGGGGGCATTGAAGGTGGGGATTCCTCAAGGCAGGGTTTTGTGTGCCCAGAAACAGAAGGGCTTGTGCGTGGCTGGGAGGAGGAAGTGCATGATACGGTCATCCTCATTGACCAGGAAGACTCGGCAGCTAATGCCACCTCCAACCTATGCTGCATGGGCTCCCTTATTATGCAAAGCCTGCTAAAGGACCCCAGGATTCGTGCTATCAAGGAGAGGGATCATTACTGGTTGGCAACCCTTCTTGATCCACGATACAAGGGGAAAGTTGCAGAGCTCATCCTGCCCGCACAGAGGGAGCACAGGATGACAAAACTTGAGGACGCTCTAAAGCGAAACTTGTGTAACACCTTTCCAGGCACTGTTAGATTACCAAATGCTACAGCTGACACACGTGCTTCTGAGGCTGCAGGTGATCAGAGGAATAGCGGTGAAGGCCAGGGCCGCTTGACTGATGCATTTTTAAATTTTTTTAGTCCTCGATGCCCAGGGACGTCAAATGTAGGCACCCATTGCCAGCGTCTTCACCATATGGTGCAGGACTACCTAGGGGCAAGGGCAGACCTGGATACCTTTCCAGCAGATGATCCACTGGCTTACTGGGTGTTGAGATTGGATCACTGGCCAGAATTTAGCCAATATGCTATGCAGCTACAAGGTTGCCCTTCATCTAGCGTGCTTTCTGAAAGGACGTTCAGTGCCGCTGGAGGTTTTGTCACAGACAAAAGAGTGCGTCTGTCCACCGACTCTGTAGACCGGCTGACATTTATAAAAATGAATAAGTCCTGGATCAGCAGCTATCAATCCCCTGATGCCGAAGTAACGGAATAGATCAGGTATGTCTTCTGCATGCACAAAACCTCCAGCACTGAACTCTTCCACAATACCACAAAAGGGTTACGGTGTGAATGCTCTTGCTGCCATGAAAGGCACAATATTTGGCTGCACTGATGCCTGTGCCAGATTTATATCATTTTGATTTTTTGAACAGCAGGGTCCAACCCTGCACTCTTCCACAATACCACAGAGGGGTTACTGTATGATAGTACTTGCATGCCTGGCCCTAAAGGCACAATATCTGGGTGCACTGCCATTGACGCCTGTATCAGATTCATATCCTCAGAGGGGTTAAGGTGTGACGGCACTGTTGCCGACGCTAAAAGCCCAATTTTAAAGCACCTATTGTTACTTTCAGCCAAAGCCTGCATAAGTTTCACAATAATTTAGCCCAAAAAAACCACTAAACTTTTTCTGTGCGTCCTAAAATGTCTTTTCATACAGGCTGCCGCCCCAAGCAGTTGTTTATGGATAGATTAAAGGAAAAGCATTTACCGTCATATGAAATGTCATTTATTTGTTTTTAAGTGTTTCTATACATCTTAGAAATCCGCCACTTCACGGGTAGGTTATAGGGACCTCCTAGGCACGATATTTGAAGGAATTTTTTGTTTTTATTTTTAACCCTCCTGCGCCCTCTGGAACGCTCGCTCTGTGTGCAACAAACTCACAGCCTTCCATGACCTCTTCCTTTCAAACTCCTTCAACCTCCTAGCTTTAACTGAAACCTGGCTAAGTCCCTCTGACACGGCCTCCGTTGCTGCTCTCTCACATGGCGGTCTACACTTGAGCCATACCCCCAGACCGGGTGAGAGAAATGGTGGCGGGTCGGGCTCCTGCTCTCTCCCACCTGCACCTACCAGCATCTCCCTCCACCCCCATCCCTCTCCTTCTCCTCCTTCGAGACACACTGCATCCGCCTGTTCTCTCCTCTGGCTCTCAGGGTGGCAGTAATCTACCGCCCACCGGGACCAACCTCCCAGTTCTTTGACCACTTTGCTACCTGGCTCTCTCACTTTCTGTCTTCTAATCTTCCATGCCTAATTCTCGGGGACTTCAACATTCCCATTGACGATCCTTCCGCTCCTGCTGCCTCCAAACTTCTTTCACTCACGTCCTCCCTTGGACTCACACAATCCTCCCTCCTCCCTACCCACCGCGATGGTCATGTTATTGACCTGGTCTTTTCCAACCTCTGCTCCATTTCTGAGTTCAAATGTCGCCCTTTCCCCATCTCTGACCACCACCTTCTCTCTTTCAACCTATCTGGACTTCCTAAACACCCTGCTCCCCCACCCCGCACACACACTCGCAGAAATCTACATGCTGTGGACCCCCATCAATTCTCCAACCTACTTCACCACCTCCCTCATACCTCATCCTTCACCTGCCCTGATGCTGCACTAATCACTACAACACTACGCTTATCTCTGCTCTAGACACTCTTGCTCCTCTTCGACTCTGCAAGGCCCCACGCCGCCAGCTTCAGCCCTGGCACACCCTCCAAACTCGCTACCTGCAAAGATGCTCCCGCACCGCAGAGCGTGCCTGGAGGAAATCCTGCTCTGAAGCTGATTTTGTTCACTTCAAGTTTATTCTCCGGTCATACACCTCTGCCCTCCACTTGGCCAAACAATCCTTCTTCTCATCTCTTATATCTACGCTGTCCTCCAACCCTAAACGGCTCTGGTCCACCTTCAACACCCTCCTCCACCCACCTGCACCTCCCCCCTCAGCTGCCTTCAGCGCTCAAGACCTGGCAGACTACTTCCTCAGTAAAACTCTAACTATCAGAAGCAACATCCCAACACAAGATAGTTATCTGCCACCTCCACTCCCACAGGTCCCCTCTGCCACCCTCTGCCGCTTCCTCCCAACCACTGAGGAGGAAGTCAATTCCTTATTGTCCTCCTCACATCTCACCACATGCCCGCTCGACCCCATTCCCTCACATCTAATTCCTCCCCTCTCCTCCTCCCTCACCCCTGCTCTCACACACATCTTCAACCTATCTCTCTCCACTGGCTCCTTTCCATCCGCCTTCAAACACGCGCTAGTTACCCCTTTACTAAAGAAACCATCCCTAGACACCAACTCTCCATCCAACTACCGCCCTGTATCCCTGCTTCCCTTCACATCAAAGCTCTTAGAAAAACTAGTCTTCAACCGCCTCTCCCTCTTCCTGTCCTCCAATTCCCTACTTGACCCCTGCAATCTGGCTTCCGTCCGCTACACTCAACTGAAACTGCCCTCACCAAAGTCACCAACGACCTCCTAACTGCTAAAAAACACGGCCACTATTCTATTCTCATCCTGCTTGACCTCTCGGCTGCTTTTGACACTGTTGACCACCCCCTCCTTCTACAGACCCTCAACTCTCTGGGTCTCGGTGACACTGCACTTGCTTGGGTTGACTCCTATTTATCCAACAGGTCCTTCTGTGTGTCCTTTGCTGGTAACTCCTCCTCTTCATTGCCTCTATCTGTTGGTGTACCTCAAGGCTCTGTCCTTGGTCCTCTGCTCTTTTCCATCTACACCTCCTCCCTGGGCAAAATCATCAACAGCTTTGGCTTTAATTACCACCTCTACGCTGATGACACTCAGATCTACCTCTCTACCCCTGTTCTCTCTCCCCCTGTCCTTTCAAAAGTCAGTGACTGTTTATCTGGCATCTCCTCCTGGATGACCTCCCACCACCTAAAGATCAACATGTCAAAGACTGAGCTCCTACTTATTCCTCCCTCTAATGCCTCCCCACCTCCTGACTTCTCTATCACGGTGGAGGGTATCACCATCTCCCCATCAAACCAAGTTCGTTGTCTTGGAGTTACACTGGACTCTGCTCTTTCCTTCATCCCCCACATCAAGTCTCTTTCCTCCTCCTGCCGATACAAACTGCGTAATATTTCCAGAATTCGGCCATTTCTTACCGCTGTCACCACAAAACAACTCATACACGCCCTGGTAATCTCCCGACTCGACTATTGCAATAATCTCTTATCTGGCCTCCCTCTGTCCCGCCTCTCCCCCCTACAATCCATCCTGAACGCCTCCGCCAGGCTAATTCACCTCACCCGCCGCTCTGTCTCTGCCGCTCCCCTCTGCGAGTCCCTTCACTGGCTCCCCATCCACTGCAGAATTAAGTTCAAAATCCTTATCCTTACCTACAAAACCCTCACTAACTCAGCGCCCCACTACCTGTCCTCACTAATCACCAAATACACCCCAGCCCGCTCCCTAAGGTCAAACAGTGACCTGCGCCTAGCTTCTCCCCGCATCACCTCTTCCCATGATAGACTGCAGGATTTCTCACGCGCAGCCCCCACTCTCTGGAACGCTCTCCCTCGTACTGTCAGACTTTCCCCTAACTTCTCTTCCTTCAAACGCTCCCTGAAAACATTCCTATTTAGGGAAGCCTACCACCCAACTCACTGACGCAACCATCAATCACTCTCACCTTACAGTCCTCTCCTCCTGTTTCCAACCCCAACCCTCCCAGATTGTGAGTTCCTACGGGAATAGGGCCCTCATCTCCTCCTGTACTGTTTGTCAAATGTTGTTCAATGTATTGTAACCCTGTCTGTACTGTGCTTATTGTACAGCGCTGCGGAATATGCTGGCGCTTTATAAAATAATAATAATAATAATAATAATAACCCTTATTTCATGGAAAACTCACTGTCCCTTTAAAAAAGTTTTTTTTTAAACTTTTTATCCTGGTTTCCTGTCCCCAGGGCACTACCCGGACCCCCATACACCTTTTATGGCAAATATGTAGCATATATGCCCTCTTGGAGGGCACTCTAAAAAACCGAATTTTCGGCCCCATTGACTTGCATGGGAGTTCGGGTTCGGGTTTGGTCCCGAACAAATGGTAAGTTCGGGTTCAGGCTCGAACCGAACTCGGGGGGTGTTCGGCTCATCCCTAGTCATCACTTGGTAACCTTCCAGTGCCTGTAAAGGTGTTACACAAGTGTCGCTTTAGAGCGTCCTCAAGTTGTTTCATCCTGTGCTCCGTCTGTGAGGGCAGGATGGGTTCTGCAACCTTACCCTTGTATCGTGGATCAAGAAGGGTTGCCAACCAGTAATGATTCCTCTCCTTGATAGCACGAATCCTGGGGTCCTTTAGCAGGCTTTGCAGGATAAGGGAGCCCATGCAGCGTAGGTTGGAGGTGGCATTAGCTTCAGAGTGTTCCTGGTCGCTGTGGATTAGACATGTGCATTCGTTTTAGTACTAAAACGATTTAGTCCGAATTTTGGGATAATTTACAGTTGTGTTCAAAATTATTCAACCCCCACTGAAATTGAGTGTTTTGGCCAGTTTGACATTGATTTTGATCATTCAGTCATCTTGCTTACAATTAAATCAAAGAGGCACGTGTAGGTCAGACAAATATAACATAACATTTATAATGAAATAACCACAAATGTCTTTTCTGTGCTCACATCATTATCAGTTTTATTCAACCCCCAAGTGACATTCAATCTTAGTACTTAGTACAACATCCTTTTACAGTTATAACAGCTTTTAAACGTGAAGCATAGCTTGACGCAAGTGTCTTGCAGCGATCTATGGGTATCTTCGCCCATTCGTCATGGGCAAAAGCCTCCAGTTCAGTCACATTCTTAGGCTTGCGCACTGCAACTGCTTTCTTTAAGTCCCACCAGAGGTTCTCAATGGGATTTAAGTCAGGTGACTGCGATGGCCACTCCAAAATGTTCCAGCCTTTAATCTGCAACCATGCTCTAGTGGACTTGGAGGTATGCTTGGGATCATTGTCCTGTTGAAAGGTCCAACGTCTCCCAAGCCTCAGGTTTGTGACGGGCTGCATCACATTGTCATCCAATATCTCCTGGTACTGAAGAGAATTCATGGTACCTTGCACACGCTGAAGCTTCCCTGTACCTGCAGAAGCAAAACAGCCCCAAAGCATGATTGACCCCCCGCCATGCTTCACAGTAGGCAAGGTGTTCTTTTCTTCTTAGGCCTTGTTCTTCCTCCTCCAAACATAGCGTTGATCCATGGGCCCAAACAGTTCTAATTTTGTTTCATCAGTCCACAGAACACTATCCCAAAACTTCTGTGGTTTGTCCACATGACTTTTGGCATACTGCAGTCGACTCTTCTTATTCTTTGGAGACAGCAAGGGGGTGCGCCTGGGAGTTCTGGCATGGAGGCCTTCATTACGCAGTGTGCGCCGTATTGTCTGAGCTGAAACTTCAGTACCCACATCTGACAAATCTTTTCTCAGTTCCTCAGCAGTCACACGGGGACTTTTCTCCACTCTACGCTTCAGGTAGCGCACAGCAGTCGAAGTCAGCATCTTCTTTCTGCCACGACCAGGTAGCGTTTCAACAGTGCCCTTTGCCTTGAATTTGCGAATGATGCTTCCTGTCAGGAATGGGGTGCGATGGTCGTGAGGTGAGCCTATGATGCAGTGAATGGAGGAGTCACGTAGGTTACCAGGCATAAAGGGTTTATTTAGAGAATAAACACAGCAAGAAATAAATGGATCAGAGACTATATGATGCAAGTAATAGACTGCATGCTGGTTCCAGGGTTTGCTGGAAAGCAGAGTTTAACTTGCCAGCGAGGAATCTTGAGAGTGGGGTGCACTTGCCAGCGAGGAGTCTTGAAAGCGAGGGTGCACTTGCCAGCGAAGATGGTTGGAAGCAGGGGTGCACTTGCCAGGTTCACAGGAGGAGTTCAGGTTCAGAATAGCATAGAGCTTCAGGGACTAGACTGGTTGCTTGCACTACCAGAAGTTTAATGTTGAAGCCCTGATGGAAGGGTGGATCCCGCTTTTAAACAGGCTTCACTAGGAGTCATGGCATACACCTGAAGGCACCACGATAGCAGATGAACGGCCAGAGAGGATCCTGAAACCTGTATACAATTATAAACAGGTTAATGACAAGCAAATGCAGGTAAATAGAGGTTTGCCAGGGATTAGGTGGGGGCACAGGCTTAGTCTGGGACAGATTCCTGACACTTCCTATGGACTCTCTTGGTATGTTTAAAATCTTTGCAATCTTCTTATAGCCATTGCCCTTCCTGTGAAGAGTAATCACCTCTTCTCTTGTCTTCCTGGACCATTCTCTTGACTTCACCATGTTTGTAACCACACCAGTAAATGTCTAGAAGGAGCTGAGTATCACAGTCATTTTAAAGCTGCCTAATTGGTGCTTATTATGCTTTATTGCTGCTCCGTGACATCCACAGGTGTTTTCAATACCTGATTGAAAACACTTGAATGAACCTCTGTTCTTCAGAGTGGTAGTCTTTAAGGGGTTGAATAATTGTGTCAATGAAGAATTCACAAAAGAAACATTTACTACTGTATTACAAAACCAATTGATGTCATTTTAGTTGCATATGGTTCTTTAAAAAGTCCTTGTAGGATTTCATTCTGAATACAATTACAAATGTACACTAAATTCCCTAAAACCCTTTACTGCATTGTGGGTTGAATCATTTTGAACACAACTGTAGTTTTCGTATGACTCAAGAGAAACGAAACTGCTCAGTACAAAAAACGAAAGAAACTAAAATAAAATGCACTACATTTTAGTTTCAGTCCTTTTTGTGATATTACATTGATGAGTGAAGGAGACCAGCAATGAAGAGCGCAACATCGCAACATTCGAAGTTCTGCACCCTCCACATGCCAATGCAGTAGGATGTTCTATACAGAGAGGGGCATTAATTAATGCATGAGGATGTTCTATACATTATACAGAGAGGGGTATTAATGCAGGAGGATGTTATATACATTATAAAGAGAAAGGTATAAATTGACTAGGATGTTCTATACAGAGAGGGACATTAATTAATGCAGGAGGATGTTCTAAACATTATACAGAGAGGAGCCTTGTTTTCTAGCCCTTTAAATCCAGTGGCTGTGAGCGCTGAGATCGGCTGCTTGTTACATTATCTCTCAGTACAATGTATCAGGCTCAGCTGTTACAGTAACTGACTGTAACAGCGCTCAGAGTTTCAGTAAAACAAGGAAATAATATTGTTCTAACCTCTTATATATAAAAATATTATTTACAAGTTTTACTGAAACTCTGAGCGCTGTGATGAGCAGCAGTCAGTTACTGTAACAGCTTTGCTTGACACGGGGCAGTATTACAATGCTGGTGCTTGTCATGGAGCTGATGTAACGCTCCATGCTTCAAACCCCAAGAGACTTTATGTTCATTTATATCGTGTGGTTTTAAATATATTTTACATCGTTTGGTTTTAGTTTAATTTAGTTTAGTGTAAAATGGCATAGCTTTGGTTTTAAAAATACTTATATTCCTGTAGGTAAATGTGTTTCTGTATAGCCAGTAACAACTTTACTGCTGTGTAATTTATGCACCAGGGCTTTTCCCATTGTCTAGCTGCATGTTTGATTCAAGGGATCTCTGATAGTGTGTGTTTGATCTGATGTGTTAGAACAATGGATATACAAATGTTGTGTGAGCTGAAAGGCTAGAGAATGCAAAGAATGTTTATTGTAAATAACTGACATAATGTAATTAGTATGGATATGCAAATTATGATTGTTGGACTTCAGCATAAATGGTGGTTGTTCATTAAAAAGTCAGAGACCTCTCAGAGCTCAGAGAGAGAGGATCCTGTTTTAAAGCATACAGCCGCGCCTGGTGTCTTTATAACAAACTATGCTAAACTCCACACTCACCCTCAGAAGGCAGAGAGCGGCCTTCTAGAGATTCCTAATGGCTCCAGGGCAGAGGAACAGAAGCAGGCAGGTCAAGCCGCTCGAGGCGCTGAGGACAGCGCTCCCAGTAACCGGGCTGACCACAACGAAGGGGTGTCTGGAGTGCCAGGACAGACGGAAGGGAACGGTACCTTCACAGTGCTAACTTAACCAGAGCTGTTGTAAACTGAAAACCTCCATAGGCTATAATGGCTCTGGGAAGATTACAACAGCTCTGGTTAAGTTAGCACCAACTATGTAATACGGCCCACATTGTGCTGAGAGTGAGAGATAACAAGCAGCGATCTCAGCCCCCTGAGGAGCCACTACAATAGTAATTGTATCCACTGGTTTTCGGATGAATGAAATTAGTTTTCATACTAAAGAACTGAAAACGAATTTCTTTAGCAACTAAATAAATTGCATTTTATGACAAATCTATTAGTTCAAAACAAAATTTTGTGCTGTGCACATGTCTACTGAGGATGACCGTATCGTGCACTACCTCCTCCCAGCCACGTACTAGTCCTTGATTTTCTGGGGACACAAAACCCTCCCTTGAAGAATACCCACCTTCAATGCCCCCACGACTTAAATATTCCTCCTCCTCCTCATCTTACTCCTGTCTGATCTGAGGACCCGCAGGAATTCTGTCTGCGTAAAGACTGGGGCCTTGAGAGCTAGGGAAGGCCTCCTCTTCCTCCCGCTGCTCTGCCTCTAGAGCCACATCTATAATTCCCTGCAGAGTGTGATCCAGCAGGAACACTAAAGGAATTGTGTCACTGATGCATGCACTGTCCCTGCTCACCATCCTCGTTGCCTCCTCAAATGGTGACAGTAAAGTGCATACATCCTTGATCATCAGCCACTGCGGGGTGGGGGGGAACAAGTTGACCTGAACCTGTCCTTGTGCCATACTCACACAGGCACTCATTGATGGCCCTCTGCTGCTTGTGCAGGCGCTGCATCATTGCCAATGTCGAGTTCCACCTGAGGGCATGTCACAGATCAGACGGTTTGTGGGAAGGTGGACTTCTCTTTGAATTTCTGCCAGGCGAACACTTGCTGGGAATGACCATCTGAAGTGGCTGCAGACTTTTCTGGTCTGGCTGAGCAGCTCTGCCAGCCCTGGGTACCTGGTTAGGAAACGCTGTACCACCAGATTTTGGACTTGTGCTAGGCATGGTACATGCGTCAACTTACCCTTGCGTAGGGTGGAGAGAAGGTTGCTGCCATTATCACAGATGACCATTCCCAGCTGAAGCTGGCCTGGTGTTAACCATCTCTGCACCTGCCCCTGCAGAGCTGACAGAATGTCTGGCCCGGTGTGGCTCCTGTCCCCTTAACAAACCAGCTCAAGCACAGTATGGCATCTTTTTGCTTGAGCCATTGCGTAGCCCCTGCCACGTTTCTGTTTAACTGCCACTTCGCCAGAGAAGGAGGAGGAGGAAGAGGTGGTGGAGTAGAGAGACCTCATATAAGCAGCTTTCTGGAGGCGTGGTGGATGAGCAAGCTCCAGCACAGAGCCCCGCCCTGGATTCCTCCCAGCTGCAAGCAGAGTTACCCAATGTGCCGTGAAGGAAAAGTAACGGCCCTGTCCATGTTTGCTGGACCACATGTCTAAAGTAATGTGCACTAGAGATGTGCATTTCGGGTTTCAGAATTTCGGAATTTTCACGAAATTTCCCGATTCGTGCATTCGGATTCGGACGATTTTCTGAAAATTTTCGGATCCGAAAACGGCAGATCCGAACAAATTTCCGACCCGAAACTAAAACTTTTCAGAATTTTTTGTATTCAAAATTTTTTATTTTGGAAAATAAGTCATCAGTACAACAAACAGCAAAATATTTGAAATCATCAAAAGACATCAGTATCAGTAATAAAAGGGGGCACTTTTCAGAATTTTTAAATGGGCTAGAAATGTGTAAAATCAAAATTCTTTTTCGTTCCATTCGTGATTTTGGCTCCATTCCTGATTTCGGTTCCATTTTAGTAATTTCGGACATCGTATTTTTCGGTTATATCGCTTATTCAGTAATTTTGTATCATTCCCATCTCGATTTATCCTTCCTGGAAAACCAGAGAAACCTCAATCTATCCTTCCCAGGAAACCAGAGAAATCTCAATGTATCCTTCCCGGGAAACCAGAGAAATCTCAATGTATCCTTCTTGTAAAACCAGAGAAATCTCAATGTATCCTTCTTGTAAAACCAGAGAAATCTCAATGTATCCTTCCTGGGAAACCAGAGAAATCTCAATGTATCCTTCTTGTAAAACCAGAGAAATCTCAATGTATCCTTCTTGTAAAACATGAGAAATCTCAATGGCAGAATTATCATATCGGCAGAATTACCGCATCAACAGAAATATTGAATCCAAAAACTATTAGTTTCCGTCAAAACGAACAGACACTTTGAAACGAGGAGAACAGACGTTCCGAAAAACACAAAAATTTCCGAAATCATGAAAAAAAAGTAGATACGAAAAAAACGAACCAAACCGAAACGGAAATCGGCCGAAACGAAAATTTACAAAATCCGAACGAACCGAAAAAAAAAATAAAAAAATATTCGCTGCACAAGTCTAATGTGCACCGTGCTGCTGACTGCCTTTCCCATTGACTCCATAACATTGTCTTCCACGTGCTGGTATAGTGCTGGAATGGCCTTCCGTTAAAAGAAATGGCGTTTTGGAACCTGCCACTGTAGTACAGCACATTCGTCAAATTCACGGAAGGAAGCAGAGTCCACCAGCTGGAAAGGCAGCAGCTGTAATGCGAGTAATTTTGCCAAGCTGGCATTTAGACGCTGTGCAAGGGGATGGTTGGGACTATATTTTTTCTTACGCTGCAGCAGCTGGGGCAACAAAATCTGACTGCGTAAATCATCAGCTGATGGGATGCTGTCACATTCTGAGGAAAGACCTAATACACCTAGTACGGTAGCATCATCCCTGTCAGTGGAGGTTTTAGTCAATGACATGGAAGGACATATAGTGGGGGTAGAGACAGATGAGGAGGAGGACCTATGCAAAGTGTTGTGCTAACGGGATGCGTGGCAGGTGGTCATATGTTGCCTCAAGCACGTGGTACCCAAGTCTCCGATGTCTTTCCCACGCTTGATCCTCTTCCGACATAGCTTACAAATAGCAATGCTGCAGTCTGAAGAACTCTCAGGCAGCAGACTTCCTGGACATGTGCTGCGAGACAACAGCACTCAGCACCTGAGCAGCTCTGACATCTGATGCCTTGGACTGGCTACGTTTGCTCATAGAGGATGTTGTGCCTCATTTTTGTTGTGCCTCCACCTCCTCCTCCTCCTCCTAACTTGACTCCTCTGTTCGATCAGCCACCCAGGTGGAGTCAGTGACCTCATCATCATCATCACCCCCTATCTCCTTGTCACTGGAGCCAACTTGGCAGTATGCTGCAGCTGCTGGGGGAACATGAGTGCCAGTTATTTGTGTGTCACTGACACACCCTCCCTCTAGGTTGATTATACTCCCTTCCTCAACCTCAGAGTTTGAATCAGAGCACTGGAGTTGCTGCACATCCTCAAGCAGCATGTCACTGTCATTGTAGTCAAACAATTCAGCTGACTCCTCCATGTATGGTGGTGAGGCTACGGCAGGAGTAGCTGTGGACATGGAGGCTGCATTAGATGCTTTGGCAGCTGAGGTGGACTGTAAACCACTTCAAATCTGGCTGGCAGAGAACTCGGAGGATGAGGATGGCCTGGTTAGCTAATCCACCAAATCCTCTGTATGTTGCTGCTTAAGACAGCTAGCACCAGTTAGAAAGGACAAGCGTGCCCCTGAAGAGGATGCACCACGTCCATGACCAACAGGGGCACAGCCTTCTGACACAGAGGCTGCTTGCCCTCTTATCTGTGTCTGGGAGCGTCTGCCTGTCCTTTTTGGTCTTTCTGACATGGTGAGTGATATATAGATTAAAGATATACAGAACTCTGATTCAACTCTGGTATAAAGATTGGAGATATGCAGAAATCTGATTCAACTCTGGTATATAGATTAAAGATATTCAGAACTCTGCTATAAGTCAGCAATTTTACTGATATTTTCCCTGCAAGGCTGCCAATGTCCTCTACTCTCTCTCTGATTCACTTCCTCTCCTGCAGGCTGCAACACCCTGATACCTGGCAAGACACAGATTCAACTCTGAACACATGAACTCTGATTAAACTATGTTATTGTATGGTATCTAGAATTAGATTAAAGATATACAGATTTTCCAGAACAATGCTATAAGGTGGTGATACACCCTGTCCCTGATAGCTGGCAGTTCCAAGACAGAGATTAAAATTTCCAGAAGTATGCTATGCCTCAGTGATACACCCTTATAGCTTGCAGTGCCAAGACACAGATTCAAATTTGCAGAAGTCTGGTATAACTCAGTGATACACCCTGATAACTGTCAGTGCCAAGACACAGATTCAAATTTGCAGAACTCTGGTATAACTCAGTGATACACCCTGATAGCTGTCAGTGCCAACACACAGATTCCAATTTCCAGAAATCTGCTATAACTCATTGATCCTGCCTGTCCCTGATAGCTGTCAGTGCCAACACACAGATTCCGATTTCCAGAAATCTGCTATAACTCAGTGATACAGCCTGATATGCAACAATCTCCTCTCCTCTCTGATTCACTCCTGCAACAAACACTCGCTGGGGCTGTGGGCAAGCCATATATAGTGTGCTGCGGGACTTAGCTCTGTGAGCCCATGATTGGGTAAAATTTGCCCAATCAGGACTCTGAGCCCTGATTGGCATAGTCTTGCACCTGTCTTGCACCTGACCTGTGGTCAGGTGCAAGGCTGTAGCCAATTACAAGCTTCAGGCCAGTGGGAAAATGCATTGTGGTCCATTGTGGTGCATTGTGGGCGAACACACCGCGAACATGCCGAAATGTTCAAAGTTCGCGGTACGGGCAATGTTCGAACCGAACGCCCATCCCTACTGGACATCTTCCGATTTCGAAGGGCAAAAAGCTTGTTGTGTCTTTCATCTGCTGCACTAAGTTTCCTTGGCCGACCACAGTGTCTACGATCCTCAACGTTGCCCGTTTCTTTGTGCTTCTTCAAAAGAGCTTGAACAGCACATCTTGAAGTTGAAACCCCAGTCTGCTTTGAATTCTTTGTCTGGGAGAGACCTTGTTGATGCAGTATAACTACATTGTGTCTTTTTTCTGTGCTCAATCTTGCCATGACATGAAACTGTCTTTCACAACCTCACCTTGGTAGCAGTGTTTGGCTGTTCCTCACCCAGTTTTAAGCCTTTAAGTTTTGCCCCCAGCTCACACATGGATATATATTGCCCCCAGCTCACACATGGATATATATTGCCCCAGCTCACACATGGATATATATTGCCCCCAGCTCACACATGGAAATATATTGCCGCCAGCTCACCTCTGCCAGGCCTCTCCTGCAAAATATTGCCGGCTGCGGCGTACTTCCTACGAGTGACCACCGGCTTGAGACTCTGCCGCTCACGTTGGTTCCACCAGCCAGCCGCGATCTCAGAGATCACGCGGCTGGCTTGTGGAACCCACATGGGCAGCAGAGTTTCAAGCCGGCGGCCGCTCTTAGGAAGCACACAGCGGACGGCAATATTTTGCAGCAGGGACCTGGCAGAGGAGAGGTCCACACTCACGGCAGGTCACACTGGGGGCCCACTGAGCCAGCCAAAACCAACCCCCCAATGACCCATTGGCTCTTGGACAGTGCCCGAGTGCCCGATGGGTCAGTCTGCCCCTGCAGGCACTGCATTTCACTGCTGTCGAACAGGCACCATATTTCACTGGCAATATACTAATATTTGGCAAACTGCTTGCTCTCTGAATAGTCGTACAGGGAAACTCACTGCTCGGTGCATCTTCAAAGTCAGTTTAGCTGAATTTTTTTCCCTAAATCTTTTAAAATGACATTTTATTTTGTAACAGACCTTTTTTATTATAATTCATAGGACTTACATATAATTCCCAGGCATTTTCATGCAATATTTTTTTTGCAAACGCATGATTGGCTTTTCTCCATGGTTGGTCGGTGGGTCGTCGGCTGAATTCTGGTGTGATTAATTTAAAGGAATTCTGGTGTGATTGATTTAACTCCTTCACTACCAATGTCAAGATATCTCGGGCTTTAAAGGCACCATCTGGTGCCCCAATATCGAGATATCGAGATATGCTAATCTGCAGCCCAAAAGCAAATTAAATTCATTAGATTTTGGGCTGCAGAAAGAGCCCTTAAAGTTTTATCCCTGTTGGAATAATGCCCAGAGCGCTAAACCTGTAAAATAACTTCTGCAAGCTCGATATTTCAGAGCTTTCAGCAGCTGGTCAGCAGCCGGTGCAGGAGAAATAAAAAATAGATCAGCTGGTAAAACCTCTAACTCAATTTGGCAGTAGATGGCGCCATATCCTGGCCAAATAGATTATTTACAGTAGTAGATATGTATTATTGTACAATTTTTTAAACACTTCGCTGCGACGGACGCACTCAGCGCATCCAGCCAAATGGGCTTTCCTTGCTGAGCATGTCCTTTCACTGCAGTCGCGTTCTGCTGGTATTTTGGCCGATCGCTGCAGCCTCCTGGTGCGGGCTGACATCTTGGATTTAACCGCAAAGGCTTGGGTAATAAAATGTGAAAAAAAACACTTTACACGCTGTAGATGATTGAAAATTCAAATTGTATGGCATTTTTTGTTATAATATTAGGGCAGGGGTGGGGCGTGGCCGGCGACGAATAGAGACGGACGCATGCAAGTGGAGCTCCGATCCCCACTCTACTAACGGCAGATTTTGCGGGGATTTCCGAGTTGCCCACCTGCCTTTAACAGACACACAGCCGTCGGCCATCAAGTAGAGGCGCTCCGGAGCTTGTCTGATCCCCCCTCCGGACCTGAGCTTGGTGCGTAGGCTGCTGGGCTGCCCCCTCCTCAACCTGTCGGCGGCCATCTTAGGGGCCTGGTGTTGGCGCGCTTTTCTCTCCTCGCGCTGAGACACTGTCTCCCTCGATGGGGAAGAAGTCTAAAGCTGGAGGAGCGGGGGAGGATACCGGCACCCCTGACATCCGACTTTCGCTTGGCGGGGGCTTGGGGCGGAGGTTACCGCCGCGCTCCGTGCTAGACCCAGGGACTCCACTGGTGGTGGAAGAGGCTGCTGTCCCTCCCTTCTCACACGTGGCGTCATCAGGACCGGGAGAGGATGCGCTCCCCGCCACAAAAGGGGATATACGTGCCTTGCTGGAAGATGCCAGGAAATCGTGGCAGGTGGATTTCCAGTCTCTCGGCACGGCAGTGGCAGAGACGCAGGCCCAGGTGGAGAATCTCCAAACCCGCACGCAAGAAGTGGAAAGGGCGCAGGCTGTGACCTCCTCCTCTGTGCGCGCCTTGCAAGCTCAGGTCAGCAGTTTGCACTCGGCCGTGGCGATACTGGAATCACGGCACAGGCGGCGGAACGTGAAACTCCGTGGCATACCAGAGACAGTGCCAGACTCGGAACTGTTGCAGTATACAACACGATTTCTGGAGACTGTCCTTACTCCATCAGAATCTCTCTGGGACTCTGTTCTCACGGCCCTACGCGTTTGGAAGGCGGCCCTGGCTCCCATGGAGGCACCACGCGACGTCCTCATCACCCTGCGAGAAACCACCCTGCACTCTTTATTGTTCCGGGCTGTGCGGAATTTATCTACAATCCCCTTTGAAGGGGCTAATGTCGCCGTATATCGTGATATCCCCTTTCTGGAACTGGCTGCCCGACGACAACTTAGGCCAGCCACGGTCATCCTCCGCGCTAAGGACATCAGATATAGGTGGGGGGCCGCAGGCTCCCTTATAATATCCCCACAAGACGGCCGAGCCCTGGTGGCCAATACGTTGACGGAAGCCGAGGGACACCTGCGCACACTGGGACTGCTCCCCATTCTTTCAGGTCAGCCTGCTGTGACCCAACCTGTTGGCCCTCCACTACCCCCGGGTGAGCCTGACTGAGTCAGGGTCTCTTCCTTTTTGACCCAGGATGACACGATGCCTTTACCCTACCCCTACGTGGCACTCTTGTTCCTGATTTTCGCGATTGCTGTTTTTTTGTTTTTTTTTCTCACCCTCCCCATCTGAGACTCTGTTTGATTTGGTGCTCGACCCACTGTTTATGGTGTACCCACTTCCCTCTCTCACAACCCCCCCCTTTTTTTTTTTTTTTTTTTTTTGGGGTGACTTGGGGCGCGCCACCGTGGTTTTACTGGCCATGATTGGCCCTCGAGCGCCTTGGCTCCGTGACATACTCACTCCATGGCCTCCTCTGGGAGTGCGCCGGGAGCGTCACGGTAATGGCCGCTATCTTTTTCCCACTTATTCTCCACCCCCCTCTTCCCCCCCCCTCTTTTCTCCTTTTTCCCTCTCCCCCTACCCCTCTCTGGGTCACCGTCTTTTATGAAGTGACACGCCTAGCACTCTCCCTCCCAGTACTCCCCTGTTTACCTACGATGCATAATTTGAGACAGGCCCTGCGCGGCCGTTAACGTTTGTCAACTTGTGACGCTTATTTCTCAAATAAAAATTTTTTGAAAATAAAAAAAAAAAATAATAATATTAGGGCAGGACATGATGTATACATATAAAAATGATCTATTATGAATCTGCCGAATAAAATAATGTATAATATGTCTGGGTCGTATAATAAAATGTGACTTCAAATCGCATTTAAACATGATGAGCGAAAGCGGTAAAAATGAGCTGAGCACACAATATCACGTGGTAGTGAAGGGGTTAAAATAATTATTTAAACTAATCAATTATATAAAATTAATTGTAAGTGTAGATCCTAATTTTATTAATTGGTTTTAATAAAGGCTATTAATAATTAAAATCAGGGTTTTTTTTGAGCCGGTACAGCGTACCGACCGGTGTTGTGTCGGATCTGGTTCCTCAGAGAGCTGTTCCAAGCAGCCATTTCTCACCCATTGACACTCAGTTTTTGGGTTTGTATTTCTTGCAGCGACGTTTTGTATGATTTTTTTTTTTATTTTACACTGAAAAACGGTTAATGTAAAATATTTACTAATTATTTGGTTTATTATTTAGACATAAAAACCTTTTTCCTTTTTATAGTTTTTTTTATATATACTAGTTTAGGGCTGGGTTCACACCTGTGCATTTTTTATGCCTGGCAATATGCGCGTTTTTTACGTGTGGCAATATGCTTGTTTTTTACGCGTGGCAATATGTGCGTTTTTTGACTCATATGGCGCAAACGTAAAAAACGCGCGAACGCGCATTGCAGCGAGTTCACGGCCATAGACTGCAGCGCAGGAACGCACTGTAAAACACCCAGGTGTGAACGGGGCCTAAAGGGTTGTTTTGTTTAAGCCTATTTAATGTTATGCCGTATTTATTAAGAACATACTTTGTTTTTGCATTGAAAAACGACAGAATTCGTATAAAACCCTCATACTAAGGCTGCTTGGAACAGCTCTCGACGAGGAACCGGATCCGACACAACACCGGCACCTCTTGGCAGGGCCTAATTTGTTACCGCGGGATCATCTGCCTGCTGCCGCTAGACCACAACCTCAGCATGTGAACACACAGAGCACTGAGCCTCCCAGCGCAGGGCAGCAAAGAGTGAATTTATTTTAGCAGCAGCAATTAATTGGTTCTGGGCAGCACACAGTTACACAGGCTCCTGATAACATCCTGTAGTGGATCCTGGTTTCACACAGCTCCAGTCAGCCGTAGCCCCGCGGCGGTGCTGCAGCGCGCCTGCTTCCCACACTGTTTACTCCAGCAGGCATGCTGTTTTGGCTCCGCCCCCTCACTGATGCGCGCAGGGCAGCGGAAGAGAAACTGGCTGCACTCCATCCTGTCTGCTGAGTCCACAGAAGATTGTTCTCAATGAATCCCGGTGAGATGAGCAACCCAGGGGGGAATTCAATTGATTTTTCTGGGGGGAAGGGAAATCCAATTGATTTTGCTGGGGGGAGAGAGGGGGAAATCCAATTGATTTTGCTGGGGGGAGAGAGGGGGAAATCAAATTGATTTTGCTGGGGGGAGAGAGGGGGAAATCCAATTGATTTTGCTGGGGGAGGAGGGAATACAATTGATTTTTCTGGGGGGAGTGAGGGGGAAATCCTATTGATTTTTCTGGGGGGAGTGAGGAGGAATCCAGCTGATTTTGCTGGGGGGAGTGAGGGGGAAATCCAATAGATTTTTCTGGGGGGAGGGGGGATCCAATTGATTTTGCTTGGGGGAGGGAGGGGGAAATCCAAATGATTTTTCTGGGGGGAGTGAGGGGGGAATCCAACCAATTTTGCTGGGGGGAGTGAGGGGGAAATTGATTTTTTTTCTGGGGGGAGTGAGGAGGAATCCAATTGATTTTGCTTGGGGGGAGGGAGGGGGAATCCAATTGATTTTTCTGGGGGAGTGAGGGGGGAATCCAACCGATTTTGCTGGGGGGAGTGAGGGGGAAATCCAATTGATTTTCTGGGGGGAGTGAGGAGGAATCCAGTTGATTTTGCTGGGGAGGGAGGGGGAATCCAATTGATTTTGCTGGGGAGGGAGGGGGAATCCAATTGATTTTGCTTGGGGGGAGGGAGGGAATACAATAGATTTTGTTTTGGGGAGGGAGGGGGAAATCCAATTGATTTTGCTGAGGGGGGAGGGGGAATCCAACTGATTTTGCTGGGGAGGGAGGGGGAAATCTAATTGAGTTTGCTTGGGGGAGGGGGGAATCCAACTGATTTTGTTGGGGGAGGGGAATCCAATTGATTATGCTGGGAAAAGGGAGGGGGAATCCAGTTGACTTTGCTAGGGGGAAGTAGGGGGAAATACAATTGTTTTTGCTGGGGGAGGGAGGGTAAATTCAATTGATTTTTCTGGGGGGAGTGAGGGGGAAATCCTATTGATTTTTCTGGGGGGAGGGAGGAATCCAATTGATTTTGCTGGGGAGGGAGGGGGAATCTAATTGATTTTGCTTGGAGGGAGGGAGGGGGAAACCCAAATGATTTTTCTGGGGGGAGGGGGGAATCCAATTGATTTTGCTGGGGAGGGAGGGGGAATCCAATTGATTTTGCTTGGAGGGAGGGAGGGGGAAACCCAAATGATTTTTCTGGGGGGAGTGAGGGGGGAATCCAACCGATTTTGCTGGGGGGAGTGAGGGGTAAATCCAATTGATTTTCTGGGGGGAGTGAGGAGGAATCCAACTGATTTTGCTGGGGGGAGTGAGGGGGAAATCCAATTGATTTTTCTGGGGGATGGAGGGGGAATCCAACTGATTTTGCTGGGGGAGGAGAAAATCCAATTGATTTTGCTGGGGGGAGGGGGGAATCCAATTGATTTTGCTGGGGAGGGAGGGGGAATCCAATTGATTTTGCTTGGGGGAGGGAGGGGGAAATCCAATTGATTTTTCTGGGGGGAGTGAGGGGGGAATCCAACTGATTTTGCTAGGGGGAGTGAGGGGGAAATACAATTGATTTTCTGGGGGGAGTGAGGAGGAATCCAATTGATTTTGCTGGGGAGGGATGGGGAATCCAATTGATTTTGCTTGGGGGGAGGGAGGGGGAATACAATAGATTTTGTTTTGGGGAGGGAGAGGGGGAAATCCAATTGATTTTGCTGAGGGGGGAGGGGAATCCAACTGATTTTGCTGGGGAGGGAGGGGGAATCTAATTGAGTTTGCTTGGGGAGGGGGAATCCAACTGATTTTGTTGGGGGAGGGGAATCCAATTGATTATGCTGGGAAAAGGGAGGGGGAATCCAGTTGACTTTGCTAGGGGGAAGGGGGGAATACAATTGTTTTTGCTGGGGGAGGGAGGGTAAATTCAATTGATTTTTCTGGGGGGAGTGAGGGGAAATCCTATTGATTTTTCTGGGGGGAGGGGGAATCCAATTGATTTTGCTGGGGAGGAGGGGGATCCAATTGATTTTGCTTGGAGGGAGGGAGGGAGAAACCCAAATGATTTTTCTGGGGGGAGGGGGGAATCCAATTGATTTGCTGGGGAGGGAGGGGAATCCAATTGATTTTGCTTGGAGGGAGGGAGGGGGAAACCCAAATGATTTTTTCTGGGGGGAGTGAGGGGGGAATCCAACCGATTTTGCTGGGGGAGTGAGGGGTAAATCCAATTGATTTTCTGGGGGGAGTGAGGAGGAATCCAACTGATTTTGCTGGGGGAGTGAGGGGGAAATCCAATTGATTTTTCTGGGGGATGGAGGGGGAATCCAACTGATTTGCTGGGGGGAGGAGAAAATCCAATTGATTTTGCTGGGGGGAGGGGAATCCAATTGATTTTGCTGGGGAGGAGGGGGAATCCAATTGATTTTGCTTGGGGAGAGGAGGGGGAAATCCAATTGATTTTCTGGGGGAGTGAGGGGAATCCAACTGATTTTGCTAGGGGAGTGAGGGGGAAATACAATTGATTTTCTGGGGGGAGTGAGGAGGAATCCAATTGATTTTGCTGGGGAGGGATGGGGAATCCAATTGATTTTGCTTGGGGGGAGGGAGGGGGAATACAATAGATTTTGTTTTGGGGAGGGAGGGGAGAGGGGGAAATCCAATTGATTTTGCTGGGGGGAGGGAGGGGGAATCCAACTGATTTTGTTGGGGGAGGGGAATCCAATTGATTTATGCTGGGAAAAGGGAGGGGGAATCCAGTTGACTTTGCTAGGGGGAAGGAGGGGGAAATACAATTGTTTTTGCTGGGGGAGGAGGGTAAATTCAATTGATTTTCTGGGGGGAGTGAGGGGAAATCCTATTGATTTTTCTGGGGGGGGAGGGGGGAATCCAATTGATTTTGCTGGGGAGGGAGGGGGAATCCAATTGATTTTGCTTGGAGGGAGGGAGGGGGAAACCCAAATGATTTTTCTGGGGGGAGGGGGGAATCCAATTGATTTTGCTGGAGGAGGGGGAATCCAATGATTTTGCTTGGAGGGAGGGAGGGGAAACCCAAATGAATTTTTCTGGGGGGAGTGAGGGGGGAATCCAACCGATTTTGCTGGGGGAGTGAGGGGTAAATCCAATTGATTTTCTGGGGGAGTGAGGAGGAATTCAACTGATTTTGCTGGGGGAGTGAGGGGGAAATCCAATTGATTTTTCTGGGGGATGGAGGGGGAATCCAACTGATTTTGCTGGGGGGAGGAGAAAATCCAATTGATTTTGCTGGGGGAGGGGGAATCCAATTGATTTTGCTGGGGAGGAGGGGGAATCCAATTGATTTTGCTTGGGGGAGGGAGGGGAAATCCAATTGATTTTTCTGGGGGGAGTGAGGGGGGAATCCAACTGATTTTGCTAGGGGGAGTGAGGGGGAAATACAATTGATTTTCTGGGGGAGTGAGGAGGAATCCAATTGATTTTGCGGGAGGGATGGGGAATCCAATTGATTTTGCTTGGGGGGAGGGAGGGGGAATACAATAGATTTTGTTTTGGGGAGGGAGGGGAAGGGGGAAATCCAATTGATTTTGCTGGGGGGAGGGAGGGGAATCCAACTGATTTTGCTGGGGGAGGGAGGGGAAATCTAATTGAGTTTGCTGGGGGAGGGGGAATCCATCTGGTTTTGTTGGGGGGAGGGAGGGGAAAATCCAATTGATGTTGCTGGGGGAATCCAATTGATTTTCAGGGGGGAGGGAGGGGAAATCTAATTGATTTTTCTGGGGAGGGGGAATCCAACTGATTTGCTGGGGGAGGGGGAATCCAACTGATTATGCTGGGAAAAGGGAGGGGGAATCCAGTTGACTTTGCTAGTGGAGGGAGGGGGAAATACAATTGTTTTGCTGGGGGGAGGGAGGGGGAATACAATTGATTTTGCTTGGGGGAGGGAGGGGGAAAAAACAATTGTTTTTTCCGGGGGAGTGAGGGGGGAATCCAACCGATTTTGCTGGGGGAGTGAGGGGAAATCCAATTGATTTTCTGGGGGTGTGAGGAGGAATCCAATTGATTTGCTGCTGGGAGGGATGGGGAATCCAATTGATTTTGCTTGGGGGGAGGGAGGGGAATACAATAGATTTGTTTGGGGAGGGAGGTGGAAAATCCAATTATTTTTTCTGGGGAGGGAGGGGGAAATCCAATTGATTTTGCGGGGGTGGGGGGAGGGAGGGGGAATCCAACTGATTTTGCTGGGGAGGGAGGGGAAATCTAATTGAGTTTGCTTGGGGAGGGGGGAATCCATCTGATTTTGTTGGGGGGAGGGAGGGGAAAATCCAATTGATGTTGCTGGGGGAATCCAATTGATTTTGCAGGGGGGAGGGAGGGGGAAATCTAATTGGTTTTTCTGGGGGAGGGGGAATCCAACTGATTTTTCTGGGGGAGGGGGAATCCAACTGATTATGCTGGGAAAAGGGAGGGGGAATCCAGTTGACTTTGCTAGGGGGAGGGAGGGGGAATACAATTGTTTTTGCTGGGGGAGGGAGGGGGAATACAATTGATTTTGCTGGGGGAAGGGAGGGGGAATACAATTGATTTTGCTGGGGGAAGGGGAAATCAAATTGATTTTACTGGGGGAGGGAGGGGGGAATCCAATTGATTTTGCTGGGGGGGACGAGGGAATGCAATTGATTTTGCTTGGGGGGAGGGAGGGGGAAAAAACAATTGTTTTTTCTGGGGGGAGTGAGGGGGAATCCAACTGATTTTGCTGGGGGGAGTGAGGGGGAAATCCAATTAATTTTGCGGGGGGAGGGGGGAATCCAACTGATTATGCTGGGAAAAGGGAGGGGGAATCCAGTTTACTTTGCTAGGGGGAGGGAGGGGGAATACAATTGTTTTTGCTGGGGGGAGGGAGGGGAAATTCAATTGATTTTGCTGGGGGAAGGGGAAATCAAATTGATTTTACTGGGGGAGGGAGGGGGGAATCCAATTGATTTTGCTGGGGGGACGAGGGAATGCAATTGATTTTGCTTGGGGGGAGGGAGGGGGAAAAAACAATTGTTTTTTCTGTTGGGAGTGAGGGGGAATCCAACTGATTTTGCTGGGGGAGTGAGGGGGAAAATCCAATTAATTTTGCGGGGGGAGGGGGAATCCAACTGATTATGCTGGGAAAAGGGAGGGGGAATCCAGTTTACTTTGCTAGGGGGAGAGGGGGAATACAATTGTTTTTTCTGGGGGGAGGGAGGGGGAATACAATTGATTTTGCTGGGGGGAAGGGGAAATCAAATTGTTTTTGCTGGGGGAGGGAGGGGGGAATCCAATTGATTTTGCTAGGGGGAAGGGGAAATCAAATTGTTTTTGCTGGGGGAGGGAGGAGGGAATCCAATTAATTTTGCTGGGGGGAGGAGGGAATGCAATTGATTTTGCTTGGGGGGAGGAGGGGAATACAATAGATTTTGTTTTGGGGAAGGGAGGGGGGAATACAATTGAATTTGCTGAGGGGGAAGGGAGGGGGAATACAATTGATTTTGCTGGTGGAGGGAGGGGGAAATCCAATTGATTTTGCTGTGGGGGAGGGAGAGGGGAATCCAACTGATTTTTCTGGGGGGAGGGAGGGGGAAATCCAATTGATTTTGCTGGGGGGAGGCAGGGGGAAATACAATTGATTTTGCTGGGGGGAGGGAGGGGATAAAATACAATTGATATACTGGGGGGTAATAAGATGACAGTTTATTCAACCCCAAGTATATCAATTATCAGTACGTTACAGTGAGTTTTATTTCTGTGGATTCTGATATGCTCACATACACTGCACTTTGCTGAGGGTTTTATTGCTGTGGATTCTGATATGCTCACACACACTGCACTTTGCTGAGGGTTTTATTGCTTTGGATTCTGATATGCTCACATACACTGCACTTTGCTGGGGTTTTATTGCTGTGGATTCTGATATGCTCAAACACACTGCACTTTGCTGGGGTTTTTATTGCTGTGAATTCTGATATACTTATATACACACTGCACCTTGCTTGGGGTTTTATTGTTGTGGATTCGGATATGCTCCTACACACTGCACTTTGCTGGGGTTTTTATTGCTGTGAATTCTGATATGCTCAAACACACTACACTCTGCCGGGGGTTTTAATGCTGTGGATTCTGATATGCTCACATACACTACACTTTGCAGGTTTTATTGCTGTGGACTCTGATATGCTCTCACACACACTGCACTATGCTGGGGGTTTTATTGCTGTGGATTCTGATATGCTCACATACACTGCATTTTGATGGGGATTTATTGCTGTGGATTCTGATATGTTCCTACACACACTGCACTTTGTTGGTTTCATTTCTGTGGATTCTGATATGCTCACATACACTGGACTTTGCTGGGGGTTTATTGCTGTGGATTCTGATATCCTCACACACATTGCACTTTGCTGGGGTTTTATTGCTGTGGATTCTGATATGCTCAAACACACTGCACTTTTCTGGGGGTTTTATTGCTGTTGATGCTGATATGCTCACACACTGTACTTTGTTGGTTTCAGTTGTATGGATTCTGATATGCTCACATACACTGCACTTTGCTGGGGGTTTTATTGCTGTGGATTCTGATAAGCTCACACACACTGCACTTTGCTGGGGTTTTATTACTGTGGATTCTGATATGCTCACACACACTGCACTTTGCTGGGGGTTTTATTGCTGTTGATGCTGATATGCTCACACACACTGTACTTTGTTGGTTTCAGTTGTATGGATTCTGATATGCTCACATACACTGCACTTTGCTGGGGGTTTTATTGCTGTAGATTCTGATAAGCTCACACACACTGCACTTTGCTGGGGTTTTATTACTGTGGATTCTGATATGCTCACACACACTGCACTTTGCTGGGGTTTTTATTGCTGTGGACTCTGATATGCTCATACACACTGCACTTTCCGGGGGGTTTTATTGCTGTGGATTCTGATATGGTCACACACACTGCACTTTATTGGGGGTTTTATTGCTGTGGATTCTGATATGCTCACACTCACTGCACTTTGCTGGGGGTTTTATTGCTGTGGATTCTGATATGCTCATACACACACTGCACTTTGCTGGGGGTTTTATTGCTGTGGATTCTGATATGCTCAAACATACTGCACTTTGCTGGGGGTTTTAATGCTGTGGATTCTGATATGCTCACACACACACACTGCAGTTTGCTGGGGGTTTTATTGCTGTGGATTCAGATATGCTCCTACACACTGCACTTTGCTGGGTGTTTTATTGCTGTGGATTTTGATATGCTCAAACACACTGCACTTTGCCGGGGGTTTTAATGCTGTGGATTCTGATATGCTCACATACACTGCAATTTGCTGGGGGTTTTATTGCTGTGGATTCTGATAAGCTCTCACACACACTGCACTATGCTGGGGGTTTTATTGCTGTGGATTCTGATATGCTCACATACACTGCATTTTGATGGGGATTTATTGCTGTGGATTCTGATATGTTCCTACACACACTGCACTTTGTTGGTTTCATTTCTGTGGATTCTGATATGCTCACATACACTGGACTTTGCTGGGGGTTTATTGCTGTGGATTCTGATATCCTCACACACATTGCACTTTGCTGGGGTTTTATTGCTGTGGATTCTGATATGCTCAAACACACTGCACTTTTCTGGGTGGTTTTATTGCTGTTGATGCTGATATGCTCACACACTGTACTTTGTTGGTTTCAGTTGTATGGATTCTGATATGCTCACATACACTGCACTTTGCTGGGGGTTTTATTGCTGTGGATTCTGATAAGCTCACACACACTGCACTTTGCTGGGGTTTTATTACTGTGGATTCTGATATGCTCACACACACTGCACTTTGCTGGGGTTTTATTGCTGTTGATGCTGATATGCTCACACACACTGTACTTTGTTGGTTTCAGTTGTATGGATTCTGATATGCTCACACACACTGCACTTTATTGGGGGTTTTATTGCTGTGGATTCTGATAAGCTCACACACACTGCACTTTGCTGGGGTTTTATTACTGTGGATTCTGATATGCTCACACACACACTGCACTTTGCTGGGGTTTTTATTGCTGTGGACTCTGATATGCTCATACACACTGCACTTTCGGGGGGTTTTTATTGCTGTGGATTCTGATATGGTCACACACACTGCACTTTATTGGGGGTTTTATTGCTGTGGATTCTGATATGCTCACACTCACTGCACTTTGCTGGGGGTTTTATTGCTGTGGATTCTGATATGCTCATACACACACTGCACTTTGCTGGGGGTTTTATTGCTGTGGATTCTGATATGCTCAAACATACTGCACTTTGCTGGGGGTTTTAATGCTGTGGATTCTGATATGCTCACACACACACACTGCAGTTTGCTGGGGGTTTTATTGCTGTGGATTCAGATATGCTCCTACACACTGCACTTTGCTGGGTGTTTTATTGCTGTGGATTTTGATATGCTCAAACACACTGCACTTTGCCGGGGGTTTTAATGCTGTGGATTCTGATATGCTCACATACACTGCAATTTGCTGGGGGTTTTATTGCTGTGGATTCTGATAAGCTCTCACACACACTGCACTATGCTGGGGGTTTTATTGCTGTGGATTCTGATATGTTCACACACACTGCACTTTGCTGGGGGTTTTATTGCTGTGGATTCTGATATGTTCACACACACTGCACTTTGTTGGTTTCATGTATGTGGATAGGGATACTCACACACACTGCACTTTGTTGGTTTCATTGCTGTGGATTCTGATATGCTCATACACACTGCACTTTGCTGGGTGCTTTATTGCTGTGGATTCTGATATGCTCATACACACTGTACTTTGTTGGGGGTTTTAGTGCTGTGGATTCTGATATGTTCACACACACTGCACTTTGCTTGGGGTTTTATTGCTGTGTTTTCTGATAAGCTCTCACACACACTGCACTTTGCTTGGGGTTTTATTGCTGTGGATTCTGATATGCTCTTACACACTGCACTTTGCTGGGGGCTTTATTGCTGTGGATTCTGATATGCTCATACACACTGCACTTTGCTGGGGGTTTTATTGCTGTGGATTCTGATAAGCTCACACACACACTGCACTTTGCTGGGGGTTTTATTGCTGTGGATTCTGATATGTTCACACTGCACTTTGTTGGTTTAATTTCTGTGGATTCTGATATGCTCACATACACTGCACTTTGCTGGGGGTTTATTGCTGTGGATTCTGATATCCTCACACACACACACTGCAGGTTGCTGGGGGTTTTATTGCTGTGGATTCAGATATGCTCCTACACACTGCACTTTGCTGGGTGTTTTATTGCTGTGGATTTTGATATGCTCAAACACACTGCACTTTGCCGGGGGTTTTAATGCTGTGGATTCTGATATGCTCACATACACTGCAATTGCTGGGGGTTTTATTGCTGTGGATTCTGATAAGCTCTCACACACACTGCACTATGCTGGGGGTTTTATTGCTGTGGATTCTGATATGTTCACACACACTGCACTTTGCTGGGGGTTTTATTGCTGTGGATTCTGATATGTTCACACACACTGCACTTTGCTGGGGGTTTTATTGCTGTGGATTCTGATATGTTCACACACACTGCGCGTTGTTGGTTTCATGTATGTGGATAGGGATACTCACACACACTGCACTTTGTTGGTTTCATTGCTGTGGATTCTGATATGCTCATACACAATGCACTTTGCTGGGTGCTTTATTGCTGTGGATTCTGATATGCTCATACACACTGTACTTTGTTGGGGGTTTTAGTGCTGTGGATTCTGATATGTTCACACACACTGCACTTTGCTTGGGGTTTTATTGCTGTGTTTTCTGATAAGCTCTCACACACACTGCACTTTGCTTGGGGTTTTATTGCTGTGGATCCTGATATGCTCTTACACACTGCACTTTGCTGGGGGCTTTATTGCTGTGGATTCTGATATGCTCATACACACTGCACTTTGCTGGGGGTTTTATTGCTGTGGATTCTGATAAGCTCACACACACACTGCACTTTGCTGGGGGTTTTATTGCTGTGGATTCTGATATGTTCACACTGCACTTTGTTGGTTTAATTTCTGTGGATTCTGATATGCTCACATACACTGCACTTTGCTGGGGGTTTATTGCTGTGGATTCTGATATCCTCACACACACTGCACTTTGCTGGGGTTTTATTGCTGTGGATTCTGATATGCTCACACGCACGCACTTTGCTGGGGGTGTTATTTATGTGGATTCTGATATGCTCACACACACACTGCACTCTGCTGGGGGTGTTATTTATGTGGATTCTGATATGCTCACACACACACACTGCACTATGCTGAGGGTTTTATTGCTGTGGATTCTGATATACTTATACACACACTGCACTTTGCTGGGGGTTTTATTGCTGTGGATTCGTATATGCTCCTACACACTGCACTTTGCTGGGGGTTTTATTGCTGTGGATTCTGATATTCTCAAACACACTGCACTCTGCCAGGGGTTTTATTGCTGTGGATTCTGATATGTTCACACACACTGCACTTTGTTTGCGGGTTTTACTGCTGTGGATTCTGATATGTTCACACACACTGCACTTTGCTGGGGGTTTTATTGAGGTGGATTCTGATAAGCTCACACACACTGCACTTTACTGGGGTTTTATTACTGTGGATTCTGATATGCTCAAACACACTGCACTTTGCTGGGGTTTTTATTGCTGTGGACTCTGATATGCTCAAACACACTGCACTTTGCTGGGGGTTTTATTGCTGTGGATTCTGATATGCTCACACTCACACTGCACTTTGCTGGGATTTTTATTGCTGTGGATTCTGATATGCTCACACACTGCACTTTGCTGGGGTTTTTATTGCTGTGGACTCTGATATGCTCAAACACGCTGCACTTTGCGGGGGTTTTTAATGCTGTGGATTCTGATATGCTCACATACACTGTACTCTGCCAGGGGTTTTATTGCTGTGGATTCTGATATGTTCTCACACACTGCACTTTGCTGGGGGTTTTACTGCTGTGGATTCTGATATGTTCTCACACGCACACTGCACTTTGTTGGGGGTTTTATTGCTGTGAATGCTGATATGTTCACACACACAGCACTTTGTTGGTTTCAGTTCTATGGATTCTGATATGCTCACATACACTGCACTTTGCTGGGGTTTTTATTGCTGTGGATTCTGATAAGTTCACTCACACTGCACTTTGCTGGGTGTTTTATTGCTGTGGATTTTGATATGTTCTCACACGCACAGTGCACTTTGCTGGGGTTTTTATTGCTGTGGATTCTGATATGTTCACACACACTGCACTTTGTTGGTTTCATTTCTGTGAATTCTAATATGCGCACACACACTGCACTTTGTTGGTTTCATGTATGTGGATTCTGATACTCACACACACTGCACTTTGTTGGTTTCATTGCTGTGGATTCTGATATGCTCACACAAACTGCACTTTGCTGGGGGCTTTATTGCTGTGGATTCTGATATGCTCATACACACACTGTACTTTGCTGGGGGTTTTAGTGCTGTGGATTCTGATATGCTCTCACACACTGCACTTTGCGGGTGGTTTTATTGTTGCAGATTCTGATATGCTCACACACTGCACTTTGTTGGTTTCATTTCTGTGAATTCTGGTATGCTCACACACACTGCACTTTGTTGGTTTCATGTATGTGTATTCTGATACTCACACACACTGCACTTTGTTGGTTTCATTTCTGTGGATTCTGATATGCGCACACACACTGCACTTTGCTTGGGATTTTTTGCTGTGGATACTGATATGCTCTCACACACTGCACTTTGTTGGTTTCATTTCTGCGGATTCTGATATGCTCTCACACACTGCACATTACTGTGCGTTTTATAGTTACCTACCCCCGGGGTGATATATGGTCATGTTTGTGAATGTATGGCTGTGTGTGTAATGCATGTATTTGTCTTTAAACAGACTGCTTTGTGTAAAAGTCTGCACCTGTGCATTAAGTTCAAAATCCTTATCCTTACCTACAAAACCCTCACTAACTCAGCGCCCCACTACCTGTCCTCACTAATAACCAAATACACCCCAGGACGCTCCCTAAGGTCAAACAGTGACCTGCGCCTAGCTTCTCCCCGCATCACCTCTTCCCATGATAGACTGCAGGATTTCTCACGCGCAGCCCCCACTCTCTGGAACGCTCTCCCTCGTACTGTCAGACTTTCCCCTAACTTCTCTTCCTTCAAACGCTCCCTTAAAACATTCCTATTTAGGGAAGCCTACCACCCAACTCACTGACACAACCATCAATCACTCTCACCTTACAGTCCTCTCCTCCTGTTTTCAACCCCAACCCTCTTAGATTGTGAATTCCTACGGGAATAGGGCCCTCATCTCCTCCTGTACAGTTTGTCAAATGTTGTTCAATGTATTGTAACCCTGTCTATACTGTGCCTATTGTACAGCGCTGCGGAATATGCTGGCACTTTATAAATAAAGAATAATAATAATAATAATCTGTGTTCTTGACGCAGTCCGGCGTTGTCCCCTTGTCCTGCACCCAAAAGGCTGTTATTGCTCCTAGAATCGCCACATTATCTGCTGCCTGCACTGCACAAAGTAAGAATAACTTGTAAAACTGCCTCTGTCCTTAAAGGGTTAATAAAGGAGTATTTATTAGGACACAAAAAATAGTCATATTAATCACCGTTTTTCCCTGGCCGCGGGAGTACCCCCACCTATTTTTCCAGAAAAAAAGCACTAATTAAAATGATTGTTATTAACTACATGCAAACTCAATAAATATATTCTTAAATAATGTACATGACCGTCACATTTACAATTAAATGGTGCATCCTCCGCAATAGTAATGGAATTCTTGCATGTCCAGGGATCATCATTTACGTGTTTGACCAATAAATGCATTGCGGTATTTCCACCCAGCGCCTCTTTATTTTAAAGGGATGGAATAAACCAACTAGTGATATAATGTGATTACCCCCCCCCCCATCTCATGCCCCATATCCCTATGGCTGTATACATAAACCAGCTCAGAAAGCTGTGTGTGCGTATGAAGCCACATCCACGACATTATACCCAGGCGGAGACACACAGGTTATTCAAAGAGATCCGAATTGTGGCCGAAATGTAACCGAACAGTGAAATTCAGGGTACGGTTACCTTTCCTGGCCATTCGGCTATTCAGAGAGCAGGCAAGTCTCCAAATGTTGGCGAATTGCCTGCACATACGGTGCCTGTTCGGTGCCTGTTCGAGGGCAGTGAATCCCCATAGAGAAGCAATGCTTCGGCTATTCAGAGAACACAAACCAGCAGTGAAAAGTTGATGAATTGTCCTGCTGTTCAGTGGTTTCATTCAACAGGTTTATTCAGGAGAATCCATAGGCTTCAATGATAAAAATATTCTCGTTTTAACTCAATATGTAATAAACCGTTTAATATTATATTCTGCAGTAAAAAGTCTCTTTATTTATAGATTTTTTTTATTTATAAAGTATTTATTAAAGTATTTATTAAAGTGCCAAATGCAAAATCGTGATAACAAACAAACTTCTAGGGTCACGCAGGACCCATAATCACAGAAATTTTACAATGTCATATAAAATCAAACTCCATAGACAGTGGTACATTTTTACAAAAAAGTAAAGAAAAAAGGGAAGGGAAAAAAAAAAGAAGAGAGAGACAAAAAGAAAGAAAGAAAAAAAAAACACAGTCAACTCACTTTATGAATAATCATTTTATAAAACCACGGCAGAGGATCTGAAGGATACCCATCCCAACCACCCATCTTGGCGGCAGCGAGTCATGTACTTTAGCAAACATTTCTTACATATTTACAAATCCCATCCAAGTTACACATTACCTCAGATGACATGGGAATCAGAGCGCAATCCCAGTGACTTGCCAAAACAGACTAGGTGGCACCTAAAACTGCCGATATGAAACCTCAGAGAGGTAAAGGCGTGTTACATAGTTACATAGGCTGAAAAAAGACATGCTTCCATCGGGTTCAGCATCTCCCACATCACCTAGTAGGAATAAGGTGCAAAATGTAAATTTCAGGATTAAAGGGAATAATCAAAGACGTGCATAAATTAATCAAGTAAGGGGTCAGTTTAGCACACGTCCAGAATATATGAAGGAGAGACCCCTTAGTCAAATGACATCGCCAGCACAAATCAGAGGCTCCAAGAAAATGCGCTAAACGCGCCGGCGTAAAATACCACCTGTGCAACAGTTTAAGGTGAGATTCTCTCACATTTGTGCTTCTGGAGTATTTATACACCGAGGATGTAGCGTAGAACCAGTCCTCATATGGGATTGAGAAACCTAACGAATGCAACAAAAGATAGGCAGGGAGAAACACAGGAATGTTGCGGAAGAGATATAAAATTTGTGGATGAATGGTCATTTTCAAGGACCCCATACGGCCCACCCAGGATAGATCTAAAGAGCGCCACGCTTGCATCTGCTTTTCTAGTTGTTGTAAAAATGAAGTATAGTTATGCCGAATGACAGAAATCCTATGTTTTGACAAAACTATACCCAAGTATTTAATGGAATCTAAGCGCCAGTCAAACAAATATTGACTTTGGAGACTGCTGAGCAGCGAGCTGGGGATGTGTAAGGGCAGCGCCTGAGTCTTCCCCATATTATCTTTGTAATATGATAACCTACTATAATGGTCAAGTAAATAAAACAAAGAGGGTAAAGAAGATGCCGGGGAGGACAAATACAAAAGAATGTTGTCCGCAAATAGAGCGAGTTTCTGTTCCCCAGCGGGAGTAGGCAGATCCGAGATAGATGGCGTTAGCTGTATATGAGAAGCAAGCGGCTCTAGCGCCAAAACAAAAATGAGGGGGAGATAAAGGACATCCCTGGCGTGTGCCATTCGTAGTCAAAAAGGGAGGAGATAAAAAAAACATATTAAAAACCTTACCCAAGGGGTGGAATACAAGGCCATAATACTCTTGATAAACAAATCCGGGAATTTAAAAGCACCCAGAGTCTGGCGTATAAATCCCCAGTGTACCCAGTCAAATGCCTTTTCAGCATCAAGGGAAAGCAATAATCCTGCGTCTCTTGACCTGTGGGCCAGATCAATAAGATCAAAGAGCCGACGCGTGATATCACAGGTTTGGGGCCCTGGTACAAAAACCCTGTTTGGTCCAGTTGGATTAATTTAAGGAGCAAGTGTCACGTCTCGGCCTTTCCCCCTACTGGTGGTAGCAGGGATTCCTGTTTGTTTTTGTTTTTAGGCTGCAGGCCATCTGTTGGGCTTATTGGTCTGCGGTCACATGACCTGTTCTGCCCTATATGTAGGCCCAGGATTCCCCTTGATCCTTGGACCAGGATAGACCTTATTCTACCTAGTTCCTGTGCGCTATATCATTGTTCCTCTTGTTTTGACTACCCGTGTATGACCTCTGGCTCTTGTGTTTGATTCCTCTCTTGCCTGACCCCTGTTGTATTTCTGATATCCTGTGTATGACCTTTTGCTTGGTATTTTGGACCTCTCTAGTTATAACCTTGTTTGTTTTATGTATTATTGTGTTTGTGCAAGTTGTAGCTGTTTTCGCTAAGCAGACATCTGGCCACGAAGCCAGCTTGCTGTTGAGTGGCACTCAGGGCCTAGTCTGTGCTCCCTGGCTGAGAGTGTCTGGTTCATCAGTCTGTATTATTGTATCAGTATTGACTGCTGCCCTGCAGCTTACACAATTCATTCTGTCTTGCCAAATACCTTCTAGTTCTAGAGCTCAGGTTTTGCTTTCCTCTATATTGTTGGGTGCTCCAAGTTATCCATTGGCCTCGAAACCTTTGGAGCTTAGTAGCCTGTTCTCCTGTATTACTCCCTGGATTCTAAGTAATAGTCTGAAGGTGTTGTGCTTGATCCTGTTACTGCCTGTTTACCACATACCTGCCCTAAAGGCTTCAACCTCCGCAGATTGGGGGCTCCCCATCACCCTATTTGGGGGCTCGCCATTACAGCAAGGGTGCAACACGGGAGGCTAACAATTTCGCAAAAAGCTTGATGTCAACATTCAAAAGGGAGATGGGATGATAATTTTCGCAGCATGTAGAAGGTTTGCCAGGTTTAGGTAGAGTTACCAGCGTGACCAATAGCATTTCCGGAGGAATCTCCCCAGATGATTTAATATGGTTAAATAATACCGTCAAAGTGGGAGTAAGCAAGGAAACTAATTTTTGATAATATAAATTGGAAAAACCATCCGGACCAGGAGTTTGTTATTAGGAAGATTACGGATGGCCGTACAAACTTCCTCTTCAGTAAATGGAGCTAAAAGGTCAGATTGCTGCGAGAAGGTCAGAATTGGCAAACACGACTCTTCCAGAAATTTAGAAATATCTTCACCTATAAGGATCTGGGATAGTGGAGTCAGCACCCAAGTTATATAGAGTTTCATAATAATGGGCAAATTCAGAGACAATAAGTGTCGGATTTTGTACGGGCTCCTCCCAGGTTCTGAATTTGAATGACTTTGGAATGTAATCGCTTAGCCTTAAGTTTAGAAACTGGAAATTTCCCCACCTTATTCCCCTGAGTATATGTATTGAAGTTAAGCTTACGCAAGGAAAGTTCCATTATGAAACACCAGTCAGGACCTGACCAAATCCCAGCAATGCTGCTGAAAATCAGTGCGCCGGCAATTGTAAAACCTGTTACAACCCTAATCAATGAATCACTGGCGACTGGATATATACCCAAACTCTGGAAGACTGCGAGAGTGGTACCTATCCATAAAAGTGGAGACAATACTTTGGTATCCAACTACCGTCCAATATCATTGCTTCCTGTAATGTCAAAAATTCTGGAAAAATGTGTTAACACTAGGGATGAGCCGAACACCCCCATGTTCGGTTTGCATTCGAACTCGAACAATTTCAAAAGTTCGAGTTCGAACGCGAACCGAACTCAATGCAAGTCAATGGACTCGAAAGTTCAATTTTTAGAGTGTCCTCCAAGAGGGCGTATATGCTAGATATTTGCCATAAAAGCTGTATGGGGGTACGGGTAGTCCCCTGGGGGACAGGATACAAGGACAAAAAGTTAAAAAAAAAGGTTTTTAAAGGAACAGTGAGTTTTCCATGAAATAAAGGTTAAGAATAAAAATGAAAAATTCCTTCAAATATCGTGCGTAGGAGGTCCCCATAACCTGCCTGTGAAGTGGCGGATTTGTAGGATGTATAGAAACATTTAAAAACAAAACAATGACATTTCAAATGACAGTAAATGTTTTTTCTTTAATCTAATCATAAACAACTGCTAGGGGCGGCAGCCTGTATGAAAAGAAGAGACATTTTAGGACACGCAGAACAAGTTTAGTGATTTTTTTGGCTAAATTATGGTGAAACTTATGCAGCCTTTGGATGAAAGTGACAATAGGTCCTTTAAAATTGGGCCTTTAGTGTCGGCAACAGTGCCGTCACACTGTAACCCCTATGTGTCAGGTATCCGTCCTAGGGGCCACTCACCTCCACGCCACGACGGCGTACAGCAGCGCCATGGACACGTGAGTCGTGGCACCATACAATGCTGCACTTCCTTCAGCGAAGGGGGCTTCTCCCCTCAGGACCTGCGGGAAGTGCGGGGCATCTACAGCCTGACACACGGAGCCGAACACCAGCATACTCCCTCTGTCTACCATGCTTCCTGCATCTCTAAGGGCGAGCACGCCGCACCACACCCCCTTTTACCTCTTGTCTCTTCCTGGCACTCAGTGATGACATCGGTCAGCTCAATGGGAGTAGGGGTGGAGCCATATCCCAACACTATTTAAACCCAGCTCTCACTAAGCACAAACGCTCTGGTATAGAGTTCCCTACCCCTTGCTAACACATACCTTACTCCAATACCTTCTGATAGAATCCACGTGTACCGAACCTTTTTGCCTGTCTCCTCGTTTATGCACCGAAGCTGCCTGCCCTCAGACTATATTGCCGTTCCTGACTATCTTCCTACATCTACCAATCGGTTCCTGCATCCTGACGTCTCCACCCTTTCTGAAGACATTCCCGACACTATGTGGTATTGTGGAAGAGTGCAGGGTTGGACCCTGCGGTAAAATATTAAAATGATATGAATCTGGTACAAGCGTCAGTGCACCCAAATATTGCGCCTTTGGTGGCAGCAAGTGCCTACACACCGTAATTAACCCCTCTGTGGCAGTGGCTTAGCGTGGGGGGGGGGCTGGGGGGCCGTGGCCCCGGGTGCAGTTTTCTTAGGGGCGCATAATTTCAAAAGAAATTTGCGCCCCTAAAACTTGTGGCCCGGACTGACCTGCCGGCCCTCGGGCGCCGCCCAAGGGCCCGCGGGTTGAGGGGACCCAGATGCCGGGCAGCGGGAGTGCCTGCTGACTGCCCGGTCCTGAACAGTCCCCTGTTGAAGGGGAGGTGGCTGCGTGCAGGAGCAGGTAACGTGGTCGGTCTAATCAGGTGGTACTGAGTCTCTGTACCACCTGACTGCCGGACCGCGTGACCTGCGCACGCATGCAGCAGCCTCCCCTTCAACAGGACGGACTCACGCTGTTCAGGACCGGGCAGCCGGCAGGCACTCCCGCTGCCCGGCATCTGGGCCCCCTCAACCCCTGCTGGATCCGGAGCTGGGGCAATATCCAGGTGAGAGCTGGGGTATATCCATGAGCTGGGGCAAATCCATGAGCTGGGGCAGTATCCATGAGCTGGGGCAGTATCCATGAGCTGGTGCAGTATCCATGAGCTGGGGAAAATCCATGAGCTGGGGCAAATCCATGAGCTGGGGCAAATCCATGTTCTGGGGCAAATCCATGTGCTGGGGCAAATCCATGAGCTGGGGCATATCCATGAGCTGGGGCAAATCCATGAGCTGGGGCAAATCCATGTGTGAGCTGGGGCAAATCCATGAGCTGGGGCAAATCCATGTGCTGGGGCAAATCCATGTGTGAGCTGGGGCAAATCCATGTGTGAGCTGGGGCAAATCCATGAGCTGGGGCAAATCCATGTGCTGGGGCAAATCCATGTGCTGGGGCAAATCAATGAGCTGGGGCAAATTCATGTGCTGGGGCAAATCCATGTGTGAGCTGGGGCATTTCCATGAGCTGGGGCAAATCCATGTGTGAGCTGGGGCAGTATCCATGAGCTGGGGCATCCCTTAACAAGTGGGAGGCACATCTGCAAACTGCTGTAGGTCCTACACCGGTCACCTGAGTTGGATGTACAAACCCTCAAATTAAAGCTGACAGTCTGCAGTTATAGCACATTGTGTTTGTTTCATTCCAACTCCATTGTGGTGGTGTATAGAGCCAAAGATGTTAGAATTGTGTCGATGTCCCAATATTTCTGGACCTGACTGTATATCTCACACATTACATATATTACGCATGTTTCACACATATTACACATTTCACACATATTACATATATCACACATACTATATATTACACAATTATTACATATTTCACACATTACAAATATCACACATTAAATATATTACACATCACATATTTCATACTGTACAGGAGAATCTCAAAAAATTAAAATATCGTGCAAAAGTTCATTTATTTCAGTAATGCAACTTAAAAGGTGAAACTAATATATGAGACTCATTACATGCAAAGCAAGATAGTTCAAGCTGTGATTTGTCATAATTGTGATGATTATGGTTACAGCACATAAAAACACCAAATCCACAATCTCAGAATATTAGAATATTGTGAAAAGGTGCAATATATTCTAGGCTCAAAGTGTCCCACTCTAATCAGCTAATGAAGCCATAACCTCTGCAAAGGGTTCCTGAGCCTTTAAATGGTCTCTCAGTCTGGTTCAGTAGGAATCACAATCATGGGAAAGACTGCTGACCTGACAGTCGTGCAGAAAACCTTCACTGACCCCCTCCATAAGGAGGGAAAGCCTCAAAGGGTCAATGCAAAAGAAGTTGGATGTTCCCAAAGTGCTGTATCAAAGCACATTAATAGAAAGTTATGAGGAAGAAAGAGGTGCACAAGCAGCAGGGATGACCGTTGTCGGGTATATTAGAAGGAGAAAAATTAAAATGGATGCCTGTAGCCATCTTGTTTTAAATGGAAAGTCTTTTCTCTTTCAGAGATTTTTTTTAAATAGTTCACGGCTAGGTGAAACCTTAATTATTTTTTTTAGAAATACCAGACATGAGGGAACCTTAAAATGTCTTATGTGATATAATGCCGAAGCTAAGTGCTAGACCTGTCATAATTAAATTTATTGGTTTGTCTTAAGTCTTCAAAACAAAAAGATATTTTCTCTATGGGTATAGGAATAAAAGTTAAAATTTTTGTAATGTATGTTTATATTCTTATAATCAAGGTATATTTTATTATATTTACAGTAGAAAATAGATGCTCCAATAAATATTGTAGAGTATGGGATTGGTAAATAGTCTAATTACTGAAGAATAGATTCTGTGATTTTAACAGAGAAAGGAATTCAACTGATAAAGAGACCTAGTAAAAACTCTGAGAGGAGTGGAAAAATAAATCTAATTTGGACAGGATAGACTCCGAGTCTACACTGAAAATAGAGGGTCTTTTGTAAGTCAGATTGACCTCTTGATCTGAGATAAGAGATATAAAAATTAAATGGTGGAATTAATCTGAAGTGCAACACTGCCCTCTTGAGGATAGTAAATATTATATTTAATATAGAGAATAGATTGTCCGTGACGTCAAATTGACTATAATTGGAGCCGCACTGTTTGTTGCAAGGTATTCAGATTTGCACAACAATGCATTCAGACTTCCAGGACACAACGATGCAGTCAGATGATTCCAGGACATAATGCATTCACACAGATTCACGCAGGCAGACCATCGCTAGCAGACCATCCCAGGACACAATGCACTAAAGATTCCACATCTCTAACTCCCATGCATTGATTATCTGACTTAGTTTTGGAATATGTGAATATTATCAATCAAAGAATATTCCAAGGCTGTAACTCATAAAATCCAGATTGGAGGTAATGTATGAGAGAGCAAATTTAAGGTTAATAAATTATATATATTTGGAGTATTTCTTGCAACAGACTGAGATTTCTCAGATTACTGTTAGATCTAAAGTCTTGAAAATATTTCTATATCTGCAGATAGAGATATGAAGAAGAATTGAATATAAGGATTTATCCTAAAGAAACTGTTGCAAAGATTGATATACCGAAAAAATAAATATATATATATATATATATATATATATATATATGAGAGAGAGACCGCATCACGGAGTCTAAACAAAACGATTTAATGATGAATAAATTCTTCAACGTTTCAGTCCAACATGGACTTTCTTCAGGAATACAGAAACACCAATAAAGACATGCATTATATAACGAAGTAAAAACATACACACCTGTGAACACTGATGAACACGCCGCCCTGCGTACGCCGCCGAAAACCGGAAGTCCAGTGCCCGGCGGTCGAATAACCGCAACCATGGCAACAAGACGCCAGCTCCGGATGCGGACGCAGCTCAGCGAAAGGCCAGCGCGATATGGATAAACTAATGAACAAAAAAGCCCAACTCAAACTATCACAGAAACAAAAACCTAAGAGAGAGAATAAAAATAAATGAAAATCAAAATGGACACATGAAGCAAAAAAGCAAAAAATTATTATCATGCGGCTAAGAAATAAATGCACATATGAAACGAAACACATAAAAGAGAAAAAAAAATTTTTTCATAAAGACTGACTAGAAAACTAAACATAATATACTAATATAGACAAATCCAAAACTACATACATTTATAACCCGCAGCAAAACCTCAACTTAACCTGAAAAGAAACAATCTGCTTAAATTAAATGCTACTGTATATACTCAGTAAAATAACACTTCAGCAATATTGTAAAAAAATGAGGTCACTAGGACCCCCAAAAGACCGCTGTTACGGAAATAACTACAACAAAATACGACGAAACTAAGCCAATGGATGATCTCTACCTGGCTGAAAGAAAAGAACCAAAAGAATTAAACTCATTTAGTCCTTTGGGGGACAGAGTCTCGAGCGTAAAAATCCAAAATGCCTCTCTACGCAAAAGCTCACCTGCCCTATCCCCCCCACGTGGGAGCGCTGGAACGTGATCGATAAGTCTCACTCTCATGGTGGATAGTGCATGGCCATACTCTCTGAAGTGTCTCGCCACTGGCTGTGGACTTTCCTTACCACTCAATGCTGCCCTAATGGAGGAACGATGGTTAGCCATACGGGTCCGAAGGTCCGTAATGGTTTTCCCCACATAGGCCAACCCACATGGGCACGTTAGTAAGTAGACGATAAATGTAGTCGTACACGTTAAATGATGCCTGATCTTAAAAATACGTCCTGTATGTGGATGCTGAAAAGACCTGCAAGGATTAACAAAATTGCACGTGGTGCAGCCCAGACAGCGATAACACCCTGGGTTGACCCCTAGTGTGCCCAAATTCCGTGTATATTGATCTGTGTGAACCAACAGATCCCTCAGATTTTTGTTCCGTTTATAACACATGATAGGTGGTTGTAAAAACTTGCCATCCAAATCAGCATCACCCTGTAGCATACGCCAATTACGACGTATGCAACAGTTAATACGCCTCGACTGTGTATTATACTTCTGTGGGAACAAGAATCTGGGGGATTGATTTTCCTTACGTGCTGGTTCACTCGTCTCATATTTAACCCGTGCCTTGACTAAAGCTGTATCCAGAGTAGAACCCGGGTAGCCCCGCTCAAGAAACCGAAGTCTCATGTGATCTATCTGAGTCTCGCGTGTCACTGCGTATTAGTATATTATGTTTAGTTTTCTAGTCAGTCTTTATGAAAAAAATTTTTTTTGTCTTTTATGTGTTTCGTTTCATATGTGCATTTATTTCTTAGCCGCATGATAATAATTTTTTGCTTTTTTGCTTCATGTGTCCATTTTGATTTTCATTTATTTTTATTCTCTCTCTTAGGTTTTTGTTTCTGTGATAGTTTGAGTTGGGCTTTTTTGTTCATTAGTTTATCCATATCGCGCTGGCCTTTCGCTGAGCTGCGTCCGCATCCGGAGCTGGCGTCTTGTTGCCATGGTTGCGGTTATTCGACCGCCGGGCACTGGACTTCCGGTTTTCGGCGGCGTACGCAGGGCGGCGTGTTCATCAGTGTTCACAGGTGTGTATGTTTTTACTTCGTTATATAATAATGCATGTCTTTATTGGTTTTCTGTATTCCTGAAGAAAGTCCATGTTGGACTGAAACGTTGAAGAATTTATTCATCATTAAATCGTTTTGTTTAGACTCCGTGATGCGGTCTCTCTCTTTTGAATTTCTACCTATGCATCGGCTTGATTCCAGCACCGGAGCACCTATCTGAATTTACACTTGGAGTGCGGGGTTTCCAGGATTTTCTATATATATATATATATATATATATATATTTCCAATGTTTGCAGGGAGCACTCAAGGACTTGAATATAAAGATTTTATTGAGCAAGTAAATCTAAAAAAAACGACGTTTCGGCCTACGCAGAGGCCTTCATCAGGTATAAAAACAATAGTAAACTGGCTCTTAATATAGTGTCTTGGTTAGAGATTGACCGGTCTGCAACCCATTGAAACTAATTGCACGTCAACCGGAAATAGTTGCACGCCTCTCAATTTGTATTATACAAGTTACGTCCTCGGTGGAAGATCCCGTTGCTAAGTAACAAACGGGACGCTGCCTGCCGAGTAGCGGTGAGAGATGTTGAAAAGTATTAAGAGGTTAAAGTCATAGAAGGTCCGGGAAGCAAAAGAAGGGGAGGAGGGGGGATTATGTAAAAGATATAATTATGGTAAAGATGTTTAAAAAAGAAAATAGTTGTAGTTGGAGGAGATCTGCCTAAACAGAGACACTCTGTATGTTGCATATATCAAAAGAGAGATTGTTGAATTATTATCATCGCGACCTCAGTAAGATGTTCCTGTTACTTGAAGACTAAGGGACGCGGTGTAAGGGTAGCTCTCAATACGAAGAGCCATGATTCACATGAATAAGAGACCGCAGGTCTCATTATCTGGGCAACGCTCACTGCTATTTAGAATCGACGAGGTGTGTTATATAGGAAATACTCATTGTGGAAAAAGACGAAATGGTTCAGCTGTGAACAACTCAATTAGGTAACATGTGGGTCAGTGACTCTTGTTGCCTAGAGGCAACAGGACGCTTAATCAAAGAGGTGATCATTGTATAAGGTTAGAACCAAGTTAACTGTCAAAAAGTTAGCAAGAATAATGTGAAACCACATAATATGTATAAGACTAAATTATTAAAGAGTATTATGATATGTGAAAGGAATATAGTTGTAAAAAGACTACACCAATTACTTATAGCAATTTGGAAGGGCTTGAATGAAACCTGTGAAAGTATGAATATGTGAAATGATGTTCAACTCAATATTCGAAAATAAATAAAATTATGTCCAAGGCTTGGACAAAGAAATAGCTAATGTGAAAAGCAACAAACAGTGTATGACGATACTGTGAGTAATGTAAAGAAGTAATGAGTATAGTAGATAATATGAATAGAGCAGGAAATGTGATAAAAAGATACTGGAAAAGTGTGTGTGTATATGGCATGCAGATAATGACTAGATGGAATACAAAGTAAAAAAATGGATAAGAGAAGATGTTAAGATGGGTGAGAACAATACGAAGATTGTGTGAGAATGTGACCCTATGTGTGTGTGTATTGAGAACAAAAATAAGGTGAGTGTTATCTAAAGTGTGGCTGAAAAGTATGTATAGATAAGTGAAAAAAGGGAAAAATAAAGGTAAAAAATCTATGGAAAAAAGGGAGGGACAAAAAAAGGGGAAAGGAAAGAAAGTGGGAGGAAAAGAATAGAATGTACGTGGTGTGTGAAAATGCTGTGAAATAAATGTGAAAGTGAGTGGTGAATGTGTATAAAAGGGGAAAGTGAGGTAAGAGAGAGTGAAGAAATAATAGTGAAAAAGTGGTAAAAGATACAGTTTTATCTAGGACATAGGAATGACGTGTATGACAAATATTCATTGAGTCCATTGGGGCTAGTGTATTCAACGTCCTGATCCAGTAATTTTCCCGTTGTAGTAGAATCTGGGAACGGTTGCCTCCTCTATGGAGAGGGGGCACATGGTCAATTCCTATAAACTTCAAAGTAGGTAAAGTATGGTGAGATTCCAAAAAATGTTTGGCTACCGGTTGTTCTGATTTGCCATCACGAAATGCAACATTGATAGCCGAACGGTGTCCTCTGATACGGTCTCTGAGTGTAAGGTCCGTTTTGCCGACATATGACAATCCACATGGGCAATGTAGAAGATAAACCACATATTCCGTGGTACATGTTATTCTGAAACGTATTTTAAATCTCTTTCCAGTGGTTGGGTGTGCAAAAGAAGTACCAGGTATCATATGTCGGCAAGTCACACAGTCTAGGCAGCGAAAACAACCCTGTTTAGGTGCAGGTGTTATTTTTTCGTAAGATTGTACCGGGTCAGTGTGAACTAGAAGATCTCTCAAGTTTTTGGTTCTGCGAAAACTGATCAAGGGTGGTGACTTGAATTGTATAGGTAGTGTAGGATCATACTGAAAAAGTTGCCAATTTTTACGTATAATCGATGCCAGTTGGTCTCCTGTTGTATGATATGTAAGCGGTAGAACTATCCTGGGTGTATTTTGTTGTTGACTTGTAGATTTAGGATTGGAAAATCTATTTTGTGCTTGAAGCAGTGCTTTAGTTAAAACCGATGTGGTGTATCCTCTTTGTTGAAATCTTTGAGTCATCTCTGATATTTGTGCATGGCATAATTGGGGGTCTGAGTTGTTCCGTAGGACCCGCAAATATTGCGATATAGGTAAAGATGTTTTTAAGTGTCTTGGATGGTAACTGGTTGCTTGAAGGATAGAATTTCTATCCGTTTCTTTGCGATACAGCGTAAATCCCAGTTTGTTGTTGTCTCGAAAAACAGTGACATCCAAAAAATTGATGGCATGGACATCCATATTAAAAGTTAATTTAATAGGTGACTGTAGCTGATTAAGTTGATTGACCATGGAGTTGAGGGATGTAGACGTACCCTGCCAGATTAGGAAAATGTCGTCTATAAAACGAGTGTAGAAAAATATTTGATCTCCAAAATTGGATAAAATGTTGGTCTGTTCAAATTGTGACATGTAGATGTTAGCATAGGAAGGTGCCATAGAGGCCCCCATTGCTGTCCCCGCAATCTGTAAATAAAATTGTTTTTCAAACCGAAAAAAATTACATTCAAGTGTGAAACGTAATAACTCTAATAGAAATTCAATAGGGGGACCTACATATTCTGGTGAATTGATGAGTGCTCGTCTAAAGGCCTCTACTCCATGGTCATGTGGGATGACTGTATATAAGTTTTTAACATCCATAGTGACAAAAAGAATTTCTCCATCCGGTAGGGATAATTGTGAAATTTGATCCAGGAAATGACCTGTATCCCGGAGACAGCAAGGTAGAGCTAATACTGTAGGTTTGCTGCATCGGTCTATATATTTTCCAATAGGCTCCAACAGGCCTCCGCAAGCCGAAACTATTGGACGCCCAGGTGGTGTGTGTGGATCCTTATGTATTTTAGGTACTGTGTATAGTACCGGAGTACAAGGATGTGTTACTTGAAGATAGTTGGCAGTATTCTCATTGAGGAAGCCAGAGAGTAAACCTTCCTTAATTAAGGAGGATATTTTGTTGCTAAAAATTCTGGTCGGATCCGTTGGTAATTTTCTGTAAACTTTGATGTCAGAGAGTTGTTGTAGAATATCCTGGCGGTATGCTTGATAATTGAGTATCACAATTCCACCTCCCTTGTCCGCAGGGCGTATGATTATATTGGGATCATCAGCTAATTCTCTTATTGCCTTAGTCTCTTCTTTAGTTAGGTTATGTTGTCTGTTTTTATTTGTCATTGTTGGATTGATGTTACATTCTGAATTCAATACTAAGCCCAATGTGTTAATAAGAGGATTCGAAGCTTTGAATTCTCTAGTGCTTTTCAAGCGTAAGGTATTTTTAGGTTGATCAGGTTTTTGATGAAAATTTTCATGCAAAGCCAATGTTCTAATAATTTTGTAATGTTCAATTTCACGTTGAAAAGGGGTAGCTGTTTTAGTTGGTACAAATGAAAGTCCTTTATTGAGAATCCGTAAGTGGGTCGTATTAAGAATTCACCCACTATAGGGCGTAACAACCCTGATTTATGCAGAAGGTGGGTAGCAATTGCTAATAAATGTGCCCTAGACTGGCTAGTTCTAGTCATTGAGGAGGTTGGTGTTGAACTACATGACATAAGACTCAAGTTATCAGAATATGAAAAGGACCATATTGAGATTATGAAGTCTCATGAATTCACTATCCTCTCCACTAAACTACAAGAGGAGATTGACAAATATCGATCTGAATTAATTCGCTTTAAAAAGCAAAAGGTTGACCGGGTCAATTACGACTATATTACTCATAGAGTATATGGTTGGCTTTCAGGTGAAAGACCGCGCCCATCTTATCGCAGACCCAAACCTCGGGTACAAAAGACCAAGGTAACAACAGTAGATGTTACCTCAGGCGAGTCTGGTTCAGACGCTGAAATAACAGGGGCCCAGAATACAAATCAACCATCTCAATCTTTTTTAGAGAACAACACCCCCAGAGAGGGGCAATCAACAATACCACCAAGAATACAGACCAGAGGGTATATACAAACCACACCCATCGAAGAAGGACCCGTCGTGGACAAAAGAACAAAATCAGGGACGCCCAGAGGTCGCCCACCTCTGTACAAGAGGTAACACCAATCTTTAATCTATCTGATAAAAAATTAACATCGACCCACTTACGGATTCTCAATAAAGGACTTTCATTTGTACCAACTAAAACAGCTACCCCTTTTCAACGTGAAATTGAACATTACAAAATTATTAGAACATTGGCTTTGCATGAAAATTTTCATCAAAAACCTGATCAACCTAAAAATACCTTACGCTTGAAAAGCACTAGAGAATTCAAAGCTTCGAATCCTCTTATTAACACATTGGGCTTAGTATTGAATTCAGAATGTAACATCAATCCAACAATGACAAATAAAAACAGACAACATAACCTAACTAAAGAAGAGACTAAGGCAATAAGAGAATTAGCTGATGATCCCAATATAATCATACGCCCTGCGGACAAGGGAGGTGGAATTGTGATACTCAATTATCAAGCATACCGCCAGGATATTCTACAACAACTCTCTGACATCAAAGTTTACAGAAAATTACCAACGGATCCGACCAGAATTTTTAGCAACAAAATATCCTCCTTAATTAAGGAAGGTTTACTCTCTGGCTTCCTCAATGAGAATACTGCCAACTATCTTCAAGTAACACATCCTTGTACTCCGGTACTATACACAGTACCTAAAATACATAAGGATCCACACACACCACCTGGGCGTCCAATAGTTTCGGCTTGCGGAGGCCTGTTGGAGCCTATTGGAAAATATATAGACCGATGCAGCAAACCTACAGTATTAGCTCTACCTTGCTGTCTCCGGGATACAGGTCATTTCCTGGATCAAATTTCACAATTATCCCTACCGGATGGAGAAATTCTTTTTGTCACTATGGATGTTAAAAACTTATATACAGTCATCCCACATGACCATGGAGTAGAGGCCTTTAGACGAGCACTCATCAATTCACCAGAATATGTAGGTCCCCCTATTGAATTTCTATTAGAGTTATTACGTTTCACACTTGAATGTAATTTTTTCGGTTTGAAAAACAATTTTATTTACAGATTGCGGGACAGCAATGGGGGCCTCTATGGCACCTTCCTATGCTAACATCTACATGTCACAATTTGAACAGACCAACATTTTATCCAATTTTGGAGATCAAATATTTTTCTACACTCGTTTTATAGACGACATTTTCCTAATCTGGCAGGGTACGTCTACATCCCTCAACTCCATGGTCAATCAACTTAATCAGCTACAGTCACCTATTAAATTAACTTTTAATATGGATGTCCATGCCATCAATTTTTTGGATGTCACTGTTTTTCGAGACAACAACAAACTGGGATTTACGCTGTATCGCAAAGAAACGGATAGAAATTCTATCCTTCAAGCAACCAGTTACCATCCAAGACACTTAAAAACATCTTACCTATATCGCAATATTTGCGGGTCCTACGGAACAACTCAGACCCCCAATTATGCCATGCACAAATATCAGAGATGACTCAAAGATTTCAACAAAGAGGATACACCACATCGGTTTTAACTAAAGCACTGCTTCAAGCACAAAATAGATTTTCCAATCCTAAATCTACAAGTCAACAACAAAATACACCCAGGATAGTTCTACCGCTTACATATCATACAACAGGAGACCAACTGGCATCGATTATACGTAAAAATTGGCAACTTTTTCAGTATGATCCTACACTACCTATACAATTCAAGTCACCACCCTTGATCAGTTTTCGCAGAACCAAAAACTTGAGAGATCTTCTAGTTCACACTGACCCGGTACAATCTTACGAAAAAATAACACCTGCACCTAAACAGGGTTGTTTTCGCTGCCTAGACTGTGTGACTTGCCGACATATGATACCTGGTACTTCTTTTGCACACCCAACCACTGGAAAGAGATTTAAAATACGTTTCAGAATAACATGTACCACGGAATATGTGGTTTATCTTCTACATTGCCCATGTGGATTGTCATATGTCGGCAAAACGGACCTTACACTCAGAGACCGTATCAGAGGACACCGTTCGGCTATCAATGTTGCATTTCGTGATGGCAAATCAGAACAACCGGTAGCCAAACATTTTTTGGAATCTCACCATACTTTACCTACTTTGAAGTTTATAGGAATTGACCATGTGCCCCCTCTCCATAGAGGAGGCAACCGTTCCCAGATTCTACTACAACGGGAAAATTACTGGATCAGGACGTTGAATACACTAGCCCCCAATGGACTCAATGAATATTTGTCATACACGTCATTCCTATGTCCTAGATAAAACTGTATCTTTTACCACTTTTTCACTATTATTTCTTCACTCTCTCTTACCTCACTTTCCCCTTTTATACACATTCACCACTCACTTTCACATTTATTTCACAGCATTTTCACACACCACGTATATTCTATTCTTTTCCTCCCACTTTCTTTCCTTTCCCCTTTTTTTTGTCCCTCCTTTTTTCCATAGATTTTTTACCTTTATTTTTCCCTTTTTTCACTTATCTATACATACTTTTCAGCCACACTTTAGATAACACTCACCTTATTTTTGTTCTCAATACACACACACATAGGGTCACATTCTCACACAATCTTCGTATTGTTCTCACCCATCTTAACATCTTCTCTTATCCATTTTTTTACTTTGTATTCTATCTAGTCATTATCTGCATGCCATATACCACACACTTTTCCAGTATCTTTTATCACATTTCCTGCTCTATTCATATTTTCATAATACTCATTTTCTATTTCATTCACATCTCATTCCATTTTCATACATTACATATTTAACATTTTCTACATTTCCAATATCTTTTTCCCATCATTCATTTCCTTTTATCTATTCTTCAAATATTCCTTTATACTTTATCTATACTCATCTTCTTAACTCATTACTTCACTATTCACCTCTTCTAATATCTTCATTTTCACCTCACCTTTATTCTAACCTACATATCTACCATTATTTCATATTAATCTTTACATCACACTGTCATTCTATCACATTTCTTATACATCTTTTCATACATTAATTCTTTAATTAATTCATTATCCAATTATTAATCAATTTCACATATTCATTTTCATTCTCTATATTCACACATTTTTTCTATTCTAACATTTATTTCTTCACATAAATATCCCTCCTCACTTTCTTTCATACCCAATTCATCTCCATCAATTAATCTTTTTCCAAATAATCATCCATATTATCACATCTTTACATATCTTTTATTCAAATATCATATTATCTACTATACTCATTACTTCTTTACATTACTCACAGTATCGTCATACACTGTTTGTTGCTTTTCACATTAGCTATTCTTGTCCAAGCCTTGGACATAATTTATTTATTTTCGAATATTGAGTTGAACATCATCACATATTCATACTTTCACAGGTTTCATTCAAGCCTTCCAAATTGCTATAAGTAATTGGTGTTAGTCTTTTTTACAACTATATTCCTTTCACATATCATAATACTCTTTAATAATTTAGTCTTATACATATTATGTGTTTCACATTATTCTTGCTAACTTTTGACAGTTAACTTGGTCTAACCTTATACAATGATCACCTCTTTGATTAAGCGCTGTTGCCTCTAGGCAACAAGAGTCACTGACCCACATGTTACCTAATTGAGTTGTTCACAGCTGAACCATTTCGTCTTTTTCCACAATGAGTATTTCCTATATAACACACCTCGTCGATTCTAAATAGCAGTGAGCTTTGCCCAGATAATGAGACCTGCGGTCTCTTATTCATGTGAATCATGGCTCTTCGTATTGAGAGCTACCCTTACACCGCGTCCCTTAGTCTTCAAGTAACAGGAACATCTTACTGAGGTCGCGATGATAATAATTCAACAATCTCTCTTTTGATATATGCAACATACAGAGTGTCTCTGTTTAGGCAGATCTCCTCCAACTACAACTATTTTCTTTTTTAAATATCTTTACCATAATTATATCTTTTACATAATCCCCCCTCCTCCCCTTCTTTTGCTTCCCGGACCTTCTATGACTTTAACCTCTTAATACTTTTCAACATCTCTCACCGCTACTCGGCAGGCAGCGTCCCGTTTGTTACTTAGCAACGGGATCTTCCACCGAGGACGTAACTTGTATAATACAAATTGAGAGGCGTGCAACTATTTCCGGTTGACGTGCAATTAGTTTCAATGGGTTGCAGACCGGTCAATCTCTAACCAAGACACTATATTAAGAGCCAGTTTACTATTGTTTTTATACCTGATGAAGGCCTCTGCGTAGGCCGAAACGTCGTTTTTTTTAGATTTACTTGCTCAATAAAATCTTTATATTCAAGTCCTTGAGTGCTCCCTGCAAACATTGGAAATCTACATATCTCAACGAGGGACGTTTGCACCGAGGCAGAATCTAGCAGAATCTGGTATGTGTGCAGAACTTTCTGGACATTGTTATATATATATATATATATATATTTGGAAATTACTGTGATTGAAATTAATAAGCAAGGAATTATATAACTACAATATAAAAAGCAGAAGATCAGAAGTTTCATTTTCGATATTAGGGGAGGATTCACTAAATAAGTTTTTATTACTTATCATTCTAAAAATAGAATAAGTGATAGCTCATCTTTTGTTGATCCACATCGTATAGAGATATATATCTCTACAAGATCTAGATTGTTAAACATTGGTTTGCTGGGAAATATAAATAATTGTTTTCATTAAACAGAAATGTTTATTAACCATTTGTGTATAGTTACTAACTGATAAGATAAATGCTATTAATCATATATGCAGTTACTAACAGGAGATTATATATATATATATATATATATATATATATATATATATATATTAGAAGCTAGTGTCTATGTGCTGATGGATGGATGTTGTGGTGTTTACAAATCTTTGTTTATGATATGATATTTGAAACTTTTTTGTATACGTAATAAATTATATATGTTTTTAGCCGATTTATTGATTTAGTGTATTCTTCAAAGCAAAACACAGACAAATAAAATAATTTAGGAGATTTTCTAGGAAATCTAAACGATTGATATTTGTGTCTCTTATAAGTTTCTTATTGAATATAAATCTCGACATGTTGTAGTTACGTGCAGAGATAAATCCCTACATTTTGGAGGCAACTGCCGAGATAATAATCCCAACACCGTAGCCTGGAGAGGATTGTCAGGAAAAGGCCATTCAAAAGTGTTGGACTTACACAAGGAGTGGACTGAGGCTGGAGTCAGTGCATCAAGAGTTAGGGATGTGCGTTTCGGGTTTCGGAATTTCGGAATTTTCACGAAATTTCCCGATTCGTGTTTTCGGATGCGGCTGATTTTCCGAAAATTTTTAGATCCGAAAAGTTTTCCGAGCCGAAACGAATTTTTTTTCGAATGGACTTGAAATGTGTCAAATCGAAATTAATCATTTTAATATGATTAAATAAAGTTGTGAAATGTATATTCAATTATTCATAAGGAAAAAAAGGATCTTTATTTAATAAAAAAAAAACACGATAGAATCGCCAGAATTATCGTAGACACTTGGAAACGAGAACAGACGTTCCGAAAAGTCGATACAAAAAACGAGCAAAGTGACACGAAAATACGAAAAATGGTCGATATTCGGAAAAAAAAATGTACACGAAAAACGATCCGAACCGAATCGAAACGAGCCGAATCGAAAAGTTTAAACATCCGAACAAATCGAACCGAAAAAAAACATCGGTGCACAAGCCTATCAAGAGTCACCACACAAAAAGTTTACAATCTAAGAGAGGGGACCCTGCCCCAGAATTTACAATCTAAGAGGAGGGGGGGGTTACACAATATTTGGCGAATTGCCAGGTTTTAAATAGTGATGGGCCGATCACCCACGTGTTCAGTTCGCATTCGAACTCGAACACCCGAAAAAGTTTGACCGCAAACTCGAACACAATGCAAGTCAATGGAGCTCGAACGTTCGAAAATTAAGGTCCCCTCCAAGAGGGCATATATGCACGATATTGGCCATAAAAGGTGTATGGGGGTCCAGATACTGCCCTGGGGGACAGGAAACAATTAATTTTTTATTTTTTTTAAATAAAGACGTTTTTAACCCTTTCACTGCTGAGTTCTGAGCTCATTCTAACCGCTTTTGCTCATGTTTAAATGCGATTTGAAGCTGTGGGAAATGTTTTATCTCCAAGTGGGAAATGTTTGACCAACAATGAGTGGGAAATGTTTGACCAACACACAGGACAGGGTATACCTGGAATAGGCCAGGCGGTATGCAAGGACACATTCTAACACCAGCCCAAATCTATCAGTGTTAGAGTGGTCAGGGATAGCCAAAACAGTACACAAGGGGCATCTATCATATAAGCCAAAAATCAATCAGTGTTAGAGTGGTCAAGGAATAGCCAAGGACTGGTACACGGGGGAGGTTCTCATACAAGCCAGGTAACAACGGAAACTGAAAAATCAACCAAGTAGTGAATCGCCAGGAGACACTCAGCACCGAGGGAAGAAAACTCCACGACAGGGTGATGAGCCGGATAGCGCTGTATGTATTTAAACCCGGCGGGCGAGCGTCATCATGCCGCACCCCGCCTCCTGACCAGCCTGCGAGCTCCGGAAGGAAGTCGGCACAACTCCTGGTACCCGGCTTGTCGATAGCGGTGCCGGGGCCCCCTCTGAGCCCCAGAGGTGACAATTACACTCATACACACAACACATTACTGTGAGTTTTATTGCTGTGGAACCGTGTTGTGTTATGTCCATTTTTTTTTTTATTTGGAAGGGGGTGGAAAGCTGTTACGGGTTGAGGAAGATTACGGGGAGGGCCCCATCATGAGGTTCAGTAAGGGGGCCCCATAATTTCTGATGGCTGCCCTGTATGCATCCGGTACATGGGTCAGTGCACCCAAATATTGTTGTAATGGGTGCTATGGCGCTCACACTGGAGTAGCGTAGATGGGATCGTAATGGACAGATTTTTCTGATACAAGTTTACAGAGCAATAAGTATTATTAGACCTGATCTCCCAAGCCAGCGAGTTTATGAACAAGCCAGAGCAGCACCTAAACTCAAATGGTTTTGAGACCAAAAGATCGCTTAGTGCAAACACATGAACTTTAAACACAAGTAAACATAACCTGGAGACATGAATATGGCTAGGGATCAGATATGCATTTGTATTTTCACATTTATTTTTAAGCAGGGTTTTGTCACGGTTGATGAGTTGTGCAGACTGCAGGGCAGTCACATAATCAGCAAACATAGCGTTTATTTTGAAACCAAACAGGACAGAAGGTGGGCTGCTGTAACAATGATATGATCTCACGGCTCGGCAGATATACACATGATCGGATGCCTTGTGATTAGGACTCAGACCAGATGGGGTAGCCAACAGAGACCATGAGCGAGAGGTGAATTTGCCAAGGAGGCGGGCAGAACCCCAACCGACACACATGCAGTAAAACATAAAACTGCTCAGACAAAATACCAATAGGAAATCAACAAGAGAATAGTCAATAGTAAAGCCGGGTCAAAAATGTGAGCTGGGTCCTCAGACAGAAACGGGTTGGCAACTGGTAATCAAAGCGCAAATAGTAAACAGGCGATGCGGGAACTAGACTCCACGTCAGGGCGACGAACAATCTCTCGCACCCTGCTTTAACCACACCAGGCCCCGTCCCCTGAGACGCCGAACGGCCATCAGTAAGTGCTGGCCCTCGACCAGCGAGTGACGCAGAACTATGCCCAGACCCCCCCAGGCAGTGCCACGGGGGCTGGGGACGAAACAATTGTGCCTTTGGTGTCAGCTAGTGCCTTCACACTGTAACCCCTCTGAGGTATTGTGGAAGAGTGCAGGGGTGGACCCTGCGGTCAAATATTGAAATGATATGCACCTGTCACATTCAAGTGCAGAAAAATTGTGTCTTAGTCGGTGGTGCACGACACCGAGAATCTAACAGGGTTATTCAAAGAGATCTGAATTGCTGGCGAACGGTAACGGAAGGTAAAGTTACAGCCAGTATTTTATATAATTTTATTTAATAAATTATTATTTTAATGGTATTCTTTTAATCCTGCTTTTTGTTGTCTGACGAAAACTGGAGGTTTTAAGAAGCATCCATCTCTTGGAGGGTGATCCAGCACCCCCAAAAAAATCGCTGGCCACTTACACATCGAGTGCCCGATTTGTTGGCACTCAAAAACGTGAGTAAAACTCCAAACCTCATTGTTATTAAACTAATTTCTACAGGCTATACTATGTTTATTTTGTTTGAGGTCATCCCCCATTGAAGGAAGAGAGAGACTACATTTCAGTATACGCCTGATAGAAAATTGAAAGAAGCGCAGACCTTACCACATTCACCTACAAACTTTATTCTGCTATTTGAGATATTTAACAAAGTGGACGAGGACAGAGACTGTTTCAAGTACTATATACTAGGGATGAGCTGTTCGGTTCGATCAGTTCGGAGTTCGACTCGAACATTGGCAGTTTGACAGTTCGCGAACTTCGAACTTTTTGGCGTGTTCGATTCGAGTTCGAAAAAGAAAAAAAAAATTTGAGAAAAGTATAAAAAATGCTTACAAAATCTAGAAATAAAGAGACTCTTTACTGCAGAATATTATAAGCAACGGTTTATTAGATATTGAATTCAAAACTAATGTCTAGGTGCAAAGATTCTCACCTCTAAATGACCTGTGCTCTCAAACGGCGTAAACAGGTGTTTAATCAGTGTTTGGAAATAACATGTGCTTCTAATTAGCAATTATAATTTGATACATTGCCTGCAGACTGGGTGGGGGCTCCTGCACATGTATGAACAAACACTGTGCTTGTTTTGAATTCTAAGAAGTATTCATTTCTACTATATGATCCTCTCTATGCTGTTTAACCCCTTAAGGACCAGGGCTCTATAAAGCCAATCATTAATGATGTAGATGTTACGTCATTTGTCATCAAGGGCATAATAAATTCTTTATCACACTCCTTAGATTTAAAAGTAATATTCCAGTATTTGTATGTCATGTACCTCTCCTGAAGGGCCTATGTGAGCATACAATTATTATTGTGTTAGAAATGTCTATCATAAAGCGTACAAGCTGAGTCCCTAGAGTCTCTGACTATCCATTGTCATCTATACCTTGCTTTATACACAGTGGCGTCACTAGGGTTGGTGTCACTCGGTGCGGTAACTCATGGTGTGTGTTCCCCCCCCCCCCCCGAGATTTACGTTTTTTTTTTTTTTTAACCAC
>CM019063.1:536918020-537310652 GCA_009667805.1 Leptobrachium leishanense
CGGGCACATGGTGAGATATGAGGAGGACAATAAGGAATTGACTTTCTCCTCAGTGGCTGGGAGGAAGCGGCAGAGGGTGGCAGAGGGGACCTGTGGGAGTGGAGGTGGCAGATAACTATCTTGTGTTGGGATGTTGCTTCTGATAGTAAGAGTTTTACTGAGGAAGTAGTCTGCCAGGCCTTGAGTGCTGAAGGCAGCTGTGGGGGGAGGTGCAGGTGGGTAGAGGAGGGTGTTGAAGGTGGACCAGAGCCGTTTAGGGTTGGAGGACAGCATAGATATAACAGATGAGAAGGATTGTTTGGCCAAGTGGAGGGCAGAGGTGTATGACCGGAGAATAAACTTGAAGTGAACAAAATCAGCTTCAGAGCGGGATTTCCTCCAGGCACACTCTGCAGTGCGGGAGCATCTTTGCAGGTAGCGAGTCTAGAGGGTGTGCCAGGGCTGAAGCTGGCGGCGTTGGGCCTTACAGAGTCGAAAAGGAGCAAGAGAGTCTAGAGCAGAGATAAGCGTAGTGTTGTAGTGATTAGTGGCAGCATCAGGGCAGGTGAAGGATGAGGTGTGAGGGAGGTGGTGAAGTAGGTTGGAGAATTGATGGGGGTCCACAGCATGTAGATTTCTGCGAGTGTGTGTGCGGGGTGGGGGAGCAGGGTGTTTAGGAAGTCCAGATAGGTTGAAAGAGAGAAGGTGGTGGTCAGAGATGGGGAAAGGGCGACAGTTGAACTCAGAAATGGAGCAGAGGTTGGAAAAGACAAGGTCAATAGCGTGACCATCGCGGTGGGTAGGAAGGATTGTGTGAGTCCAAGGGAGGATGTGAGTGAAAGAAGTTTGGAGGCAGCAGGGGCAGAGGGATCATCAATGGGAATGTTGAAGTCCCCGAGAATTAGGCATGGAAGATTAGAAGACAGGAAGTGAGAAAGCCAGGTAGCAAAGTGGTCAAAGAACTGGGAGGTTGGTCCCAGTGGGCGGTAGATGACTGTCACCCTGAGAGCCAGAGGAGAGAACAGGCGGATGCAGTGTGTCTCGAAGGAGGAGAAGGAGAGGGATGGGGGTGGAGGGAGATGCTGGTAGGTACAGGTGGGAGAGAGCAGGAGTCCGACCCCGCCACCATTTCTCTCACCCGGTCTGGGGGTATGGCTCAAGTGTAGACCGCTATGTGAGAGAGCAGCAACGGAGGCCGTGTCAGAGGGAGTTAGCCAGGTTTCAGTTAAAGCTAGGAGGTTGAAGGAGTTTGAAATTATAGAATCAGCGATATAAATACGATGTCTGAAATTATTGAAATGGAACCGAAATCAGGAATGGAACGAAAATAAATTTTGATTTTACACATTTCTAGTCCATTCGAAAATTCCGAAAAGTTTTCGTTTTGGCTTGAAAATTTGTTCGGATCTGCCGTTTTCGAATCTGAAAATTTTCGGAAAATCGGCCGAATCCGAATGCACGAATCGGGAAATTTCGTGAAAATTCTGAAACGCACATCCCTAAGTGTCAGTGGCAGTTCACCCAAATATTAGGCCTTTGGTGCCAGCTAGTGCCTTCACAAAGTATCCCCTCTGAGGTATTGTGGAAGAGTGCAGGGGTGGAGGTTTTGGTATTGCAGAAGAAATCCCTGATCTATTCAGTTACGTCAGCATCAGAGGATTGATAGCTGCTGATCCAGGACTGATTCATTTTTATAAATGTCACACCACGATGCAGGCAGATCCCAAGACATGAGGCAATCAAGATTCTCACTAAATTTCTGACTCTTACCAACTCTCTAACTCACATGCATTGATTATCTGATATCGATAATTTTCAGAGTCAGTAATTCCAAGGCAGACTTATCAACATCCAAATTGGACAGGTAATGTATGAAGTAATGGAATTAATGTAAATATATATTTGTAGAGATTCTTGCAACGTAGACTGAGACTTCTCGGATACGGTTAAATCCAAATTCTAAGTAATTTCTATTCTGCAGATAGAAATATGAAGTGGATATAAGGATTTATTCCTAAAAGAAATGTTGTAAGATTGATACTAGACATGTGCATTCGTTTTAGTACTAAAACGATTTAGTCCGAATTTTGGGATAATTTAGTTTTCGTATGACTCAAGAGAAACGAGACTGCTCAGTACAAAAAACGAAAGAAACTAAAATAAAATGCACTACATGATAGATATTCTGGCAAGCACCACAGGAATGGCCACATCCAGTGATGAGAGATAGCTGCTTTGTCACCAGACCCAGTGAGCATACAGGAACAACTCGAGTGAGAACAAAAGAACCAGGACACAAGTGCTGCCTTAAGTGGTTTCCTTTACTCTGGGGGCAAAATTCATGCCTTCAGTAGTTTTATCAAACATGGGAGCATCACAGATTCATGGATTACAACCAATAAAGAATCAATACGTCAGCATTATAGGAAGAGGTGTTTTTTCTACTTTTGGGCAGTACCTAGACTTACACAAACATTTCCTGTACTAGCCTAGTAGGCACGCCTAAATTGACATCACAGCTATATCCTATTCTAGGAATAGGAATGTTCCATAGGATGTATTTAAACAATTGACCATGGACCATGTGTATCCTTCCCTTCCTCTCGGCTGGTCAGCCTCTCATAGTTTCTAGAGGAAATGAAATTGAATAGAACATCTGCACTTCATGGTAAAACAGGAAACCAAGAGAGACCATACTCAGCATTACCTCATGAACAGATTAGGTATTTGCTGAGCAATCAATCCGGCCTTATATATTTATATAGATATCAAATATTACTAGAATATAGAAATATGAATTCAATGAATTATCTACCAGATTTAAATTACCTTTCAATCCGTCTTTTGATCATGAATCACGTGATCATTAATTAAAAAGAAAACTAAACTAAACTAGTGAACCTATTACAAATGGGGTTACATTGTCATCACATTATACATATAAATCATTCTAATACGTAGAAATAAAAAAAAGATTAGTCATTAATCATAAGAGTGGAACGTTGAAAAGGAATCAAAGTAGGTGGGGTGGAAGTATAGGATAGGCTGGCATCATAGGTGAGTTAGAAACGCAACATTTCTCAAGGCATAGCATCAACAATTTGTAAAAAATGGCAATAACAAGAATAATCATAACGAGATACATTAAACCATGTAAAATAGTTGAACCTAGGCTACCAAAAATAGAACTAAAGCCAAAGGTCCAATCAAATCCATCTAAGGGACTTGATACTTTCCTGAGTTGGGTTTGAATTTCCTCAATATCATGTATATCTTGAGAAACTTCACCTGAAATGTCATCAGTGTGAAAACAACAATGGGTCAAATTAAGAAGACCACATACACCACCCTCCTTCATTAACAAATAATCAAGGGCCATACGATTCTGAATTACTGCATCTCTAATCTGACGTTGCTCAGCAGAAAGAACTGCTAGAGCATGTGTAGTGTGATTAAACAAGTCATCAACTAAGTCAACAAAAAGGTTCATTTTAGAATACAAACGAGCAACACCATATGCGGGTAGAAAGATTACACCAAATCGCTCTGCCTCAGAGGTTTTGACAGATATGGAGGAGCGACGAGAGCGATGTACAGTGTTATGTAGGTCAATGCGCATACCAGACGGAACATAAGGGTGAATAGTATGAGATGGACCAATAAGACCCAAAACACATTCACCAACATAAGTTCTTGGTATTACCAAATATGCCCATTTACCACATAACCAGTAAAAAGGGGGGTTAAGGGGCAAGGTAGCATAAGCATCAATATAATATGTTGCAACCATTATCATACTAGAGTATGTGCCATCTTCCACTTGCAAGGTCCAATCTTTTGGACTGTTGGAATCATGTAAATTAAGTTTCCCAAAAGATGCTACATTCCACACAGTATTTTTAAACAAAACATGGGTAGCATTAATTTGGGATGCGTTAATACATCCAAACATGAAATCAGCAGAGTTGGCGTTGCCAACACTTACAGGGAAAGTTTTATCCATCCATTGCCATAAACTTACACATTTATCTGGTATACCTGGGTTAGAACAAAGGGGGAGGACACTAACTTAGAATGCCAAGGGGTGCTAAACCAGGACGAAGAACTATTACCGTAAAGAAAGGAAACACGAAAAGTGGCTTGTAGATTCATCTCAGAATTATTAGGGACATACATATGATCCATTATAACCTGGCAAGGAGGTTCCTTTCTGTTAGGTTCTGGTGAAGGCATTCTACCAGTAATGTTAAATCTCATTCGTATCACTGCAGTACCACGATGTTCCTGTAAGAGGGGAGCACGTATAAAAGTGGCACCGGGATTGTTAGTAGTTTTAGAGAAAGTAGGCAATGTAAACAAATCATCATCAAAAAGACTTAGATTCAAAGCAACTCCTTCATACGGTATACCATATTTAGAACTAGTTGTTTGGCCATACATATCCAGCAGGACTTGTTGAAACCTGAAAGTTCATATATAGTCTGAGCAGCATATGCATAGTTATTAGGTCGATGCAAGTCTCTTTTCAAACGCATATTAAGAACTGGGGGACGAGCAAAGGAGATATTGTGGGGACCTACAATATCTTCCCAGAAACATCTGTGATAGTAACATGAGCTACCAGAAAGTATTATGAAATAAATCATAATGATTAAAAGCGAACCAACAAAAATACAACAGTTCTTGGAAAAAGAGCAAAACATCTTGGTAGTAGTTCTAGCAATAGACACTGCAAGTGTAAAATCAGAGTAAATACAATATGTATTACTTTGTGAAAAAGGAAAGTTCATCAAAAAATAAACAGTTCGTGTAAATGAGGACAAAAAGGTACTACTCTTCAGATTGAGTAGGACAGTTAAGAGGCATAAAAAAATAAATTGGGGGGAAAACAATTCTTCAGCTGGGAAACCAGCCAACAGGTTAGCAGGGGCTGACAACTGCTGTGGCCCACACTCCAGATTCATCAGTGGGGTACGTCACAGGAGGAGGTCATCTAGAAGCAGGGGTCATCGATTCCACGTCTGGGGTTGAGGTCACAGGTGGATCAGGAATGAAGTCATCAGGGATGAATGGCGCTTTCTTTATCCTTGATGCATGGATCCAGGAAGGTGATTCATCAGTCAGCACGGCGGTTCTGGTCACAGCAAGGACGGTAGTCGGCTCTCCATATGGTGGATCAATGGTTTTGTGACGATGCAGGGCTTTCACGAGCACTCGTTCTCCTGGAACAAAACGGTGAGTAGGATCTGTGGAGAGAGGCGGGAAAGAGCAGGAGACCGTTCTATGGAAATCATGCAATGTTTTAAGCAATTGAGTAACATATGCTTCTCTAAATTCATCCAGATCACCTGGTAACATTACCAGGGGACCTTGCTTAGGAATCCATGGGGTAGGAAAGGTCTTCCATGAGAACTTCAAAGGGGGAAAGGCCAGTGACAGAATGGGTGGTCATTCTTATTTCTGCAAGAATGGCTGGAAGGTAATCCGGCCAGTTCTTGAAGGTACCCTCAGTAGCTTTTCTAAGTTTATTTTTGATATTTCTATTTTGCCGTTCCACGATTCCGGAACTTTCCGCATGGTATGGGCAATGAAACTTCCATTGAATGGCCATTAATTTTACCAATTCCTGTGTGATCTTGGAGGTAAAGGCAGGACCATTATCTGAATCAATAGATATGGGGCATCCATATCTGGGTATTAATTCTTTACAAAGATTTTGGCAACAGTTCTGGCATTTTCTCTTGCAGTAGGGAAGGCTTCAGGCCATCTAGAAAACTTGTCAACTATTACCAGAAGGTATTTCAGGTTACCTTTTGCAGTGGGCATGTGTGTAAAATCAATTTGGAGTTCCTGGAATGGACCATTAGCTGGCGGTAGGTGTTGAGTTTTAATTTTTGGGCCCTGTGTATTATTTCTGGCATATATAAGGCAACGAGAAAGTTGGGAATTAATCATAGCCTTAAGATTACAAACAGAAAAATGTTTAGCCATTTCGCTGTATGTGAGTTTGGGAGATCTGTGGCAAGGACGTGAAAGGAAAAAATAAAGATTGGCGCTGCTGCAGCAGGTAAGCCAACTCTTCCTCCTTTCTCATAAATTCTAACATCAGGTGGAATTTCTTGAGACTTCACAAGACCTTCTGAGGCCCAATGATAAACATCAGCTTCAGTAGCACCTGCCTGGAGTTCTTTAAGCATCCATTTCTGGGGCAGCAGAAAAGGAGAAAGGTAGCAGGTGACAATTGGAGGGTGAGGAACAAGAGAAATGGTAGGTGGTGAAAGAGCAGCAGCTTTAGACTTAGCGTCAGCAAAGTGATTGCCACGAGAAACAAAAGAGTCAACAGGATCATGACCTTTGCATTTAACCAACAGCAATACGAGAAGGCAATAGAATAGCAGACAGGAGATCAGAAATCAGATCAGGATGAGAAATAGGACGTCCATCAGCCGTAGTAAAACCACGGCGATGCCATAGTGCACCAAAATCATGCACAACACCAAATGCATAACGAGAGTCAGTATAAATGGTGACAGGGAGATCTTTAAAAAGTTTACATGCAGCTGTTAAAGCAAAGAGTTCCGCAGCTTGCGAAGAATTTGAAGGAATGGAAGCAGATTCATGTACAATGTCAGGCAATTCAACCACAGCATAACCAGTCAGATACTGTGAATCAGAAGGACGAGAACAGGAGCCATCAACAAAGATATGACGAATATCAGGACCTTCTAGAGGAGTGTCAGAAAGATCAGATCTAGGAGAGGTCGTTAGTTGAATGAGCGGAAGACAATCATGTAATTCACGAGGCTCCTCTTGGTCTTCGCGTAGACGCAGGAGAGCGTTTAGAACAACAGAAGGACCAGAAGTGACAGAAGAGTATTTGACAGACAAATTGGAGGTAGAAGTTAGTACAGTTTCATAACCAGACAAACGTTGGGAAGAAATGTGCTGGGTAGAAAGGTTACGAAGTACATGCAATACATTGTGTTGTGTATGGAGAATACTGTCAGTACCTAGGGTTAAGGACTGAACTGTTTCCACAGCCATGGCACAGGCAGCCAAGGAGCGGAGACAATTTGGCATTCCCTGAACAACAGGTGGCATAACTTTTGACAAAAATGCAGTTGGACGCAGCGCCCCCCCGTGGACCTGTGCAAGAACAGCCGCCATTGTGCGCCCATCCTCCCTACAGTAGAGGTGAAAAGTCAGTTTATAGTTCGGTAGCCCCAGTGCTGGTGCAGTAGCCAACAGTTCCTTTAACGTATCAAATGCAGACACCATGTCCGGAGACCAAACAATTTGGTCCGGAGCTGTGCGCGCAGCAGACGCACGAAGAACAGAGTCATAATAGGAACAGTCTGGTATCCAATGACGACAAAAATTCACCATCCCTAGAAAGGACAACATGTCTGTTTTGGAGGCAGGACGCTTGAGCTGGAGCAGGCTCTGAATGCGGGACGGTGAGAGGACACGAGATCCCTCAGTGAGAACGAAACCCAAATATTCAACAGAGGTGGAGCAAAATTGCATCTTTTTTCTGGACACCTTGTGGCCTTCTGAGTGTAGATGATTTAAGAGAGCAACAGAGTCAGTGAGCATACAGGAACAACTCGAGTGAGAACAAAAGAACCAGGACACAAGTGCTGCCTTAAGTGGTTTCCTTTACTCTGGGGCAAAATTCATGCCTTCAGTAGTTTTATCAAACATGGGAGCATCACAGATTCATGGATTACAACCAATAAAGAATCAATACGTCAGCATTATAGGAAGAGGTGTTTTTTCTACTTTTGGGCAGTACCTAGACTTACACAAACATTTCCTGTACTAGCCTAGTAGGCACGCCTAAATTGACATCACAGCTATATCCTATTCTAGGAATAGGAATGTTCCATAGGATGTATTTAAACAATTGACCATGGACCATGTGTATCCTTCCCTTCCTCTCGGCTGGTCAGCCTCTCATAGTTTCTAGAGGAAATGAAATTGAATAGAACATCTGCACTTCATGGTAAAACAGGAAACCAAGAGAGACCATACTCAGCATTACCTCATGAACAGATTAGGTATTTGCTGAGCAATCAATCCGGCCTTATATATTTATATAGATATCAAATATTACTAGAATATAGAAATATGAATTCAATGAATTATCTACCAGATTTAAATTACCTTTCACTACATTTTAGTTTCAGACCTTTTTGTAATATTACATTGATGGAAGGATTGAAGGAGACCAGCAATGAAGAGCGCAACATTGCAACATCTGAAGTTCTGCACCCTCCACATGCCAATGCAGTAGGATGTTCTATACAGAGAGGGGCATTAATTAATGCAGGAGGATGTTCTATACATTATACAGTGAGGGGTATTAATGCAGGAGGATGTTATATACATTGGCAGAGAAAGGTATAAATTGAGGAGGATGTTCTATACAGAGAGGGACATTAATTAATTCAGGAGGATGTTCTATATATTATACAGAGAGGGGTATTAATTAATGCAGGTGGATGTTCTATATATTATACAGAGAGGGGTATTAATTAATGCAGGAGGATGTTCTTTTTTTAGCCCTTTAAATCCAGTGGCTGTGAGCGCTGAGATCGGCTGCTTGTTACATTATCTCTCAGTACAATGTATCAGGCTCAGCTGTTACAGTAACTGACTGTAACAGCGCTCAGAGTTTCAGTAAAACAAGGAAATAATATTGTTCTAAGTTCTTATATATAAAAATATTATTTACTAGTTTTACTGAAATTCGGAGCGCTGTGATGAGCAGCAGTCAGTTACTGTAACAGCTTTGCCTGAAACGGGGCAGTATTACAATGTTGGTGCTAACTTAACCAGAGCTGTTGTAAACTGGGCTATAATGGCTCTGGGAAGCTTACAACAGCTCTGGTTACGTTAGCACCAACTATGTAATATGGCCCACATTGTGCTGAGAGTGAGAGATACTGTAACTAGCAGCGATCTCAGCCCTCTGAGGAGCCACTACAATAGTAATTGTATCCACTGGTTTTCGGATGAATGAAATTAGTTTTCATACTAAAGAACTGAAAACGAATTTCTTTAGCAACTAAATAAATTGCATTTTAGGACTAATCCATTAGTTCAAAACGAAATTTTGTGCTGTGCACATGTCTAATTGATACCAATATATATATTGAATTTGGAAATTACTGTGATTAAAATTAATGGGCAAGGAATTATATAACTACAAAATAAAAAGCAAAAGATTAGAAGTTCAATTCTCGAGATTAGGGGAGGATTCACTAAATAAGTTTTTATTACTTATCATTAACCACTTCCATGCGGAGGACGCGCTCAGCGCGTCCTCCACATGGCTCCCGCTGTGCGGAGGACGCGCTGAGCGCGTCCTCCCTTTGGGGTCAGCGTTCGGCCGGGTTCCGGCCGATCGCTGGCCCCCCCGGTGCGGGCTGACATCCTCGATGCCAGCCCAGCATCCGGTACCGCCGCCGATGAAATTAGGTGTCATCGCGGCAGCGCGATGACACCTAATTCAGGCGCCCCCCCGCATGTGCGGAGGAGGCGCCTGAAAGGGAGCCTCCCGATCGGCGGCATTGCGGGGGTTAACCCAGGCACCATTTGGAAGGGCACAGCCTGCCCTTCCAAATGGTGCCTGGCATTAACCCCTGGGGAGCTGGATCGCGAATCGGCGCTGAAAATGCCGGTTCGTGATCCTTTCCCGGAGCTGGCCGACATCTTGGATGTCAGCCAAGCCTCCGGGAACTCCCCCTGAGGACTGGCATCATCGTGCATAGCACGATGACGCCAGTCCTAGAGTTAACCCCTAACTGCCACCAACGGTGGAGATAGGGAGTTCCAATGAACTCCCTATCTCCCGATCCGTGGCAGCTAGGGGTTAAAGTTTGGTATGGTTGGATCGGCCAACTACTACTACTACTGTGAAAAAAGTTTTTTAAAAAAAATAAAAAATAAAAATTAAAAATAAAAATATATTTAAAAAAAATTATAAAAAAAATTAAACATTTTTTTTTTTTTTTTTTGGTTCGTTAATGCAGCAATATTGTTCCCATTTCAATTATAATGTGAACAATGATGCTGCACTAACGATTTTTGTATGCGGTGCGTTTGTTAAAAATCGTGTAATTTTCCCCAAAAAAAAATGTAACGAGACCCCATCTCTAATTTTTTTAACAAGCGCACCCCATACAAAATATAACCGCAATTGCTCGCATGTTAAAATGTGAAAAAAAACACTTTACACGTTGTAAATTTTTGAAAATACATATTTTATTGCATTTTTTGTTATAATATACAGACATGACATAACGTATACATATAATAATGACATATTATGAATCTACCGAGTCTGACGGAAAGAACGATATATAATATGTCTGGGTCATATACTAAAATAAGCCTTCAAAACGCCTTTAAACATGATGAGCAAAACCGGTAAAAATGACCTCAGCACAGAGGTGTGAAAAGCCGCAGCAGCGAAAGGGTTAAATTAGCTCATCTTTTGTTGATCCATGTAGCATAGAGATATATATATATATCTATAAGAGCTGGCTGATTAAACATTGTTTGCTGGGAAACGCATGTTGTATTAAGCAGAAATGTTTATTAACCATTTGTGTATTAGTTACTAACTGATAAGGTAAATGATATTAATCATATATGCAGTTACTAACCGGAGATACATATATTGTGAAGCTAGTTTTTATATGCTGATGGATTGTGGTTTATAAATTTTTGTTTATGATATGAGATTTGAAACTTTTTTGTATACGTAATAAATATATATATATTTTTATCCGACTATTGATTATTGTATTTTTTAAAGCAAAACACAGACAATTAAAAGAATTCAGGATAATTTCTAAGAAATATAAACGATTGATATTTGTGTCTCGTATAAGTTTCTTATGAAATAATAATCCCTGATATATTGGAGGCAACTGCCGAGGTAGGTCCAGTGGGTCAAGTGTAGACATATTGGAGGCTTGGCTGATAGGTCCAATATATATAAACGTGTTGTGTTCACGTGCAGAGATTATATCCGACATGCCAACCAGTAATGATCCCTTTCCTTGATAGCACGAATCCTGGGGTCATTTAGCAGGCTTTGCAGGATAAGGGAGCCCATGCAGCGTATGTTGGAGGTGGCATTAGCTTCCGAGTCTTCCTGGTCAATGAGGATGACCCCATTGTGCACTTCCTCCTCCCAGCCACGTACTAGTGCTTTGGTTTATGGGCACACAAAGCCCTCCCTTGAGGAATCCCCAACATCAATGCCCCCACTACTTAAATATTCCTCCTCCTCCTCCTGTCTGATCTGAGGACCCGCAGGAAGGCTGTCTGCATAAAGACTAGAGCCTTGAGAGCTAGGGAATGCCTCCTCTTCCTCCCGCTGCTCTGCCTCTAGTGCCACATCTATAATTTCCCACAGAGTGCGCTCCAGCAGGAACACTAAAGGACTTGTGTCACTGATGCATGCACTGTCCCTGCTCATCATCCTCATTGCCTCCTCAAATGGTGACAGTACAGTGCATGCATCCTTGATCATCAGCCACTGTGGGGGGGAAACCATGTTGACCTGAACCTGTCCTTGTGCCATACTCACACAGGTGCTCATTGATGGCCCTCTGCTGCTTGTACAGATGCTGCAGCATTGCCAATGTCGAGTTTCACCTGGTGGGCATGTCACTGATCAGACGGTTTGGGAGAAGATGGAATTTTCTTTGAATTTCTGCAATGTGATCACTTCCTGGGAATGACCCTCTGAAGTGGCTGCAGACTTTTCTGGCCTGGCTGAGAAGCTCTGCCAGCCCTGGTACCTGGTTAGGAAACGCTGTACCACCAGATTTAGGATGTGTGCTAGGCATGGTACATGCATCAACTTACCCTGGCGTAGGGTAGAGAGAAGGTTGCTGCCATTATCACAGATGACCATTCCCAGCTGAATCTGTCGTGGTGTTAACCATCTCTGCACCTGCCCCTGCAGAGCTGACAGAATTTCTGGCCCGGTGTGGCTCCTGTCCCCTAAACAAACCAGCTCAAGCACAGTATGGCATCTTTTTGCTTGAGCCATTGCGTAGCCCCTGTCACGCGTCGGTTTAACTACCACTTCGCCAGAGACAGAGAAGGAGGAAGAGGTGGTGGAGCAGTCAGACCTCATACAAGCAGCTTTCTGGAGGCATGGTGGATGAAAAAGCTCCAGCACAGAGCCCCGTCTTGGATCCCTCCCAGCTGCAAGCATATTTACCCAGTGTGCCGTGAAAGAAATGTAACGGCCCTGTCCATGCTTGCTGGACCACTTGTCTAAAGTCACATGCACCTTGCTGCTGACTGCCTTTCCCAATGACTCCATAATATTGTCTTCCTCGTGCTGGTATAGTGCCGGAATGGCCTTCCGTGAAAAGAAATGGCATTTTGTAACCTGCCACTGTGGTACAGCACATTCAGCAAATTTACGGAAGGAAGCAGAGTCCACCAGCTGGAAAGCGAGCAGCTGTAATGTGAGTAATTTTGCTAAGCTGGCATTTAGATGCTGTGCTTGGGGATGGTTGGGACTATATTTTTTCTTATGCTGCAGCAGCTGGGGCAGCATAATCTGACTGCGTAAATCTTCAGCTGATGGGATGATGTCACATTCTAAGGAAGGACCTGGTACACCCATTACTGTAGCATCATCCCTGTTAGTGGAAGTTGTAGGCAATGACATGGCAGGACATATAGTGGGGGTAGAGATAGAGGAGGAGGAGGACCTATGCAAAGTGTTGTGCCAACGGGATGCATGGCAGGTGGTCATATGTCGCCTCAAGCACGTGGTACCCAAGCGTGGGATGTCTTTCCCACGCTTGATCCTCATCTGACATAGATTACAAATAGCAATGGTGCGGTCTGCTGCACATTTCTTAAAGAACTCCCAGACAGCAGACTTCCTGTACATGTTCTTTGAGACAACAGCGCTCTGCACCTGAACAGCTGTGACATCTGATGCCTTGGACTGGCTTTGGCTGCTCATAGAGGACATCGTGCCTCGTGTTTGTTGTGCCTCCTCCTCCTCACTTGACTCCTCTGTTCGATCAGGCACCCAGGTGGAGTCAGTGAACTCATCATAGTCATCACCCCCTATCTCCTCATCACTGGAGCCAACTTGGCAATATGCTGCAGCTGCTGGGGCAACATGAGTGACAGTTATATTTGTGTCAGTGGCACCCCCTTCCTCTAGGTTGATTTTACTCCTTCCTCAACCTCAGATTTTGAATCAGAGCACTGTAGTTGCTGCGCATCCTCAAGCAGCATGTCACTGTCATTGTAGTCAAACAATTCAGCTGACTCCTCCGTGTATGGTGGTGAGGCTACGGCAGGAGTAGCTGTGGACATGGAGGCTGCATTAGATGCATTGGCAGCTGAGGTGGACTGTAAAGCACTACAATCCTGGCTGGCAGAGGACTAGGAGGATGAGGATGGCCTAGTTAGCCAATCCACCAAATCCTCTGTATGTTGCTGCTGCTTAATATGGCCAGCACCATTTAGAAGGGACAAGCGTGCCCCTGCAGTGGATGCACCACGTCCACAACGACCAGAGGCACAGCCTCCCGACACAGAGGCTGCTTGCCCTCTTATCTGTGTCTGGGAGCGTCTGCCTGTCCTTTTTGTTCTTTCAGACATGGTGAGTGATATATAGATTAAATATATACAGAACTCTGATTCAACTCTGGTATAAAGAATAAAAGATTTCCAGAACTCTGGTATAACTCAGTGAGGCACCCTGATAGCTGGCAGCAAGTGACAAGACACAGATTACAATTCCCAGGAACCTCCTATAAATCAGTGAGACCTCCTGATGGGTGGCAGTGACAAGACACAAATTACAATTCCCAGGAACCACCTATTATTCAGTGAGACCCTCTGATAGGACCCCCTGATAGCTGGCAACAGTGACAAGACACAGATTACAATTCCCAGATATCTGCTAGAAGTGAGACCCCCCCAATAGCTGCTGGCACTGAGAAGACACACTAACAGAACAATCTCCTCTCAAAAAACACATGCTGGGGCTGCAAGGGACTCCTTATATAGTGCGCTGCAGGACTTAGCTCTGTGAGCCCATGATTGGGCAAAATTTTCCCAATTAGGACTCTGAGCCATGATTGGTATAGTCTTGCACCTGACCTGTGGTCAGGTGCAAGGCTGTAGCCAATTACAAGCTTCAGGCCAGTGGAAAAGTGCATTGTGTACCATTGTGGGCGAACTCGAACTGAACACTTGGAAATGTTCGGAGTTCGAAGAACAGCCAAACGGGTGATGTTCGAATCGATCTGAACTGAACGCTCATCCCTAGAGATTGGCAGGGGATTTGCAGTAGATAAATGGGAACTTCAGCTTTGATGAAACCACCAACGAACCAGGAAGATTTTCTGATAGAAGTATTATCAGTTGCCAAAATCCGAATGATAGGAAATAAATCGACGGTATTGTTAAAGTAAAAACTTTATTCAAATAAAATATCGCTGATATAAAAACCTGACGCATTTCGTCTAATATATAGACTTTTTCAAGGACAGTGGTTATCATTATTTTTATTTTGATTCATTGTGCATATCAGTGGATGGCAGGGGATTTGCAGTGGATGACGGGAATTACAGGGGATTCGTAGTGGATGGCAGAGGATTTGCAGTGGATGCCAGGGGATTTGCAGTGGATGACAGGAATTGCAGAGGATTTGCAGTGGATGATGGAATTTGCAGTGGATGACAGGAATTACAGTGGGTGGCAGGGGATTCCCAGTGGATGGCAGGGGATTTGCAGTGGATGGCAGGAGATTCCCAGTAGATGGCAGAGGATTTGCAGTGGATGGCAGGAATTGCAGTGGATGACAGGGGATTTGCAGTGGATGGCAGGGGATTTTCAGTGGATGATGGGATTTGCAGTAGATGGCAGGGGATTTGCAGGAGATTTGCAGTGGATGATGGGATTTGCAGTGGATGGCGGGGGATTTGCAGGGGATTGCAGGGGATTCGCAGTGGATGGCAGGGGATTTGCATTGGATGGCAGGAGATTTGCAGTAGATGGCAGGGGATTTGCAGTGGATTGCAGGGGATTTGCAATAGATGGCAGGGTATTTGCAGAAGATGGCAGGCGATTTGCAGTGGCTGGCAGGGGATAAAAGGTGTTTTCTGTTTCATGGATTCAGAGCGAGTGATGGAGACGTTCCTCTCAGTAAAGGTCACAGCCCGCTCTGCCATGATATATGTTTGTGATTTTCTCTGCACTGGAGACGCGCTCTTATCCATGGAGAGTCTCTCCACACACTGTGTGACTCCACCTGACGCTCTCTGTGTTTCTATCAGTCCTGCATGGGACACGACACATACAGAGGAACCAACACAACCAGCAAAGAACTGCAGCAGTAATACCAGGGGAACACAGGACAAACACCGAGGAACAGGACTAACACTAGGTCTGGTGTGCGGTGGGTCCGGTGTGTGGCGGGTCCCTATCGGGCTGCGAGGGCATCCAGCTGTCGTGAGATACGCGTACAGCCTCTACCAGTCTGCTGCGAGTGCATCTGGCTCTCCTGGATGCGCGTGCAGCCGAGCGACAGAGCTGCGTGCGCACCCTGGTCTCCTGGATGCGCGCACAGCCTCTACCAGGCCGCTGCGTGCGCATCCTGTTCTACTGGATATGGGGCAGATCCAGACACAGGTTTCGGCGGGCATTTGTGATGGAACCGTTCTCTTCCGCCTGTCCTGACTCTTCAGACACCCCTTCGTTGCGGTCAGCCCGGCTACTGGGAGCGCTGTCCTCAGCACCTCAAGCAGCTTGACCCGCCTGCTTCTGTTCCTTTGCCCTGGAGCTGTTAGGAATTTCCAGAAGGCCGCTCGGTGCCTTCTGTTGTTGAGTATATAGTGTAGCGTAGTTTGTAATAAAGACACCAGAAGCGGCTGTATGCTTTAATACAGTATTCTCTCTCGCTGAGCTCTGAGAGTTCTCTGACTTTTTAATGAACAAAACGCCACCATTTATGCTGAAGACCAACAGTCATAATTTGCATAAATGACGCACCTCGTCCTACCAATATACTAATTAGATTATGTCAGTTATTTACAATAAACATTCTTTACATTCTTTAGCCTTCAGGTCACACAACATTTGTATAATCCATTGTTCTAACACATCAGATTAAATACAAACACAATCACAGACTTCTTGAATTAAATATGCAGCTAGATAAGGGGAAAAGCCCTGTTGCATAAATTACACAGCAGTAAAGCTTGTTTACTGGCTATACAGAAACACACTTACCTACAGGAATATAAGTATATTTAAAACTAAAGTTATGCCATTTTACACTAAACTAATTTAAACTAAAACCAAACGATGTAAAATATTTAAAAACACACGATATAAATGAACATAAAGTCTCTTGGGGGTTTGAAGCATGGAGCGTTGCATCAGCTCCATGACAGCATTCTACTAGTTTTGGCTAAGAGCTGGCGTCGGGTTTGCAGTGACAGGCGGATATATTTTCCCCCCAGCTCACATGGATATATTGCCCCCCGTTCACATGGATATATATATATTGCCCCGAGTTCACATGGATATATATTGCCCCCAGCTCACATGGATATATAGTGCCCCCAGCTCACATGGAAATATTTGCCCCAGCTCACATGGGTATATTTGCCCCTGCTCACACATGGGTATATTGCCCCCAGCTCACACATGGGTATATTTGCCCCAGCTCATACATGGGTATATTGTCCCTGCTCATACATAAATATATATTGCCCCAGCTCATACATGGGTATATATTGCCTCCAGCTCATACATGGGAATATATTGCCCCAGCTCATACATGGGAATATATTGCCCCAGCTCATACATGGGAATATATTGCCCCAGCTCATACATGGGAATATATTGCCCCAGCTCATACATGGCTATATATTGCCCCCAGCTCATACATGGCTATATATTGCCCCCCGCTCATACATGGGTATATATTGCCCCAGCTCATACATGGGTATATTGTCCCAGCTCATACATGGATATATATTGCCCCCAGCTCATACATGGATATATATTGCCCCCGCTCATACATGGGTATATATTGCCCCTCGCTCATATATGGGTATATATTGCCCCTCGCTCATACATGGGTATATATTGCCCCCCGCTCATACATGGATATATATTGCCCCCAGCTCATACATGGATATATATTGCCCCCGCTCATACATGGGTATATATTGCCCCTCGCTCATATATGGGTATATATTGCCCCTCGCTCATACATGGGTATATATTGCCCCCCGCTCATACATGGGTATATATTGCCCCAGCTCATACATGGGTATATTGCCCCCCAGCTCATACATGGGTATATATTGCCTCTAGCTCATACATGGGAATATATCGCACAGCTCTCACCGGCCAGGCCCCGTCGGTGTGCTTGTCTCCAGGAGGTGAGCGGCCACTGACATGCAGCTTGGCCACTTGCCGGGAACCACCTGACCAGCCGTGTTCTCACGAGATCACGGCTGGTCAGGTGGTTCCCATCCCAGGTGAGCGGCCAAGCTGCATGTCAGCGGCCGCTCGCCTGGTAGGCAAGTGAGAAGAACGCCGGCGGTGATTTTCGGGGGGGGGAATTGCCCCATTTCCACCCAGGATCCGCCCCTGTCCTGGATGCGTGCACAGCCGACGAGTAGAGGCTGTGTGCTGATCCAGCGTCTGTTCAAAGCGGCGCATCAGGCTTCTGCTGGATGCGTACGCAGCCAACAGAAACCGGATGTGCGGCGACAGACAGAACGATTTTATAGTATAGATTTAACGAACCTGATCACGAAATATCAGGACAGGCAGAGTTGTTTCATATTCTATGTAAGGGTTTTACCCACACGTTATCAGGACAGGCTCTGTCAGGAATGGCACCGGGGTGGCACCACAGGTTCAGGGAGTCTAAGCCCAGGATGCAGGGATGCTCTGAAGGTACCTTGGTTAGGCTGATATTAAGAGATCTGAGGCGTGGTACAATGGGGGTTATCCAGGAGAATAGTCAGCAGGCGATCCTAGGTCGAGGGACTGGTACAGCGGGATAGTCGTTGAAGCAAGCAGGGGTCTGATACATGGTAAGTCTTTAGCAATAGATCAGACATGTTTGCAGGATAGACTTGCAATGCGAAGCCATGGTAGAAAGGCGGGAGTGACTCTTTATTTGCAAGCAGGAGGGTGTGGTGTGTGGTGCTTGTGTTTTACTGTTCAACCCCTCTCCTTGCTGGATTGGAACGGGGGCAGCACTTTACATGTGCTGCCTGAGTAAGGAATGTGATCCTGGTGTGGTCAGCGATGGGGATCCTGACATAGCCCCTCCCTCAAGGCCAAACCCCGTGTGGCCCAGATGTGCTTGTAGGCTGGGTTCAGCTGCAGGAGACACATAGGAAAAAATCCCCTGCACACAATAAGGATCTTGATCTTTAGTAGAGTTTCTGGACTGTGCATCACAAGGTATAGGACCACTCTGGTTGGTGTTGGAAGCGAGGAGGATCGCCCCGCAGCAGGCAGAATTCTGGGTAGAGGGGGCAGCATTAGCTTGGAGATGATTCTTTCTCTGATGCCTCCTTGCCCTTGATTTGGAGGATTTGGCCTGGATGGTTCCACACAAGGAAGGAACCGGAGCCACACTTGGAACAATCTCCTCCATGATGGGTATCTCTTCCTCGTTGCTGGATGTCATAGACGTGGTGAGGGTAGTGCCCAGGAATGCCCCTTCTTGGTCACTCTGTGCAGTCTGCAGCGGTGACTCACCATTTAAATCAATAAAGTCAAGCCCCGTCTCTGAGGATGGATCAAAGGTAGGTGGTACAACTGCAGCAGATGGTGGCATTTTGGCAGTGGCGCTTATTTAACCAGTTGTTTCAGCAGGAAAGCAGAGTTTTTCTGGAGATTCTGGAGGATGTCGGAGAGGGAATCAACCTGGCTTGTCAGGGCAACAACAGTAGAAGTAAGCACTGATATTTATGGGGCCTTGTCAATAACCACACAAGCTGGCATTGAAGCGGGTTTGACATGTACCACTTCATTTGGCAAAGCAGGCATGGATTTGGATTCCTCAAGCGGCTGGGAAGCGCACTTGGATTCATCAGGCTGCAGGGAAGCGCACTTGGATTCATCAGGCTGCAGGGAAGCGCACATGGATTCCTCAGGCTGCAGGGAAGCGCACATGGATTCCTCAGGCTGCAGGGAGGTGCACTGGGGTTCATCAGCGGGCACCTCAGCAGCAGGCCCCTCTGCGTAGGCTTCAGGTTCAACCTCCTCAGCTATCATGAAAGGAGCCAGGCCAGCATTGTCTGTGGAAGCAACATAGGAATCCAGGGAATATTGATGCAGCGGGGTGGTCACCATGGTATATATGGCACTTCTGGTGTTCGCATCTGGTAGTACAAGGTCAAGGAGTTTATCTTTATCCATGTCAGCCCGGCTGGGGTCAGCAGAGATCCTTGGAGACTTGATCTTTCTTTTATTCACCAATGTCCTCTCATAGGTGTCAATGTTGGCTTTTTCGACCACAAAACCATTGGAAGCAACAGTGTACTCTGTTTGAAAGGAGTGGTACTGCTTGGGTAGGTAGCGGGATATGAAGCGGTAGTGCTAATATACCTGGCATAACCACAAGGAGACCCTCGGGAGCACCGTGCTGTCTGTATTGGATTGTTTGGAAGGCACAGAAGGTCTTGGGCTGCCAACCCCTCACTGTCTGACTCCAGGGACTCCCACTCGCCGTCAGACTCTGAGTCCTGTCGAGAGAGACACAGTGAAGGCGGTGGTAGGTCTTCCCAAGGCATGTGGTACTTCCTGGCAGAAGTGGGCATAGCTGGCTCTCTTCTTGCAGACTGTCCGAGGACTGGAGTAGGGGAGGAGATGCAACGGTCTGCAAGGGTGATGGGAGTTGCAGTCAATAGGTGAATAGAGTCCACGATTTGCTTTGCAGCTTTCCTCATCATTAATGCTTCCTCAAATACTTTTAGGTCCTCTCTACCCGAACTTCCCATTTGTTCTGGTCCGAACCCGAATCCCCATGCAAGTCAATGGGGCTGAAAATTCGGTTTTTTAGAGTGCCCTCCAAGAGGGCATACAGTTGTGTTCAAAATGATTCAACCCCCACTGAAATTGAGTGTTTTGGCCAGTTTGACATTGATTTTGATCATTCAGTCATCTTGCTTACAATTAAATCAAAGAGGCACGTGTAGGTCAGACAAATATAACATAACATTTATAATGAAATAAGCACAAATGTCTTTTCTGTGCTCACATCATTATCAGTTTTATTCAACCCCCAAGTGACATTCAATCTAATGTAGAGGATGTGACCACACATAAACAGGACAGGTTAGGAAAGGGCCCCTATTGTTGGGAGGGATAGTGTGATGGTCACCGGCCTTTACTGCTGAGCTTGCAATCAATTTGACCTCCTTACTTGGTGTCTCTGAGCACAAAACCTCCAGAAATTTTAGATTTTCAATGTGTAGATGCGATTTTGGGGATTGTTTTATTATTAGGTTTTATTTGTTTTTGGGGTTGTTTTATTACAGGTTTTTAGTTTTTGGGATTGTTTTATTATCAGGTTTTATTTGTTTTTGGGATTGTTTTATTACAGGTTTTTAGTTTTTGGGATTGTTTTATTATTTAGGATTTATTCGATTTTTGTAATGTTTTATTACTAGGTTTTATTCATTTTAGGGATTGTTTTATTATTAGGCTTTATTTGTTTTTGATATTGTTATATTATTAGGTTTTATTAGATTTCCGTTGGGCCACATTACAATCCTAGCTTTAAAACGCGGGCGGAAGGGAGGAAAAACTGTGCCCGCAGTTTTCCCCCTTGCGCCTGCGGTTTAACGCTGGATTACAATGCAGGTGCAAAAAATGCTGCTTGCAGCCACGAGCATGGGAGGGACTTTTTCCTCCAGTCTTACCCTGCTCCTGCCGGACGGAGGAGGTGGTCAGAGCCGCAGTCCTCGCCGCGGGACAGGATGTGAGTATCTGATTGTTTTTTTATTTTTTTAGGCTGGTGTTAACGGATTCTGCAGAAGCGGAATCCATTAACACCAAGTCTAGGCTCTGGTTAACTTTTCGCTGACCAGAGCCGGACGTTAATCAGCGTTAGGACATTGCAATACCAGCGCTGATTAACACTTTGCGCCGCCCATGTGAAGTATAGGGAGCACAAAGTACAGTAACCTCGCGCTGAAAAGCACAAGCTACCAAACTCAAACGGGTTACCTAACCCGTTTGCGTTTGGATTGTGATATGCGGTAAACACCGCAGCAAACGTTAATGCTCACGCCAGTGAACGTTAACAATAGCGTCAAGAATGTAACGTGGCCCATAATGTTTTATTATTAGGTTTTACTCCTTTTTGTGATTGTTTTATTATTAGGTTTTATTAGATTTTAGGATTGTTTTATTATTAGGTTTTATTCGATTTTCGGATTGTTTTATTATTAGGTTTTATTAGATTTTAGTATTGTTTTATTATTAGGTTTTATTAGATTTTAGGATTGTTTTATTATTAGGTTTTATTAGATTTTAGGATTATTTTATTATAGGTTTTTACATTTTCGGATTGTTTTATAATTAGGTTTTATTAGATGTTTTTAATGATTTATTATTACGCTTTGTTTTGGGGTTTGTTCTAGAATTAAGTTTTATTGGTTTAAAGGATTGTTTTATTATAGGTTTTTAGTTTTTGGGATTGTTTTATTAATAGGTTTTACTCGTTTTTTTGGTTTTGTTTTCTATTAGGTTTTATTTGATTTTCAGGAGTCATTATTAGTCTTTATTAGTTGTGATTAGTCATTTATTATCAACTTGCATTAGTTTTTTGAAAAACATATATTTTTAGGTTTTATAATATTTTGAAAAAAGGAAAAGAGTGTGAATCTAGTGCTCTTCTTAATAAAAGTATGTTAGGACGCACTCTATATGGGTCGGTGCTGCAAGCCAGAAGGCGTGTGTTTACAACCTCAGAAACACTATCAAATGGAAAATAGAAAAACATTTCCAGGCGCACCTTGCTCAATATAACACTGTTTCGACACTGGATATTGATAATAAATGTTAGAAATAGAGCAATGATAACCAATAAAATAGAACAGCGTACTATGCAATAAAACAGGTGTAGCTTTAGGGATACTTATATTTAAGTTGTATTTTTTTCTCTCAGCGTGGAATCCTACGATATGGTCTTCATGATATCCCAGAGAAAGGGAGGGGGGCTTCGTGCCCAGCGTGGTAAAAAACAAACGGGAGACCAGTAAGTATATGAAATTAATTTTAAATTTGTTAATGAACAAGCCGAACTTCAGCTGATAAAACAATAAAAATGGATCTAAATAATAAAGGTCAATAAAGGATTAACAAAAACGCGTTTCACCATCAGGCTTCATCAGTTGTAATCCTTTCAGAAAAGGGCAGACTGTGCAAATAGCAAAAGAAGTTTGGACTTTTTTTTGCTATTTTCACAGACTGCCCTTTTCTGAAAGGATTACTACTGATGAAGCCTGATGGCGAAACATGTTTTTGTTAATCCTTTATTGACCTTTATTATTTATATCCATTTTTATTGTTTTATCAGCTGAAGTTCAGCTTGTTCATTAATAAATTTAAAATTTATTTTATATACTTGCTGCTCTGCCGTTTGTTTTTTACCACGCTGGGCACGAAGCCCCCCTCCCTTTCTCTCATATATCTCATACCAGTTGCAATGCATTTACCTAATGGAATGGGTTAAGGGGCATTACCATCCCATATCAGTTGTCCAGGGATAAATTCAATGTTTAGATGAGGATAAGCCATCATTAGCCAATATATTCCTAAATTACTTACTAAGGTATTTTGCAAACTGTGACGTCCAGGGTCCCGGGCGGCAGGCAGGGGGACCCTTGGGGGAGCCTGGTCGGGTGCCAGGAGTTCCAGCGTGTGTGCAAGCAATCAGGGGGCCGGGCTCACCCTGATGATGCGGCGTCACCGAGCTTCAAAGGATGAGCGCACACAGTGAGCCTTTGCCTTGTTGTGGACTTTCTTTCTCGCATCGCTGCTTTAGAAATTAGTTTGTTGACCTGTTGCTAACCCTGCTGTTCTGAGAACCCGAATTGTTGCCGACTTCTGCCTGTTTAATGACCATTCTCTCTCTTACTCCCTGTCTGTACTGTTGCCCCCTGGTGCTGTGTGTGTGAGCCACCCGTTCCTGCCATACATATACTGTTGCTCAGTACAAAGTGTCCTTGCGCTGCTTGCAAGGTTCTGCCTATAGAACTACCCTTGCTCTGTGTTCCTGCCTGGTTATCCACTGCCTGTCATTCAAGGTGTGTGTGTTGCATATCTCTGTCATATACTGTTGCGCAGTACAAAGTATCCCTACGCTGCTTGCAAGGTTCTGTCTATACAACCACCCTTGCTCTGTGTTCCTGCCTGATTATCCGCTGCCTGTCATTCAAGGTGTGTGCTGCATATCTCTGTTGTATACTGTTGTGCAGTATACTCTTTTTCAGTGTTGCCCGTTTTCCCTGGCCTCTGTGGCTGCTAGAGGTTAGGGTTAGCGGTCCCGACCATTTCTAAGGATCGGAGGGCTAGAGGTCTGTTGCCAGTAATCCTACCAGGTCTGTCCCGGGAAATGTCAGACAAACCCACAGCGAAAAAAAGTCTCCTACATTGGCAGAGTTATCATCCGCCATCCCTTAAGTCCAGCAAACCAACTGGCCAATATCTTAGACTAAGGAGAAACTGTTCAACACTGATGGAGTTCAAATTACAAGCAAATGATTTGAGGAAAAGGTTCCGTGAGAAGGGATATCCTCAAAGAGTACTTAAGCGTGCGTATCACAAAGCCCTTATGCAGGATAGAGAACAACTTTTAGACTCAAGAAAAACTAACACAGACAATTCCCAAATTAGGCTTATAGTGAATTATGACGAAGCCAATGTAAAAATAAAGGAGATTCTGAGAATTTATTGGCCTATACTTAGACTAGATCCTGATCCGGCAAATGTTATTTCTCCTATAGCCTCATATACCACCAGGAGGGCTGCGAATCTCCGCACAAATTTATGTCCAATCAATTAAAACCAAGAAATGAGAAGATTAGGTCTAACTGGCTAGTGTCAACAAAAAGTGGCATAATTAAGTGTGGGAGTTGTGTTGCGTGTAATTATATAGCAAACCCCTCAAGTTCGTTTCAAGACACTTCCAAACAAGAAGTATTCAAAGCAAGAACCCGCTTTTCATGTAACTCAAAGGGTTTGGTTTACTTGATGACATGTTCATGTGGGAAAGAGTATGTAGGGAAGACCATCAGGCCATTTAAAACAAGAATCATGGAGCACGTACGTTCAGTAAGATATTTAAGAGACATTCCGGTCTCAAGACTTCTGAGAATCCATCAAGACAATTGTTCAGATGGGATTAGATTTATGGGGATCGAACAAGTCTCCCTGGGACCAAGAGGTGGGAATCTGGATGAAAAACTGTTGCAGCGTGAAGCATATTGGATCTATCGCCTAAGGACATTATATCCTAGAGGCTCGAATGAAGGCTTTAATTCTTCATCTTTTTTAGAAAAATTAACTGAATATATTTTTATTTTCTTCAATTGAGGTATATTGATAATTAAAACTGACAGATATATAAAATCAATGTGGAAGGATAAAAAATAAGTTTAACCTCAGTCCTGAGTAATATAACAATCAAGGATCCTGTAGATATTCTCCTGCGAAGATCGAACATAAACAGTCATTTTTACTGTGAGGTACGAAATACTCTGAACGATAAACATTCTCTATGTTGACTCTGGGGCACCTTTAACTCCGTGTTCTTAATAGTCTCAAAAAACATTTAATTACACTGTGGCACCTCCCCATGTGCCTGTGGCCCTGAAACATGTATAGCCTTACGGGATATGTCACACTCCCTTCTTCCCTTTCCCCTTTACACTGGGGTTATATTTATATATTACATATATTTCAAGGTCTAGGAGTCAATGTCATAGCCCCCTATTTATGAGACCACTTATAACAAGGTGGTTCACAACAACATGGTAGTTTAATCGGTCTTTAAGGGGTTAATAGAGAGAGGATAATGTATTGATTGTGTGGAGGTTTTACATATGCCGTTTAATCTATATGTTTTTCTTAGAGCTTATTACTTATATTTTAGGCTCTTTTTTGAATGTTAGATTTCGGGTTTTATGTTGTCTGATTTATCAGCATGGAGGGAGTTAATATCCAGCAGTCAATTAAATGAGTAGTAATTCCTCTATGTGGCAGTTAAGGAGGTAATCTAAACATAATTGGCTCATAACCTGCCCCTGATTACTAATCAAGGATGCTTTAAATAAAGGTTCTGCAACTAGTATGTTTAATTTCATTTTATGTGGGTGACTGAATGAGTATGTGTGAACACTCTTACTCCTGACGTTGCTGTATAATTTAAGCGAAACGCGTTGAATAATGTGTTTTCGAGCTACTTTTCTGATGTCTCTTTGATCTCATTTATATGGAGCCATGCAGAGAATTTTTATTTTTATTTATTTTTTAACACTTTTTTTTCACCTATTGCTGTGTAGCCAATTCTCCTGTGAGTAATGCATTTTCAAGCAGTGATTTTGATGTGGAATTGATTTCCATGATATGGAGCTTTGCTGTGAATCTCTATTGTTAGAATATTGCTATCTAGACAATTTCTGTATAGCCAAACCTTTTAGTATATAGGTACTTAGAGGCTCTGTCCTTTGCTATCATACGGACCCTCGAAGGTTCACTCCCTCTTATATAGCTGGGGGGTTAACTGGGAAAGTATGAAGGGCACAGCAAAAGCTGCCATAATAATATATGTTCAGATATTTGAGTGATACTGTTTGGAGGAATTTATTGTATGCTCCTTTTTTTTTTAAATTTAAAGTTTTTTATTTTGAAATAAGTCAGCATTACATCATACTGTAAAATAATGGATGACCTCGCAGGGCCAAACAAGAAGACATAACAAGCAACGGAAACCACACATGGCCAAAAAAGTGTCATCGTAAAAACAGCGAATCGAAAAAATCTAAGGATAGCAATATGTTAGCAGAAAACATCCCCTAGACGGGGGGTCTCATCAAGGTGGGAAATCAAACATATATAAATGCAGCCACTTAAGGCCGGCCAAGGTAACTACGGTCAGCTGGTCAAAAAACATGCGTCGCAAAGAAGGACAGGGCGGTAAAAATAAGTAAAAAGGCAGAAACCACATTGTATGCTCCTTTATCAAAATTTATATGTACTCATTATATGCGATAAACTGCAGGTAGGAATTGTGGTAAGAAACAATTCTTATGCTTAAACAAATGAACAGCGAATATATCCTGGTTACCTCGATAGCGTTAATGGCTTCTGTGTGTAATGACTGTCACAGCCGATGAAATGTCAGACTTTCAGACTTTCCCCTAACTTCTCTTCCTTCAAACGCTCCCTTAAAACATTCCTATTTAGGGAAGCCGACCCCCCGACTCACTGACGCAACCATCAATCACTCTCACCTTACAGTCCTCTCCTCCTGTTTCCAACCCCAACCCTCCCAGATTGTGAGTTCCTACGGGAATAGGGCCCTCATCTCCACCTGTACTGTTTGTCAAATGTTGTTCAATGTATTGTAACCCTGTCTATACTGTGCTTATTGTACAGCGCTGCGGAATATGCTGGCGCTTTATAAATAAAGAATAATAATAATAATAATAAAATGTGAATGAGATCGTATGCATGACTTAGATTTTCTAATCTGTTGTATTAAAGTGCAGTTTATCAGGGTAAGTTTGCTATTGTGCACATAACCTGTATCTTATTTATACACTTCTGTATAGGCAGAAATAATTTGTATCTAAGCATAGCCAGGTACTGAGCTTAACTCTGCTTTTGTATAATAGCTTCAAGAGAGTTTATGTGGCTTATGTTTGATTGTGAGTGTTTTCAACTGTGACTAGGCATGAGCCGAACACCCCCGAGTTCGGTTCGCATTCAAACTCGAACAATTTTGAAAGTTCAAGTTCGAACGCGAACACGAACCGAACTCAATGCAAGTCAGTGGAGTCAAAAGTTCGGTTTTTAGAGTGTCCTCCAAGAGGGCATATATGCAAGATATTTGCCATAAAAGGTGTATGGGGGTCTGGGTAGTGCCCCGGGGGGACAGGAAACAAGGACAAAAAGTTTTAAAAAAACGTTTTTAAAGGAACAGTGAGTTTTCCATTAAAAATAAAAACGAAAAATTCCTTCAAATATCGTGCCTAGGAGGTCCCCATAACCTGCCCGTGAAGTGGCGGATTTGTAGGATGTATAGAAACATTTAAAAACGAAAAAATTACGTTTCTAATGACGGTAAATGCTTTTTCTTTAATCTAATTGAGATTGGCAAGCCTTCTAAGTGAAGTCTTCAAAGTGAACTCTTAGAGGAGATCTTCTGGTGAGTGATTTTGATTTTTGTTTCAAACAGATCTTTTCTATTCATTTTAAGGTTTTAAGTTAGGTCTGGTGAGTAAATTAGGTTAGGCTGGTGACTCATTTTCATACTGATTAGCATACAATTGGAATCAATTGGGTGGTATTTGCAAAGAGGTTTAGCTTGTCCACTCCTTGCTGGGGGAGGTGGCTATATAAAGCTTGTGAAATATTAGCTTGGTCTAATTGAGCTTGGAAAGCCTTCTAAGTGAAGTCTTAGAGCAGATCTTCTGGAGATACTCTGGAGGTAGTCTGAGGTTTGACAGGAGGTAGAAATCCTACAAAAAGGTAAGATTTGCTGGTTTTAAATCCATTCTTTTATAATGGCAGGCTTGGTCCAGTGTAAGAGCTGTCATGCGTTTGTTTTTAGATAAAAAAAATTGGAGGTTTGGAGTGTGCCTGATATGTAGGCAGTTCTCTTTATTGCAGCAGGAAATTGCCTGTTTGAAGTCTGAGATTTGTAAATTAACTGTTAGACAAACTCAGGCTATGACTGTTACAAAGTCACTGCCACAGAGGCCTCCTAGGAGTGGCAGATGGACTACTGTAGGATCTGGTAGACTTAGCGTTGTAGATAGAAAGCATGTCCCACAATCTGTGGCTCTTCTTAATTCTTTTGAGGCACTTTCAGAGTGTAGTGGTAAAACGGATGCAGGCTCAGACACCATAGTTGAGGAACCACCATCCACTATGCCTAAGGTATGCAGCACTGCAACCAAGGACAAAAATGAAAAGGTGGGACTTGATAGAAGGCAATTGTTGCTGGGTGATTCTATCATAAGAGGTGTTGAGCTGGAGAGTAGTGGTTTGGTGAGATGTCTTCCTGGGGCTACTGCTCGTAGAGACAGGAGACGTATTCTCAATATTGTCAAAGAAGCAAAGCAGCAAGGGGAAGTGGATGTTCTAGTCCATCTAGGGACAAATGACTTGGCTAGCAATGAGGTTTCTGAGATTAAGGAAGATTTTTGTGTTCTTGGAGGTGAAATACAGCAGATTGCGTCCACTGTGTCATTCTCTGAAGTTTTGCCTGTGCATAACATTCAAGATAGGCAGATGCGCAATAGGGAATTCAATTTGTGGCTTCGGGAATGGTGTCGGGAGCAAGGATTTGGCTTTGTGTCCCATGATAGCTCTAATTGGAGCAGAAAGGAACTGTATAAAAAAGATGGTTTGCATCTTACTCATAGGGGAACATATGTTCTCAGTGAGAAGTTCAAAGGTTTCACAAAGAAATATTTAAACTAGGAGGGGGGACAAAAGGGTAAACAATCTGCCCGATTGTCCCCCAAAACTAAATCGGAGGGTGCAAGCAACATGCAAGGTAAAAAATGACAAGCTCAGAGTCGTGTCTATAAATGCTCGCAGTTTAGTCAATAAAATCAATGAACTGGAGGCAATGATGGCAGCTGAAAAAGTAGATTTAGTGGCGGTTACTGAGACATGGTTCACTGAGAAAAATAACTGGGACATACAAATACCGGGGTACTCTTTATATAGAAAAGACAGAGAAGGTAGGAAAGGATGAGGAGTGGCCCTGTATGTGAAAAACAACATAAAAACGAACCAAATAAAAGTGAGCGAGGTGAACATAGAGTCAGTTTGGGTTACGCTAACATTTGGCAATCATACAGTAGCTCGTGTAGGTGTGATCTATAGACCCCCTGGACAAGTAGAAGAGCTAGATAATCTGCTGCTTGAGGAAATAGCCAAAATGGCAATGAAGGGGGAAGTTATTATCATGGGGGACTTTAATCTTCCTGATGTGAACTGGAAAACCAAAATAGCTGGGTGCACCAGGAGTACAAATATTCTAAACTCCTTACTGGGATTATCTCTAACACAAGTAGTTGAGGAGCCGACCCGTAAAGAGGCCATATTGGATTTAATACTCACAAATGGAGGTTTGGTATCGGACGTTGTTGTAGGTGAAAATTTGGGATCTAGTGATCACCAATCACTATGGTTTAATATAAGAACAGGGATGGAGCCGCACCACACAAAAACAAACGTTTTAGACTTTAAAAAAACAGATTTTTCTAAAATGAGATTTTGTGTGAATGAGTCATTATCAGACTGGAGGAGTTTAAAGGGAGTCCAGGAGAAATGGGATTATTTAAAGGAAGCATTATTGAAGGCCACAGGAAATTGCATTCGGCTTGTTAGCAAAAACAAAAAAGGGAAGAAACCACTGTGGTACTCTGCAGAAGTGGCCAAAATAGTGAAGAACAAGAAGATAGCATTCAATAATTATAAAAAAACTCAGCGTGAAGAGGATAGGCAAACCTATAAGATTAGGCAGAAAGAGGCAAAGCAATTTATAAGAGCTTCCAAAGCACACGCAGAAGAGAAAATAGCTCAGTCAGTAAAACAGGGGGACAAAACATTTTTTAGATACATAAACGAGAAAAGAAAAGTAAAACAAGGATTAGTTAGATTAAAAACAAAGGAAGGAAGGTATGTAGAAGAGGATAAAAGTCTCGCTGACTGCCTCAATGAATATTTTTGTTCAGTCTTTGCAGAAGAATAGGAAGGAAAGGGACCTCAGTTAGGAGAGAACACTAAAGAGACATTTACATATCAGTTTACAGAGGAGGAGGTTCTACAGCAGCTGTCTAAAGTAAAGACAAATAAGTCAATGGGGCCTGATGGGATCCATCCTAAATTATTAAAAGAGCTCAGTGATGTAATAGCAAAACCGTTAACAGATTTATTTAACCAATCCTTGTTAACGGGAGTCGTCCCAGAAGACTGGAAATTAGCAAATGTTGTGCCCATTTACAAGAAGGGTAGTAGGGAGGAATCGGGGAACTATAGGCCAGTTAGTCTTACGTCAGTAGTGGGGAAATTAATGGAAACCATGTTAAAGGAAAGGATTGTTGAACATCTAAAAACACATAGATTACAGGATCAGAAACAACATGGGTTTACCTCAGGGAGATCATGCCAAACTAATCTTATTGATTTTTTTGATTGGGTAACAAAAATAATAGACACAGGTGGTGCAGTAGACATTGCTTATTTAGATTTCAGTAAGGCTTTTGATACTGTTCCGCATAGAAGGCTTATCAATAAATTGCAATCTTTGAGCTTGGATTCCAATATTGTTGAATGGATTAGGCAGTGGCTGAGTGACAGACAACAGAGGGTTGTGGTAAATGGAGTTTATTCGGCGCAAGGTCTTGTTACCAGTGGGGTACCTCAGGGGTCAGTACTTGGACCCATTCTCTTTAATATTTTTATTAGTGATATTGCAGAAGGTATTAATGGAAAAGTATGTCTTTTTGCTGATGACACAAAAATTTGCAACAGGGTTGACGTTCCTGGAGGGATCAGCCAAATGACAAATGATTTAGGTAAACTAAAAAAATGGTCGGAGTTGTGGCAATTGAGTTTTAATGTGGATAAGTGCAAGATAATGCACCTGGGACGTAAAAACCCAAGGGCTGAATATAGAATATTTGATACAGTCCTAACCTCAACATCTGAGGAAAGGGATTTAGGGGTCATTATTTCAGAGGATCTAAAGGGTAAGTAGTCAATGTAATAGAGCAGCAGGAAATGCTAGCAGAATGCTTGGTTGTGTAGGGAGAGGTATTAGCAGTAGGAAAAGGGAAGTGCTCATGCCACTGTACAGAGCACTGGTGAGACCTCACTTGGAGTACTGTGTGCAGTACTGGAGACCGTATCTCCAGAAGGATATAGACATCTTAGAGAGAGTTCAGAGAAGGGCTACTAAAATGGTGTACGGCTTGAAGGAGAAAAGTTACCAAGAAAGGCTTAATGATCTTAACATGTACAGCTTGGAAAAAAGAGGAGATATGATAGAAACATTTAAATACGTAAAGGGAATCCACAAGGTAGAGGAAGGGAGTATATTTAAAAGGAAACAAAATAGCAAAACAAGAGGACATAGTCTTAGATTAGAGGGGCAAAGGTTTAAAAGTAACATCAGGAAGCATTATTTTACTGAGCGGGTGATGGATACATGGAACAGCCTTCCAGTAGACGTGGTAGAGGCCAAAACAGTAATTGAATTTAAGCAAGCATGGGATAGGCATAAGGCTATCCTAAACAAAAGATAAATCCAGGTCAAGTATCCATGTAATTAGGCAGACTAGATGGGCCGAAAGGTTCTTATCTGCCGACATTTTTCTATGATTCTATGTTTCTATTCATAAACAACTGCTTGGGGCGGCAGCCTGTATGAAAAGACATTTTAGGACGCGCAGAAAAAGTTTAGTGGTTTTTTGGGCTAAATTATTGTGAAACTTATGCAGGCTTTGGATGAAAGTAACAATAGGTGCTTTAAAATTGGGCCATTAGTGTCGGCAACAGTGCCGTCACACTGTAACCCCTCTGTGGTATTGTGGAAGAGTGTGCAGGGGTGGACCATGCTGTCCTATATTAAAAAGATAAGAATCTGGTAAAGGCATCAGTGCAGCCAAATATTGTGCCTTTGGTGCCAGGCCAGCAAGTGCTATAATACAGTAACCCCTCTGTGGTATTGTGGAAGAGGTCAGTGGTGGAGGTTTTGTGAATGCAGAAGACATCCCCGATCTATTCCATTACGTCAGCATCAGGGGATTGATAGCTGCTGATCCAGAACTGATTCATTTTTATAAATGTCAGCCGGTCTACAGAGTCGGTGGACATACGCACTCATCAGCCACTGCGCGGGGGGGGGACAAGTTGACCTGAACCTGTCCTTGTACCATACTCACACAGGTACTCGTTGATGGCCCTCTGCTGCTTGTGCAGATGCTGCAGAATTGCTAATGTCGAGTTCCACCTGGTGGGCATGTCACAGATCAGACGGTTTGTGGGAAGGTGGACTTCTCTTTGAATTTCTGCCAGGCAAACGCTTGCTAGGAATGACCGTCTGAAGTGGCTGCAGACTTTTCTTTCCTCGCTGAGAAGCTCTGCCAGCCCTGGGTACTTGGTTAGGAAACGCTGTACCACTAGATTTAGGACGTGTGCCAGGCATGGTACATGCATCAATTTACCCTTGCGTAGGGCAGAGAGAAGGTTGCTGCCATTATCACAGACGATGATTCCCAGCTGAAGCTGGCGTGGTGTTATCCATCTCTGCACCTGCCCCTGCAGAGCTGACAGAATTTCTGGCCCGGTGTGGCTCCTGTCCCCTAAACAAACCAGCTCAAGCACAGTAAGGCATCTTTTTTCTTGAGCCATTGCGTAGCCCCTGTCAGGCGTCTGTTTAACTGCCACTTCGCCAGAGAAATAGAAGTAGGAGGAGGAGGAAGAGGGAGAGGTGGTGGAGGAGCAGACAGACCTCATACAAGCAGCTTTCTGGAGGTGTGGTGGATGAACAAGCTCCAGCACAGAGCCCCATTTTGGATCCCTCCCAGCTGCAATCAGAGTTACCCAGTGTGCCGTGAAGGAAATGTAATGGCCCTGTCCATGCTTGCTGGACCACGTGTCTAAAGTCACATGCACCTTGCTGCTGACTGCTTTTTCCCAATGACTCGATAACATTGTCTTCCACATGCTGGTATAGTGCTGGAATGGCCTTCTGTAAAAATTAATGGCGTTTTGGAACATGCCACTGTGGTACAGCACATTCAGCAAATTCACGAAGGGAGCAGAGTCCACCAGCTGGAAAGGCAGCAGCTGCAATGCGAGTAATTTTGCAAAGCTGTCATTTAGACGCTGTGCTTGGGGATAGTTGAGACTATATTTTTTCATATGCTGCAGCAGCTGGGGCAACATAATCTGACAGTGTAAATCTTCAGCTGATGGGATGCTGTCACATTGTGAGTAGGGATCTGTTCGGTTCGGAGTTCGCATCGAACATAGCCTGTTCGCATGTTCGAGAACTACAAACATTTCCGCGTGTTCGCCCACAATGCACAACAATGGACCACAATGCACTTTTCCACTTGCCTGAAGCTTGTAATTGGCTACAGCCTTGCACCTGACCACAGGACAGGTTCAAGACTATGCCAATCATGCCTCAGATTCCTGATTGGGCAAATTTTGCCCAATCATGGGCTCACAGAGCTACGTCCCACAGCACACTATATAAGGCTTCACACAGCGCTTCTGCACGTGTTTGAGAGGAGATTTGAGAGGAGATTGATCTTGTGTGTGTGTGTTCTTACTGCCAGTCTGCCACCAGCTACTGAAGGGTCTCATCTACTGGGGGGGTCTTATTTCTACCAAATATCTGGGAATTGTTGTAATCTTTGTGTTCTCACTCCCAGCAACTATTTTGGGGGCTCAGTAATTTCTACAAAATATTTGTGAATTGAGGTAATCTGAGGCAATCTTTGTGTTCTCACTCCCAGCAACTATTTTGGGGGCTCAGTAATTTCTACAAAATATTTGTGAATTGAGGTGATCTGTGTCTTGTCACTGCCAGTGCCATGCAGTATTGTGGGGGTCAGTAATTTCTACAAAATATTTGGGAATTGAGGTGATCTGTGTCTTGTCACTGCCACGTAGTATTTTGGGGGTCAGTAATTTCTACAAAATATTTGGGAATTGAGGTGATCTGTGTCTTGTCACTGCCACGCAGTATTTTGGGGGTCAGTAATTTCTACAAAATATTTGGGAATTGAGGTGATCTGTATCTTGTCACTGCCACCAGCAACTATTTTGGGGGTCAGTAAATTCTACAATATATTTGGGAATTGAGGTAATATGTGTCTTGTCACTGCCACCCAGTATATTGGGGGTCAGTAATTTCTACAAAATATTTGGGAATTGTTATAATCCGTGTGTTCTCTCTGGCTGCCACCCATCATTGGGCTCACTGATTAACAGGAGGTTTCTGAGATTTGTAATCTGTGTCTTCTCACTGTTGCCAGCAATCAGGGGGTCCTTTCAGGGGGTCTCACTGACTTGTAGCAGATTTCTGCAAATTGTAATTTGTGTCTTGTCACTGCCACCCATCAGGGGGGTCTCACTGATTTATAGGAGGTATCTGGGAATTTAAATCTGTGTCTTGTCACTGGCTGCCAGCTATCAGGGTGTCTCACTGAGTTATACCAGAGTTGAATCAGAGTTCTGTATATATTTAATCTATATATCACTCACCATGTCAGAAAGACCAAAAAGGACAGGCAGACGCTCCCAGACACAGATAAGAGGGCAAGCAGCCTCTGTGTCGGGAGGCTGTGCCTCTGGTCGTGGTGGACGTGGTGCATCCTCTGCAGGGGCAAGCTTGTCCTTTCTAACTGGTGCTGGCTGTCTTAAGCAGCTGCAACATACAGAGGATTTGGTGGATTGGCTAACCAGGCCATCCTCATCCTCCGAGTCCTCTGCCAGCCAGGCTTCTAGTGCTTTACAGTCCACCTCAGCTGCCAAATCATCTAATGCAGCCTCCATGTCCAAAGTTACTGCTGCCGTAGCCTCACTATCACACACAGAGCAGTCAGCTGAATTGTTTGACTACAATGACAGTGACATGCTGCTTTAGGATGCGCAGCAAGTACAGTGCTCTGATTCAATTTCCGAGGTTGAAAGGGAGTATAATCAACCTAGAGGAAGGGGGTGCCAGTGATGACACACAAATAACTGGCACTCATGTTGCCTCAGCAGCTGCAGCATACTGCCAAATTGGCTCCAGTGACAAGGAGATAGGGGGTGATGATTAGGGTTGAGCTGTTCGGTTCGGAGTTCCCATCGAACATAGCCTGTTCGCATGTTCGCAAACTACGAACATTTCCGCGTGTTCGCCCACAATGCACCACAATGGACCACAATGCACTTTTCCACTGGCCTGAAGCTTGTAATTGGCTACAGCCTTGCACCTGACCACAGGTCAGGTGCAAGACAGGTTCAAGACTATGCCAGTCACGGCTCAGAGTCCTTATTGGGCAAATTTTGCCCAATCATGGGCTCACAGAGCTAAATCCCGCAGCATACTATATAAGGTTTCACACAGCGCTTCAGCACGTGTTTGAGAGGAGATTTCAGAAGAGATTGTTGTTGTGTTAGTGTGTGTTCTTTCTGCCAGTCTGCCACCTTCTACTGGGGGGGTCTCATCTACTGGGGGGGTCTCATTTCTACCAAATATCTGGGAATCGTTGTAATCTTTGTATTCTCTCACTCCCAGCAACTATTTTAGGGGCTCAGTAATTTCTACAATATATTTGTGAATTGAGGTAATCTGAGGTAATCTGCCAGCCAGAATTTTGGGGGCTGAGTAATTTCTACAAATTATTTGTGAATTGAGGTAATCTGAGGTAATCTGCCAGCCAGAATTTTGGGGGCTCAGTAATTTCTACAAAATATTTGTTAATTGAGGTAATCTGCCAGCCAGAATTTTGGAAGCTCAGTAATTTCTACAAAATATTTGTGAATTGAGGTAATCTGAGGTAATCTGCCACGCCGAATTTTGGGGGCTCAGTAATTTCTACAAAATATTTGGGAATTGAGGTAATCTGTATCTTGTCACTGCCACCCATCAGGGGGTCCCACATACTTCTGGCAGATTTCTGTGAATTGTAATCTGTGTCTGGTCACTGCCACCCATCAGGGGGTCTCACTGATTTATAGGAGGTTTCTGGGAATTGTAACCTATCAGGGTGTCTCACTGAGTTATACGAGAGTTCTGGAAATCTTTAATCTTTATACCAGAGTTGAATCAGAGTTCTGTATATATTAATCTATATATCACTCACTATTTCAGAAAGACCAAAAAGGACAGGCAGATGCTCCCAGACACAGATAAGAGGGCAAGCAGCCCCAGTGTCAGGAGGCTGTGCCTCTGGCCGTGGTGCATCCTCTGTAGGGGCACGCTTGTCCTTTCTAACTGGTGCTGGCCGTCTTAAGTAGCAGCAACATAAAGAGGATTTGGTGGATTGTCTAACCAGGCCATCCTCATCCTCCAAGTCCTCTGCCAGCCAGGCTTGTAGTGCTTTACAGTCCACCTCAGCTGCCAAAACATCTAATGCAGCCCCCATATCCACAGCTACTCCTGCCGTAGCCTCACTATCACACACGGAGGAGTCAGCTGAATTGTTTGACTACAATGACAGTGACATGCCGCTAGAGGATGCGCAGCAAGTACAGTGCTCTGATTCAATCTCTGAGGTTGAGGAAGGGAGTATAATCAACCTAGAGGAAGGGGGTGCCAGTGATGACACCCAAATAACTGGCACTCATGTTGCCCCAGCAGCTGCAGCATACTACCAAGTTGTGTTCCATGTACAACAAAAATGAGGTTTTTGTTTGTTTCAATGGCCATTGCAACATAAGCCCACGTTTTGGTGTTTGGTGCGTGTATAAATAAAAGCCACCATCTTTGCCTCTCCTTGGCTGAAAAGCAGCTGGAGGGGCTTGGAGCTGTTCAGTAGAGCGGCCTTTTGGTTACAATTGCTAGGTACCCACTCTAAAGAGGTGCCTTGAAGTGGCGAGTGGGCTTACGTTGCAATGGCCATTGAAACAAACAAAACCTAATTTTTGTTGTACATGGAACATATAGAAACGAGCGCAGATGACACTCTTTTTCCTTGGTATGTTTTATACATTGACTGGACTGTTACTCCTGGCAGTTGCTGCCGCTACGGTGAGTATGGGCGCAACGCCATTTTTTCTGTATTTATGTATATCATGCTTGTAACTAGACATGTGCATTAGTTTTAGTACTAAAACGATTTAGTCAGAATTTTGGGATAATTTAGTTTTAGTATGACTCAAAAGAAACGAAACTGCTCAGTACAAAAAATGAAAGAAACTAAAATAAAATGCACTACATTTTAGTTTCAGTCCTTTTTGTGATATTACATTGATGAGTGAAGGAGACCAGCAATGAAGAGCACAACATCGCAACATCCGAAGTTCTGCACCCTCCACATGCCAATGCAGTAGGATGTTCTATACAGAGAGGGGCATTAATTAATACAGGAGGATGTTCTATACATTATACAGAGAGGGGTATTAATGCAGGAGGATGTTATATACATTATACAGAGAAAGGTATAAATTGAGGAGGATATTCTATACAGAGAGGGACATTAATTAATTCAGGAGGATGTTCTATATATTATAAAGAGAGGGGTATTAATTAATGCAGGCAAATGTTGTATACATTATACAGAGAGGGGTATTAATTAATGCAGGAGGATGTTCTAAACATTATACAGAGAGGATCCTTTTTTTTCAGCCCTTTAAAACCAGTGGCTGTGAGCACTGAGATCGGCTTCTTGTTACATTATCTCTCAGTACAATGTATCAGGCTCAGTTGTTACAGTAACTGACTGTAACAGCGCTCAGAGTTTCAGTAAAACAAGTAAATAATATTGTTCTAACCTCTTATATATAAAAATATTATTTACTAGTTTTACTGAAACTCTGAGCGCTGTGATGAGCAGCAGTCAGTTACTGTAACAGCTTTGCCTGACACGGGGCAGTATTACAATGTTGGTGCTAACTTAACCAGAGCTGTTGTAAACTGAAAACCTCCATAGGCTATAATGGCTCTGGGAAGTTTACAACAGCTCTGGTTAAGTTAGCACCAACGATGTAATATGGCCCACATTGTGCTGAGAGTGAGAGATACTGTAACAAGCAGCGATCACAGCCCTCTGAGGAGCCACTACAATAGTAATTGTATCCATTGGTTTTCGGATGAGTGAAATTAGTTTTCATACTAAAGAACTGAAAACGAATTTCTTTAGTAACTAAATAAATTGCATTTTAGGACTAATCCATTAGTTCAAAACGAAATTTTGTGCTGTGCACATGTCTACTTGTAACACCAGTCCATCGTTCTGCAGCTGTTCCTCTTTCCATGTTTTTGTTTTTGATCCCAAATGGGAAGTGTTTGGTGCGTGTATAAATAAAAGCCACCATCTTTGCCTCTCCTTGGCTGAAAAGCAGCTGGAGGGGCTTGGAGCTGCTCAGTAGAGTGGCCTTTTGGTTACAATTGTTAGGTACCCACTCAAAAGAGGTGCCTTGAAGTGGCGAGTGGGCTTACGTTGCAATGGCCATTGAAACAAACAAAAACCTAATTTTTGTTGTACATGGAACACATAGAAACGAGCGCAGATGACACTCTTTTTCCTTGGTATGTTTTATACATTGACTGGGCTGTTACTCCTGGCAGTTGCTGCCGCTCTGGTGAGTATGGGCGCGACACCATTTTTTCTGTATTTATATACTACCAAGTTGGCTCCAGTGACGAGGAGATAGGGGGTGATGATAATGATGATGAGGTCACTGACTCCACCTGGGTGCCTGATCGAACAGAGAAGTCAAGTGAGGAGGAGGAGGCACAACAAACACGATGCACAACATCCTCTATGACCAACCGTAGCACTAGCCAATCCAAGGCATCAGATGTCAGAGCTGCTCAGGTGCAGAGCGCTGTTGTCTCAAAACACACATCCAGGAACTCTGCTGTCTGGGAGTTCTTTAAGAAATGTGCAGCAGACCCCACCGTTGCTATTTGTAATCTATGTCAGATGAGGCTCAAGCGTGGGAAAGACACCGGACGCTTGGGTACTACGTGCTTGAGGCGACATATGACCACCTGCCACACATCCCGTTGGTGTAAAACTTTGTGTAGGTCCTCCTCCTCCTCATCTGTCTCTACCCCCACTGTATGTCCTGCCATGTCATTGCCTACAACCTCCACTGACAGGGATGATGCTACAGTAATGGATGGACCAGCTCCTTCCTCACAATGTGACAGCATTCCATCAGCTGAAGATTTATGCAGTCAGATTATGTTGCCCCAGCTGCTGCAGCGTAAAAAAAATATAGTCCCGACTATCCCCAAGCACAGCGTCTAAATGCCAGCTAAGCAAAATTACTCGAATTGAAGCTGCTGCCTTTCCAGCTGGTGGACTCTGCTCCCTTCCGTGAATTTGCTGAATGTGCTGTACCACAGTGGCAGGTTCCAAAACGCCATTACTTTTCACGGAAGGTCATTCCAGCACTATACCATCATGTGGGAGACAATGTTATCGAGTCATTGGGAAAGGCAGTCACCAGCAAAGTGCATGTGACTTTAGACACGTGGTCCAGCAAGCATGGACAGGGTCGTTACATTTCCTTCACGGCACACTGTGTAATTCTGATTGCAGCTGGGAGGGATCCAAGATGGGGCTCTGTGCTGGAGCTTGTTCATCCACCACGCCTCCACAAAGCTGCTTGTATGAGGTCTGTCTGCTCCTCCACCACCTCTCCCTCTTCCTCCTCCTCCTACTTCTATGTCTCTGGCGAAGTGGCAGTTAAACCGACGCCTGACAGGGGCTACGCAATGGCTCAAGAAAAAAGATGCCATACTGTGCTTGAGCTGGTTTGTTTAGGGGACAGGAGCCACACCGGGCCAGAAATTCTGTCAGCTCTGCAGGGGCAGGTGCAGAGATGGATAACACCACGCCAGCTTCAGCTGGGAATCGTCGTCTGTGATAATGGCAGCAACCTTCTCTTCACCCTACGCAAGGGTAAATTGACGCATGTACCATGCCTGGCACACGTCCTAAATCTAGTGGTACAGCGTTTCCTAACCAAGTACCCAGGGCTGGCAGAGCTTCTCAGCGAGGAAAGAAAAGTCTGCAGCCACTTCAGACGGTCATTCCTAGCAAGCGTTTGCCTGGCAGAAATTCAAAGAGAAGTCCACCTTCCCACAAACCGTCTGATATGTTACATGCCCACCAGGTGGAACTCGACATTAGCAATACTGCAGGGTCTGCACAAGCAGCAGAGGGCGATCAACGAGTACCTGTGTGAGTATGGCACAAGGACAGGTTCAGGTCAACTTGTTTTTTTTTCTCCCCTGCATTGGCTGATGATCAAGGATGCATGCACTGTACTGTCACCATTTGAGGAGGCAACGAGGATGGTGAGCAGGGACAGTGCATGCATCAGTGACACAATTCCTTTAGTGTTCCTGCTGGAGCACACTCTGTGGAGAATTCTAGATGTGGCTCTAGAACAGAGCAACAGGAGGTAGAGGAGGCCTTCCCTAGCTCTGAAGGCCACAGTCTTTCTGCAGACAGCATTCCAGCAGGTCCTCCTCAGATCAGACAGGAGGAGGATGAGGAGGAGGAATATTTAAGTAGTGGAGGCATTGAAGGTGGGGATTCCTCAAGGGAGGGTTATGTGTGCCTAGAAACACAAAGACTAGTATGTGGCTGGGAGGAGGAAGTGCACGATACGGTCATCCATTCCTCATGGACCAGACTCGGAAGCTAATGCCACCTCCGACCTATGCTTCATGGGCTCCCTAATTATGCAAAGCCTGCTAAAAGACCCCAGGATACGTGCAATCAAGGAGAGGGATCATTACTGGTTGGCAACCCTTCTTGATCCACGATACAAGGGTAAAGTTGCAGAGCTCATCCTGCCCGCACAGAGGGAGCACAGGATGAAAAGACTTGAGGACGCTATAAAGCGACACTTAAGTAACACCTTTCCAGGCACTGGTAGGTTACCAAGTGATGACACACGTGCTTCTGAGAAAGAGGATGATCAGAGGAATAGTGGTGAAGGCCGGGGCCGCTTGACTGATGCCTTTTAATTTTTTTTAGTCCATGACGCACAGGGACGTCAAATGTAGGCACCCATTGCCAGCGTCTTCACCATATGGTGCAGGACTACCTAGGGGCAAGGGCAGACCTGGATACCTTTCCAACAGATGATCCACTGGCTTACTGGGTGTTGAGATTGGATCACTAGCCAGAACTTAGCCAATATGCTATGCAGCTACTAGGTTGCCCTTCATCTAGTCTGCTTTCTGAAAGGACATTCAGTGCCACTGGAGGTTTTGTCACAGACAAAAGAGTGCGTCTGTCCACTGACTCTGTAGACCAGCTGTCATTTATAAAAATTAATCAGTACTGGATCAGCAGCTATCAATCCCCTGATGCTGACGTAACAGAATAGATCGGGGATGTCTTCTGCATTCAAAAAACCTACAACACTGAACTCTTCCACAATACCACAAAAGGGTTACGTTGTGAAGGCAGTTGCTGCCATGAAAGGCACAATATTTGCCTGCACTGACGCCTTTACCAGATTCATATCTTTTTAATATAGGACCACATGGTCCACCCCTGCACTCTTCCACAATACCACAGAGGGTTTACTGTATGAATGCACTTGCTGGCCTGGCACCAAATGCACAATATCTGGGTGCACTGACACCTTTCCCAGATTCATATCTTTTTAATATAGGACCGCATGGACCACCCATGCACTCTTCCACAATACCACAGAGGGTTTACTGTAGGAATGCACTTGCAGGCCTGGCACCAAAAGCACAATATCTGGGTGCACTGACGCCTTTACCAGATTCATATCTTTTTAATATAGGACCGCATGGTCCACTCCTGCACTCTTCCACAATACCACAGAGGGTTTACTGTATGATGGCACTTGCTGGCCTGGCACCAAAGGCACAATATTTGGGTTCACTGCCACTGACGCCTGTACCAGATTCATAACCTCAGAGGGGTTACTGTGTGACGGCACTGTTGCCGACGCTAAAGGCCCAATTTTAAAGCACCTATTGCTACTTTCATCCAAAGCCTGCATAAGTTTCACCATAATTTAGCCAAAAAAAATCACTAAACTTTTTCTGCGCGTCCTAAAATGTCTTTTCATACAGGCTGCCGCCCCAAGCAGTTGTTTATGAATAGATTAAAGGAAAAGCATTTACCGTCATTTGAAACGTCATTTTTTTGTTATTAAGTGTTTCTATACATCCGACAGATCCGCCACTTCACGGGCAGGTTATGGGGACCTCCTAGGCACGATATTTGTAGGAGTTTTTCGTTTTTATTTTTAACCCTTATTTCATGGAAAACTCACTGTCCCTTTTAAAAAGTTTTTTATACTTTTTGTACTTGTTTCCTGTACCCCAGGGCACTACCCGGACCCCCATATACCTTTTATGGCAAATATCTAGCATATATGCCCTCTTGGAGGGCACTCTAAAAATCTAATTTTGAGTCCCATTGACTCGTATTGAGTTCGAGTTCGAATGCGAACCAAACTCGGGTGTTTGGCTCATCCCTAATGAGGAAGGACCTGCTACATCCATTACTGTAGCATGATCCCTGTCAGTGGAGGTTGTAGGCAATGACATGGCACGACATATAGTTGGGGGTAGAGACAGATGATGAGGAGGAGAACCTACGCAAAGTTTTGCGCCAACGGGATGCGTGGCAGGTGGTCCTCTGTCACCTCAAGCACGTGGTACCCAAGCGTCCGGTGTCTTTCCCACGCTTGAGCCTCATCTGACATAGATTACAAATAGCAACAGTGGGGTCTGCTGCACATTTCTTAAAGAACTCTTTGAGACAACAGCGCTCTGCACCTTAGCAGCTCTGACATCCGATGCTTTGAACTGGCTATGGTTGCTCATAGAGGACGTTCTGCCTCGTTTTTGTTGTGCCTCCTCCTCCTCCTCCTCCTCACTTGACTCCTCTGTTCGATCATGAACCCAGGTGGAGTCAGTGACCTCATCATCGTCATCACCCCCTATCTCCTCGTCACTGCAGCCAACTTGGCAGTGTGCTGCAGCTGCTGGGGGTACATGATTGCCAGTTTTTGTGTGTCACTGGCACCCCCTCCCTCTAGGCTGATTATACTCCCTTCCTCAACCTCAGAGTTTGAATCAGAGCACTGGAGTTGCTGCCCATCTTCAAGCAGCATGTCACGGTCATTGTAGTCAAACAATTCAGCGGACTCCTCCGTGTATGACGGTGAGGCTACGACAGGAGTAGCTGTGGACATGGAGGATGCATTAGATGCTTTGGCAGCTGAGGTGGACTGTAAAGCACTACAAGCCTGGCTGGCAGAGGACTCGGAGGATGAGGATGGCCTGGTTAGCCAATCCTGCAAATCCTCTGTAGGTTGCTGCTGCTTAAGACGGCCAGCACCAGTTAGAAACAAGGACAAGCGTGCCCCTGCAGAGGATGCACCATGTTCAAAATGACCAGGGGCACAGCCTTCCGACACAGAGGCTGCTTGCCCTCTTATCTGTGTCTGGGAGTGTCTGCCTGTCCTTTTTGTTCTTTCTGACATGGTGAATGATATATAGATTAAAGATATACAGATTTTGCAGAACAATGCTATACGTCAGTGACACACCCTGGTTGATAGCTGGCAACACCCAGATTCTACTCTGAATAGATAAACAGATGAACTCTGATTAAACTGTGTTATTGCATGGTATCTAGAATTAGATTAAAGATATACAGATTTTGCAGAACAATGCTATATGTCAGTGATACAGCCTGATAACCAGGCAGCAACTGGCAGTGCCAACGCACAGATTACAATTCCCAGATATCTGATAGACGTATGTGGGACCCTCTGATAGCTGGCAGTGAGAAGACACAGATTACAATTCACAGAAATCTGATAGTCATCTGTGAGACACACTGAAAGAACAATCTCCTCTCACTCCTGCAAAAAAAACACGTGCTGGGGCTACGGGGAAACCTTATATAGTGTGCTGCGGGACTTAGCTCTGTGAGCCCATGATTGGTTAAAATTTGCCCAATCAGGACTCTGAGCCCTGATTGGCATAGTCTTGCACCTGTCTTGCTGTAGCCAATTACGAGCATCAGGCCAGTGGAAAAGTGCATTGTGGTGCATTGTGGGCGAACATGCGGTGAACACGCGGAAATGTCCGATGTTCGCCGAACAGCGGAACGGATTGATCCGCCAGCCCATCCCTAATCATGCTATCCATATGTTATTTTAGGGCGTCCCGCTGACATCACACACAATCAGGGTTATCCAAAGAGATTCGAAAAGTCACCGCACGTTCGGTGACTTTTCATTCTCTTCAATTCGGTTCCTTTTGCCGATCCCATTTCGGTGACCCTGCGGTGTATTCAGCAAACAGCACAGGGTCCCCGAATTGCAGGGAAAAGCTACCGCAAACCTGACGAAAACTCACCGCAAAACACACCGAATGCACGCAGAAAACCCCCAAAAACATCTGGATTAACCTGTGAAAAACCCTAGCAGGAGCCGATCACAAGCAGCGAAGCAGCCGAACAGGAGCCGAATCACACAGAGTCGAAGCAGCTGAGACGCAGAGGAGGCAGTGAATAAATTAGCAAAACCGTTTGTATGAATCTGGGAAAATGAAACGCTGTTTGCAAAGAAACTACTGAGCGAAAATGTATAAAATTTACACAGGAGGTCCAGGGAATGATAATAAAAAGGGCTGTTACAGAAAAAAAAAAATCAGAAAAATGCTTAAAGTATCCTAAAAAATCTATAAATAAAGAGACTTTTTGCTGCAGAATTTTATAATGAACGGTTTATTAGATATTGAATTAAAACGGGAATATTTTTAACATTGAAGTCTATGGGATTCTCCTGAATAAATTTGCCGCATGAAACCACCGAATGGCAGGGCATGTCGGGAACCTTTCACTGCTGGTTTGTGTTCTCTGAATAGACGAAGCAGTGCTTCTCTATGGGGATTTCACTGCCCTCGAACAGACACCGTATGTTCAGGCAATTCGCCAGGATTTGGCGAATTGCCTGCTCTCTGGATAGCCGAATGGCCAGGAAAGGTAACCGAACACTGATTTTCAGCGTTCGGTTACCTTTCTCAAGCAATTCGGATCTCTTTGGATAACCCTGCATGATTCATGATATTCACATGATATTTTAGGTCGCCCCACTGACATCACACACAGAATGCATCATGTTATTCATGTGTTCTTTTAGGTCGCCCCGCTGACATCACACACACAATGCATCCTGTTATTCATGTGTTCTTTTAGGTCGCCCCACTGACATCACACACAGAATGCATCATGTTATTCATGTGTTCTTTTAGGTCGCCCCACTGACATCACACACACAATGCATCATGTTATTCATGTATTCTTTTAGGTCGACCCGCTGACATCACACACACAATGCATCCTGTTATTCATGTGTTCTTTTAGGTCGCCCCACTGACATCACACACAGAATGCATCATGTTATTCATGTGTTCTTTTAGGTCGCCCCACTGACATCACACACACAATGCATCATGTTATTCATGTATTCTTTTAGGTCGACCCGCTGACATCACACACACAATGCATCCTGTTATTCATGTGTTCTTTTAGGTCGACCCGCTGACATCACACACACAATGCATCCTGTTATTCATGTGTTCTTTTAGGTCGCCCCACTGACATCACACACACAATGCATCATGATATTCACATGTTATTTTAGGTCGCCCCACTGACATCACACACACAATGCATCCTGTTATTCATGTGTTCTTTTAGGTCGCCCCACTGACATCACACACACAATGCATCATGATATTCACATGTTATTTTAGGTCGCCCCACTGACATCACACACACAATGCATCATGTTATTCATGTGTTCTTTTAGGTCGACCCGCTGACATCACACACACAATGCATCCTGTTATTCATGTGTTCTTTTAGGTCGACCCGCTGACATCACACACACAATGCATCCTGTTATTCATGTGTTCTTTTAGGTCGACCCACTGACATCACACACACAATGCATCCTGTTATTCATGTGTTCTTTTAGGTCGCCCCACTGACATCACACACACAATGCATCATGTTATTCATGTGTTCTTTTAGGTCGACCCACTGACATCACACACACAATGCATCCTGTTATTCATGTGTTCTTTTAGGTCGCCCCACTGACATCACACACACAATGCATCATGTTATTCATGTGTTCTTTTAGGTCGCCCCACTGACATCACACACACAATGCATCATGTTATTCATGTATTCTTTTAGGTCGACCCGCTGACATCACACACACAATGCATCCTGTTATTCATGTGTTCTTTTAGGTCGACCCGCTGACATCACACACACAATGCATCCTGTTATTCATGTGTTCTTTTAGGTCGACCCGCTGACATCACACACACAATGCATCATGTTATTCAAGTATTCATTTAGGTTGTCCCGTTGACATCACACACACAATGCATCATTTTATTCATGTGTTCTTTTAGGTCGCCCCACTGACATCACACATACAATGCATCATTTTATTCATGTGTTCTTTTAGGTCGACCCAATGACATCACACACACAATGCATCATTTTATTCATGTGTTCTTTTAGGTTGTCCCGTTGACATCACACACACAATGCATCATGTTATTCATGTGTTCTTTTAGGTCGACCCGCTGACATCACACACACAATGCATCCTGTTATTCATGTGTTCTTTTAGGTCGCCCCACTGACATCACACACACAATGCATCATTTTATTCATGTGTTCTTTTAGGTCGCCCCACTGACATCACACACACAATGCATCATTTTATTCATGTGTTCTTTTAGGTTGTCCCGTTGACATCACACACAATGCATCATGTTATTTATGTGTTCTTTTAGGTCGTCCGCTGACATCACACACATAATGCATCATGTTATCCCAATGTTATTTTAGGTCGTCCCACTGACATCACGCACACAATGCATCATGGTATCCCCATTTTATTTTAGGTCGTTCCGTTGACGTCACACACAATGCATCATGGTATCCATGCAGAGACTCGCTGAATGACTTTATTAACGTTTTGCTGTAGGGAGACATTGTATCTCCATATTGTCCTGTCTTCTACCAGCAAATCTCTTTTCACAGTTGGCGGCTGCTCCTTACAGTGATAATTAAAAGCCAGGTCTACTGGAAGATTTGTAAACCGCCCATCATGCTTCAGGACACTGTGTATTGACGTCTGATAGACCTTCCTGGGGTTTACAAGAAGTTTACATTGGCAAGTGGCTGGTTCTTTAAAAACATTTTGCAGAATGTTGACTCCAGGAATGTCTCTCCACATGTTCAGTCTCTTGACATTAGGAAGTGAGGGGAAAACATGATTCGTAAAACTGAAGACGCTGGTCTTTGGATATCGTTTGTGTAGAACCTTCATCAGAGACGGCCAGTCATTATATTTCACCGGAAGAATGATTTCATCAATGTCATTAAGGAAGACAAACTTACTCCTATACATGTTCCGGTACAGACAGTCATTCAGAGTGGCCGTCTGCCCGTAGTAACCAACCTGGTTTGAGCAATTCTTGTAGTAATGCCATTCAGTAGATGTTCGAAGGAATCTGTGGATTGGCCAAGGGATGACCTCGAGGATTCCCTCTTCCACATAGTATCGTAAGACTTTCTCCAGGTTCTGGTGACACTGGTTGAGATAGAGAGTGACTCTCCCGGCTCCGAGCAGTTTATACATTTCCAGGCTCTGGATGGTCTGTAGAACATTATTATAATCTCCATACATGGTGGAAATGCAGACGGTGAAATTCACAGAGGGAGCCGCAGGAGGAGGATGGTTTCTCACTTCGAACCTGGGGAGATGAGTTATGTGACTGGTGTTGGACCAATGGATGGATATGTAACGGTAGGGACAGTCAGGTGGTTCTGTGCACAAGAGATCAGCCGTCCCATATGGATGCTCAAATCTGTCTTTGTGGAGGTCTACCTGTGCTCGAACTGACACTGAGGAGTTATAGTCACAGTGGAACCAGCAATACAGCTCTTTCACTGTATGGTGTATAATGGCGAGTACCCGGACACTGGGTGTGTGTCCCCTGGGGTCATAGTATGGAGACAGGATAAAGGTCTGGTTATCCCCCAGAGCAGTGATAGAGCTGTTAGCGATGTTAGGAGCATATGCTGCATCTCTTTGAGTGTTCTTCACCGTTGACATGAGGTTGAAATAATAGAAGAAAGAGAGGATCATAACAAGAAGGTTAAACATGTAGAAACATTTCCACTTGAAGTCTGCTCTCGATTTACTGGCCATCTGCAAAAAGAAAAGACACGTTGGAGAAGCTTTTATAACTGTCCTTAACATGATGCCGGCAGTAACCATTGTACTTTATTGTCACACTGTAATTACACCACACTCCCACTCAGTCCTTGACCTAATATTATAGCTCTCCCCTCCAGCTGCATCCACTTCTCTCTTGGTTTAACCTTATCTAACCCTAGCTTTTGGTCTTTCGCCATGCAACCTACTATACTCCATCTGATCCCCAGCTCCACAGTCACACTCCCCTTAGATTGTATACTCACTGGGTGTCTGGCTGAGCACCTGTATAAATGCTGCATTAGAAGGACAATTATTCTATAGGTAAGGCCGCCTGTTCCTCATGTATCATTATTTATTATGTCTCCTGTTTGTGCCTCCCCATTGTAAATTATTATTAATCTTTATTTATAAAGCGCTGGTATATTCCACAGCGCTGTACAATAGGCACAGTATAGACAGGGTTACAATACCTTGAACAACATTTGACAAACAGTACAGGAGGAGATGAGGGCCCTATTCCCGTAGGAACTCACAATCTAGAAGGGTTGGGGTTGGAAACAGAAGGAGAGGACTGAAAGGAGAGAGTGGAGGACTGAAAGGAGAGAGTGGAGGACTGCAAGGCGAGAGTGATGGGCTGCAAGGTGGGAGCGATGGGCTGCAAGGTGGGAGCGATGGGCTGCAAGGTGGGAGCGATGGGCTGCAAGGTGGGAGCGATGAACTGGTTGCGTCAGTGAGTTGGGTGGTCGGGCTTCCCTAAATAGGAATGTTTTAAGGGAGCGTTTGAAGGAAGAGAGGGGAAAGTCTGACCGTACGAGGGAGAGTGTACGAGAGGATGGGGCTGCGCATGAGAAATCCTGCAGTGTATCATGGGAAGAGGTGATGCGGGGAGAAGCTAGGCGTGGTCACTGTTTGACATTAGGGAGCGGGTTGGGGTGTATTTGTTGACTAATGAGTACAGGTAGTGGGGAGCTTTTAGGTCAGGGTAAGGATTTTGAATTTAATTCTGCAGTGGATGGGGAGCCAGTGAAGGGACTCACAGAGGGGAGCGGCAGAGACAGAGCGGCGGGCGAGGTGGATGGGGAGCGAGCGAAGGGACTCGCAGATAGGAGCGGCAGAGACAGAGCGGCAGGTGAGGTGGATGGGGAGCGAGTGAAGGGACTCGCAGAGATGAGCAGCAGAGACAGAGCGGCAGGTGAGGTGGATGGGGAGCCAGCAAAGGAACTCGCAGATAGGAGTGGCAGAGACAGAGCGGCAGGTGAGGTGGATGGGGAGCCAGTGAAGGGACTCGTAGCGAAGAGAGGCAGAGACAGAGCAGCGGGTGAGGTGGATGAGCCTAACGGAGGCGTTCAGGATGGATTGTAGTATTGAGGGGCAGGAGAGAGGGAGGCCAGATAAGAGATTATTGTAATAGTCAAATCGGGAGATTACCAGGGCGTAGATGAGTTGTTTTGTGGTGTCAGCGGTAAGAAACGACCGAATTCTGGAAATATTACGTATTTGGTAGCGGCATGAGAAGGAAAGAGACTGCTCTTTCCTTCATCCACCACATCCAGAGTCAAGTGTAACTCCGAGACAGCGAACCTGGTTTGACGGGGAGATAGAAAAGTCAGGAGGTGGAGAGGCATTAGAAGGAGGAATTAGTAGGAGCTCAGTTTTAGACGTGTAAATCTTTAGGTGGTGAGAGGCCATCCAGGAGGAGATGCCAAATAAACAGTCACTGACTTTGGAAAGGACCGGGGGAGAGAGATCAGTGGTGGAGAGGTAGATCTGAGTGTCATCAGCATAGAGATGGTAATTAAAGCCAAAGCTGTTAAGGATTTTGCCCAGGGAGGAGGTGTAGATGGAAAAGAGTAGGGATGAGCTGTTCGGTTCGGAGTTCGATTCGAACATAGCCTGTTCGCATGTTCGCGAACTACAAACATTTCTGCGTGTTCGCCGCATGTTCGCCCACAATGGACCCCAGTGCACTTTTCCACTGGCCAGAAGCTGGTAATTGGCTACAGCCTTGCACCTGACCACAGGTCAGGTGCAAGACAGGTGCAAGACTATGCCAATCACTGCTCAGAGTCTTGGATTGGGCAAATTTTGCCCAATCATGGGCTCACAGAGCTAAATCCCGCAGCACACTATATAAGGCTTCACACAGTGCTTCAGCACGTGTTTGAGAGGAGATTGTTCTTGTGTTAGTGTGTGTTCTCACCGCCAGTCTGCCACCAGCTACTGGGGGGGTCTCATTTCTACAAAATATTTGGGAATTGTTATAATCCGTGTGTTCTCACTGCCACCCAGTATTTTGGGGGTCAGTAATTTCTACAAAATATTTGGGAATTGTGATAATCTGTGTCTTGCGACTCACTGCCACCCATCAGGGGGTCTCACTGATTTATAGGAGGTTTCTGGGAATTTTAATCTGTGTCTGGTCACTGGCTGCCAGCTATCAGGGTGTCTCACTGAGTTATACCAGAGTTCTGGAAATCTTTAATCTTCATACAAGAGTTGAATCAGAGTTCTGTATATCTTTAATCTATATATCACTCACTATGTCAGAAAGACCAAAAAGGACAGGCAGACGCTCCCAGACACAGATAAGAGGGCAAGCAGCCTCTGTGTCGGGAGGCTTTGCCTCTGGTCATCGTGGACATGGTGCATCCTCTGCAGGGGCACGCTTGTCCTTTCTAACTGGTGCTGGCCGTCTTCTTAAGCAGCAGCCAGCAACATACAGAGGATTTGGTGGATTGGCTAACCAGGCCATCCTCATCCTCAAAGTCCTCTGCCTGCCAGGCTTGTAGTGCTTTACAGTCCACCTCAGCTGCCAAAGCATCTAATGCAGCCTCCATGTCCACAGCTACTCCTGCCGTAGCCTCGCTATCACACACGGAGGAGGCAGCTGAATTGTTTGACTACAATAACAGTGACATGCTGCTTGAGGATGTGCAGCAACTACAGTGCTCTGATTCAATCTCTGAGGTTGAGGAAGGGAATATAATCAACCTAGAGGAAAGGGGTGCCAGTGATGACACACAAATAACTGGCACTCATGTTGCCCCAGCAGCTGCAGCATACTGCCAAGTTGGCTCCAGTGATGAGGAGATAGGGGGTGATGACTAGGGATGAGCTGTTCGGTTCGGAGTTCGCATCGAACATAGCCTGTTCGTGAACTATGAACATTTCCGCATGTTCGCCGCATGTTCGCCGCGTGTTCGCCCACAATGGACCACAATGCACTTTTCCACTGGCCTGAAGCTTTTAATTGGCTACAGCCTTGCACCTGACCACAGGTAAGGTGCAAAACAGGTGCAAGACTATGCCAATCACGGCTCAGAGTCCTGATTGGGCAAATTTTGCCCAATCATGGGCTCACAGAGCTAGGTCCCGCAGCACACTATATAAGGTTTCACACAGCACTTCAGCACGCTTTTGAGAGAAGATTGTTGTTGTGTTAGTGTGTGTTCTCACTGCCAGTCTGCCACCAGCTCCTGGGGGGGTCTCTGGGGGGTCTCATTTCTAAAAACAATATCTGGGAATTGTTCTAATCTGTGTGTTCTCACGGTCACCCAGTATTTTGTGGGTCAGTAATTTCTACAAAATATTTGTGAATTGAGGTGATCGGTGTCTTGTCACTGCCACCAGAAACTATTTTGGGGGGTCAGTATTTTCTCCAAAATATCTGGGAATTGTGGTAATCTGTGTGTTCTCACTGGCTGCCACCAAGTATTTGGGGGGGGGTCAGTAATTTCTCCAAAATATCTGGGAATTGAGGTAATCTGTGTCTTCTCACTGCCAGCTATCAGGGGGTCCCACATACTTCTAGCAGATTTCTGCGAATTGTAATCTGTGTCTTGTCACTGTTGCCAGCTATCAAGGGGTCCTATCAGGGGTCTCACTGACTTGTGGGAGGTTTCTGGGTATTGTAATCTGTGTCTTGTCACTGGCTGCCAGCTATCAGGGTGTCTCACTGAGTTATACCAGAGTTCTGGAAATCTTTAATCTTTATACCAGAGTTGAATCAGAGTTCTGTATATATTTAATCTATATATCACTCACCATGTCAGAAAGAACAAAAAGGACAGGCAGATGCTCCCAGACACAGATAAGAGGGCAAGCAGCCCCTGTGTCGGGAGGCTGTGCCCCTGGTCGTGTGGACGTTGTGCATCCTCTGCAGGGGCACGCTTGTCCTTTCTAACTGGTGCTGGCCGTCTTAAGCAGCAGCAACATACAGAGGATTTGGTGAATTGGCTAACCAGGCCATCCTCATCCTCCCAGTCCTCTGCCAGCCAGGCTTGTAATGCTTTACAGTCCACCTCAGCTGCCAAATCATCCAATCCTGCCGTAGCCTCACTTCACACATGGAAGAGTCAGCTGAATTGTTTGTCTGACAGTGACATGCTGCTTGAGGATGCGCAGCAACTCCAGTGCTCTGATTCAATCTCTGAGGTTGAGGAAGGGAGTATAATCAACCTCGAGGAAGGGGGTGTCAGAGACACACAAAGAACTGGCAATCATGTTCCCCCAGCAGCTGCAGCATACTGCCAAATTGGCTCCAGTGACGAGGAGATAGGGGGTGATGTGTCACGGTGGCCCCCCTCAGGAGCCAAATGTTGCTGTGTTTATTGTTAAGCTCTTTAGGCCAGTATGTGTTTTTCTGCATTATGCAGAACCCTGGACACTGAATACAGAAATAACCAGACAAGACAAGACTGTAACACACACAAGGAACGTCCTGCTCTGGGGTAAGGTCCTTTGGATGGCCTTCTAATCTACACAGAGTACATGGTGGGAAACATGAAAGGACAAACAATGAACAATCAGGGGTTAAACAGACATGACATGAACAATGGTGCTAACTAGAAAGAGATCCTTGATGTGGTCTCAAAAAAAATAAGCAGCAGTACTAGATACAAAGACACAGAACACCAGACTAAACAGGAATAAAGTCTACAACCTGCAGGGGAGGACTTCACTGTAAACAGATTATGCTGCAACCAGCACAAACCACTAGATGCCTTGCGATTAGGTCTAACACCAGAACAAGAAACATAAACAACGGAGGCTGAAGTGTGGTACAAACAAACCAGAACCTGAAGACCACACATACAAAACACAAAATGGGATTAAGTAAGAGAATAGTCAATATACCAGAAATCCCAATATACGGTACCAAGGGGTTAGAAACAAGGATGGTCAGGATACGTAGCCAGAAGATCAAAAATACAATATTTCACAAGCAGCAAAGAGAACCGAATACTGGATCAAGGAGCTGTAGCACTAAAGGCCATATAAATAGGGCAGTAGAGATCATGTAATCACAGGTCTGATCAGGCACCGAGACTCCAGGGGTGGGGAGCCAAAACAGATTAACCCTATACTCAAAAGGGCTGCGAAAAACTCTCATAATCAGTGGGCATGGCTGGAGGGAACGTAACATGATGATGACAATGATGATGATGTCACTAACTCCACTGTTGTGGACAGAAATGTATATATTTGTTAATATTCAAAGGCTTAGAAAAATGCTCATTTAAGTAGTGTAAGTGGATTTATGGATTTATGAATCAAATGCATATTATTCTTTAAACTCTATCTTTGTTTTTGTACGCACATGACGTTTCTTGTCCTGTGAAGAGAACATCTTGAAGGTCATCTTGGAGAATATTTTGGGAACATTCCAGAATGTCCTGTAACAGCGTCCTTGACAAGCTAAGAGAAGCTCGGAGACACTGATGTTTTATTTTCTTTAAACTGTATTAAACAAAGTCTGTGATTTCACAATATAATGACGAATAGAATGTTGGGCAACAGCCTGTTATCGGTACATGTAAAGTAGCATAAAAAGGCTTGTATCTTGTATCTCTTCAATAAAGATGAAAACTGAAGAAGTGATCAGGAAACAGGACATACTTGAAAACGAGAGAAATCTCAATGTATCCTTCCTGGTAAAATCCTTTTATAAATAAAAGGGGCTCCGCAGTCATTTGGCTCGGAAGCTATATAGATGTATTTGTTGTCTATGTGATTTCTTTATGCGCAAAGCTATCTGACTTCTCCACCGAATTAGAACAGAAACTGGCATCCGAGGACGGACTTCTATTATTGTCCATTGCAATTTGACGCCCACCGTGGGACCTGGGTTACGTTTTCCCCAGTGTGTCGCCGACGAGGATTTCCTGGCAGGACCACACCAGAACCGGAGCCTGATCAACTTCGTAACCCTCACAGGTAAGATACCTTTTGATATCTTATCAGTGACGTGTTCTGGTCTGTGATTCTGCCCCGGGAAACCCCAGTGTGACGCTTGGGTAAAGCATCAAAAGTGGGGTTTTATTTAACTTTGCCCAGGTGCCCGATATACTGACCCCCACGACCGCATGCCAGTTATCTGCTTGTTTGTACGTCGTGTCTGTTCACGATTCTTTGTATTTCCTGATAGAAGTTGTATTTTGGTTGGTTGTTAAATCAGAGAGATTATCGCGGACCTGTGGTAACAAGTGGGGTGTACCTGGTTAGCTATCTCCAGATGGTTACAGGTGATGTGATGAAATAGGAAAGTCCTAGTACCAGGTATGCGCCTACTAATCAACAGGTGAACACAAGCTTGTTGGTGATAGGACGCGATATATCTGTGATTGAAGTATAGTTTGATTGACAGTCAGAGGCATTTTCTTGTGGGTACTGAGGTAGATGATGTATTAGGCGTATCTATTAGAAACTCGCAAGAATATATATATCTAGTAGGTACAGGTGACGCGGTAAAGGAAGCACCTGTAGGATATATATGCTGCGGTAGAGAGGTGCTAGCTACACCTTTTCTTGCAGGGTCCTATATTTGGAATATAGGGGGGGACGAGACGCTTTATTGTCGTGGTAAAAAGGCCACGATAGATCTAGGTCTATCCTCATTTCTGACTGTTGATAAACTAAGTAAATTGAAGAAGTGATCAGGAAACAAAGCTAACAATCTAGAATGGGAAATGAACAGAATAGCCATACTGGTTGGTTGTCACCATGCAAGTTAGTTGAGGAAAGGACAGGCAAAAGTAATGTGACAAACCTAAAGATGTTAGGCAAGATTTGCGAATTAGATAATCCCAGATTACAGGTAGAAGAATGGAAACATGTGTTGAGAAATAAGAAAGGGATGTTGATTGATAATGGTTTATGGGATGTAGCACAGGATTGGTATAGGGTTGCAAAAGAAATTGAGAACGAAGGGTGGATAGAAACAATAGATAAGAAGAAAGGAAAAACAAATTACTATTATCTCACTCCAGGTTCTGAGCCTCCTTCCTATAGTAAGGTATCCAAAAAGAAAATAATAACCCCAACCCAAACGACAACAGCCCAAAAACAGCGGACAGGTCTCTACCCTGTGTTATGTATAGATGGGTCGTACTACACCACTCGTCCTGTAACGTCCTCATTAACAGCCACAAGACAGGTACCGACCATACACCCTATAATGATTCATTTGCCCAATTTAGATACCACTCTCCACACGATAGACCGGACCGGTGACCCGGGTCACCCACCTTTCTCCAGTCATTCTTATGACTCAGTAAATCATACTGATGATTCCCTAACGTCCCACATAGGGTTACCTGCAACCACACCCCAGGTCACCCGTAGCCAGCCCATGACCTTTCCACCCCAGCCCCAAGACCCCATGGCCTTTCCACCCCAGCACCAAGACCTCATGACCTTTCCACCCCACCAAACCGACACCAGATGTCCTTTCTGCCGAAACACCCAAGACATACCCCCGACTCCCGAGAATACTATCACCTGGACGCAGCAGCCCACTCTCAGTATGACAGCAGGCACCGTGGAAGGGGAGCCTTGTGGGGAGGGGGGGCGTCCACCAAAAACCGGTTTTATTTGTGGGGAATCCAGCCATCTCAAACGGGATTGTAAAGCACCCCACAGGCGACGGCCCCCACCCAAAGCCCAGATGCCGCCAATGACCATTAGCAGGATACTGCCATTGTATCTGATAAATTCCCACGACCCACTATCCCTGGTTTAGGCCTTTCCCCCAAGGTAATGTCTGACCAAACAACATATATATATATATATATATTATATATATACTGTGTGTTTTGTGTTTATTTTTGTGTATATACGGTGTGTTTTGTATATATTTTTGTGAGTATAGTGTGTGTTTTGTTTATATGGATGTATATGTGTATGTGTATAGGGTGCGAGTCAATAAAATGTATAGATTTAATCGGCGGTTGGTCAGGGATGCCTGTTCCGACATGGTATAAAAGGATGTAAACAAAATGATGAATTTTTATGAGTGGGATGAAAGTTAGATGAAAGCAGAATCTGATATTCTATAAGATGCGGATGATAGTTTATGAGTCATTGTAAGAAGAGGGTGGGAAAGCCTATCCTAGAGATGGCAACTATAGGTTGCTTGCCCGTAAGGAGCAATAAGAAGGTTATGTATGTTTGTATGTATGTATGCATGTCAGAGATGTGAATCACGGTACGCCAAGACAACAAGCAAGGTAGACAGGAGAGACATAACAACTGCTTTGTTTGAGTTATGATTACATTGCTGGGTGTTATGCCAGGAGGATCTGCGATGTTTACTGTTATGGTGTATATGTGAAGTAGAAACACAAAGAAAATGTACGTATGCGGAGTGATTGTTCTTGTAGGTAGTACCGTTTGTCTGTATTGATGAAGAGAATGTTTGCTAACGCCCTAATGGTTTATTATTTTAATTAAAAATATCCTGTATTCTATTGCATTATGTTTTTATTTGGTTGAGGGTAAACAGGATTTTGCCCAGGGAAAAAAGAAAAAGAGAAAAACAGGGGATGGTTTGTTAGCCTTGGAGTTCTAAACATGGAGATTACTGCCGGGGGGTGAAGGAGGGGCAGCGGGTGCAGAAGCTCCAGTAAGGGGGGTGCAACTGCGAATTAACAAATGTATAACTCTATGCAATTTTAGATAGAGCAGGTTTGGTTTGGTTTGTGATGCATAGTATACACACGGTATCTGCAATTGCAGATTGCTATTTTTATACAAAATATTCTCGGGAGAGGAAGGCTCCGTCTTCTATCAGTATTGCTGATTTAGCATTAAATGTTAAGTGTTAAGAACACAAAAATGGTCTTTAAAATATCTCGTATGTTTTTTTTATGTGGAAAAAAAAAGAAAAAAAAAAGAAAGCAGGACGCAAACGAAAATAAAAGTTAAACTAGATGGTTCCTCTTGTTTCATATGACCGTGAAGCGTAGCTTATTTTGGTTTAAAATAGATAAGGTGTACTGTCCGTTGCTGACGAGCACGCAGACGGAGTGTGACCTTGCTAAGTACGAGATGACTCTAGTAATGCCAGGAATGTTTTAATGTCCAATTCTCTAATGACACAGACTATTAGTAACGACAGTCTAATCATGCCTGCTGATTAATTATTAGTTTGCACACCACGGGTAGGGGTCTGCAGCCCTGGGTGTTAGCGCGACATGACGTCACTGCGAGCCTACTGCGCCGGCGATATTCCCTGCTGCGCCATGATAATGTCGCTCTCCACTGTTCTCTGTGTCTTACCACCACTACTCTTTCCTTTTCCTGAGGGGGGGTGGGGGTGGTTGTGATTCTAATTCTGGTAGTGGTGATGCTGTTAACTATGAGGGATTTTTTTAATCAATTCTGCTCAACTTCCCCCCCTCAGCCCCATCCTTTCTGCCGGAAGAAGGAAAAGAAACGAAACAAACGCAGCTACACGCACTCACACAGGTTGCAGCGATGAAAATAAATGCACATGAACAGTTTAGTACACCAGAAGCTGATATTAAATCATTTAGCAGACACAGGAAAAGGAACTCGAGCAGCTAGTCACACTACGAGTAGCCCAGAACTATGAAATAGAGTGTGCTTACCTAAGGCACTCTATCCGGCTGTAGTACAATAGGCACATGGGCCCTCACACTTCTCACATACAATGATGAATGCTCTCATTGGTCTACACAATCTGTCACCTTTCAGAATACGGTTTCCCACAACAGTTGCAATTACAGTCCGACTGTCTAAATAAATTATGTCACAAGTGTTTCAAAAATGTTAACTGATATCTATGGTCAAGTGTTCTCTTGCATTCCAGACCCTGAGAGTATCAACGACACTCATCAACTGGTCCCGGGAGACTGGGTACTAGCGAAAAAGTTTCTTCAAAAGAATCCACTTGAGCCCAGATACAACGGTCCCTTCCAGGTCCTCCTCACAGCTGCAACTTCAGTAAAACTGGAAGGAAAAGCCACCTGGATCCACGTCTCCCACTGTAAAAAGACCTGTACACCAACAGCAGACCAGACAACAATACAAACATGATTGTGTAAGAAAAAGACCTCTAAACAAGAGGTAACTGGCTAGGACATATACTTAAAATAAATTACTTTATTGAACATTGAACATAATCCCTTCGGAAGGTTACATAAATACAACTAAGACTTTACAAACATCAACATAAATAAAATCAATATAACCACAGTAATTCGTAGGTAAAATACCATAAGAAGTGATTATAACTATTAATGATAAATATAACAAGAGAGAAAACCATTTAAATTGCTCCTACTATTTGTAAAGCATTCATGTCTTATTGGAGCATTGGTTAATTCACAATGTAGAATGAGATAACAATGATCACTGTTGTACAAAAATGTTGTGCCTAATGATTGCCCGAAAAATAAGTATATCCGGGATCAAAAAAGATCAGAAATCATTTATAATAAAGGTGAATTATTACTGTCTCCTTTATTATTACTGAATCGTTATCATCCAAAGCACTGCCTGAACTATGAGCGAAGTTGGACTCGCTGTATATAGAGCTGCAACCTTAGTAATGTGTATGTCTATACAGTACAATTGTGCATAGGTGTTAGGGATCGAAGTGTCGTGACTATTCAACAGATTATAATGCCTCAATAGTCTCAGCATTAATGTCATATATCAACCATTCATATATTGAAATTATAACCTTGAAGGCAACATTAAAGTTGAAATACGGTCTTATGCACAGTGCTAGATCTCAGACTGCTGCACCTTTGCATCACTTATGTGCTTTAAAGTAGCACTTATATTTTAGATAGTAACATCCACAATTGTCTCAATTGTTAATACCTTATCACCATACCAAAACACTTGGATACACGGTACTGAATTAGGACTGCACATATATTTATGAATGATGACACCAAAAACAGCGTTTCAAATAGAGCTACTTAGTTAACATCATGCAAAACCCGATCTTTTAGACAGTGCTAGAATTAAAATTATTGCACTCGTTCTGCAGGTATTTTAAATTGCCATGCGTCATCAACACATATATTTAGGTTGTGACATTCAAAGCAGCGTTTGGAATTGAAATGCAATCCTTTATACAGTGCTGCATTCGTTCATCAGATACTTTATTTTTGTTTCGTTGTTATTACATTGTCACCATACACAGATTGATTTTTGTGCACAGTCCCAGGGTTGCGCATTTCTTTAAATAGTAACGCCCAGAGAGCAGTGTTTAGATTTCAATATGATCTTTTAACACCGTGCTGGAATTAAATTGTTATATTCATTCATCAAGTGTTTAAAGATGCTGTATCTTACCAGCGCATGTATTTTACATTCAGTAATTGTGCTTATGGTTGTCTCCAAAGTTATAATGTTGTCACCATATTCAATTCGATCATTTCCAAATTGCTGGAGTTTTAAACTATTCAACTCAGTCATCAATTACTTAAAGGCAACAGTATATTTGAAGGTAGTTACGCCCGAAGCAGCGTTTAGATTTGAATGTGATTTTTGACACAGTGCTAGAGTTTAAACCACTACATTCATTCATCAAGTATTTGAAAGCGCTATAATTTAACGGTACATATATCTTTGATTAAATGATAGCACCCATAGTTGTCTAAGTTGTTACTTAGTTGTTACCATAATCGGTTTAGTCTTTTGCATAATGCTGGAGTTTGAACTGTTTAACTCATTCATCAGATACTTGAGAATGCCATATATCAACAGCACATTTAAAGGTGACTACGCCCAAAGCAGCGTTTAGATTTTCGATGGAAAGGCTTCAATCATTCATTATCTCATTAAAAAGTTCGCATATATTTTACATTCAGAAATTGTGCCTTTGGTAGTCTCAATAGTTATTTCATTGTCACCATATTAGATTCGATCTTTTGCAAAATGCTGGAGTTTTAAACTGTTCAACTCAGTCACCAAATGCTTAAGGACAACAGTACATTTTAAGGTAGCTACGCTCAGAGCTGCGTTTAGATTTGAATGTGATTTTTTACACAGCGCTGGAGTTTAAACCACTATATTCAAGTACTTAGAAGCGCTATATTTTGACAATACATATATTTTAGATCAAATAATAGCTCCCACAATTGTCAAAATTGTTACTTTGTTATTACCGCAGTTGGTTCAATCTTTTGCACAATGCTGGAGTTTAGGCTGTTTAACTCATTCATCAATTACTTAAAGATGCTATGTATCAGCAGCACATTTAAAGGTGACTACGCCCAAAGCAGCGTTTAGATTTTAGATATTCGATAAAGAGGCTTCAATCATTCATTATCTCATTGAAAAATTCAATTGTACATTTATCATTTCATTTCTCTTTAGTTTCTTTAGAAAGAAAATATGTTATTTCATAGATATCTTAAATTAAGATTTAGGGTCATTTCTTAAGGCATTCGACGCGCGTTTCACATACGTGCTCCTCAGGAATGCTAACTTTTCCAGTGTGTCGGGGTTGCTTTTAAGAACCTCCTCTAATCATTAACTTGAACACGTGATTAGATTCTCCAATCAGATTTTTATCTAGACCGGCAGGTTTCTTGGAGAATCATTTATGTATTTACAGACGTGTTTAGAAGCCATTAGTCGCATATTCTTACTGTATACTCAGTGTGAGTTCCTAAACCCATCATATTATTAATGAACGGAAATTAGGAAATGTTTTATTCATGGGCTGAAGAAATTGTAAATTCAATTAGCTTTTCCTAAAGGATAAATAAAGCTCATGAATAGAACCATATTAATAACAAACTCGTTTGTGATTTTTGGCTTATAAAGTTATTATAACGGATTAAATTTATTAAATTTGAATCTAAGATATATAATAACCATTGAAGTGTTAATTAATGAGAGTTTTGTACAGTTTATTAAAAAATAGGATCATAAAAAAGGAGTATAGTTAAATTCTTCATTAAGGCCATTAGGAAATTGTGTTTTAAGTATAAAGATCCATCTGGATTCTTTTCTCCTAAGAATTACATCAAAATCACCTCTTCTTGGACCTAATGTGATAGCCTCTATTGCTTGAAAACTTAGACATTTAGGGTCCCCATTATGGTTAGCCCACACATGTCTGGATATAGGGGTATCTGCTATATTAATAACTGAATTTATATGTTGTAAAATTCTCTTTTTAAATTGCTGATAAGTTTTCCCTACATATTGTTTTTTGCAAGTACAGGTAATTAGATATATCACTTTCATAGTTTCACACGTAATTGACTCTTTTATGGGGAATGTTTTTCCTGTGATGGTACTATTAAAGGATTCTGAGTTTTCCACAGACTGACATGCTTTACAATGTCCACACTTACGCATGCCAGGTTTAGATTTCAACCAGTGTGTTTTAGGCTCTTTTGTAGAAAAATGGCTGTGAACTAATATATCTTTTAGATTGGTGGATCTCCTCGCTGTAAAGGTCGCAGATTTTGAAATTACATTGGAGATATTCTCATCCATTTGTAAGATTGGCCAATATTTTTGGCATATTTCTTTAATATCATTCCATCCCTTATCGTAAGTCGCAATAAATCTTATTTGTTTTTCACCTGGTATTTTCTTCTTTGGAATAAGTAATTTTTTTCTGTCTGATACCAAGGCTTTTTTATAAGCTCTTTTTAAACATCGATTAGGGTAACCTTTAGAACGAAACATTTCCCTAAGTCGATTCGCTTCTTCTTGGAAGTCTTTAAGATTACTGCAGTTTCTCCGGGCTCTTAAATATTGCCCTATTGGTATTCCTAACTTTAGAGGGGCAGGATGGAAACTCTCCCAATTTAACAGATTGTTTGTTGATGTTTCTTTTCTATATAATTTAGTTTGTAATGTATTGTTTTTAATTTCAATCATTAGATCCAAAAACTGTAACTTTTCTTTGCTGTTGATCAAAGTTAGGGTCAATCCAATATTGTTGGTATTAAGTTCATCCAACCATTCATTCAAAAGATTATCGGAGCCATGCCATAACAGAAAAATATCATCAATGTATCTGAACCACTTAGACACATTTTCAGTGTATTTCAGAGTTTTATCTGTAAAAACTACAGTTTCTTCCCAAAGGGCTAGATACAGGTTCGCATAACTTGGGGCACAGGATGTTCCCATTGCCGTGCCCCTTGTCTGCAGATAATATTTACCATCAAATAAGAAGAAATTATGAGTCAGAATGTATGTAAGTAGTTGTATGATGAAATGTGTCATTGCTCCATCAAATTTCTTACTCAAGAAATACCTGCATGCCTTTATCCCTTGCTCGTGTGGGATATTATTATATAAAGATACTACATCGAAGCTCGCCAATGTAGTACCTGATGGAATGGTTATATCCTCCAGATGTTGGAGAGCATTTTGCGTGTCTCTTGTATAGGAGGGTATTTCTTCCACAAGTGGATGTAAATAGTGATCCACAAATTGACTCAATTTTTCTGTTAGAGAATTATTACCTGCAATAATTGGGCGTCCTGGCGGATTAATTAGAGATTTATGTACTTTAGGTAAACTATAGAGTGTTGGTGTTGTAGGTCTTAATGGTAGTAATGATTTCTTCAATTCTTCTGAAATATGTCCATCCATTACTCCTTTTTGTAATAGTTTATCTAATTCCACAAAATACTTTTCAGTGGGATTGAAAGTTAACAGGGCATAGCCCTCCGGATCGTTGATAATTCGTAGACACATATCTTTATAGTCAGATTTTGACATTATCACAATGTTTCCCCCTTTATCAGAGGCTTTTATCTCAATACTTTTTTCATTTTTAAGTTCTCTTAAGGCTATACGCTCCTCTCTAGATAAATTCTGTTCTTTTTTCCAAGATATTATTTCCAATTTTGTGATTTCATCAGTTACTAATTTTACAAAAAGATCAATGCTCGAGAATTCTGAAAAAGACGGTGTATATTTAGATTTATTTTTAAATTTTCTATTTATTTCCGAGGAAGGTTCCTCATTTTCTTCGAGGAGATCCATTAACGTTCTTAAATGTGGAAAGTCTTCAGGTGTTATTCCTAATTGTTTTGCTTGTCTTTCATCTTTTTTAACAAAAACTTCATGTAATGCAAGTTTACGAGCAAACAGATTTAAATCTTTGATCCAAGTAAATTGATCAAACCTAGGACTAGGTACGAAAGATAAGCCTTTTCCCAGAATTCTTAAGTGTTTTTCTTGTAAAGTGAATTTAGAGAGATTTATTATTCGATTTTTATTCGTCATTGCTGTTTCTTGTAATGTCGTGGTTTGTAACCCCATTTCTGCCTGGGTCTCAATCTCCCTATCTGTACTTCGTTTATCCTGTCTGTTTCCTCTAAAAAAGAAACGCTTCTTTTTTTATTATTGGTAAGTATTCCCTTCATTACATTAGGATTCTGACTTATTGATGTTTGTTGAAGATCGTTCTCACTTTCAGATCCACTTGTCCTATCTGATTGGGAAGAGTTTTTTTGGAATTGTTGATTTCTCCTCCGTTTTTTATCCCAGAATATATTCTTTGTTTCAAAATCTTTAACGTCCCTTTGGAATTTAAAATGCTTTTTTTCTTTAATTTGTTGTCTAAACCTATCTAGATTTTTTTGTAATTTATCCTCAAATTGTTTATAATCTTTATTTGTTTGAAAGTTCTGTATATTATTTATTTGAATTTCAAGGTCATCTTTTATTTTATTCAGATTTTCTTGTTCTAATTTTGTAAGGAAGATCATTAATTTATTTGAGCATTCAAGTAGGATTCCCTGCCATTCAGCTATGTGTTCTTCTTTTATTATTTTATTAGGGAGGGGTACTTCAGGTCTTAGTCCTCTGGGTACCAGTTTCTCTGTTATGTATGTTTGCAAACTTTTAATTTCCCACCAAGATTTGATTTGTTCTTGATAAATCTTTTGAATTGCAAAGAATGCTTCAGATATATCCCTTATGTTTAAATTAACTGGAAGAGATTCATTTGTAAACACTTTTCCAACATCTTCCGACCAAGTGCTCACATCACTTAGTTGTTTTAATATCTCAGACATGATGTTTTTAACTGTACAAAAACCTATAAACTCTAAATGGGTATTGAAACCCTATAATTTATATGAAAGAGGGTAGCCAAGCAATTGACTACTGTAGAGCTTCTCAGATGTGGAATCCAGAGCCACAATGGGAATAACCCAATATCAACAAGAAAAAGACCTCTAAACAAGAGGTAACTGGCTAGGACATATACTTAAAATAAATTACTTTATTGAACATTGAACATAATCCCTTCGGAAGGTTACATAAATACAACTAAGACTTTACAAACATCAACATAAATAAAATCAATATAACCACAGTAATTCGTAGGTAAAATACCATAAGAAGTGATTATAACTATTAATGATAAATATAACAAGAGAGAAAACCATTTAAATTGCTCCTACTATTTGTAAAGCATTCATGTCTTATTGGAGCATTGGTTAATTCACAATGTAGAATGAGATAACAATGATCACTGTTGTACAAAAATGTTGTGCCTAATGATTGCCCGAAAAATAAGTATATCCGGGATCAAAAAAGATCAGAAATCATTTATAATAAAGGTGAATTATTACTGTCTCCTTTATTATTACTGAATCGTTATCATCCAAAGCACTGCCTGAACTATGAGCGAAGTTGGACTCGCTGTATATAGAGCTGCAACCTTAGTAATGTGTATGTCTATACAGTACAATTGTGCATAGGTGTTAACACCTATGCATAATTGTACTGTATAGACATACACATTACTAAGGTTGCAGCTCTATATACAGCGAGTCCAACTTCGCTCATAGTTCAGGCAGTGCTTTGGATGATAACGATTCAGTAATAATAAAGGAGACAGTAATAATTCACCTTTATTATAAATGATTTCTGATCTTTTTTGATCCCGGATATACTTATTTTTCGGGCAATCATTAGGCACAACATTTTTGTACAACAGTGATCATTGTTATCTCATTCTACATTGTGAATTAACCAATGCTCCAATAAGACATGAATGCTTTACAAATAGTAGGAGCAATTTAAATGGTTTTCTCTCTTGTTATATTTATCATTAATAGTTATAATCACTTCTTATGGTATTTTACCTACGAATTACTGTGGTTATATTGATTTTATTTATGTTGATGTTTGTAAAGTCTTAGTTGTATTTATGTAACCTTCCGAAGGGATTATGTTCAATGTTCAATAAAGTAATTTATTTTAAGTATATGTCCTAGCCAGTTACCTCTTGTTTAGAGGTCTTTTTCTTGTTGATATTGGGTTATTCCCATTGTGGCTCTGGATTTCACATCTGAGAAGCTCTACAGTAGTCAATTGCTTGGCTACCCTCTTTCAAACATGATTGTGTATTTCTTTCTCATTTGGGGGGGGGGGAAATCCAGGGGCACAATATAGCTGTTTTACTGGGACAGGCAGCTGATGATATGGTACAAGCGGTTATGAGAACCCAGGTGGAAGCTGCCCTGGGACACCTGACGGACAATGCCCATGTCATGGGACACGCAATGGATACTACTGCCGCCAAACACAAACTAACCACTTTCTGGTATAATTCATCTAACACTCGCGTGGTTACATACACCTTTAACTATTGTGATATACATCCATGTCCAGGTCCCCGCTTGCAATGTATCTGGAGAAATGGGATTCCACATGATTATGACATATATATGTGCGTTACCAATTACTATTGGGGACAGGAGTGCGGTAGTTGGGCATCGGTGGGATGGAATACGGGAGTTTCCTGGAGACACAAACCACAAAGCGCCCTAGACGAGAAAGATAACAATAGTAGATCACTTCTCGCTCGTATGACACTGACAATGGCCCCAAACACCTGCCCCAAGTATAAATTACAGGAGTCGGATGATGATGGGGAAGTGCGGTTTAGAACAGGGGCAACAGCACTGAAACTAATTCTAACCCTAGAAAATCCAGGACCCGGGGATTCAGGTATCTATGTTCTGGGTTTATGGGTAAAGGGGGGTTCAGAGAATCCGCAGACTCTGGGAAAATTCCGCCTACGAGATATGTACCTTGCCCCTGACTGGGTCTCTCCGCACCAACAGTCCAAACCCCTTAATCACCACATGATGATCTCTCCCAATGGTATAGTGGCCATCGCTGATCCCACGTTCGAGGATACTATGGCCATTGAAACAGGATACTCAGATATGAATGTTTGGTTAGAATGGATGAAATATACCGCTCAGTCCCACAACAGAACCAATTGCTATGTGTGTGGTACTGCTAGGCCTCATCTAGGTACGGTACCCCTCAATATCCCCGAGGATGTCGAGGAATGCTTTCTCAGTTTGTTTACCAACACCACTCTAAGTCACGATGCTTGCAAAGAATGGAAGTCCAAATACCCCCTCCAGAAACGAGACCCCAGACTCTCAGAGAGTATCACCATCTACCCCGGGAACTACACCTGTCACTCCTCTTGGGGAACCGGTGGCCGGGTAGTTGGAAACTTCACAGAAGGCTATTGTGTGCAGTACAGCGCTGTGGAGAAGAAGAAGGTGCAAAACCAGGTGATCTCCCTGGGAGATGTCTATTGGATCTGTGGTGACATGCGAGTCCGCTCCCGCTTGGTAGGTGCGTGGGACGGTGAGTGTGCTCTGGCTAAAGCCATCATGCCCCTCCACATCCTGCCATTTGATGATGATCTGCCTAATGCCCACACCCCCGGACTCACTAGACAAAGGAGACAGGCGAATTCTGTACCTGGTAGTTTCGATCCCCATGTCTACCTTGATGTCATAGGAGTCCCAAGGGGGGTGCCTAATGAGTTCAAAGCTAGAAACCAGGTAAAGGCGGGATTTGAATCTTTAATCCCCATGGTAACCATCAACAAGAATGTTGATTGGATTAACTACATCTATTACAACCAACAGAGGTTTGTTAACTATACCCGAGATGCCCTCCAGAGCTTGGCCGACCAGCTAGGCCCGACCTCTGCAATGACCTTCCAGAACCGAATGGCCCTCGATATGCTACTGGCAGAGAGGGGTGGGGTCTGTACGATGCTGAAAGGTACTGGTGGCTCCTGTTGCACCTTTATCCCGGATAACACAGGCCCCACTGGCAAAGTCACTAAAGCCATTAAATGATTGGAAGACCTGTCTCAAGAACTGAAGAAAAACTCTGGCATTACTGATCCATGGGATCAATATTTTAGTTGGATGAGTGCCTGGCAAAAGATCCTCACACAAATAAGGATAGTTATCCTGGTAATGATGGTTCTGTTGACGGTGATTGGATGTTGTGTTTTACCCTACATTAAAAAGGTTATCGACAGAACTGTGGAATCCACTACACCTTTACTGCTTAATCAAGTGTGTGGGGACACTGGGGAGAATATTGGCACTTCCTACACTAGTCTAGAATTTCTGGGGGTTCCTGTGAATAAAAGGTATAACGAACTCCGCCCACCTGTAACAAATCATCCACAGAATTATGAATCCATGCATCCCTATCTCGAGAACACCGCCTATGATTTGGCTCTAAGCCAAGGTTAGTGACCCATTGCAAGACGAGTTAATGCCCGACTCTTGACCCACCAGTCTCGACCATGCACAGAAGCCCGGACTACACAGGGGTTAAATTCTATAGGAATTTCTCGTCTCAACCTCTGGCGAAGATTTGGGATGGCTGGCGAGACTATTAGGGGAACAGATGAAGGCACGGCTCGTCTCCAGGGGTACACTTGGGAAATGTGCATTTTTAGGGGGGACTGTTGTGGACAAATGTATAGATTCGCTTTTATAATATTCAAAGGCTTAGAAAAATGCTCATTTAAGTAGTGTAAGTGGTTAATTCGGATTTATGAATCAAATGCATATTATTCTTTAAACGCTATCTTTGTTTTTGTACGCACATGAAGTTTCTTGTCCTGTGAAGAGAACATCTTGAAGGTCATCTTGGAGAATATTTTGGGAACATTCCAGAATGTCCTGTAACAGCGTCCTTGACAAGCTAAGAGAAGCTCGGAGACACTGATGTTTTATTTTCTTTAAACTGTATTAAACAAAGTCTGTGATTTCACAATATAATGACGAATATAATGACAAATAGAATGTTGGGCAAAAGCCTGTTATCGGTACATGTAAAGTAGCATAAAAAGGCTTGTATCTTGTATCTCTTCAATAAAGGGGCTCAGAGCAGTCATTTGGCTCGGAAGCTATATAGACGTATTTGTTGTCTATGTGATTTCTTTATGCGCAAAGCTATCTGACTTCTCCACCGAATTAGAACAGAAACTGGCATCCGAGGACGGACTTCTATTATTGTCCATTGCACCACCTGGGTGCCTGATCGAACAGAGGAGTAAAGTGAGGAGGAGGCACAACAAACACGAGGCACAAAATCCTCTATGACCAACCGTAGCACAAGCCAGTCAAAGGCATCAGATGTCAGAGCTGCTCAGGTGAAGAGCACTGTTGTCTCAAAGCACACATCCAGGAACTCTGCTGTCTGGGAGTTCTTTAAGAAATGTGCAGCAGACCCCACCGTTGCTATTTGTAATCTATGTCAGATGAGGCTCAAGTGTGGGAAAGACACCGGACGCTTGGGTACCACGTGCTTGAGGCGACAAATGAACCAGAACAACGAGGAGGGCACCAGGAACTCAACAATAGGGCATAACCAAAACAGTAGTAAAGGGATCAATTTTCACAAAGTGCAACTAGAGTACCAATAATAGATTAACCCCCTTCACTGCTGAGCCATTTCACGGCTTAAAAAAACAAATTTTTTTTGTATTATTGTTATTATTTTTTTTCTTTACTTTAAACAAGGTCATGTTTCGATTTGACACATTTCAAGTCCGTTCGAAAAATCCGAAAATTCTTCGTTTCGGCTCGGAAAACTTTTCGGATCTATCGGTTTTCGGGTCCGACCCGATTCGGAAATTCGGCCGAATCCGAAAACACGAATCGGGAAATTTCGTGAAAATTCCGAAATTCCGAAACCCGAAATGCACATCCCTAGTTTACAGTACACCTCAGCTGCCAAAGCATCTAATGCAGCCTCCATGTCCACAGCTACTCCTGCCATAGCCTCGCTATCACACACGGAGGAGTCAGCTGAATTGTTTGGTGACAGTGACATGTTGCTTGAGGATGCGCAGCAAGTACAGTGCTCTGATTCAATCTTTGAGGTTGAGGAAGGGAGTATAATCAACCTAGAGTAAGGGGGTGCCAGTGATGACACACAAATAACTGGCACTCATGTTGCCCCAGCAGCTGCAGCATACTGCCAAGTTGGCTCCAGTGACGAGGAGATAGTGACCTCATCATCAGTGTCATCACCCCCTGACTCCACCTGGGTGCCTGATCAAACAGAGGAATCAAGTGAGGAGGGGGAGGAGGAGGAGGAAGAGGCACAGCAAACACAAGGCACAACATCCTCTGTGACCAACCGTAGCACTAGCCAGTCCAAGGCATCAGATGTCAGAGCTGCTCAGGTGCAGAGCGCTGTTGTCTCAAAGCACATATGCAGGAACTCTGCTGTCTGGGAGTTCTTTAAGAAATGTGCAGCAGAGAGCACCGTTGCTATTTGTAATTTATGTCAGATGAGGCTCAAGTGTGGGAAAGACACCGGTCGCTTGGGTACCACGTGCTTGAGGCGACATATGACCACCTGCCATGCATCCCATTGGTGCAAAACTTTGCGCAGGCCCTCCTCCTCATCTGTCTCTACCCCCACTGTATGTCCTGCCATGTCATTGCCTGCTACAACATCCACTGACAGGGATGATGCTACAGTAATGGATGTACCAGGTCCTTCCTCACAATGTGACAGCATCCCATCAGTTGAAGATTTATGCAGTCAGATTACGTTGCCCCAGCTGCTGCAGCATAAATAAAAATATATTCCCAACCATTCCCAAGCACAGCGTCTAAATGCAAGCTTAGCAAAATTACTCGCATTGCAGCTGCTGCCTTTCCAGCTGGTGGACTCTGCTCCCTTCCGTGAATTTTCTGAATGTGCTGTACCACAGTGGCATGTTCCAAAATGCCATTACTTTTCAAGGAAGGCCATTCCAGCACTATACCAGCACGTGGAAGACAATGTTATCCAGTCATTGGGAAAGGCAGTCAGCAGCAAGGTGCATGTGACTTTAGACACGTGGTCCAGCAAGAATGAACAGGGTCATTACATTTCCTTCATGGCACACTGGGTAAATCTGATTGCAGCTGGGAGGGATCCAAGACGGGCTCTGTGCTGGAGCTTGTTCATCCACCACGCCTCCAGAAAGCTGCTTGTATGAGGTCTGTCTGCTCCACCACCACCTCTCCCTCTTCCTCCTCCTTCTGTGTCTCTGGCTAAGTGGCAGTTAAACTGACGCCTGACAGGGACTACGCAAGGGCTCAAGCAAAAAGATGCCATACTGTGCTTGAGCTGGTTGGTTTAGGGGACAGGAGCCACACCGGGCAAGAAATTCTGTCAGCTCTGCAGGGCCAGGTGCAGAAATGGTTAACACCACGCCAGCTTCAGCTGGGAAGAGGAAGAGGAAGAGGACTCCAACCTACGCTGCATGGGCTCCCTTATTATGCAAAGCCTGCTAAAGGACCCCAGGATTCGTGCTATCAAGGAGAGGGATCATTACTGGTTGGCAACCTTTCTTGATCCACGATACAGGGTTAAAGTTGCAGAGCTCATCCTGCCTTCACAGAGGGAGCACAGGATGAAACAACTTGAGGACGCTCTAAAGTGACACTTGTGTAACACCTTTCCGGGCACTGGTCAGTTACCAAGTGATGACACACGTGCTTCTGAGGCTCCGGCTGATCAGAGGAATAGTGGTGAAGGCCGGGCCGCTTGACTGATGCCTTTTTAAATTTTTTTTAGTCCACAAAGCCCAGGGACGTCAAATGTAGGCACCCATTGCCAGCGTCTTCACCAAATGGTGCAGGACTACCTAGGGGCAAGGGCAGACCTGGATACCTTTCCAGCAGATGATCCACTGGCTTACTGGGTGTTGAGATTGGATCACTGGCCAGAATTTAGCCAATATGCTATGCAGCTACTAGGTTGCCCTTCATCCAGCGTGCTTTCTGAAAGGACGTTTAGTGCCGCTGGAGGTTTTGTCAGACAAAAGAGTGCGTCTGTCCAACGACTCTGTAGACCGGCTGACATTTATAAAAATTAAATCAGTCCTGGATCAGCAGCGATCAATCCCCTGATGCTGACGTAACGGAATAGATTGGGGATGTCTACTGCATTCACAAAACCTCCAGCATTGAACTCTTCCACAATACCACAAAAGGGTTACAGTGTGAAGGCACAATATTTGGCTGCACTGACGCCTGTGCCACAATTATATTGTTTTAATTTTTTGAACTGCAGGGTCCATGCCTGCACTCTTCCACAATACCACAGAGGGGTTACTGTATGATGGCACTTGCTGACCTGGCACCAAAGGCACAATATTTGGGTGCACTGACGCCTGTACCATATTTCTATAATTTAAATTTTTTGGACCGCAGGGTCTAACCCTACACTCTTCTACAATACCACAAAGGGGTTACTGTGTGACGGCACTGTTGCCGACGCTAAAGGCCCAATCTTAAAGCACCTATTGTTACTTTCATCCAAAGCCTGCATAAGTTTCACAATAATTTAGCCAAAAAAAATCACTAAACTTTTTCTAAGTGTATGAAAATGTCTCCTCTTTTCATACAGACTGCCGCCCCAAGCAGTTGTTTATGGATAGTTTAAAGGAAAAGCATTTACCGACATTTGAAACGTCATTTTTTTGTTTTTAAGTGTTTCTATACATCCTAGAAATCCGCCACTTCACGGGCAGGTTATGGGGACCTCCTAGGCACGATATTTGAAGGAATTTTTCATTTTTATTTTTAACCCTTATTTCATGGAAAACTCACTGTCCCTTTAAAAACGTATTTTTTAAAAACTTTTTGTCCTGGTTTCCTGTCCCCCAGAGCACTACCCGGACCCCATACACCTTTTATGGCAAATATCTTGCATATATGCCCTCTTGGAGGGCACTCTAAAAACGGTACTTTTGACTCCCATTGACTTGCATTGAGTTTGGTTCGGGTTCACGTTCGAACTCGAACTTTTGAAATTGTTCGAGTTCGAATGCGAACCGAATACGGTGGCTTTCGGCTGATCCCTAGCCAGTAGTAATGAGCACCTGTGGAACTGGTCTGAGTTACAGGTAAGAGGATTCTATAGGGCAGGGCAGGGCTAGACTTACGACAGAGCATTACCGGCTTTAGCCTTCCTACGGCGCCAGCGGTGTGATCCGTTACATTTATGCACAGCAGCATGGGCCACGTTTGACAGGGCACAGATATCAAGCAGTAGTGCAGAATGTAAACAACACACATAGAGCCATGAATGCAGGAATCTCACTCACCCGTTCGCGAGCCGCAAGTGGCCGGCTCCGGCTCGTAAAGCATTATTTAGCATAGAAACATGCTAACATCAACAGATTGAGTATTATCCACCTTGCAGCGTCGCTAGCGAAATAGCAGAGAAAATATCACGTTTATATCATTCCCAATAACCAGGCGACACAGGTTTCAGGATCATCCAAACAGGTTCTATTTTGATACAGCTTCTCTTATACAAACAATAGAAACATAGAAAAATGTCGGCAGATAATAACCTTTCAGCCCATCTAGTCTGCCCAATAGGTACCTTATCATCGCCGTGCTGAGCAGCATAAAGACATCACAGGAACAGATCAACTTTCACAGAATATAAAAGGTGCAGGGCTATAAAGTCTGGTAATATATGGACGGCGCATTCCGCCCTCCGTGGTTTGCTTCCTGGTGCGTTTCTAAGCCTCGTTTTTATTGCGCTGTGAATGCAGGGTATTTACATATCCTTGAAAACTCGAGTGAAAGTTCATCTTTCTCATCAATATGTTATCGTAAAGTGTATGTGTGTGATATAGACACTGAGGTGAAATTGCTAGGTGAAGAACACCATTGAATATATGGAACCTTTCATGTAATATCTCGGTAATGGAGAATGAAGTGAAGAAATGAAAAGACGCTGGAGTTTCCATGATTTGAATGTGTTGTGTCAGAATAACACAATCCCTTTTATGGTATAATTAAGTGATAACTGCACGTCCCTCGTGTCACATGACCGTGACGCTAATATTTTATTCAGATTCATTTGTTTTATTTCTGTGTGAATTCCTCAGCGAGTCACAGCTTGTATGGGAGACGTTGCGTGTGGGTTCTGTTGGGCATCTGGGGTTTTGTACATTGGATCCTTCTTAACATTCTCTTACATGTATCTATATATATAAAACAGTTTCTGTCTGTCGCCGTCGTCGTAGGACACAATGTGCATGCGCAAGTGGAATTTAAATTTTAAAAAAGCTGATTCGTTGTAGAGGCGCACGAAAAGCATCTCTCCCTCTCCCACATGCTCGCAGCTCAGTGTCCGCCATTCCCGTTTTTCCTTGGAGGAGCATTGCTTTGGAGGAGGGGAAGCAGCCCCAATTGACCGGAGCTGGGTCACCACAAAGGGCTGAGGCACCCTGTGACAATATGTCACACCCTGTGACAATATGTCCTGCCATGTGAAAATATATCCCGCCATGTGACAATATATCAAAACCTGTGACAATATATCCTGCCATCTGACAATATATCACACATGTGACAATATATCACACCCTGTGACAATATGTCACACCCTGTGACAATGTCACACCCTGTGACAATGTCACACCCTGTGACAATGTCACACCCTGTGACAATATATCCTGCCATCTGACAATATATCACACCCTGTGACAATATACCCCGTGACAATATATCACACACCATGACAAAATACACCGCCCGTGACAATATATCACAACCCATGACAATATACCCGCGACAATATACCCTGCCCCGTGACAATATACCCCACCCCGTGACAATATATCACACCATGACAATATACCCTGCCCCGTGACAATATATCATACCACATGACAATATACCCCGCCCAGTGACAATATACCCCACCCCTTGACATTATACCCTGCCCCGTGACAATAGGTCACACCCCATGACAATATATCACACCTCGTAACAATATACCCTTCCGTGACAATATATCCACCATGTGACAATATATCACACCATGTGACAATATATCCTGCCATGTGAAAATATATCCTGCCATGTGACAATATATCACACCCTGTGACAATAAGTCATATCCTGTGACAATATATCCCACCCTGTGACAATATATCCTGCCATGTGACAATAAGTCATATCCTGTGACAATATATCCCACCCTGTGACAATATATCCTGCCATGTGACAATATGTTATTATTATTATTAATATTTAATTATAAAGCACCGGCATATTCCACAGTGCTGTACAATAGGCACAGTATAGACAGGGTTACAATACATTGAACAACATTTGACAAATGGTACAGGAGGAGATGAGGGCCCTATACCCGTAGGAACTCGATATTCCACCATGTGACAATATATCACACCCTGTGACAATATATCCTGCCATGTGACATTATATCCTGCCATGTGACAATATATCACACCCTGTGACAATATATCCTGCCATCTGACAATGTCACATCATGTGACAATATGTCCAAACCGTGACAATATATCACACCCTGTAACAATATATCCTGCCATGTGACAATATATCCCACCCTGTGACCATATATCCCACCATGTGACATATATCCTGCCATGTGACAATATATCCCACCCCGTGACAATATATCCTGCAGTGTGACAATATATCACACCCTGTGACAATATATCCTGCCATCTGACAATATATCACACCATGTGACAAAATATCCCACCCTGTGACAATATATCCCGTCATGTGACAATATATCCTGCCATGTGACAATATATCCCACCCTGTGACAATATATCCTGCCATCTGACAATATATCACACATGTGACAATATATCCCCAGGACATACTTGAAAACGAGAGAAATCTCAATGTATCCTTCCTGGTAAAATCCTTTATAAATAAATAAATAACCCACCATGTGACAATATATCCCACCATGTAACAATAAATCCTGCCATGTGATAATATATCCCACCCTGTGACAATGTCACACCCTGTGACAATATATCCCACCCTGTGACAATATATCCTGCCATCTGACAATATTTCACACATGTGACAATATATCCTACCATGTGACAATATATCCCACCCTGTGACAATACATCCCGCCATGTGACAATATGTCACACCCGGTGACAATATATCCCACCCTTTGACAATATATCCTGCCATGTGACAATATATCACACCCTGTGACAATATATCCTGCCATGTGACAATATATCCCACCCTGTGACAATATATCCTGCCATGTGACAATATATCCCACCCTGTGACAATATATCCCACCCCGTGACAATATATCCTGTCGTGTGACAATATATCACACCCTGTGACAATATATCCCACCCCGTGACAATATATCCTGCCATCTGACAATATATCACACCATGTGACAATATATCCCACCCTGTGACAATATATCCCGCCCTGTGACTATCCCGCCATGTGACAATATATCCCGCCATGTGACAATATATCACACCCTGTGGCAATATATCCCACCCTGTGACAATATATCCTACCATGTGACAATATGTCCCACCATGTGAAAATACATCCCGCCATGTGACTATGTCACACCCGGTGACAATATATCCCACCCTTTGACCATATATCCTTCCATGTGACAATATATACTGTCGTGTGACAATATATCACACCCTGTGACAATATATCACACCCTGTGACAATATATCCCACCCCGTGACAATATATCCTGCCATCTGACAATATATCCCACCCTGTGACAATATATCCTACCATGTGAAAATATGTCCCACCATGTGACAATATATCCCACCCTGTGACAATACATCCCGCCATGTGACAATATGTCACACCCGGTGACAATATATCCCACCCTTTGACAATATATCCTGCCATGTGACAATATATCACAGAATGTGACAATATATCTTACCCTGTGACATTATCCCACCCTGTGATAATATATCCCGCCATGTGACAATAAATCCCGCCATGTGACAATATATCCCGCCATGTGAAAATATGTCCCACCATGTGACAATATATCCCACCCTGTGACAATACATCCCGCCATGTGACAATATGTCACACCGGTGACAATATATCCCACCCTTTGACAATATATCCTGCCATGTGACAATATATCACAGAATGTGACAATATATCTTACCCTGTGACATTATCCCACCCTGTGATAATATATCCCGCCATGTGACAATAAATCCCGCCATGTGACAATATATCCCGCCATGTGAAAATATGTCCCACCATGTGACAATATATCCCACCCTGTGACAATACATCCCGCCATGTGACAATATGTCACACCCGGTGACAATATATCCCACCTTTGACAATATATCCTGCCATGTGACAATATATCACAGAATGTGACAATATATCTTACCCTGTGACATTATCCCACCCTGTGATAATATATCCCGCCATGTGACAATAAATCCCGCCATGTGACAATATATCCCGCCATGTGACAATATATCCCGCCCTGTGACAATATATCACACATGTGACAATATATCCTGCCATCTGACAATATATCACACATGTGACAATATATCCCCAGGACATACTTGAAAACGAGAGAAATCACAATGTATCCTTCCTGGTAAAATCCTTTATAAATAAATAAATATCCCGCCATGTGACAATATGTCACACCCTGTGACAATATATCCCACCGTGACAATATATCACACCCTGGGACAATATATCCCACCCCTTGACAATATATCCCACCCTGTGACAATGCATTCCGCCATGTGACAATACATCCTGCCATGTGACAATATGTCACACCCTGTGACAATATATCCCACCCCGTGACAATATATCCCGCCATGTGACAATATATCCCGCCATGTGACAATATATCCCACCCCATGACAATATATCCCACCCCGTGATAATATATCCCACCCTGTGACAACATATACCACCCCGTGACAATATATCCTGCCATGTGATAATATATCCCACCCCATGACAATATATCCCACCCTGTGACAACATACCACCCCGTGACAATATATCCTGCCATGTGACAATATATCCCACCCCGTGACAGTATATGCCGCCCCGTAACGGATTTGCAATATTCAGATTGAGTATTATCCACCTTGCAGCGTCGCTAGCGAAATAGCAGAGAAAATATCACGTTTATATCATTCCCAATAACCAGGCGACACAGGTTTCAGGATCATCCAAGCAGGATCTATTTTGATACAGCTTCTCTTATACAAACAATAGAAACATAGAAAAATGTCGGCAGATAAGAACCTTTCAGCCCATCTAGTCTACCCAATAGGTACCTTATCATCGCCGTGCTGAGCAGCATAAAGACATCACAGGAACAGATCAACTTTCACAGAATATACAGGTGCAGGGCTATAAAGTCTGGTAATATATGGACGGCGCATTCCGCCCTCCGTGGTTTGCTTCCTGGTGCGTTTCTAAGCCTCGTTTTTATTGCGCTGTGAATGCAGGGGATTTACATATCCTTGAAAACTCGAGTGAAAGTTCATCTTTCTCATCAATATGTTATCATAAAGTGTATGTGTGTGATATAGACACTGAGGTGAAAGTGCTAGGTGAAAAACACCATCTAATATCTGGAACCTTTCATGTAATATCTCGGTAATGGAGAATGAAGTGAAGAAATGAAAAGACGCTGGAGTTTCCATGATTTGAATGTGTTGTGTCAGAATAATTATACCATAAAAGGGATTGTGTTAAGTGGTAACTGCACGTCCCTCGTGTCACATGACCGTGACGCTAATATTTTATTCAGATTCATTTGTTTTATTTCTGTGTGAATTCCTCAGCGAGTCACAGCTTGTAAGGGAGACGTTGCGTGTGGGTTCTGTTGGGCGTCTGGGGTTTTGTACATTGGATCCTTCTTAACATTCTCTTACATGTATCTATATATATAAAACAGTTTCTGTCTGTCGCAGTCATCGTAGGACACAATGTGCATGCGCAAGTGGAATTTAATTTTAAAAAAGCGGATTCGTTGGAGAGGCGCACGAAAAGCATCTCTCCCTCTCCCACATGCTCGCAGCTCAGTGTCCGCCATTTCCATTTTTCCTTGGAGGAGCATTGCTTTGGGGGAGGGGAAGCAGCCCCAATTGACCGGAGCTGGGTCACCACAAAGGGCTGAGGCACCCTGTGACAATATGTCACACCCTGTGACAATATATCCTGCCATCTGACAATATGTCACACCCTGTGACAATATGTCACACCCTGTGACAATATGTCACACCCTGTGACAATATATCCTGCCATCTGACAATATATCACACCCTGTGACAATATACACCGCCCCGTGACAATATATCACAACCCATGACAATATACCTGCGACAATATACCCTGCCCCGTGACAATATACCCCACGACAATATATCACACCCCCATGACAATATACCCTGCCCCGTGACAATATATCATACCACATGACAATATACCCCGCCCAGTGACAATATATCCCGCCCTGTGACAATATACCCCACCCCTTGACATTATACCCTGCCCCGTGACAATAGGTCACACCCCATGACAATATATCACACCTCATAACAATATACCCTTCCGTGACAATATATCCCACCATGTGACAATATATCACACCCCCTGACAATATACCCCACCCTGTGACAATACATCCCGCCATGTGACAATATGTCACACCCGGTGACAATATATCCTGCCATGTGACAATATATCACACCCTGTGACAATATATCCGCCATGTGACAATATATCCCACCCTGTGACAATATTTCACACCCGGTGACAATATATCCCACCCTTTGACAATATATCCTGCCATGTGACAATATATCCTGTCGTGTGACAATATATCACACCCTGTGACAATATATCCCACCCGTGACAATATATCCCGCCATGTGACAATATATCCCGCCATGTGACAATATATCCCACCCCATGACAATATATCCCACCCCGTGATAATATATCCCACCCTGTGACAACATATACCACCCCGTGACAATATATCCTGCCATGTGATAATATATCCCACCCCATGACAATATATCCCACCCTGTGACAACATACCACCCCGTGACAATATATCCTGCCATGTGACAATATATCCCACCCCGTGACAGTATATGCCGCCCCGTAACGGATTTGCAATATTCAGATTGAGTATTATCCACCTTGCAGCGTCGCTAGCGAAATAGCAGAGAAAATATCACGTTTATATCATTCCCAATAACCAGGCGACACAGGTTTCAGGATCATCCAAGCAGGATCTATTTTGATACAGCTTCTCTTATACAAACAATAGAAACATAGAAAAATGTCGGCAGATAAGAACCTTTCAGCCCATCTAGTCTACCCAATAGGTACCTTATCATCGCCGTGCTGAGCAGCATAAAGACATCACAGGAACAGATCAACTTTCACAGAATATACAGGTGCAGGGCTATAAAGTCTGGTAATATATGGACGGCGCATTCCGCCCTCCGTGGTTTGCTTCCTGGTGCGTTTCTAAGCCTCGTTTTTATTGCGCTGTGAATGCAGGGGATTTACATATCCTTGAAAACTCGAGTGAAAGTTCATCTTTCTCATCAATATGTTATCGTAAAGTGTATGTGTGTGATATAGACACTGAGGTGAAATTGCTAGGTGAAGAACACCATTGAATATATGGAACCTTTCATGTAATATCTCGGTAATGGAGAATGAAGTGAAGAAATGAAAAGACGCTGGAGTTTCCATGATTTGAATGTGTTGTGTCAGAATAATTATACCATAAAAGGGATTGTGTTAAGTGGTAACTGCACGTCCCTCGTGTCACATGACCGTGACGCTAATATTTTATTCAGATTCATTTGTTTTATTTCTGTGTGAATTCCTCAGCGAGTCACAGCTTGTATGGGAGACGTTGCGTGTGGGTTCTGTTGGGCGTCTGGGGTTTTGTACATTGGATCCTTCTTAACATTCTCTTACATGTATCTATATATATATATAAAACAGTTTCTGTCTGTCGCCGTCGTCGTAGGACACAATGTGCATGCGCAAGTGGAATTTAATTTTAAAAAAGCTGATTCGTTGGAGAGGCGCACGAAAAGCATCTCTCCCCTCTCCCACATGCTCGCAGCTCAGTGTCCGCCATTCCCGTTTTTCCTTGGAGGAGCATTGCTTTGGAGGAGGGGAAGCAGCCCCAATTGACCGGAGCTGGGTCACCACAAAGGGCTGAGGCACCCTGTGACAATATGTCACACCCTGTGACAATATATCCTGCCATCTGACAATATGTCACACCCTGTGACAATATGTCACACCCTGTGACAATATGTCACACCCTGTGACAATATATCCTGCCATCTGACAATATATCACACCCTGTGACAATATACACCGCCCGTGACAATATATCACAACCCATGACAATATACCTGCGACAATATACCCTGCCCCGTGACAATATACCCCACGACAATATATCACACCCCCATGACAATATACCCTGCCCCGTGACAATATATCATACCACATGACAATATACCCCGCCCAGTGACAATATATCCCGCCCTGTGACAATATACCCCACCCCTTGACATTATACCCTGCCCCGTGACAATAGGTCACACCCCATGACAATATATCACACCTCATAACAATATACCCTTCCGTGACAATATATCCCACCATGTGACAATATATCACACCCCCTGACAATATACCCCACCCTGTGACAATACATCCCGCCATGTGACAATATGTCACACCCGGTGACAATATATCCTGCCATGTGACAATATATCACACCCTGTGACAATATATCCCGCCATGTGACAATATATCCCACCCTGTGACAATATTTCACACCCGGTGACAATATATCCCACCCTTTGACAATATATCCTGCCATGTGACAATATATCCTGTCGTGTGACAATATATCACACCCTGTGACAATATATCCCACCCCGTGACAATATATCCTGCCATCTGACAATATATCACACCATGTGACAATATATCACACCCTGTGACAATATATCACACCCTGTGACAATATATCCTACCATGTGACAATATGTACCACCATGTGACAATACATCCCGCCATCTGACAATATATCACAGAATGTGACAATATATCTTACTCTGTGACATTATCCCACCCTGTGATAATATATCCCGCCATGTGACAATATATCCCGCCATGTGACAATATATCCCGCCATGTGACAATATATCCCACCCTGTGACAATATATCCCGCCATGTGACAATATATCCTGCCATGTGACAATATATCCGGCCCTGTGACAATATATCCCGCCATGTGACAATATATCACACATGTGACAATATATCCCCAGGACATACTTGAAAGCGAGAGAAATCTCAATGTATCCTTCCTGGTAAAATCCTTTATAAATAAATAAATATCCCGCCATGTGACAATATGTCACACCCTGTGACAATATATTCCACCGTGACAATATATCACACCCTGGGACAATATATCCCACCCTGTGACAATGCATTCCGCCATGTGACAATACATCCTGCCATGTGACAATGTCACACCCTGTGACAATATATCCAGCCATGTAACAATATATTCCACCCTGTGACAATATATCCCACCCCGTGACAATATATCCCACCCCATGACAATATATCCCACCCCGTGATAATATATCCCACCCTGTGACAATATACCACCCCGTGACAATATATCCTGCCATGTGACAATATATCCCACCCCATGACAATATATCCCACCCTGTGAAAACATACCACCCCGTGACAATATATCCTGCCATGTGACAATATATATCACACCCCGTGACAGTATATGCCGCCCCGTAACGGATTTGCAATATTCAGATTGAGTATTATCCACCTTGCAGCGTCGCTAGCGAAATAGCAGAGAAAATATCACATTTATATCATTCCCAATAACCAGGCGACACAGGTTTCAGGATCATCCAAACAGGTTCTATTTTGATACATAGAAAAATGTCGGCAGATAAGAACCTTTCAGCCCATCTAGTCTGCCCAATAGGTACCTTATCATCGCCGTGATGAGCAGCATAAAGACATCACAGGAACAGATCAACTTTCACAGAATATACAGGTGCAGGGCTATAAAGTCTGGTAATATATGGACGGCGCATTCCGCCCTCCGTGGTTTGCTTCCTGGTGCGTTTCGAATCCTCGTTTTTATTGCGCTGTGAATGCAGGGGATTTACATATCCTTGAAAACTCGAGTGAAAGTTCATCTTTCTCATCAATATGTTATCGTAAAGTGTATGTGTGTGATATAGACACTGAGGTGAAATTGCTAGGTGAAGAACACCATTGAATATATGGAACCTTTCATGTAATATCTCGGTAATGGAGAATGAAGTGAAGAAATGAAAAGACGCTGGAGTTTCCATGATTTGAATGTGTTGTGTCAGAATAATTATACCATAAAAGGGATTGTGTTAAGTGGTAACTGCACGTCCCTCGTGTCACATGACCGTGACGCTAATATTTTATTCAGATTCATTTGTTTTATTTCTGTGTGAATTCCTCAGCGAGTCACAGCTTGTATGGGAGACGTTGCGTGTGGGTTCTGTTGGGCGTCTGGGGTTTTGTACATTGGATCCTTCTTAACATTCTCTTACATGTATCTATATATATATATATAAAACAGTTTCTGTCTGTCGCCGTCGTCGTAGGACACAATGTGCATGCGCAAGTGGAATTTAATTTTAAAAAAAGCTGATTCGTTGGAGAGGCGCACGAAAAGCATCTCTCCCCTCTCCCACATGCTCGCAGCTCAGTGTCCACCATTCCCGTTTTTCCTTGGAGGAGCATTGCTTTGGAGGAGGGGAAGCAGCCCCAATTGACCAGAGCTGGGTCACCACAAAGGGCTGAGGCACCCTGTGACAATATGTCACACCCTGTGACAATATATCCTGCCATCTGACAATATATCACACCATGTGACAATATATCACACCCTGTGACAATATGTCCTGCCATGTGAAAATATATCCCGCCATGTGACAATATATCCTGCCATCTGACAATATATTTATTTATTTATTTATTTATTTATAAAGGATTTTACCAGGAAGGATACATTGAGATTTCTCTCATTTTCAAGCATGTCCTGATCACACATGTGACAATATATCCCCAGAACATACTTGAAAACGAGAGAAATCTCAATGTGTCCTTCCTGGAAAAATCCTTTATAAATAAATATCCCACCTTGTGACAATATGTCATACCCTGTGACAATATGTCTCAATAATAAAGAGTATGATTATCTAACTCCTGAATATCCAATAATGCCCATATTCTATTTTCTACCAAAGATTCATAAGAATGTGGAGAATCCTCCAGTGCGTCCGATAATTTCGGGAATTGGTTCAATTTCAAGTAAAATTTCGGAGTATATTGATATCCTACTCCAACCATTAGTTTTGGAGACGGAGGCATACCTTAAAAGATACTATGAATCTACTCCAAATACTAGGAAATGTAGAATGGCATGATGATTATACTTTAATCACCAGCGACGTAAAGTCGCTATATAGTATCATCCCTCATGAAAGAGGCTGCGAGGCAGTAAAATATTTCCTGAACAAATCAGGCACCATCTTAGAGGAACAATCTGATTTCATTCTAAAGGGAATTAAACTAATTTTAGAGAATAAATTTCTTCAACTTCAATGATACATTTTATCTTCAAAAGGAAGGTATGGCCATGGGTACTAAATTTGCACCTTGTTTTGCTAACTTATACATGTCCTATTGGGAAAAGAGTTGGCGAGAGAAATGGAAAGAAAACATAGTCATATACAGACGATATATATTGACAATCTTTTCATTATTTGGAAAGGAGAAGAAGACTCTTTGAAAGAATTTCTCAATACCAATGATTGAAATATTGATTTAGATTCACACTATAGCAAAACACAAGTCAACTTTTTAGACCTAAGAGTATATGTTGAAAACGGAAAAATTGAAACAAAAACTTTTTTCAAGCAAGTAGATACAAACTGTTTTATTGAAAAAAGCAGTTGTCACTGTGAGAAATGGCTGGAAGGCGTTCCGAAGAGCCAACTTCTAAGGATCCGTAGAAACTGTACGAAACAGGAAGTTTTTCAAGAACAATCAAATTATTTAATGAAAAATTTGGAAGACAAAGGGTACACACGACATTCCTTAGAGGAAACAAGAGAGGAAATCAACAACAAAGAGAGAAAAGAATTAATAAAATATAAACCAAAAGTGAACCAGTATTTCAAAGAAGGAGAGGTGCCTTTTATATTTACATACAATCAACAAAACTGGCGAATAAGATCTATCCTTAAGAAACATTGGCCCCTTCTCTTAAAAGATCCCTTGCTGAAAGAAATCCTCCCTGAAAAACCTACTATCATTTGTAGAGGAGCACAAAATTTGAAGAACAAACTAATCAAGAGTCACTATACATCAAGAAAAAAAGAACAATATGTTCGGAATTAGTAAAGCCTTCCACCGCTGTGGGAACTGCCGAAATTGTCGAGAAACCGGAAACAAAAAAGAAGTTATCAAAACCGTCAATGGAGAAAAAAAATCACTTACACCATTAACCCTTTCGCTGCTGAGGCTTTTCCCGCCCCTGTGCTGAGGTCATTTTTACCGGTTTTGCTAATCATGTTTAAACGTGTTTTGAAGGCTTATTTTAGTATATGACCCAGACATATTATATATCGTTCTTTCCGTCAGACTCGGTAGATTCATAATATGTCATTATTATATGTATACGTTATGTCATGTCTGTATATTATAACAAAAAATGCAATAAAATATGTATTTTCAATAATTTACAATGTGTAAAGTGTTTTTTTTTCACATTTTAACATGCGAGCAATTGCGGTTATATTTTGTATGGGGTGCGCTTGTTAAAAAAATTAGAGATGGGGTCTCCTTACATTTTTTTTGGGGGAAAATTACACTTTTTAACAAACGCACCACATACAAAAATCGTTAGTTCAGCATCATTGTTCACATTATAATTGAAATGGGAACAATATTGCTGCATTAACCAAACAAAAAGAAAAAAAAAGTGTTTATTTATTTTTTATAATTTTTTAAAAAATAAATAAATTATTTTTCATTTTTTTTACAACATTTTTCACAGTAGTGTTTGGTATCGTTGGAACGGCCATGCTCTGGCCGATCCAACCATACCAAAATTTAACCCCTAGCTGCCACGGATCGGGAGATAGGGAGTTCATTGGAACTCCCTAACTCCACCGTTGGTGGCAGTTAGGGGTTAAGTCCAGGACTGGCGTCATCGTGCTACGCACGATGACGCCAGTCCTCAGGGGGAGTTCCCGGAGGCTTGGCCGACATCCAAGATGTCGGCCAGCTCCGGGAAAGGATTGCGAACCGGCGCTTTTCAGCGCCGATTCGCGATCCAGCTCCCCAGGGGTTAATGCCAGGCACCATTTGGAAGGGCAGGCTGTGCCCTTCCAAATGATGCCTGGGTTAACCCCTGCAGAGCCGCTGATCGGGAGGGAGAGAGGTCCAAAGGACCTCCCCCCCTCCCTTTCAGGTGCTTCCTCCGCACATGCGGGGGGGGCGCCTGAATTAGGTGTCATCGCGCTGCCACCTAATACCAGCGGCTGCGGTTCCGGATGCGCGGCTGACATCCAGGATGTCAGCCCGCACCGGAGGGGCCAGCGATCGGCCGGAACCCGGCCGAACGCTGACCCCAATGGGAGGACGCGCTCAGCGCGTCCTCAGCACAGCAGCGGTAATGCGGAGGACGCGCTGAGCGCGTCCTCCGCATTGAAGTGGTTAAAGAAATCATTACATGTTTTTCAAGAAACATCATTTATTTACTCATATGCCCATGCGGCTTAAAATATGTCGGTAGGACTACGAAACATCTTAATAAAAGGCTATACGAACATATTCGAAATATTAAAATTGGATACGAAAAACACTCCGTATCACAACATTTTAAAATCAAACATAATAGTGATCCGAGGGGCCTCATATATATAGGCATTAAACAGGTAGAAAGAGATTGGAGGGGAGGTGATTGAGAAAAAAAAATCAACAAAGAAGAAATGAAGTGGATTTATCTTTTGAATACTCTACAACCAAATGGTCTGAATGCAGACTTTGAAATTTGCCACTTCATCTAAATCAGTACTTTTCCTCTTTCCCTCCCCCCCCCTCCTTCTCCCTCGGATTGGATGCTATACAAACAGACCCTTTTCTGAACATGCATTGGACCTCTCATTTTTTTTTTCTCCACATCTACTTTCTAAATACATTTCTCATTATATATTTAAGAATACATAAGATTCCATCATTGATAAAGATTATTAAATATAAGTTTAGTTTCCCTCTCCTTTTGATAAAAATTAACTTTTCCTTCCCTCTTTTCTAAATACCATACCTGCAGATTTCATCAGAATAATAGAGATTATATATATATATATATATATATATATATATATAATTTTTTTTATTTTAGCTTTTCATTTTTTAAATACCTTTTTATATTTAACACTATTTTGTTCTGATAGTATCTTCCCAATTTATTAATGTAGGATATTTCCGCTCTTATAAGAGATTATATACAATATAATAGAAATGGTTTGTTTTTTGGGAAAGCATAGACCCCCGATTTTAGACAAGCCTTTTTTAAAGTAAACTATGATAAGGCAAACTAGTTTTTTAATAACCATAGATTACTACTTTTAATAAACCTTTCAGACTTCGAGATGAAGATTAAAATGCCCCAAGCGGAGAAACAGCTTTTCCATAATGAAAACCACAGGACGCGTAAGTACAACAGCGACAATGGAAATCTGTGGTCCAGAATGATGCACATAGCAGAATCCAGAAGACATCGTAATGAAAAGATTTCGAACACACTTGCAATCTGGAAGACATCGTAATGAAAAGATTTCGAACACACTTGCAACAGGACGAAGAAGCTATATATAAGGACAGACCTTCTATACAAGACATTTCACTGATATTTTTCACCAGAGACTATCTGAGGACACTTACTGAGGAAGCCGGTAGGCGAAAACGCGTTTTAAGTGATCCCCTTTACGATTACTTTTTAAATAACTTTTTTAATTATGCAAACCATATGGTCTATTTTTATATGAATTTATAGGAATAAATTTTTGAATATATTAGCTTATTGTCCTGCTGCATATTTACTACTTAAGCACCTGTCTATATAAGGTTTGCTCCCTCCCTTCCCTGAAATTTATATAGCACCTCCATATACCATCGAATGAGCTAATGAATAAACGAGTAACCATTGGGGGGAAAAAAAGCTAACTCCAGAGGATTTGCCAAGGAGGAAGATAAAGATACCATCATTACTAATATAAGTATTATGATTTCTCTATTTTTTTTTAATTTGTTTTAATTTTTTGAGTGTTTTCAGTGTTAAGAGGAAAAAAAAAAAAACACAAGGAAGACAACAAAAAAAAAAATACATACTCAATATTTTTTACCCACTGTTCACTTACAATTGTATCATACATATTGTATTCTAAAACAATGTTCTAATATACAAGGTGCGCCAGGAATTTATGTTTTGTTCCTTTAATATATCACACGTGACAATATATCACACCCTGTGACAATATGTCACACCCTGTGACAATATGTCCTGCCATGTGACAATATATCCTGCCATGTGACAATATACCCTGTGACAATATAGATCACAACCCATGACAATATACCCCGTGACAATATACCCCACGCAGTGACAATATATCCCGCCCTGTGACAATATACCCCATCCCTTGACATTACACCCTGCCCCGTGACAATATGTCACACCCCGTAACAATATGCCCCTCCCCATGACAATATATCACACCTCGTAACAATATATCCTTCCGTGACAATATATCCCACCCGACAATATACCCACCCTGTGACAATATATCCTGCCAACTGACAATATGTCACACCATGTGACAATATGTCCAAACCCTGTGACAATATATCCTGCCATGTGACAATATATCCCAAAATGTGGCATTATATCCCACCCCGTGACAATATCACATCCTGTGACAATATATCCCACTATGTGACAATATGTCACACGCTGTGACAATATATCCCGCCATGTGACAATATATCCTGCCATGTGACAATATATCCCGCCATGTGACAATATATCACACCCCGTGACAATATATCCTGCCATGTGACAATATATCCCACCCTGTAACAATATATCCCACTGTGACAATATGTCACATGCTATGACAATATATCCCACCCTGTAACAATATATCCTGCCATGTGACATTATATCCCACCCTGTGACAATATATCCCGCCATGTGACAATATATCACACCCCGTGACAATATATCCTGCCATGTGACAATATATCCCACCCTGTGACAATATATCCCACCCTGTGACAATATATCCCACCCCGTGACAATATATCCTGCCATCTGACAATATTTCACACATGTGACAATACATCCCCAGGACATACTTGAAAACGAGAGAAATCTCAATGTATCCTTCCTGGTAAAATCCTTTATAAATAAATAAATATCCCACCCTGTGACAATATGTCACACCCTGTGACAATATATCCTGCCACGTGACAATATGTCCCAGCCTGTGACAATATATCCTACCATGTGACAATATATCCCACCCTGTGACAATATATCCCACCATGTGACAATATGTCACACCCGGTGACAATATATCCCACCCTGTGACAATATTATCCCACCCTGTGACAATATATACCACCATGTGACAATATATCCTGCCATGTGACAGTATATCCCACACCTTGACAATATATCCCACCCAGTGATAGTATATGCCGCCCCGTAACGGATTTGCAATATTCAGATTGAGTATTATCCACCTTGCTGCGTCGCTAGCGAAATAGCAGAGAAAATATCACGTTTATATCATTCCCAATAACCAGGCGACACAGGTGTCAGGATCATCCAAACAGGTTCTATTTTGATACAGCTTCTCTTATACAAACAATCAGATAAACATAATGGGATTAACAATAGCAATGGAAGGTTCCAGACATTCCAGCACTGGGGAAAACACAGGCTTTCGGAGAATTATGTATCGTAGGCGCCACCTAGTGGTCATGCATAGTAATTTAAACAAAGATGATATGTATATAGTAGGGATGAGCCAAACACCCCCGTGTTCGGTTCGCATTCGAACTCGAACAATTTCAAAAGTTCGAACTCGAACCGAACTCAATGGGAGTCAAAAGTTAGATTTTTAGAGTGGCCTCCAAGAGGGCATATATGCAAGATATTTTCCATAAAAGGTGTATGGGGGTCCAGGTAGTGCCCTGGGGGACAGGAAACAAGGACAAAAAGTAAAAAAAAAAAAAAAGACGTTTTTAAAGGAACAGTGAGTTTTCCATAAAATAAGGGTTAAAAATAAAAATGAAAAATTCCTTCAAATATCATGCCTAGGAGGTCCCCATAACCTGCCCGTGAAGTGGCGGATTTGTAGTATGTATAGAAACATTGCCATCAGAGACCCACACATGACACCTAGCCACCCTTAAGGGGTTAAAATGCACAGGGTCTGGCTACTATCCTGTTAGATGAGGGAATGTATTATATGTATAAACACTGGCATCGCTAGGTGGGGGCGGGGGGTGTGGCCCGCACTGGGAACACCACCCCTAAAGAATTATTTTTTTTCCTTACACAAAACTATTTTACCAGGAAGGATACATTGAGAATTCTCTCATTTTCAAGTATGTCCTGGGTAGGCAAGGCCTAGGCTGGCACTTTCCAGGGGGCAGCAAAAAAAAAACACCACTAAAAGAGATATTCACAGAGCACCGAAATGACGCAGACATTTCAGTGTTCTGTTGTTCCCTGCACTTCAGGGAATCTATTTTCCCTGGAGAATTCACCGCAGGGTCCCTGAAGTGCAGGGAATCAGCCACCGAATGCCACCACGAACCCATCCCCCGCTGTTTTCAAAAAAAACTACTGAACGAAAATGTCTGGAATTAACATATAAGATCCTATGAATGATAATAAAAAGGGCTGTTACAGATAAAAAAAACGCTATTAGAAAGAAAAAAAAATTTGATTTTTTTTTGAAAAATGCCTAATAGATACTAAGAAAAAAAAATAATAAAATAAATAAAATAAAAATCAACAAATAAAAAGAGACTAGGGATGTGCACCAATTTTTTTTCGTTTCGGCTTGTTTCGTTCAGAATTCGACAATTTTCATTTCAGATCGTTTCGACCGATTTCCGTTTCGACTTTTTTTTTTCGTGACATCAGAATTTTTCGTGTTTTCGGATCGGCTCGTTTTTCGTATCAACTTTTTTTCGCGATTTCGGACATTTTCGTGTAGTCAGTGTGGGAAATGGACTTAAATGGACTTATGTTAAAATATTCCTGTTTTAATTCAATATCTAATAAACCGTTTATTATTATATTCTGTAGTAAAGAGTCTCTATATTTCTAGATTTTTTTGGATCTTTTAAGCATTTTTTGAAAATTACCGAAGTGGAACCGAAATTGTGAATTCAACGAAAATGATTTCCGATTCCGAAATTTTTTCGTTTCGGATCGGAAATAGTTTCGTTTCAGACGTTTTCAGATCCGATCCGATTCGGAAAATTGGCCGAATCCGAATCACCGAATCGGGCCGATTCGTGAAAAAAACGAATCGGTCTGAAACTAAACGCACATCCCTAGAAGAGACTTTTTACTACAGATTAATGGAATAAACGTTTTATTATTATTATTATTATTATTATTCTTTATTTATAAAGCGCCAGCATATTCAGCAGCGCTGTACAATAAGCACAGTATAGACAGGGTTACAATACATTGAACAACATTTGACAAACAGTACAGGAGGAGTTGAGGGCCCTATTCCTGTAGGAACTCACAATCTGGGAGGGTTGGGGTTGGAAACAGGAGGAGAGGACTGTAAGGTGAGAGTGATTGATGGTTGTGTCAGTGAGTTGGGTAGTAGGCTTCCCTAAATAGGAATGTTTTAAGGGAGCGTTTGAAGGAAGAGAAGTTAGGGGAAAGTCTGACAGTACGAGGGAGAGCGTTCCAGAGAGTGGGGGCTGCGCGTGAGAAATCCTGTAGTCTATCATGGGAAGAGGTGATGCGGGGAGAAGCTAGGCGCAGGTCACTGTTTGATCTTAGGGAGCGGGCTGGGGTGTATTTGGTGATTAGTGAGGATAGGTAGTGGGGCGCTGAGTTAGTGAGGGTTTTGTAGGTAAGGATAAGGATTTTGAACTTAATTCTGCAGTGGATGGGGAGCCAGTGAAGGGACTCGCAGAGGGGAGCGAAAGAGACAGAGCGGCGGGTGAGGTGAATTAGACTGGCGGAGGTGTTCAGGATGGATTGTAGGGGGGAGAGGCAGGACAGAGGGAGGCCAGATAAGAGATTATTGCAATAGTCGAGTCGGGAGATTACCAGGGCGTGTATGAGTTGTTTTGTGGTGACAGCGGTAAGAAATGGCCGAATTCTGGAAATATTACGCAGTTGGTATCGGCAGGAGGAGGAAAGAGACTGGATGTGGGGGATGAAGGAAAGAGCAGAGTCAAGTGTAACTCCAAGACAGCGAACTTGGTTTGATGGGGAGATGGTGATACCCTCCACCGTGATAGAGAAGTCAGGAGGTGGGGAGGCATTAGAGGGAGGAATAAGTAGGAGCTCAGTCTTTGACGTGTTGATCTTTAGGTGGTGGGAGGACATCCAGGAGGTGATGCCAGATAAACAGTCACTGACTTTTGAGAGGACAGGGGGAGAGAGATCAGGGGTAGAGAGGTAGATCTGAGTGTCATCAGCGTAGAGGTGGTAATTAAAGCCAAAGCTGTTGATGATTTTGCCCAGGGAGGAGGTGTAGATGGAAAAGAGCAGAGGACCAAGGACAGAGCCTTGAGGTACACCAACAGATAGAGGCAATGAGGAGGAGCAGTTACCAGCAAAGGACACACAGAAGGACCTGTTGGATAAATAGGAGTCAACCCAAGCAAGTGCAGTGTCACCGAGACCCAGAGAGTTGAGGGTCTGCAGAAGGAGGGGGTGGTCAACAGTGTCAAAAGCAGCCGAGAGGTCAAGCAGGATGAGAATAGAATAGTGGCCGTGTTTTTTAGCAGTTAGAAGGTCGTTGGTGACTTTGGTGAGGGCAGTTTCAGGTGAGTGTAGGGGACGGAAGCCAGATTGCAGAGGGTCAAGTAGGGAATTGGAGGACAGGAAGAGGGAGAAGCGGTTGAAGACTAGTTTTTCTAAGAGCTTTGATGTGAAGGGAAGCAGGGATACAGGGCGGTAGTTGGATGGAGAGTTGGGGTCTAGGGATGGTTTCTTTAGTAAAGGGGTAACTAGCGCGTGTTTGAAGGCGGATGGAAAGGAGCCAGTGGAGAGAGATAGGTTGAAGATGTGTGTGAGAGCAGGGGTGAGGGAGGAGGAGAGGAGAGGGGAGGAATTAGATGTGAGGGAATGGGGTCGAGCGGGCACGTGGTGAGATGTGAGGAGGACAATAAGGAATTGACTTCCTCCTCAGTGGTTGGGAGGAAGCGGCAGAGGGGACCTGTGGGAGTGGAGGTGGCAGATAACTATCTTGTGTTGGGATGTTGCTTCTGATAGTTAAAGTTTTACTGAGGAAGTAGTCTGCCAGGTCTTGAGCGCTGAAGGCAGCTGAGGGGGGAGGTGCAGGTGGGTAGAGGAGGGTGTTGAAGGTAGACCAGAGCCGTTTAGGGTTGGAGGACAGTGTAGATATAAGAGATGAGAAGAAGGATTGTTTGGCCAAGTGGAGGGCAGAGGTGTATGACCGGAGAATAAACTTGAAGTGAACAAAATCAGCTTCAGAGTGGGATTTCCTCCAGGCACGCTCTGCGGTGCGGGAGCATCTTTGCAGGTAGCGAGTCTAGAGGGTGTGCCAGGGCTGAAGCTGGCGGTGTGGGGCCTTACAGAGTCGAAGAGGAGCAAGAGTGTCTAGAGCAGAGATAAGCGTAGTGTTGTAGTGATTAGTGGCAGCATCAGGGCAGGTGAAGGATGAGGTATGAGGGAGGTGGTGGAGTAGGTTGGAGAATTGATGGGGGTCCACAGCATGTAGATTTCTGCGAGTGTGTGTGCGGGGTGGGGAAGCAAGGTGTTTAGGAAGTCCAGATAGGTTGAAAGAGAGAAGGTGGTGGTCAGAGATGGGGAAAGGGCGACATTTGAACTCAGAAATGGAGCAGAGGTTGGAAAAGACCAGGTCAATAACGTGACCATCGCGGTGGGTAGGGAGGAGGGAGGATTGTGTGAGTCCAAGGGAGGACGTGAGTGAAAGAAGTTTGGAGGCAGCAGGAGTGGAAGGATCGTCAATGGGAATGTTGAAGTCCCTGAGAATTAGGCATGGAAGATTAGAAGACAGGAAGTGAGAAAGCCAGGTAGCAAAGTGGTCAAAGAACTGGGAGGTTTGTCCCAGTGGGCGGTAGATGACTGCCATCCTGAGGGCCAGAGGAGAGAACAGGCGGATGCAGTGTGTCTCGAAGGAGGAGAAGGAGAGGGATGGGGTGGAGGGAGATGCTGGTAGGTGCAGGTGGGAGAGAGCAGGATTCCGACCCCGCCACCATTTCTCTCACCCGGTCTGGGGGTATGGCTCAAGTGTAGACCGCCATGTGAGAGAGCAGCAACGGAGGCCGTGTCAGAGGGAGTTAGCCAGGTTTCAGTTAAAGCTAGGAGGTTGAAGGAGTTTGAAAGGAAGAGGTCATGGACGGCTGTGAGTTTGTTGCACACAGAGCGAGCGTTCCAGAGGGCGCAGGAGAAAGAGGACAGGCGCTGAGGGATTATGGGAATGAGGTTGCTGGGCTTGCAGGGAGGTGATTTATTTGCGATGGAGATAGGATGAGATGGAAGTATTGGATGTGTTGTGGGGCCAGGGTTAGGGGATATGTCACCTGAATAGAGTAACAGCAGGAGGGTGAGAAAGAGAAGGTGGGAATGGGATTTGTGGGAGTGATTGGCAGCACGAGAGTTAGAGGGAGACCATGTTCTGAGGAAACAAAGGAGCTCATGCGAGGCCATCATGTGGGACGAGAGGAGGGAGGGAGAGATGCAGATAGTGTAGGGGGTCGGTGGTAGAGGGGCAGGAGTTCCATTTAAGGAGAAAGGTAGAAGTAAAGAGCAGAAGCGTGAGAGAAAGCATGATATAGACGTGAGATTACCAGAGTAAAAAGTGGGCCTTGCAGTTTTGCAGTTCCTTCCTCCAGTCCCGCAACTCCAGGAATCAACTCTGAACGTCCACTTAAGAATGCCACTCAACTCCAGGAATCAACTCTGAACGTCCACTTAAGAATGCCACTCAACTCCAGGAATCAACTCTGAACGTCCACTTAAGAATGCCACTTGGAAATGACACTGGAGCCTGGCTCAATGGAGCCTGTTATAGTTGTTATATAGGGTGGACTGATTGCATTCAGGCAGTTAAAAAGTCAACACCTGAAAAAGTCAACACCTGAAGCTGGATGGGCTGTGTCAATAGGGCAGGAGATTCACATGCTAATTAGCAAAGCAAATGGTGGAGAAAAACAAAAATAAATAAAAATAAATAAAAACAGCAAAAGACCAAGGTAACGTTACAATGTGGGTGCCTGCGAATACTGGGTGAGAATGTCCTAGCAGCAAAAGTATGCAGGGGATCAGTTGAGATGTGGGTGTCTGTGGATGATGGGTGATGGGTGATATTGTCCTACCTGTGGAGAGAGGAGACACAGGAATTAGGGATCGTGATGGCGTAGGGGATCTTGGATGTTTTATTAGATATTGGGTAAAAACGGGAATATTTTTAACATTGAAACCTATGCAGGATTATTCAGAGAAGGGTGAAAACCTTGAGAATGACTGTAGAATTGAAAATTCTAGGGCAAAATAGTCAAACCAGAAAAATACTCCAATTTTTTTCTCACTTTCCAAATTGGCTATTTGGTCTAGATTTTTCATTCTCCTGGCAATTCAAGGTTTTCACCCCTCTCTGAATAGCCCTGATGGTGTTCACCTGAATAAACCTGTCTAATGAAACCACTGAACATCAGGACATTTCTCTGCTGTTCGATGTCTCTGAACAGATTTACAATTACTTCTCTATGGAGACTTTCACTGCCGTCGAACAGGCACCGTACTTGCTGGCAGTTCGCCAAAATTTGTGTGTGAGTATATGAGAGAGCTGCACAGCAATAAACCTCACAGTAATGTGTGCCGTGTATTATGAGCATTCAGTATTATATGGGAGTACTGCTTTATGAGTGAGAGTAGTTTAAAAAAAAAAAGTTAAATCTGGGGGGGGGGGACACCATGAGTTACCGCACCGGGTGACACCAACCCTAGTGACGCCACTGTGTATAAAGCAAGGTATATATGACAATGGATAGTCAGAGACTCTAGGGACTCAGCTTGTACGCTTTATGATAGACATTTCTAACACAATAATAATTGTATGCTCACATAGGCCATTCGGGAGAGGTACATGACATACAAATACTGGAATATTACGTTTAAATCTAAGGAGTGTGATAAAGATTTTATTAAGCCCTTGATGACAAATGACGTAACATCTACATCATTAATGATTGGCTTTATAGAGCCCTGGTCCTTAAGGGGTTAAACAGCATAGAGAGGATCATATAGTAGAAATGAATACTTCTTAGAATTCAAAACAAGCACAGTGTTTGTTCATACATGTGCAGGAGCCCCCACCCAGTCTGCAGGCAATGTATCAAATTATAATTGCTAATTAGAAGCACATGTTATTTCCAAACACTGATTAAACACCTGTTGTTTATGCCGTTTGAGAGCACAGGTCATTTAGAGGTGAGAATCTTTGCACCTAGACATTAGTTTTGAATTCAATATCTAATAAACCGTTGCTTATAATATTCTGCAGTAAAGAGTCTCTTTATTTCTAGATTTTTTAAGCATTTTTTATACTTTTCTCAAATTTTTTTTTTCTTTTTCGAACTCGAATCGAACACGCCAAAAAGTTCGAAGTTCGCGAACTGTCGAACTGCCAATGTTCGAGTCGAACTCCGAACTGATCGAACCGAACAGCTCATCCCTAGTATATAGTACTTGAAACAGTCGTTGTCCTCATCCACTTTGTTAAATATCCCAAATAGCAGAATAATTTTGTAGGTGAATGTGGTAAGGTCTGCGCTTCTTTCAATTTTCTATCAGGCGTATACTGAAATGTAGTCTCTCTCTTCCTTCAATGGGGGATGACCTCAAAAAAATAAACATAGTATAGCCTGTAGAAATTAGTTTAATAACAATGAGGTTTGGAGTTTTACTCACGTTTTTGAGTGCCAACAAATCGGGCACTCGATGTGTAAGTGGCCAGCGATTTTTTGGGGGTGCTGGATCACCCTGCAAGAGATGGATGCTTCTTAAAACCTCCAGTTTTCGGCAGACAACAAAAAGCAGGATTAAAAGAATACCATTAAAATAATAATTTATTAAATAAAATTATATAAAATACTGGCTGTAACTTTACCTTTCGCCAGCAATTCAGATCTCTTTGAATAACCCTGTTAGATTCTCGGTGTCGTGCACCACCGACTAAGACACAATTTTTCTGCACTTGAATGTGACAGTTGCATATCATTTCAATATTTGACCGCAGGGTCCACCCCTGCACTCTTCCACAATACCTCAGAGGGGTTACGGTGTGAAGGCACTAGCTGACACCAAAGGCACAATTGTTACGTCCCCAGCCCCCGCGGCACTGCCTGGGGGGGGGTCTGGGCATAGTTCTGTGTCACTCGCTGGTCGAGGGCCAGCACTTACTGATGGCCGTTCGGCGTCTCAGGGGACTGGGCCTGGTGTGGTTAAAGCAGGGTGCGAGAGATTGTTCGTCGCCCTGACGTGGAGTCTAGTTCCCGCATCGCCTGTTTACTATTTGCGCTTTGATTACCAGTTGTCAACCCGTTTCTGTCTGAGGACCCAGCTCACATTTTTGACCCGGCTTTACTATTGACTATTCTCTTGTTGATTTCCTATTGGTATTTTGTCTGAGCGGTTTTATGTTTTACTGCATGTGTGTCGGTTGGGGTTCTGCCCGCCTCCTTGGCAAATTCACCTCTCGCTCATGGTCTCTGTTGGCTACCCCATCTGGTCTGAGTCCTAATCACAAGGCATCCGATCATGTGTATATCTGCCGAGCCGTGAGATCATATCATTGTTACAGCAGCCCACCTTCTGTCCTGTTTGGTTTCAAAATAAACGCTATGTTTGCTGATTATGTGACTGCCCTGCAGTCTGCACAACTCATCAACCGTGACAAAACCCTGCTTAAAAATAAATGTGAAAATACAAATGCATATCTGATCCCTAGCCATATTCATGTCTCCAGGTTATGTTTACTTGTGTTTAAAGTTCATGTGTTTGCACTAAGCGATCTTTTGGTCTCAAAACCATTTGAGTTTAGGTGCTGCTCTGGCTTGTTCATAAACTCGCTGGCTTGGGAGATCAGGTCTAATAATACTTATTGCTCTGTAAACTTGTATCAGAAAAATCTGTCCATTACGATCCCATCTACACTACTCCAGTGTGAGCGCCATAGCACCCATTACAACAATATTTGGGTGCACTGACCCATGTACCGGATGCATACAGGGCAGCCATCAGAAATTATGGGGCCCCCTTACTGAACCTCATGATGGGGCCCTCCCCGTAATCTTCCTCAACCCGTAACAGCTTTCCACCCCCTTCCAAATAAAAAAAAAATGGACATAACACAACACGGTTCCACAGCAATAAAACTCACAGTAATGTGTTGTGTGTATGAGCGTAATTGTCACCTCTGGGGCCCCGGCACCCAGCAGCGCTATCGACAAGCCGGGTACCAGGAGTTGTGCCGACTTCCGGAGCTCGCAGGCTGGTCAGGAGGCGGGGTGCGGCATGATGACGCTCGCCCGCCGGGTTTAAATACAGACAGCGCTATCCGGCTCATCACCCTGTCGTGGAGTTTTCTTCCCTCAGTGCTGAGTGTCTCCTGGCGATTCACTACTTGGTTGATTTTTCAGTTTCCGTTGTTACCTGGCTTGTATGAGAACCTCCCCCGTGTACCAGTCCTTGGCTATTACTTGGCCACTCTAACACAGATTGATTTTTGGCTTATATGATAGATACCCCTTGTGTACTGTTTTGGCTATCCCTGACCACTCTAACACTGATAGATTTGGGCTGGTGTTAGAATGTGTCCTTGCATACCGCCTGGCCTATTCCAGGTATACCCTGTCCTGTGTGTTGGTCAAACATTTCCCACTCGTTGGAGATAAAACATTTCCCACGGCTTCAAATCACATTTAAACATGAGCAAAAGCGGTTAGAATGAGCTCAGAACTCAGCAGTGAAAGGGTTAAAAACGTTTTTATTTAAAAAAAATAATTAATTGTTTCCTGTCCCCCAGGGCAGTATCTGGACCCCCATACACCTTTTATGGCCAATATCGTGCATATATGCCCTCTTGGAGGGGACCTTAATTTTCAAACGTTCGAGCTCCATTGACTTGCATTGTGTTTGAGTTCGCGGTCAAACTTTTTCGGGTGTTCGAGTTCGAATGCGAACCGAACACGTGGGTGTTCGGCCCATCACTATTTAAAACCTGGCAATTCGCCAAATATTGTGTAACCCCCCCTCCTCTTAGATTGTAAATTCTGGGGCAGGGTCCCCTCTCCTCTTAGATTGTAAGCTTTTTGTGTGGTGACTCTTGATGCACTGACTCCAGCCTCAGTCCACTCCTTGTGAAAGTCCCCACACTTTTGAATGGCCTTTTCCTGACAATCCTCTCCAGGCTACAGTGTTGGGATTATTATCTCGGCAGTTGCCTCCAATATGTAGGAACTTATCTCTGCACGTAACTACAACATGTCGAGATTTATATTCAATAAGAAACTTATACGAGACACAAATATCAATCATTTATATTTCCTAGAAATTCTCCTAAATTATTTTATTTGTCTGTGTTTTGCTTTGAAGAATACACTAAATCAATAAATCGGCTAAAAATATATATAATTTATTATGTATGCAAAGTTTCAAATATCATATCATAAACAAAGATTTATAAACACCACAACATCCATCCATCAGCACTTAGACACTAGCTTCTCAATAAAATATATATATATATATATATTCTCCTGTTAGTAACTGCATATATGATTAATATCATTTATTTTATCAGTTAGTAACTATACACAAATGGTTAATAAACATTTCTGCTTAATATTTCCCAGCAAACCAATGTTTAACAATCTAGATCTTGTAGAGATATATCTCTCTATACTATGTGGATCAACAAAAGATGAGCTATCACTTATTCTATTTTTAGAATGATAAGTAATAAAAACCTGTTTAGTGAATCCTCCCCTAATATTGAAAATTAAACTTCTAATCTTCTGCTTTTTATATTGTAGTTATATAATTCCTTGCTTATTAATTTCAATCACAGTAATTTCCAAATTATATATAATATATATATATATATATATATATATATATTTATTTTCGATATATCAATCTTTGCAACAGTTTCTTTAGGATAAATCCTTATATTCAATTCTTCTTCATATCTCTATCTGCAGATATAGAAATATTTTCAAGACTTAAGATCTAACAGTAATCTGAGAAATCTCAGTCTCTGTTGCAAGAAATACTCCAAATATATAGAATTTATTAACCTTAAATTTGCTCTCTCATACATTACCTCCAATCTGGATTTTATGAGTTACAGCCTTGGAATATTCTTTGTTTGATAATATTCACATATTCCAAAACAATGTCAGATAATCAATGCATGGGAGTTAGAGATGTGGAATCTTTAGTGCATTGTGTCCTGGAATGGTCTGCTAGCGATGGTCTGCCTGCGTGAATCTGTGTGAATGCATTATGTCCTGGAATCATCTGACTGCATTGTTGTGTCCTGGAAGTCTGAATGCATTGTTGTGCAAATCTGAATACCTTGCAACAAACAATGCGGCTCCAATTATAGTCAATTTGACGTCACGGACAATCTATTCTCTATATTAAATATAATATTTACTATCCTCAAGAGGGCAGTGTTGCACTTCAGATTAATTCCACCATTTAATTTTTATATCTCTTATCTCAGATCAAGAGGTCAATCTGACTTACAAAAGACCCTCTATTTTCAGTGTAGACTCGGAGTCTATCCTGTCCAAATTAGATTTATTTTTCCACTCCTCTCAGAGTTTTTACTAGGTCTCTTTATCAGTTGAATTCCTTTCTCTGTTAAAATCACAGAATCTATTCTTCAGTAATTATACTATTTACCAATCCCATACTCTACAATATTTATTGGAGCATCTATTTTCTACTGTAAATATAATAAAATATACCTTGATTATAAGAATATAAACATACATTACAAAAATTTTAACTTTTATTCCTATACCCATAGAGAAAATATATTTTTTGTTTTGAAGACTTAAGACAAACCAATAAATTTAATTATGACAGGTCTAGCACTTAGCTTCGGCATTATATCACATAAGACATTTTAAGGTTCCCTCATGTCTGGTATTTCTAAAAAAAATAATTAAGGTTTCACCTAGCCGTGAACTATTTAAAAAAAATCTCTGAAAGAGAAAAGACTTTCCATTTAAAACAAGATGGCTACAGGCATCCATTTTAATTTTTCTCCTTCTAATATACTCGACAACGGTCATCCCTGCTGCTTGTGCACCTCTTTCTTCCTCATAACTTTCTATTAATGTGCTTTGATACAGCACTTTGGGAACATCCAACTTCTTTTGCATTGACCCTTTGAGGCTTTCCCTCCTTATGGAGGGGGTCAATGATGGTTTTCTGCACAACTGTCAGGTCAGCAGTCTTTCCCATGATTGTGATTCCTACTGAACCAGACTGAGAGACCATTTAAAGGCTCAGGAACCCTTTGCAGAGGTTATGGCTTCATTAGCTGATTAGAGTGGGACACTTTGAGCCTAGAATATATTGCACCTTTTCACAATATTCTAATATTCTGAGATTGTGGATTTGGGGTTTTCATGAGCTGTAACCATAATCATCACAAATATGACAAATCACAGCTTGAACTATCTTGCTTTGCATGTAATGAGTCTCATATATTAGTTTCACCTTTTAAGTTGCATTACTGAAATAAATCAACTTTTACACCATATTCAAATTTTTTGAGATTCTCCTGTACAGTATGAAATATGTGATGTGTAATATATAGTATGTGTGATATATGTAATGTGTGAAATGTGTAATATGTGTCAAACATATGTGTAATATATGTAATGTGTGAGATATTACACATTTCACACATATTACATATATTACATATATATCACATTAGATATAAAATGTGTAAAATGTGTAATATATTGAATGTGTGATATATATAGATATCACATATTACATATATCTATATAATAAAACTGTTTTAAAGTCCGTCGCCGTCAACTTACTTGCACATTGCGCATGTCTGAAGAGGAATCTGCCGGCCGGCCTGCGCAAGGGGAGAAAAATCCTGTCCGTTGGAGGGAAGGCTGTGTGAGGAGGAAGCTCAGAGCGAAAGGGCCGGCCCACAGCCAATAGATGCAGTGTGTGCAGCTAACTCCTCCCCCTGACTCAGCACTTCCTCCTCTCCGTGTCCCTCTGCATGTAAGTCTCTCTCCTCACTGTGCGCAGCTCCCACCCCCTGCAAACACACACACACACACACCCCATCTCCATCTCCTGCAACCCCTCCACACACCACCTCCTGTAAACCCCCCACACCACCTGCAAACCCCCCCCCACACCCCATCTCCTGCAAACCTCCCCACACCACCTCCTGCAAACCTCCCTACACCACCTCCTGCAAACCTCCCTACACCACCTCCTGAAACCCCCCAACACCACCTCCTGCAATCCTCCCCACACCACCTCCTGCAAACCCCTACACACAGCACCTGCTGCAAATGCGCCACAGCACCTGCTGCAAACCCGCCACAGCACCTGCTGCAAACCCGCCACAGCACCTGCTGCAAACCCGCCACAGCACCTGCTGCAAACCCGCCACAGCACCTGCTGCAAATCTCCCCATACCACCTCATGCAAACCCCACACCTCCTCCTGCAAACCCCACACATACACGCATGCACCTCCTGCAACCCCCCACACAGGCACCTCCTGCAACCCTCCACACACGCACCTCCTGCAACCCTCCACACACGCACGCACCTCTTGCAACCCCCCACACACGCACCTCCTGCAACCCCCCCACACACACGCACCTCCTGCAACCTCCCCCACACGCACTTCCTGCAACCCCCCCACACACGCACCTCCTGCAACCCCCACACACGCACGCACCTCCTGCAACCCCCCACACACACGCACCTCCTGCAACCCCCCCACACACGCACGCACCTCCTGCAACCCCCCACACATGCACCTCCTGCAACCCCCCACACATGCACCTCCTGCAACCCCCCCACACGCACCTCCTACAACCCCCCCCACACGCACCTCCTGCAACCCCCCCACACGCACCTCCTGCAACCCCCCCACACGCACCTCCTGCAACCCCCCCACAGAAGCACCTCCTGCAACCCCCCCACAGAAGCACCTCCTGCAACCCCCCCACAGAAGCACCTCCTGCAACCCCCCACACGCACCTCCTGCAACCCCCCCACACCACGCACCTCCTACAAACCACCCCACAAACACACCATCACCTCCTGCAATCCCACGCACACCCTGCATCCTCCACGCACATGCACCTCCTGCAACCCCACCGCACACGCACCAACCTGCAGACCCCCCGTACTCACCTCCTCACACACACCACCTGCAAACCCCCATACACACATCACCTTCTGCACCCCCACTGCCCCCTTAGCACCTTCTGCCCCCACATCACCTTCTGCACCCCCACTGCCCCCCAATACCACCTTCCATGCCTCCACTGCCCTCAAAACCCCCCAATACCACCTTCTGGATCCCCATTTCAACCTCCCAATACCACTTTCTGAACCCCCGCAACCTCCAATACTACACTCACTGCCCCCCAACCTCCCAATACCAGTTTCTGAACCCCTGCAACCTCCAATACTACACTGTGCCCCCACTGCCCTTGCAACCCCCCAATACCACCTTTTGCACGCCCACAACCCCCCATTGCCACTTTCTGTATCCCAACTGCCCCCGCAACCCCCCAATACCAACTTCTGCACCCTCAATGCCCTTGCAACCCCCCCAATGGAGTGCAGAGCAGCCAGATCCCAGGGCACGCTGAGAGCAGCCAGATCCTCAACTATTGGCTGCCCTCCGGGCAGGCTTAACTAATATATATATATATATTATATATATATATATATATATATATATATATATATATATATATATATATATATATATACGCGAAAGTCCTGACTGACTGATCAACGCCCAGCTGAAACCGTTTAACCTAGGAATGTGAAATTTTGAAGGTGCACTGTTTTTATGATGTGGGCACCCACTAAGGAAGGATTTTTGGAAACTCCACCCCTAAGGGGGTGAAAAAGGGGGTTGAATATTTTAAACAGGATACCTATATCTTAAAAACAGAAGATGGTACAGATGTGAAAATCCGTATTTAGATTCATCTTGACAAATAAACACGTATTTTACCATTTTCTGAAAACTCCTTGGGGGGGGGCGCAAAAAGGGGGGTTGAATACTTTTATCATAAACGCGAAAGTCCTGACTGACTGACTGACTGATCAACGCCCAGCTGAAACCGTTTAACCTAGGAACGTGAAATTTTGAAGGTGCACTGTTTTTATGATGTGGGCGCCCACTAAGGAAGGATTTTTGGAAACCTCACCCCTAAGGGGTTTGAATATTTTAAACAGGATACCTATAGCTCAAAAACAGAAGATGCTACAGATGTGAAAATCGGTATTTAGATTCGTCTTGAAAAATTAAAAAAAACACGTATTTTACCATTTTTCAAAAATGCGACGGGGGGGCGAAAAAAGGGGGTTGAATATTTTAAACAAGATACCTATATCTTAAAAACAGAAGATGTTACAAACGTGAAAATTGGTATTTAGATTCTTCTTTAAAAATAAAAAAAACAAGTATTTTACAGTTTTTCAAAAATTCCTCGGGGGGGGGGGCAAAAAAGGGGGTTGAATAATTAAAATATTTTAAACAGGATCCCTAGATCTTAAAAACAGAAGATGGTACAGACGTGAAAATCCGTATTTAGATTCATATTGACAAATAAGAAAAAAAACACATGTTTTACCATTTTCCAAAAATGCAGTGGGGGGGGGAAGGGGAATGAATACGTTTATCACTATACCTATATTTCAAAAAGCAATGATGTAAACAGGTGTGAAATTCGATATTTACAATCTTTGTGCAAAAAAAACCCAAAAAAAAACACATGTTTTACCATTTTCCAAAAATCCAGTTAGGGGTGGTGGGGGAAAGGGATGTGAATACCTTTATCAGTATACCTAGATTTCAAAAAACAAAGATGTTACAGGTGTGAAATTTGGCACTTACATTCTTCTTGAAAAATAAAAAAAAAACACGTGTTTTACAATTTTCTAAAAATCCCAAGTGGGGGGGAAAGGGGGGGGGGTTCTACAAAAAAAAAACACAAGTTTCTTTTAAAAAACAATTTTAACAAATCCTAAAATCCACGCGAGCGAAGCCGCGGGCAAAAGCTAATATGTAATATGTGTGAAATGTGTAATATATGTAATGTGTGATACATGTAATATAGGTAATGTGTAATATATCTAACTAGGTGGAAAGCCTGACCAGAGGGCAGTCTATTGTTGTCACCAGCTCAGAATTCATGTCCACATATTTTTTTTTTAAATGTCCTATCCAAGAGTATCTCTCTATATAAATGCGTTTGGACACGTGTCCATTGCCATCCCATCTGTAACAGGAGGGCCAACTGAGCAGCTGTGATGGGTGTGCGCGCAGCCGACAGCACATTACAAAGGCATTTATATATTACAGCAGGTCCCTCTTCCCTCTTCGATTCTAAGCTCACGGGAACAGGACCCTCAGATTGTAAACTCGTGGGACCCCTTAGATTGTAAGCACATGGGGCTCCTTAGATTGAGTTGGGCGGGCATTTTTTTTGTAGCGTATACATTATGCGTATATTTACTTTATGCATATATATAAAATGGCACGTGGTATGCATGGCATGTCAGGCTGGTATTTAGGCACACTGGTATTCTGACACATATAGCTGGCACACTGGTAATAAGGCTGGCAGACTGGTATCATGGCTGGCAGACTGGTAATAAGGCTGGCAGACTGGTATTGCATATAGTTTTTATTGTAAAGGCTGGCAGGCCCCTCCCTCTCTGGATTTCTCAGGCAGGTGCCCCCCATCCACAGAGCCAGCCTGGGGCACGGGCAAGTGTAATCAGGGTATCGGCAGCGCGCACAGTGCTATGTGAGGTGTCGGCGGTGAGCACTCCGGTCACTGCCCTAATGCGGAGCTAGAGGAGAGAGCTCCCTGGTAGACTGGCATTACAGGCACCCATCCTCAAAGCACCCCTCACAGCCCACTGAAGCCCACAGCATCCTGCCAGGCCGGGTGATCTGCCAGCGACTGTGCCGCCCACCCTCTGCATCCTTCCTGGCATCCCTGTGTCATCCCAGCAGAATCCCATCCCATCATGCTCGGAGATCACCTTATAGCCGATGTGCATTCCGTGGACATGTAAACCTAGGCGTAGCGAGGGTCGCAGCGACAGGGGCATGCATTGAAATGTAAGTATGGGGACATGTGCCTCCGGGGGAGACTCTGAGCAGGGGGGATCCGTGAGGGACACAAAAAAATCCGATCCATTAGAGAGTGCGCCTCTCCAATGGATCTGTTTTTTTTTTGTCCCTCGCGCATGCCGGCTGTGCGCTTGCCGCGGCGGTTGGATGTGTGCGCAGCCAACCGCCGCTGGTTGTGCGCTCATGCGCAGTAGAGGCTTGGCGACGGACACGCCGGGCTATAATATATATATATCACACATCTATAACATAATGCAGTAATATGTGTAATAATACATTAATATTATTCTAGGGTCATAGAAACATGTCGGCAGATAAGAACCTTTCGGCCCATCTAGTCGCCCAATTACATGGATACTTTACCTGGATTTATCTTTTGTTTAGGATAGCCTTATGCCTATCCCATGCCTGCTTAAATTCAATTACTGTTTTGGCCTCTACCACTTCTACTGGAAGACTGTTCCATGTATCCACCACCCGCTCAGTAAAATAATGCTTCCTGATGTTACTTTTAAACCTTTGCCCCTCTAATCTAAGACCTGCAGGGTTATCCAAAGAGATTTGAAAAGTCACCGCACGTTCAGTGACTTTTCGTTCTCTTCAATTCGGTTCCTTTTGCCGATCCCATTTCGGTGACCCTGCGGTGTATTCAGCAAACACCACAGGGTCCCCGAATTGCAGGGAAAAGCTGCCGTAAACCCGACGAAAACTAACCGAATGCACGCTGAAAACAAGCAAACACATCTGGATTAACCTTCGAAAAAGCCGAACAGGAGCCGAATCACACAGAGCCGAAGCAGCTGTGACATAGAGGAGGCAGTGAATAAATTAGAAAAACCATTTGTATGAATCTGGGAAAAAGAAACGCTGTTTGCAAAGAAACTACTGAGCGAAAATGTCTGAAATTTTCACAGGAGGTCCAGGGAATGATAATAAAGAGGGCTGTTACAAGAAAAATAAGTAAACTGAAAAAAAAAATCAAAAAAAAAAAAAAAAAAAAAAATCTGAAAAATGCTTAAAGTATCCTAAAAAAATCAATGAATAAAGAGACTTTTTACTGCAGAATTTTATAATGAACGGTTTATTAGATATTGAATTAAAACGGGAATATTTTTAACATTGAAGCCTATGGGATTCTCCTGAATAAATTTGCCGAATTAAACCACCGAATGGCAGGGCATGTCGGGAACCTTTCACTGCTGGTTTGTGTTCTCTGAATAGCCGAAGCAGTGCTTTTTCATGGGGATTTCACTGCCCTCGAACAGGAACCGAACAGGCACCGTATGTGCAGGCAATTCGCCAGGATTTGGCGAATTGCCTGCTCTCTGGATAGCCGAATGGCCAGGAAAGGTAACCGAACGCTGATTTTCAGCGTTCGGTTACCTTTCTCAAGCAATTCGGATTTCTTTGGATAACCCTGTATGTCCTCTTGTTTTGCTACTTTGTTTCCTTTTAAATATACTCCCTTCCTCTACCTTGTGGATTCCCTTTACGTATTTAAATGTTTCTATCATTTCTCCTCTGTCTCGTCTTTTTTCCAAGCTGTACATGTTAAGATCATTAAGCCTTTCCTGGTAACTTTTGTAATAATAATTACATTAATATTAATCCGAAGTCACATTAATATTAATCTCGAGTCACTGTGATAATAGTTACATTAATATTAATCTGGAATAATTGTAATAATAGTTACATTAATATGAATCTGGGGTCCCTGTAATAATATTACAGTGACTGCATAGTAATATTAATGTAACTAATAGGGATAATATTAATCTGGGGCCATTGTAATAAGTTACTACAGTAACCCCAGATTCATATTAATGTAACTATTATTACAATGGCCCCAGATTAATTTAATGTATTAATACAGTGAACCTAGATTAATATTATTATCCCCATTACTACAGTAACCCCAGATTAATATTAATGTAATGGGGATAATAATATTAACCTAGGTTCACTGTATTAATACATTAAATTAATCTGGAGTCATTGTAATAATAGTTACATTACTATTAATCTTGAGTCACAGAGTCACTAATAATGGGGACATAAATATTAATCTGGGTCAATTAACGTTATATTAATAATAATCTGGGATCATTGTAATAATGCGTATATTAATATTAATCTGGGGTCACTGTAATAATGGGGATATTAATAAACTGGGGTTGCTGTAATAACAGTTATTATTATTATTCTTTATTTATAAAGCGCCAGCATATTCCGCAGCGCTGTACAATAAGCACAGTATAGACAGGGTTACAATACATTGAACAACATTTGACAAACAGTACAGGAGGAGATGAGGGCCCTATTCCCGTAGGAACTCACAATCTGGGAGGGTTGGGGTTGGAAACAGGAGGAGAGGACTGTAAGGTGAGAGTGATTGATGGTTGCGTCAGTGAGTCGGGGGGTCGGCTTCCCTAAATAGGAATGTTTTCAGGGAGCGTTTGAAGGAAGAGAAGTTAGGGGAAAGTCTGACAGTACGAGGGAGAGCGTTCCAGAGAGTGGGGGCTGCGCGTGAGAAATCCTGCAGTCTATCATGGGAAGAGGTGATGCGGGGAGAAGCTAGGCGCAGGTCACTGTTTGACCTTAGGGAGCGGGCTGGGGTGTATTTGGTGATTAGTGAGGACAGGTAGTGGGGCGCTGAGTTAGTGAGGGTTTTGTAGGTAAGGATAAGGATTTTGAACTTAATTCTGCAGTTACATTAATATTAATCTGGGTCACTGTAATAATGGGGACATTCAAATTAATCTGGAGTCACTGTAATCAGATTAATATTAATGTAATTCATTACAGTGACTCCAGATTAATATTAATGTCACCATTATTACAATTACTCCAGATTAATATTAATGTCACCATTATTACAATTACTCCAGATTAATATTAATGTAACTTGAGTCATTGTAATAACAGTTACATTAATATTAATCTGGAGTAACTGTAATAATGGGGATAATATTAATCTGGGGTCACTGTAATAATAGATACTGTGAGCTGGGAAACAGGTAGCGGGTGCGGGTCTCTGGGGTGAGCACTCTTTAAAGGTTCAGAGACCAGACCAGTGACTTTCCTTCAAACGGTGGTACATTTATTGCAGCGACCCACAGGTTATACACCACACTGTATATTGCTCAAAAATAAATACTTCAAAAGCAAAGAAAATTCCTAGCCGTGTCCCGGCACTAACTAAACATACAATAGCCCTGACTAACAACCTTTGCAAACCTAGTGTTTGTCAGGCTTCAGCAAACCAGCATGACCAACCTTGTGCTCCAGCAGATAGAGACCGTCTGCTCCCCAGACTCCAGAGCGATGTCTGTTTGCCTCAACCTGCACTAAATTGCCACTGAGGCAAAGTGCAAAACCAGGTGCTTAGAGGTTCCGGAAGGTGTAAGAGAAGAATCTGGGTGACACATAAACCCCGGACAGGACCTTTCCTTGCTCTCTACATGATGCCCTGTTACAATACATTAATATTAATCTGGGGTCACTGTAATAATAGATACATTAATCTGGGGTCACTGTAATAATAGTTACATTAATATTAATCTGGAGTCACTGTAACAATAGTTACATTAATATTAATCTGTGGTCACTGTAATAATAGTTACATTAATATTAATCTGGAATAATTGTAATAATATTTACATTAATATTAATCTGTGGTCACTGTAATAATAGATACATTAATATTAATCTGGAATAATTGTAATAATAGTTACATTAATATTAATCTGGATTCACTGTAATAATAGTTACATTAATATTAATCTGGAATAATTGTAATAATAGTTACATTAATATTAATCTGGAGTAACTGTAATAATAGTTACATTAATATTAATCTGGAATAATTGTAATAATAGTTACATTAATATTAATCTGTGGTCACTGTAATAATAGTTACATTAATATTAATCTGGGGTCACTGTAATAATAGTTGCATTAATATTAATCTGGAGTCACTGTAATAATAGTTACATTAATATTAATCTGGAGTCACTGTAATAATAGATACATTAATATTAATCTGGAATAATTGTAATAATAGTTACATTAATATTAATCTGTGGTCACTGTAATAATAGTTACATTAATATTAATCTGGGGTCACTGTAATAATAGTTGCAGTAATATTAATCTGGAGTCACTGTAATAATAGTTACATTAATATTAATCTGGAGTAACTGTAATAATAGTTACATTAATATCAATCTGGAATAATTGTAATAATAGTTACATTAATATTAATCTGTGGTCACTGTAATAATAAATACATTAATATTAATCTGGGTCACTGTAATAATAGTTACATTAATATTAATCTGGGTCACTGTAATAATAGATACATTAATATTAATCTGGAATAATTGTAATAATAGTTATATTAATCTGGGGTCACTGTAATAATAGTTACATTAATATTAATCTGTGGTCACTGTAATAATAGTTACATTAATATTAATCTGGAGACACTGTAATAATAGTTACATTAATATTAATCTGGGTCACTGTAATAATAGATACATTAATATTAATCTGGAATAATTGTAATAATAGTTATATTAATCTGGGGTCACTGTAATAATAGTTACATTATTATTAATCTGGGGTCACTGTAACAATAGTTACATTAATATTAATCTGGATTCACTGTAATAATAGTTACATTAATATTAATCTGGAATAATTGTAATAATAGTTACATTAATATTAATCTGGAGTAACTGTAATAATAGTTACATTAATATTAATCTGGAATAATTGTAATAATAGTTACATTAATATTAATCTGTGGTCACTGTAATAATAGTTACATTAATATTAATCTGGGGTCACTGTAATAATAGTTGCATTAATATTAATCTGGAGTCACTGTAATAATAGTTACATTAATATTAATCTGGAGTCACTGTAATAATAGATACATTAATATTAATCTGGAATAATTGTAATAATAGTTACATTAATATTAATCTGTGGTCACTGTAATAATAGTTACATTAATATTAATCTGGAATAATTGTAATAATAGTTATATTAATCTGGATTCACTGTAATAATAGTTGCATTAATATTAATCTGGAGTCACTGTAATAATAGTTACATTAATATTAATCTGGAATAATTGTAATAATAGTTACATTAATATTAATCTGGAGTAACTGTAATAATAGTTACATTAATATTAATCTGGAATAATTGTAATAATAGTTACATTAATATTAATCTGGAGTAACTGTAATAATAGTTACATTAATATTAATCTGGAATAATTGTAATAATAGTTACATTAATATTAATCTGTGGTCACTGTAATAATAGTTACATTAATATTAATCTGGGGTCACTGTAATAATAGTTGCATTAATATTAATCTGGAGTCACTGTAATAATAGTTACATTAATATTAATCTGGAGTCACTGTAATAATAGATACATTAATATTAATCTGGAATAATTGTAATAATAGTTACATTAATATTAATCTGTGGTCACTGTAATAATAGTTACATTAATATTAATCTGGGGTCACTGTAATAATAGTTGCAGTAATATTAATCTGGAGTCACTGTAATAATAGTTACATTAATATTAATCTGGAGTAACTGTAATAATAGTTACATTAATATCAATCTGGAATAATTGTAATAATAGTTACATTAATATTAATCTGTGGTCACTGTAATAATAAATACATTAATATTAATCTGGGGTCACTGTAATAATAGTTACATTAATATTAATCTGGGTCACTGTAATAATAGATACATTAATATTAATCTGGAATAATTGTAATAATAGTCATATTAATCTGGGGTCACTGTAATAATAGTTACATTAATATTAATCTGTGGTCACTGTAATAATAGTTACATTAATATTAATCTGGAGACACTGTAATAATAGTTACATTAATATTAATCTGGGTCACTGTAATAATAGATACATTAATATTAATCTGGAATAATTGTAATAATAGTTATATTAATCTGGGGTCACTGTAATAATAGTTACATTATTATTAATCTGGGGTCACTGTAACAATAGTTACATTAATATTAATCTGGATTCACTGTAATAATAGTTACATTAATATTAATCTGGAATAATTGTAATAATAGTTACATTAATATTAATCTGGAGTAACTGTAATAATAGTTACATTAATATTAATCTGGAATAATTGTAATAATAGTTACATTAATATTAATCTGTGGTCACTGTAATAATAGTTACATTAATATTAATCTGGGGTCACTGTAATAATAGTTGCATTAATATTAATCTGGAGTCACTGTAATAATAGTTACATTAATATTAATCTGGAGTCACTGTAATAATAGATACATTAATATTAATCTGGAATAATTGTAATAATAGTTACATTAATATTAATCTGTGGTCACTGTAATAATAGTTACATTAATATTAATCTGGGGTCACTGTAATAATAGTTGCAGTAATATTAATCTGGAGTCACTGTAATAATAGTTACATTAATATTAATCTGGAGTAACTGTAATAATAGTTACATTAATATCAATCTGGAATAATTGTAATAATAGTTATATTAATCTGGGGTCACTGTAATAATAGTTACATTAATATTAATCTGTGGTCACTGTAATAATAGTTACATTAATATTAATCTGGAGACACTGTAATAATAGTTACATTAATATTAATCTGGGTCACTGTAATAATAGATACATTAATATTAATCTGGAATAATTGTAATAATAGTTATATTAATCTGGGGTCACTGTAATAATAGTTACATTATTATTAATCTGGGGTCACTGTAACAATAGTTACATTAATATTAATCTGGATTCACTGTAATAATAGTTACATTAATATTAATCTGGAATAATTGTAATAATAGTTACATTAATATTAATCTGGTGTCACTGTAATAATAGTTACATTAATATTAATCTGGAATAATTGTAATAATAGTTACATTAATATTAATCTGGAGTCACTGTAATAATAGTTACAATTATTCCAGATTAATATTAATGTAACTATTATTACAATTATTCCAGATTAATATTAATGTAATAATAGCTACATTAATATTAATCTGGAAAAATTGTAATAATAGTTACATTAATATTAATCTGGGGTCACTGTAATAATAGTTACATTAATACTAATCTGGAATAATTGTATAATTGTAATAATAGTTACATTAATATTAATCTGGGGTCACTGTAATAATAGTTGCATTAATATTAATCTGGATTCACTGTAATAATAGTTACATTAATATTAATCTGGAGTCACTGTAATAATAGTTACATTAATATTAATCTGGGTCACTGTAGTAATAGATACATTAATATTAATCTGGAATAAGTGTAATAATAGTTACATTAATATTAATCTGGAGTCACTGTAATAATGGGGACATTCAAATTAATCTGGAGTCACTGTAATCAGATTAATATTAATGTAATTCATTACAGTGACTCCAGATTAATATTAATGTCACCATTATTACAATTACTCCAGATTAATATTAATGTCACCATTATTACAATTACTCCAGATTAATATTAATGTAACTTGAGTCATTGTAATAACAGTTACATTAATATTAATCTGGAGTAACTGTAATAATGGGGATAATATTAATCTGGGGTCACTGTAATAATAGATACTGTGAGCTGGGAAACAGGTAGCGGGTGCGGGTCTCTGGGGTGAGCACTCTTTAAAGGTTCAGAGACCAGACCAGTGACTTTCCTTCAAACGGTGGTACATTTATTGCAGCGACCCACAGGTTATACACCACACTGTATATTGCTCAAAAATAAATACTTCAAAAGCAAAGAAAATTCCTAGCCGTGTCCCGGCACTAACTAAACATACAATAGCCCTGACTAACAACCTTTGCAAACCTAGTGTGTGTCAGGCTTCAGCAAACTAGCATGACCAACCTTGTGCTCCAGCAGATAGAGACTGTCTACTCCCCAGGTTCCAGAGCGATGTCTGTTTGCCTCACCTGCACTAAATTGCCACTGAGGCAAAGTGCAAAACCAGGTGCTTAGAGGTTCCGGAAGGTGTAAGAGAGGAATCTGGGTGACACATAAACCCCGGACAGGACCTTTCCTTGCTCTCTACATGATGCCCTGTTACAATACATTAATATTAATCTGGGGTCACTGTAATAATAGATACATTAATATTAATCTGGAATAATTGTAATAATATTTACATTAATATTAATCTGTGGTCACTGTAATAATAGTTACATTAATATTAATCTGGGGTCACTGTAATAATAGTTACATTATTATTAATCTGTGGTCACTGTAATAATAGTTACATTAATATTAATCTGGAGTCACTGTAATAATAGTTACATTAATATTAATCTGGAATAATTGTAATAATAGTTACATTAATATTAATCTGGGGTCACTGTAATAATAGTTACATTAATATTAATCTGGATTCACTGTAATAATAGTTACATTAATATTAATCTGGAATAATTGTAATAATAGTTACATTAATATTAATCTGGAGTAACTGTAATAATAGTTACATTAATATTAATCTGGAATAATTGTAATAATAGTTACATTAATATTAATCTGGAGTAACTGTAATAATAGTTACATTAATATTCATCTGGAATAATTGTAATAATAGTTACATTAATATTAATCTGTGGTCACTGTAATAATAGTTACATTAATATTAATCTGGGGTCACTGTAATAATAGTTGCATTAATATTAATCTGGAGTCACTGTAATAATAGTTACATTAATATTAATCTGGAGTCACTGTAATAATAGATACATTAATATTAATCTGGAATAATTGTAATAATAGTTACATTAATATTAATCTGTGGTCACTGTAATAATAGTTACATTAATATTAATCTGGGGTCACTGTAATAATAGTTACATTAATATTACTCTGGGTCACTGTAATAATAGTTGCATTAATATTAATCTGGAGTCACTGTAATAATAGTTACATTAATATTAATCTGGAGTAACTGTAATAATAGTTACATTAATATTAATCTGGAATAATTGTAATAATAGTTACATTAATATTAATCTGTGGTCACTGTAATAATAGTTACATTAATATTAATCTGGGGTCACTGTAATAATAGTTACATTAATATTAATCTGGGTCACTGTAATAATAGATACATTAATATTAATCTGGAATAATTGTAATAATAGTTATATTAATCTGGGGTCACTGTAATAATAGTTACATTAATATTAATCTGTGGTCACTGTAATAATAGTTACATTAATATTAATCTGGAGACACTGTAATAATAGTTACATTAATATTAATCTGGAATAATTGTAATAATAGTTACATTAATATTAATCTGTGGTCACTGTAATAATAGTTACATTAATATTAATCTGGGGTCACTGTAATAATAGTTGCATTAATATTAATCTGGAGTCACTGTAATAATAGATACATTAATATTAATCTGGAATAATTGTAATAATAGTTACATTAATATTAATCTGGGGTCACTGTAATAATAGTTGCATTAATATTAATCTGGAGTCACTGTAATAATAGTTACATTAATATTAATCTGGAGTCACTGTAATAATAGATACATTAATATTAATCTGGAATAATTGTAATAATAGTTATATTAATCTGGGGTCACTGTAATAATAGTTACATTAATATTAATCTGGGGTCACTGTAATAATAGTTACATTATTATTAATCTGGGGTCACTGTAACAATAGTTACATTAATATTAATCTGGATTCACTGTAATAATAGTTACATTAATATTAATCTGGAATAATTGTAATAATAGTTACATTAATATTAATCTGGTGTCACTGTAATAATAGTTACATTAATATTAATCTGGAATAATTGTAATAATAGTTACATTAATATTAATCTGGAGTCACTGTAATAATAGTTACAATTATTCCAGATTAATATTAATGTATTTATTATTACAATTATTCCAGATTAATATTAATGTAATAATAGCTACATTAATATTAATATGGAAAAATTGTAATAATAGTTACATTAATATTAATCTGGGGTCACTGTAATAATAGTTACATTAATACTAATCTGGAATAATTGTGTAATTGTAATAATAGTTACATTAATATTAATCTGGGGTCACTGTAATAATAGTTGCATTAATATTAATCTGGAGTCACTGTAATAATAGTTACATTAATATTAATCTGGAGTCACTGTAATAATAGTTACTACAGTGACCCAGATTAATATTAATGTAATAGATACATTAATATTAATCTGGAATAAGTGTAATAATAGTTACATTAATATTAATCTGGAGTCACTGTAATAATAGTTACATTAATATTAATCTGGAGTCATTGTAATAATAGTTACATTAATATTAATCTGGGTCACTGTAGTAATAGATACATTAATATTAATCTGGAATAAGTGTAATAATAGTTACATTAATATTAATCTGGGGTCACTGTACCCACCATGTGGTCCTATATTAAAAGATATGCATCTGTTAAAGGCGTCAATGTGCACCCAGATATTGGGCTTTTGGTGCCAGACTGCCAGGCCAGCATGTACTATCATACAGTAGCCCCTCTGTGGTATTGTGGAACAATGCAGGGGTGGACCATGTGGTCCTATATTAAAAAGATATGAAACTGGTAATGGGCGTCAGTGCACCCAGATATTGTACTTTTGGTGCCAGACTGCCAGGCCAGCAAGTACTAGCATAAAGTAACCCCTCTGTAGTATTGTGGAAGAATGCAGGGGTGGACCTTGCGGTCCTATATTAAAAAGATATGCATCTGGTAAAGGCATCAGTGCACCCAGATATTGTGCCTTTGGTGCCAGGCCAGCAAGTGCATTCATACATTAACCCCTCTGTCGTATTGTGGAAGAATGCAGGGCTGGACCATGTGGTCCTATATTAAAAAGATATGCATCTGGTACTGGGCGTCAGTGCACCCAGATATTGTGCTTTTGGTGCCAGGCCAGCAAGTACTATCATACAGTAACCCCTCTGTAGTATTGTGGAAGAGTGCAGGGTTGGACCCTGCGGTTCAAAATATAAAATGATATAGATGTGGCACAGTCGTCATTGCAGCCAAATATTGCGCCTTTCATGGCAGCAAGTGCCTTCACACCGTAACCCTTTTGTGGTATTGTGGAAGAGTTCAGTGCTGGAGGTTTTGTGAATGCAGAAGACATCCCCTATCTATTCTGTTACTTCAGCATCAGGGGATTGATAGCTGCTGATCCAGGACTGATTCATTTTTATAAATGTCAGCCGGTCTACAGAGTCGGTGGGCAGACGCACTCTTTTGTCTGTGACAAAACCTCCAGCGGCACTGAACGTCCTTACAGAAAGCACACTAGATGAAGGGCAACCTAGTAGCTGCATAGCATATTGGCTAAGTTCTGGCCAGTGATCCAATCTCAACACCCAGTAAGCCAGTGGATCATCTGCTGGAAAGGTATCCAGGTCTGCCCTTGCCCCTAGGTAGTCCTGCACCATATGGTGAAGACGCTGGCAATGGGTGCCTACATTTGACAACCCTGGGCGTCGTGGACTAAAAAAAATAAAAAAGCATCAGTGAAGCGGCCCTGGCCTTCACCACTATTCCTCTGATTATCTGCAGCCTCATAAGCACGTGTGTCATCACTTGGTAACCTACCAGTGCCTGCAAAGGTGTTACACAAGTGTCGCTTTAGAGCGTCCTCAAGATTTTTCATCCTGTGCTCCCTCTGTTCGGGCAGGATGAGCTCTGCAACTTTACCCTTGTATCGTGGATCAAGAAGGGTTGCCAACCAGTAATGATCCCTCTACTTGATAGCACGAATCCTGGGGTCCATTAGCAGGCTATGCATTATAAGGGAGCCCATGCAGCATAGGTTGGAGGTGGCATTAGCTTCCGAGTCTTCCTGGTCAATGAGGATGACCCCATCGTGCACTTCCTCCTCCCAGCCAAGAACTAGCCCTTGTGTTTCTGGGCACACGAAACCCTCCCTTGAGGAATCCCCACCTTCAATGCCCCCACTACTTAAATATTCCTCCTCCTCCTCCTGTCTGATCTGAGTAGGACCCGCTGGAATGCTGTCTGCGGAAAGACTTGGGCCTTCAGAGCTAGGGGAGGCCTCCTCTTCCTCCCGCTGCTCTGCCTCTAGAGCCACATCTATAATTCCCCGCATAGTGTGCTCCAGCAGGAACACTAAAGGAATTGTGTCACTGATGCATGCATTGTCCTTGCTCACCATCCTAGTTGCCTCCTCAAATGGTGACAGTACAGTGCATGCATCCTTGATCATCAGCTGGGGGAGGCAAGCCAAGTTGACCTGAACCTGTCCTTGTGCCATACTCACACAGGTACTCATTGATGGCCCTCTGCTGCTTGTGCAGATGCTGCAGCATTGCTAATGTCGGGTTCCACCTGGTGGGCAAGTCACAGATCAGACGGTTTGTGGGAAGGTGAAATTCTCTTTGAATTTCTGCCAGGCAAACACTTGCTGGGAATGACCGTCTGAAGGGGCTGCAGACTTTTCTGGCCTGGCTGAGAAGCTCTGCCAGCCCTGGGTACTTGGTTAGGAAACGCTGCACCACTAGATTTAGGATGTGTGCTAGGCATGGTACATGCGTCAATTTACCCTTGCGTAGGGTGGAGAGAAGGTTGCTGCCATTATCACAGATGATCATTCCCAGCTGAAGCTGGCATGGTGTTAACCATCTCTGCACCTGGCCCTGCAGAGCTGACAGAATTTCTGGTCCGGTGTGGCTCCTGTCCCCTAAACAAACCAGCTCAAGCACATTATGGCTTCTTTTTTCTTGAGCCATTGCATAGACCCTGTCAGGCTTCGGTTTAACTGCCACTTTTCCAGAGACAGAGAAGGAGGAGGAGGAGGAGGAAGAGGGAGAGGTGGTAGTAGTGGACCAGACAGACCTCATACAAGCAGCTTTCTGGAGGCGTGGTGGATAAAAAAGCTCCATGACAGAGCCCCGTCCTGGATCCCTCCCAGCTGCAAGCAGAGATACCCAGTGTGCCGTGAAGGAAATGTAATGGCCCTGTCCATGCTTGCTGGACCACGTGTGTAAAGTCATATGCACCTTGCTGCTGACTGCCTTTCCCAATTACTTCATAACATTGTCTTCCACATGCTGGTATAGTGCTGGAATGGCCTTCCGTGAAAAGAAATGGCATTTTGGAACCTGCCACTGTGGTACAGCACATTCAGAAAATTCACGGAAGGAAGTAGAGTCCACCAGCTGGAAAGGCAGCAGCTGCAATGCGAGTAATTTTGCCAAGCTGGTATTTAGATGCTGTGCTTGGGGATGGTTGGGATGAAATTTTTTCTTACGCTGCAGCAGCTGCGGCAACGTAATCTGACTGCGTAAATCTTCAACTGATGGGATGATGTCACATTGTGAGGAAGGACCTGGTACATCCATTACTGTAGCATCATAGAGTGGGGGTAGGGACAGATGAGGAGGAGGAGGACCTACGCAAAGTTTTGCACCAACGGGATGTGTGGCAGGTGTTCATATGTCACCTCAAGCATGTGGTACCCAAGCGTCCGGTGTCTTTCCCACACTTGAGCCTCATCTGACATAGATTACAAATAGCAACGGTGCACTCTGCTGCACATTTCTTAAAGAACTCCCAGACAGCAGAGTTCCTGCATGTGTGCTTTGAGACAACAGTGCTCTGCACCTGAGCAGCTCTGACATCTGATGCCTTAGACTGGCTAGTGCTACGGTTGGTCACAGAGGATGTTGTGCCTTGTGTTTGCTGTGCCTCCTCCTCCCCCTCCTCACTTGATTCCTCTGTTCGATCAGGCACCCAGGTGGAGTCAGTGACCTCATCATTATCATCATCACCCCCTACCTCTTCATCAATGGAGCCAACTTGGCAGTATGCTGCAGCTGCTGGGGCAACATGAGTGCCAGTTATTTGTGTGTCATCACTTGCACCCCATTACTCTAGGTTGATTATACTCCCTTCCTCAACCTCAAAGATTGAATCAGAGCACTGTACTTGCTGCGCATCCTCAAGCAACATGTCACTGTCGTCAAACAATTCAGCTGACTCCTCCGTGTGTGATAGCGAGGCTACGGCAGGAGTAGCTGTGGACATGGAGGCTGCATTAGATGCTTTGGCAGCTGAGGTGTACTGTAAACCACTAGAAGCCTGGCTGGCAGAGGACTCGGAGGATGAGGATGGCCTGGTTAGCCAATCCACCAAATCCTCTGTATGTTGCTGCTGCTTAAGACAACCAGCACCAGTTAGAAAGGACAAGCGTGCCCCTGCAGAGGATGCACCATGTGCACCACGACCAGAGGCACAGCCTCCCGACACAGGGGCTGCTTGCCCTCTTATCTTTGTCTGGGAGCGTCTGCCTGTTCTTTTTGTTCTTTCAGACATGGTGAGTGATATATAGATTAAATATATACAGAACTCTGATTCAACTCTGGTATAAAGATTAAAGATTTACTGAACTCTGGTATAACGCAGTGAGACACCCTGATAGCTGGCAGCCAGTGACAAGACACAGATTACAATTCCCAGAAACCACCTATAAATCAGTGAGACCCCCTGATGGGTGGCAGTGAGAAGACACAGATTATATGTCGCAGAAACCTCCTATAAATCAGTGTGACCCCCTGATGGGTGTCAGTGAGAAGACACAGATTACAAATCGCAGAAACCCCCTACAAATCAGTGGGACCCCCTGATTGCTGGCAGTGAGAAGACACAGATTACAAATCGCAGAAACCTCCTATAAATCAGTGTGACCCCTTGACGGGTGGCAGCCAGTGAGAATACACAGATTAAAACAATTCCCAAATATTTTGTAGAAATTACTGACGCCCAAAATACTGCGTGGCACTGGCTGTGAGACAAGACACAGATCATCTCAATTCCCAGATGTATTTTTTAAGTTAGTGACCCCCAAAATACTGCATGGCTGTGTGACAAGACACAGATCACCTCAATTCCCAGATATTTGGTAGAAATGAGACCCCCCAGACCCCCCCCAGTAGCGTGGCAGACCGGCAGTAAGAACACACAACAACAATCTCCTATGAAATCTCCTCTCAAATGCGTGCAGAAGCGCTGCGTAAAACCTTATATAGTGTGCTGTGGTACATAGCTCTGTGAGCCCATGATTGGGCAAAATTTGCCCAATCAGGACTCCGAGTCGTGATTGGCATAGTGTTGAACCTGTCTTGCACCAGACATGTGGTCAGGTGCAAGGCTGTAGCCAATTACAAGCTTCAGGCCAGTGGAAAAGTGCTTTGTGGTCCGTTGTGGTGCATTGTGGGCGAACACCCGGAAATGTTCATAGTTCGCGAACATGCAAACAGGCTATGTTCGATGCAAATTCCGAACTGATCGAACCGAACAGCTCATCCCTAGTCATTACTTGGTAAGCTACCAGTGCCTGGAAAGGTTTTACACAAGTGTCGCTTTAGTCCGTACTCAAGTTGTTTCATCCGGTCCTCAATCTCTGCGGGCAGGATGAGCTCTGCAACTTTACCCCTGTATTGTTAATCAAGAAGTCTTGTCAACCAGTAATGATCCCTCTCCTTGATAGCACGAATCCTGGGGTCCTTTAGCAGGCTTTGCAGGATAAGGGAGCCTATGCAGCGTAGGTTATAGGTGGCATTAGCTTCCAAGTCTTCCTGGTAAATGAGGAGGATGACCCCATCGTGCACTTCCTCCTCCCAGCCACGTACTAGTCCTTGTGTTTCTGGGCACACAAAACACTCCCTTGGGGAATCCCCACCTCCAATGCCCCCACTACTTAAATATTCCTCATCCACATCATCCTCCTCCTTTCTGATCTGAGGATCCCCACGAATGCTGTCTGCATAAAGACTGGGGCCTTGAGAGCTAGGGAAGGCCTCCTCTTCCTCCCGCTGCTCTGCCTCTAGTGCCACATCTATAATTCCCCGCAGAGTGTGCTCCAGCAGGAACACTAAAGGAATTGTGTCACTGATGCATGCACTGTCCCTGCTCACCATCGTTGTTGCCTCCTCAAATGGTGACAGTACAGTGCATGCATCCTTGATCATCAGCCACTGTGGGGGAAAAAACAAGTTGACCTGAACCTGTCTTTGTGCCGTACTCACACAGGCACTCATTGATGGCCCTCTGCTGCTTTTGCAGAGGCTGCAGGATTGCCAATGTCGAGTTCCACCTGTGGGCATGTCACAGATCAGACGGTTTGTGGGAAGGTGGAATTCTCTTTGAATTTCTGCCAGGCGAACACTTGCTGGGAATGACCGTCTGAAGTGGCTGCAGACTTTTCTGGCCTGGCTGAGAAGCTGTGCCAGAATTGGGTACCTGGTTAGGAAACGCTGTACCACCAGATTTAGGACGAGTGCTAGGCATGGTACATGCATCAATTTAACCTGGAGTAGGGCGGAAAGAAGGTTGCTGCCATTATCACAGACGACCATTCCCATCTGAAGCTGGCGTGGTGTTAACCATCTCTGCACCTGCCCCTGAAGAGCTGACAGAATTTCTGGCCCAGTGTGGCTCCTGTCCCCTAAACAAACTAGCTCAAGCACAGTATAGCATCTTTTTGCTTGAGCCATTGCGTAGCCCCTGCCATGCTTCAGTTTAACTGCCACTTTGCCAGAGACAGAGAAGGAGGAGGAGGAAGAGGTGGTGGAGCAGACAGTCCTCATACAAGCAGCTTTCTGGAGGCGTGGTGGATGAACAAGCTCCAGCACAGAGCCCCATCTTGGATCCCTCCCAGCTGCAATCAGAGTTACCCACTGTGCCGTGAAGAAAATGTAACGGCCCTGTCCATGGTTGCTGGACCACGTGTCTAAAGTCACGTGCACCTTGCTGCTGACTGCCTTTCCCAATGACTCCATAACATTGTGTTCCACTTGTGGGTATAGTGCTGGAATGGCCTTGCATGTAAAGAAATGGCATTTTGGAACCTGCCACTGTGGTACAGCACATTCAGTAAATTCACGGAAGGAAGCAGAGTCCACCAGCTGGAAAGGCAGCAGCTGCAATGCAAGTAATTTTGCTAAGCTGGCATTTAGATGCTGTGCTTGAGGATGGTTCGGACTATATTTTTTCTTATGCTGCAGCAGCTGGGGCAACGTAATCTGACTGCGTAAATCTTCAGCTGATGGTATGCTGTCATATTGTGAGGAAGGACCTGGTACACCCATTACTGTAGCATCATCCCTGTCAGTAGAGGTTGTAGACAATGATATGGCAGGACATATAGTGGGGGTAGAGACAGATGAGGAGGAGAACCTATGCAAAGTGTTGTGCCAACGGGATGCATGGCAGGAGGTCATATGTCACCTCAAGCACATGGTACCCAGGCGTGGGATGTCTTTCCCATGCTTGATCCTTATCTGACATAGATTATAAATAGCAACGGTGCGCTCTGCTGCACATTTCTTAAAGAACTCCCAGACAGCAGACTTCCTGTACATGTGATTTGAGACAAGAGCGCTCTGCACCTGAACAGCTGTGACATCTGATGACTTGGACTGGCTGCAGTTGCTCATAGAGGACGTTGTGCCTCGTGTTTGTTTTGCCTCCTCCTCCTCACTTGACTCCTCTGTTCGATCAGGCACCCAGATGGAGTCAGTGACCCCATATCTCCTCGTCACTGGAGCCAACTCGGCAGTATGCTGCAGCTGCTGGGGGAACATGAATGCCAGTTATTTGTGCGTCACTGGCACCCCCTCCCTCTAGGTTGGTTTTGCTCCCTTCCTCAACCTCAGAGATTAAATCAGAGCACTGGAGTTGCTGCGCATCCTCAAGCAGCATGACACTGTCATTGTAGTCACACTTAGGGATGAGCCGAACACTCCCCGAGTTCGGTTCGGAGCCGAACCCGAACTTTCCAAATGTTCATATCCAAACCCGAACTCGAACTGAATACAGGTAAATGGGGCTGAAAATTCGGTTTTCAGAGTGCCCTCCAAGAGGGCATATATGCTAGATATTTGCCATAAAAGGTGTATGGGGGTCCGGGTAGTGCCCTGGAGGACAGGAAACAAGGACAAAAAGTATAAAAAAAAAACGTTTTTAAAAGGACAGGGAGTTTTCCTTGAAATAAGGGTTAAAAATAAAAACGAAAAATTCCTTCAAATATCGTGCCTAGGAGGTCCCCATAACCTGACCGTGAAGTGGCGGATTTCTAGGATGTATAGAAATATGTGAAAACCAAAAAATTACATTTCAAATGACTGTAAATGATTTTCCTTTAATCTATTCATAAACAACTGCTTGGGGCGGCAGTCTGTATGAAAAGAGGAGACATTTTCGGACACGCAGAAAAAGTTTACTGATTTTTTGGCGGTGAAAAGCAGGAGAATGGAAAATTCTAGACCAAATAGCCGATTTGGAAAGTGAGATAAATGGGAGAATTTTTCTGGTTTGGCTATTTTGACCTAGAATTTTCTTTTCAGTCATTCTCCTGAGTTTCACCTTTCTCTGAATAACCCTGTCAGGGTTATTCAGAGAGCGGTGAAGAGCAGGAGAATGATGGGAGAATGGAAAATTCTAGGTCAAAATAGCCAAACCAGAAATATTCTCCTATTTAGGCTAGGGTCAGACTAGCAAATTTTTAACGTGCGTTTAGGGGCACCTAATCACGGCCGCACTAGCAGCAAATGACGGCCAATATACGAAGTATGGTGGCACGAAAGTCCGGCTGCGCAACGCAAGAGGAAAAAGAACGCATTTTTTCGAGAACGCAGAACCGCTAGTACGGACGTACAGAGTGCGCTGCGTCCACTAGCGGCGTGTGTGCGTGATTTGGAGACGTCAGACCCTGCTCATGTCCGGCCAACATAACGTCTAGACACCCAAAGTTTCCTGGTTTGGATCCGTAAAAAAACACGCACAAAAATGCGCATCGTATGACCGTTTTCGCGCAGTCCGTGAAAAAATACGGCAATTCGTTCGGACGCACTTTTGGTTGCTGTGAAAAATGCGTTAGTCTGACCCTAGCCTTATCTCACTTTCCAAATCGGCTATTTGGTCCAGATTGTTCTCTTTTCCTGCCATTCTCCTGGTTTTCACCTTTCTCTAAACAACCCTGAGAGAGAGGTGAAAGCCAGGAGAACTGGCAGGAGAAGAGAACAATCTAGACCAAATAGCCAATTTGGAAAGTGAGTTAAATGGGAGAATTGTTCTGGTTTGGCTATTTTGACCTAGAATTTTCCATTCTCCAGTTATTCTCCTGCTTTTCACCACTCTCTGAATAACCCTGTGAATGTTTAATCCCGAGGTGAAAAATAACATTGCCTTAGATGTTATTTTGAATTTTTTTCAAACACTAGTTAAATGCAGCATATTAGGATGTTTTAGGAGGGAAATTAATTCTCAAATCTCAATCAGAAGCAGACACCACCTCACCCCCTCAGTATAGTGTACAATGTATCAAATTGATTACCAGACTAAAAACACCTGGTGTTATGCCCGTTTGTGAACAGAGGTCATTTAGAGTTGATAATCTTTCCACGTACACATTAGTTTTTAATTCAATATCTAATAAACTGTTGCTTATAATATTCTGCAGTAAAGAGTCTCTTTATCTCTAGATTTTTTAGTATTTTTTTAAGCATTTTTCAAAATTTCTTTTTTTTTTCGAACTCGAACCGAACACACCCAAAAAGTTCGAACTTCGCGAACTTTCGAACTGCCAAAGTTTGGGCCGAACTCCGAACCGTCCGAACCCGAACAGCTCATCCCTAGTCAAACGATTCAGATGACTCCTCCGTGTATGGTGGTGAGGCTACGGTAGGAGTAGCTGTGGACATGGAGGCTGCATTAGATGCTTTGGCAGCTGAGGTTGACTGTAAACCACTACAAGCTTGGCTGGCAGAGGACTCAGAGGATGAGGATTGCCTGGTTAGCCAATCCTGCAAATCCTCTGTATGTTGCTGCTGCTTAAGATGGCTGTCACGGAGCTGACATCGAGCTCGCCTCAGCGAGCCACAGAACTCAAACTGGACAAGTATAAAGACCATTTTATACTCTTTATCTTTCGGTTGTGCGTATTGAATTGTATGGACATTTATATTATTGCTACATGTGGTTTTATTAGTGTGGTGTATTAAAAATGTATCCTGTATGTAGTGAATGTAATGTTATGTAAGAAACTGTATGTTTGTGGTTTTCCCCAGTCCCCATTTTGCCCAGCCCAGCATGGGTCCAAAGGACAAAGGACCTCATGGCCCCAAGATGGAGGATATAGCAAACCAGCTGATTGGAGGCTTTTCCAAGACCTCATCTGCCTAATCTCTGGACAATGGGGAAGCTGAAAGGGACCTGATAGGGACCAGGAGGCTGGGAAAGGAGCCAATCAGGGCTGGTTGTGTGGACGGGGGAGTTGGTAATCCTTTGTGTGAATTGTATAAATGAGCCTGTTCAAACCTTTAATAAATCAGATCAACTGAGATTTCTGGTTTAAAGCATACAGCCGCATCTGGTGATTTATTTCAGGGCTTAGTCCCATTTCTGCAGGAGGCACTCAGCGGTCTCCTGCATCACCACTCACCCCAGGAACGGGATCTCCAAGGCGGCACAGCATCTCGACTCGCCCCGCCGATTCGGAGCCTCAAATCGGTTCTCCACTACCCCAACAAGGAAGACCAAATGGACCCCGGGTCTCTGCTTCAACGGAACCACTGCCGAATCGTGGCCAGCCCAGCAGTCATCCTCATACCATCAAGAGGTCAGTAAATCAGGCTGCTCGAGACGCAGAGTGCCGTGACACTCGGTAGTCGGGCCTGACGGCATCATGGGGTTTAGATAGAGCAGGACTGCAGACAGACCTCCATCCCATCACAACGGCCAGCACCAGTTAGAAAGGACAAGCGTGCCCCTGTAGAGGATGCACAATGTCCACGACGACCAGAGGCACAGCCTCCTGACACAGAGGCTGTTTGCCCTCTTATCTGTGTCTGGGAGCATCTGCCTGTCTTTTTTGGTCTTTCTGACATGGTGAGTGATATATAGAGTAAAGATATACAGAACTCTGATTCAACTCTGTTATCTAGATTAAAGACTTCTAGAACTCTGGTATAACTCAGTGAGACACCCTGATAGCTGGCAGCCAGTGACAAGACACAGATTAAAATTCCCAGAAACCACCTATAAATCAGTGAGACCCCTGATGGGTGGCGGTGACAAGACACAGGTTATAATTCCCAGATATTTTATACAAGTCTGTGAGATCCCCTGATGGGCGTCAGTGACATGACGCAGATTACAATTCCCAGGAACCTCCTATAAATCAGTGAGACTCCCTGATGAGTGGCAGTGACAAGACACAAATTGCAATTCCCAGGAACCTCCTATAAATCAGTCAGACCCCCTGATGGGTGGCAGTGAGAAGATACAGATTACAAATCCAATAAATCTGCTATAAGAATGTGGGAACCCCTGATAGCTGGCAGTGAGAAGACACAAATTACAATTCCCAGAAACCTCCTATAAATCAGTGAGACCCCTGATGGGTGGCAGTGACAAGACACAGATTAAAATTCGCAGAAATCTGCTAGAAGTATGTGGGACCCCTTGATAGCTGGTAGTGAGAAGATACAGATTACAATTCACAGAAACCTCCTATAAAATCAGTGAGAAACCCTGATGGGTAGCAGTGACAAAACACAGATTACAATTCCCAGAAACCTCCTATAAATCAGAGAGACCCCCTGATGGTTGGCAGTGACAAGACACAAATTACAATCCCCAGGAACCTCCTATAAAATATAAATCGTTGAGACCCCCTAATGGGTGGCAGTGACAAGACACAAATTACAATTCCCAGGAACCTCCTATAAATCAGTGAGACCCCTGATGGGTGGCAGTGACAAGACACAAATAACAATTCCAGGAACCTCCTATGAATCAGTGAGACCCCCTGATGGGTGGCAGTGATAAGACACAAATTACAATTCCCAGAAACCTCCTATAAATCAGTGAGACCCCCTGATGAGTGGCAGTGACAAGACACAAATTGCAATTCCCAGATATCTTTTAGAAGTGAGACCCCCCAATAGCTGCTGGCAGTGATAACACACAGATTACAACTTTTCCCAGATATCTTGTAGAAGTGAGACCCCCCCAATAGCTGCTGGCAGTGAGAAGATACAGATTACAAATCCCATAAATCTGCTATAAATTTGTGGGAACCCCTGATAGCTGGCAGTGAGAAGACACAAATTACAGTTCCCAGAAACCTCCTATAAATCAGTGAGAAACCCTGATGGGTAGCAGTGACAAGACACAGATTACAATTCCCAGAAACCTCCTATAAATCAGAGAGACCCCCTTATGGGTGGCAGTGACAAGACACAGATTAAAATTCCCAGAAATCTGCTAGAAGTATGTGGGACCCCTTGATAGCTGGTAGTGAGAAGATACAGATTACAATTCCCAGAAACCTCCTATAAATCAGTGAGAAATCCTGATGGGTAGCAGTGACAAGACACAGATTACAATTCCCAGAAACCTCCTATAAAATATAAATCGTTGAGACCCCCTGATGGGTGGCAGTGACAAGACACAAATTACAATTCCCAGGAACCTCCTATAAATCAGTGAGACCCCCTGATGGGTGGCAGTGACAAGACACAAATCACAAATCCCAGGAACCTCCTATAAATCAGTGAGACCCCCTGATGGGTGGCAGTGACAAGACACAAATTGCAATTCCCAGGAACCTCATATAAATCAGTAAGACCCCCTGATGGGTGGCAGTGACAAGACACAAATTACAATTCCCAGGAACCTCCTATAAATCAGTGCCCAATCTGGACTCTGAGCCGTGATTGGCATAGTCTTGCACCTGACCTGTAGTCAGGTGCAAGGCTGTAGCCAATTACAAGCTTCAGGCCAGGGGAAAAGTGCATTGTGGTCCATTGTGGGCGAACATGCGGCGAACACGCGTAAATGTTCGGAGAAATTTTTCCCCCTATCTGCTCAATGCCCATCCATAAGAATTCAGATAACTGATATCTATGGCAACTACTGCAGTGTGCGGGTACTGAATGTTTTTGAACACTTCTTCTGATATTTCCCAGATGTTCTAAAATTCTTTCTTTCAATTTTCTTGTTGTCTGATCAACATATTGAATCCCGCACAGACACTGCAAAAGATATGCCACATATGTCGAGTCACAACTAATATGTGTGTTAATTTTAAACCTTTCTCCTGTACTCGTACTTGTGAATGTTTCCACTTTTCTTTACTTTACGAATGTGCACGCTTTGCATTTAGCACATTTAAAAAAACATTTATCTTCTTTTCTTTTCTTTTGTGCAAATGTCGCACTTGGGGCTAACCAGCTTTTAAGATTTCGGGGTCTTCTGAATGTGAGGTTCGGATTCATCGGAAGAACAGGACTTCTACAGTTGTGTTCAAAATGATTCAACCCCCAATGCTGTAAAGGGTTTTAGGGAATTTAGTGACATTTGTAATTGTATTCAGAATGAAATCCTACAAGGACTTTTTAAAGAACCATATGCAACTAAAATGACATCAATTGGTTTTGTAATACAGTAGTAAATGTTTCTTTTGTGAATTCTTCATTGACACAATTATTCAACCCCTTAAAGACTACCACTCTGAAGAACAGAGGTTCATTCAAGTGTTTTCAATCAGGTATTGAAAACACCTGTGGATGTCACGGAGCAGCAATAAAGCATAATAAGCACCAATTAGGCAGCTTTAAAATGACTGTGATACTCAGCTCCTTCTAGACATTTACTGGTGTGGTTACAAACATGGTGAAGTCAAGAGAATGGTCCAGGAAGACAAGAGAAGAGGTGATTACTCTTCACAGGAAGGGCAATGGCTATAAGAAGATTGCAAAGATGTTAAACCTACCAAGAGAGACCATAGGAAGCATCATTCGCAAATTCAAGGCAAAGGGCACTGTTGAAACGCTACCTGGTCGTGGCAGAAAGAAGATGCTGACTTCGACTGCTGTGCGCTACCTGAAGCGTAGAGTGGAGAAAAGTCCCCGTGTGACTGCTGAGGAACTGAGAAAAGATTTGTCAGATGTGGGTACTGAAGTTTCAGCTCAGACAATACGGCGCACACTGCATAATGAAGGCCTCCATGCCAGAACTCCCAGGCGCACCCCCTTGCTGTCTCCAAAGAATAAGAAGAGTCAACTGCAGTATGCCAAAAGTCATGTGGACAAACCACAGAAGTTTTGGGATAGTGTTCTGTGGACTGATGAAACAAAATTAGAACTGTTTGGGCCCATGGATCAACGCTATGTTTGGAGGAGGAAGAACAAGGCCTATGAAGAAAAGAACACCTTGCCTACTGTGAAGCATGGCGGGGGGTCAATCATGCTTTGGGGCTGTTTTGCTTCTGCAGGTACAGGGAAGCTTCAGCGTGTGCAAGGTACCATGAATTCTCTTCAGTACCAGGAGATATTGGATGACAATGTGATGCAGTCCGTCACAAACCTGAGGCTTGGGAGACGTTGGACCTTTCAACAGGACAATGATCCCAAGCATACCTCCAAGTCCACTAGAGCATGGTTGCAGATTAAAGGCTGGAACATTTTGGAGTGGCCATCGCAGTCATCTGACTTAAATCCGATTGAGAACCTCTGGTGGGACTTAAAGAAAGCAGTTGCAGTGCGCAAGCCTAAGAATGTGACTGAACTGGAGGCTTTTGCCCATGACGAATGGGCGAAGATACCCATAGATGGCTGCAAGACACTTGTGTCAAGCTATGCTTCACGTTTAAAAGCTGTTATAACTGTAAAAGGATGTTGTACTAAGTACTAAGATTGAATGTCACTTGGGGGTTGAATAAAACTGATAATGATGTGAGCACAGAAAAGACATTTGTGGTTATTTCATTATAAATGTTATGTTATATTTGTCTGACCTACACGTGCCTCTTTGATTTAATTGTAAGCAAGATGACTGAATGATCAAAATCAATGTCAAACTGGCCGAAACACTCAATTTCAGTGGCGGTTGAATCATTTTGAACACAACTGTAGATGGAATAAGACCGGAAGCGACGCAGCGGTTGAAATCAAAAGTGCACGATGCCTGGAAGGAATAGGACCGGAAGCGTTTGAAGCTTTGGAACGTCAGAACGGAAGAGGAAGTGACGTATCGAAGGAACCATTCAACCCATATATGGAGAACGCCGCGGAGTCGAAAGGACCAATGAGGAAAGCAGGTGGACTATAAAATACCGGGAGGGGAAGGGAAGTTATATACTGATTGGTTTTATAGCCCTTGAAAAAGTCTTAGGACGAAACACGTTGGGCGATTTTATGATTACATGATCAATAAATTTTATTCATTTATTTTATCACCATCCCCACTTGATTATTCTATCTGATATCGGTGAATATTCATCATCAAGGCACTGAGACGTCCGATCCAGATTGCTCCATATCACCCACTAGGGTCATCCCACCCAGAGAAAAAGGATCAGAAAAAGCTCCTCAAACATCTTACCTTGTTGATTCTTCTTAAGGAGAGTGGGAATACCTACGAGAGGAGCAGATCCGATTCCACAAGCTAAGTACCCTGCACCATTTTCTTTTCCCACAGTTTAGGTGCAAGACAGGTGCAAGACTACGCCAATCACGGCTCAGAGTCCTGATTAGGCAAATTATGCCCAATTATGGGCTCACAGAGTTAAGTCCCGCAGCACACTATATAAAGAGTCCCTTGCAGCCTTCAGCACGTGTTTTTTTGAGAGGAGATTGTTGTGTTAGTGTGTGTTCTCACTGCCAGTCTGCCACCAGCTATTGGGGGGTCTCACTTCTACAAAATATCTGGGAATTGTTGTAATCTTTCAGGGTTATCCAAAGAGATCCGAATTGCTTGAGAAAGGTAACCGAACGCTGAAAATCAGCGTTCGGTTACCTTTCCTACGCCATTCGGCTACCCTGAGAGCAGGCAATTCACCAAATCCTAGCGAATTGCCTGCACATACGGTGCCTGTTCGGTGCCTGTTCGAGGGCAGTGAAATCCCCATGATAAAGCACTGCTTCGTCTATTCAGAGAACACAAACCAGCAGTGAAAGGTTCCCCTAATGCCCTGCCATTCGGTGGTTTAATTCGGCAAATTTATTCAGGAGAATCCCATAGACTTCAATGTTAAAAATATTCCCGTTTTAATTCAATATCTAATAAACCGTTCATTATAAAATTCTGCAGCAAAGAGTCTCTTTATTTATAGATTTTTTAGGATATTTTAAGCATTTTTCTGATCTTTGTTTTTTTGTTTTTTTTCAGTTTACTTATTTTTTCTGTAACAGCCTCTTTATTATCATTCATTGGATTATATGTCAATTTCAGGCATTTTCGCTCAGTAGTTTCTTTGCAAACAGCGTTTCATTTTCACACTTTCACACAAACGGTTTTGCTAAGGCTAGGGTCAGACGAACGCATTTTTATGTTGTCTGTGAAAAAGTGCGTTCGAACAAATGGACGTATTTTTTCACGGAATACGCGATAGCGGTCATACGATGCGCATTTTCGTCCGTGATTTTGTACGGATCATCAATAAAACACTTTTTGCGTCTGGACGTTATGTTGGCCGGACATTAGCAGCGTCTGACATCTCCCAATCACACACACACGCCGCTAGTGGACGCAGCGCACTCTGTACGTCAGTACCTGCGGTTTCACGTTCTCGAAAAAATGCGTTCATTTTCCACTTGCGTTGCGCGGCCGGACTTTTGTGCGACCGTACTTCGTATATTGGCCGTCATTGCCCGGTATCTGCTGCTAGTGCGGCCGTGATTATGTGCGGCTGCACGCGCGTTCGCACTGCCTCAGTCTGACCCTAGCCTAATTTATTCACTGCCTCGTCTGCGTCTCGGCTGCTTCGGCTGGGTGTGATCGGCTCCTGTTCGGGCTTGTCGACGGGTTAATCCAGATGTTTTTGAGGGTTTTCGGCGTGCATTCGGTGGGTTTTGTGGTTAGTTTTTGAGGGTTTGCGGCGGCCTTTCCCTGCAATTCGGGGACCCTGTGGTGTTTTCCGAATACACCGCAAGGTCACCAAAATGGGATCGGCAAAAGGAACCGAATTGAAGAGAAATCACTTTGAATCTCTTTGGATAACCCTGTTTGTGTTCTCACTGCCACCAACTATTTTGGGGGTCAGTCATTTATACAAAATATCTGGGAATTGTTGTAATCTTTCAGGGTTATTCAAAGAGATTCGAAAAGTCACTGCACGTTCGGTGACTTTTCGTTCTCTTCAATTCGGTTCCTTTTGCCGATCCCATTTCGGCGACCCTGCAGTGTATTCAGCAAACACCACGGGGTCCCCGAATTGCAGGGAAAAGTCACCGCAAACCAGACGAAAACTAACCGCAAAGCCTGCCGAATGCACGCCGAAAACCCGCAAAAACATCTGGATTAACCCACCAAAAACCCAAGCAGGAGCCGATCCTACGCAGCGAAGCAGCCGAACAGGAGCTGATCACACCCAGACGAAGCAGCTGAGACGCAGACGAGGAAGTGAATAAATTAGCAAAACCGTTTGTATGAACCTGTGAAAATGAAACGCTGTTTGCAAAGAAACTACTGAGCGAAAATGTCTGAAATTTACACAGGAGGTCCAGGGAATGATAATAAAGAGGGCTGTTACAGAAAAAAAATAAGGTTAAAAAAAAATAAAAATAAAAAATCGGACTTTTAAAAAAAAAAAAAAATCAGAAAATGCTTAAAGTATCCTAAAAAATCTATAAATAAAGAGACTTTTTGTTGCAGAATTTTATAATGAACGGATTATTAGATATTGAATTAAAACGGGAATATTTTTAAAATTGAGGCCTATGGGATTCGCCTGAATAAATTTGCCGAATGAAACCACCGAATTAGGGGAACCTTTCACTGCTGGTTTGTGTTCTCTGAATAGCCGAAGCATTGCTTCTCTATGGGGATTCACTGCCCTCGAACAGGCACCGACCAGGCACCATATGTGCAGGCAATTCGCCAGGATTTGGCGAATTGCCTGCTCTCTGGATAGCCGAATGGCCAGGAAAGATTACCTTTCTCAAGCAAATCAGATCTCTTTGGATAACCCACGAATGTGTTCTCACTGCCACCAGCTATTTTGGGGGTCAGTCATTATTACAAGATATCTGGGAATTGTGGTAATCTTTGTGTTCTCACTGCCACCAGCAATTGTAGGTAGGGATGAGCTGTTCGGTTCGGAGTTCGGACCGAACTTAGCCTGTTAGGTCTGCTCGCGAACTCGGAACATTTCCGGGTGTTCGCCGCATGTTCGACCACAATGCACCACAATGGCCCACAATGCACTTTTACACTGGCCTGAAGCTCGTAATTGGCTACAGCCTAGCACCTGACTCAGTGGTGTATTTAGGTTTTGTGCTGCCCTAGGCCTGACTAAACTCGTGCACCCCTAATTTAAATTTGACGCACCCCTTCCTGTCAAGGGCACACCTCTTCCTGGTTAATCCCCACCCTTCCTCTTTAAGCTCCACCTTTTCCTCTTAGAGCTCCGCCTTTTCCTCTCTTTATATTAAAAGTGGATACCAAGTGCCTACTTGTATATTTTGTATACCATTTCAAATGTATCTATTGAGATAAAGAAAATTATGAAATGTTTAAATTCAAGTATTTTTACAAAGAACAGCCACGCATGTCAAGTAAATGGGATCACAGCCGCTCTAATTGGTGGAACAATAAAATCCACAGAAACGTGCACTGCATATGAGCGTATCACAGAGCTGCATAGCAATAAAACCCACAGAAATGGGCACTGTGTATGAGCATATCAGAGCTGCAAAGCAATAAAACCCACAGAAATGTGCAGTGTGTATGAGCATATCACAGAACTGCACAGCAATAAAACTCACAGTAATGTGCAGTGTGTATGAGCGTATCCCAGAGCTCCAGGGCAATAAAACTCACAGTAATATGCAGTGTGTATCACAGAATCCACAGCAATAAAACTCCCAGCAATGCAATGTGCGGTGTGTATGAGTGCATCAGAATCCACTGCAATAAACTCCCAGCAGTGCAATGTGTGGTGTGTATGAGTGCATCAGAATCCACTGAAATTAAACTCCCAGCAAACCGAGTGTATATGAGCACACAGCAATGATTTATTCTATATTTACCGGCCTCTGTCCGCGGTAGGGCTGTGTGCAGAGTCAGCAGGTACTGTGTACAGACTCAGCAGGAGGTCCCTCCAGGCCACGTTAGGATCACGGCTGTGCCTGTGCGTGGAGCCATCTTGTCAGCAGTGGGGTGCCACTGCCAGAGGGTGCACCGTGGCTTTGATTCCCTTCCCGATGGGTGTTCAGTCCAGAATAGAGTGACAGTCCATGTTAACGAAAGGGCGGGCAGCTGCGTGCATGCGTGTCACGTGGTTCAGCCAGTCAGGTGGTACTGAGACTCAGTACCACCTGACTGGCCGGACCGAGTGTGACCTGCACGCAAGCAGCCTCACCAGGAGCCAGGCAGCTCAATGACAAATTTCTATCACTGCAGTGCTGGTTAAGGAAAGGTCCACTTTAAACAGCAGTAAGCAGACAGGGCTTCATATTCTGCTGAAACCCCCCCCCCTTTACCTGCCGTTTACTGTCATCTTCTCTCTCTGGACACAAATCACATCCCCCTCCCCTCTCCTAGAGCTGCTGCGGGGCAGGGGAGGAGCTATGGAGGGAGGAGAGGGGGATTTTTATTCTATTCGATTTTATTCCGTATGCAAACGCCATGCTCCGCTGCTCGTTGTTTGAGAACACAGCTCAAAGCTGACACACAGTGACAGTGGCACCTCCTAGTACCCCCTAATGACACCCCAATAATCACTGGTACCTGGGGCGGCCCGCCCTCCGCCACTCCTCTAAGTACACCACTGCTCTGGTGATATGCTCACACACAAGTTTGGCGAACTGCCAGCAAGTACGGTGCTGTTTGAAGGCAGTGCAAATCCCCATAGAGAAGTAATGGTTAATCTATTCAGAGAACACCAAACAGCAGAGAAATGTCAGTGAAATGCCCTGATGTTCAGTGGTTTCAATCAGCAGGTTTATTCAGGCGAACCCCATAGGTTTCAATGTTAAAAATATTCCCGTTTTTTATGCAATATCTAATAAACCATTTATTATTTTAATCTGCAGTAAAAAGTCTTTATTTATTTATTGATTTTTTTTTGTACCTTTTAGTGATTTTTCAGAATATTTTGGGCTAAATTCCCCCCCCTTTTTTTTAATAGCGGTTCTCCTTTTTCTGTAACAGAACTTTTTATTATCAATCATAGGATCTTATATGTAAATTCCAGACATTTTCGTTCAGTAGTTCTTTTGAAAACAGCAGGCCATGGGTTTGCGGTGGCAGCATACAGCGGCCGACTCCATGCACTTTGGGGACCCTGCGGTGAATGGTGAATTCACTGCAGGGCTGGGAAATTTTATTCCCCGAAGTGCAGGGAACTACAGAACACCAAAATGTTGGCGTCATTTCGGTGCTCTGTGAGTAACCCAATTAGTGGTGAGGTTTTTTGTTGCCCCCTGGAAAGTGAAAGCCTAGGCCTTGCCTACCCAGGACATACTTGAAAATTAGTGACATCTCAATGTTTCCTTCCTGGTAAAATAGTTTGCAAAAGTAAAAAAAAAAAAAAAAAAAAAAAATTTTTTTTTTTTTAGGGGTGGGGCCACCCAGCGGGCCGCCGCCCCCTGGAAAGTGCCGCCCTAGGCCTGGGCCTTGTTGGCCTAGGCCAAGATACACCAGTGACCTGACTACAGGTCTGGTGCAAGACAGGTTCAACACTATGCCAATCACGGCTCAGAGTCGTGATTGGGCAAATTTTGCCCAATCATGGGCTCACAGAGCTAAGTCCCGCAGCACACTATCAGGGTTATCCAAAGAGATTCGAAAAGTCACCGCACGTTCGGTGACTTTTCGTTCTCTTCAATTCGGTTCCTTTTGCCGATTGCATTTCGGCGACCCTGCGGTGTATTCAGCAAACACCACAGGGTCCCCGAATTGCAGGGAAAAGCTGCCGCAAACCTGACGAAAACTAACCGAATGCACGCTGAAAACAAGCAAAAACATCTGGATTAACCTTCGAAAAAGCCGAACAGGAGCCGAATCACACAGAGCCGAAGCAGCTGTGACATAGAGGAGGCAGTGAATAAATTAGAAAAACCATTTGTATGAATCTGGGAAAAAGAAACTACTGAGCGAAAATGTCTGAAATTTTCACAGGAGGTCCAGGGAATGATAATAAAGAGGGCTGTTACAAAAAAAATAAGTAAACTGAAAAAAACAAAAAAAACAAATCGGACTTTTAAAAAAAAAATAAAAAAATCTGAAAAATGCTTAAAGTATCCTAAAAAATCTATAAATAAAGAGACTCTTTGCTGCAGAATTTTATAATGAACGGTTTATTAGATATTGAATTAAAACGGGAATATTTTTAACATTGAAGTCTATGGGATTCTCCTGAATAAATTTGCCGAATTAAACCACCGAATGGCAGGGCATGTCGGGAACCTTTCACTGCTGGTTTGTGTTCTCTGAATAGCCGAAGCACTGCTTTTTCATGGGGATTTCACTGCCCTCGAACAGGCACCGAACAGGCACCGTATGTTCAGGCAATTCGCCAGGATTTGGCGAATTGCCTGCTCTCTGGATAGCCGAATGGCCAGGAAAGGTAACCGAACACTGATTTTCAGCGTTCGGTTACCTTTCTCAAGCAATTCGGATCTCTTTGGATAACCCTGTATATAAGGTTTCCACGCGCTGCTTCTGCACGCATTTGTGAGGAGATTACATAGGAGATTGTTGTTGTGTGTTCTTACTGCCGGTCTGCCACGCTACTGGGGGGGTCTAATTTCTACCAAATATCTGGGAATTGAGGTGATGTGTGACTTGTCACTGCCAGCAAGTATTTTGGGGATCACAAATTTCTACAAAACATTTGGAAATTGAGGTGATCTGTGTCTTGTCACTGGCTGCCAGCAAGTATTTTGGGGGTCACTAATTTCTACAACACATTTGGGAATTGAGGTGATCTGTGTCTCGTCACACAGCCAGTACAACGCAGTATTTTGGGGGTCTCACAAATTTCTACAAAAATTTTGGGAATTGAGGTGATCTGTCTCTTGTCACTGCCAGCAAGTATTTTGGGGGTCACAAATTTCTACAAAATATTTTGGAATTGTTATAATCCGTGTGTTCTCACTGGCTGCCACCCATCGGGGGTCTCACTGATTTACAGGAGGTATCTGAGACTTGTAATCTGTGGCTTCTCACTGAAACCCATCGAGGGGTCTCACTGATTTATAGGAGGTTTCTGAGATTTGTAATCTGTGGCTTCTCACTGCCACCCATCAGGGGGGTCTCACTGATTTATAGGAGGGAATTGTAATCTGTGTCTTGTCACTGGCTGCCAGCTATCAGGGTGTCTCACTGAGTTATACCAGAGTTCTGTAAATCTTTAATCTTTATACCAGAGTTGAATCAGAGTTCTGTATATATTTAATCTATAAGCGCTGCGGAATATGCTGGCGCTTTATAAATAAATAATAATAATAATAATAATATCACTCACTATGTCTGAAAGAACAAAAAGGACAGGCAGACGCTCCCAGACACAGATAAGAGGACAAGCAGCCCCTGTGTCGGGAGGCTGTGCCTCTGGATGTGGTGGACGTGGTGCATCCTCTGCAAGGGCACGCTTGTCCTTTCTAACTGGTGCTGGCCGTCTTAAGCAGCAGCAACATACTGAGGATTTGGTGGATTGGCTAACCAGACCATCCTCATCCTCCGAGTCCTCTGCCAGCCAGGCTTGTAGTACTTTACAGTCCACCTCAGCTGACAAAACATCTAATGCAGCCTCCATGTCCACAGCTACAACTGCCGTAGCCTCACTATCACACACGGAGGAGGCAGCTGAATGGTTTGACTACAATGAGAGTGACATGCTGCTTGAGGATGCGCAGCTAGTACAGTGCTCTGATTCAATCTCTGAGGTTGAGCAAGGGAGTATAATCCACCTAGAGGAAGGGGGTGCCAGTGATGACACACAAATAACTGGCACTCATGTTGCCACAGCAGCTGCAGCATACTGCCAAGTTTGCTCCAGTGACGATGAGATAGGGGGTGAAGATGACATTGATGATGAGGACACTGACTCCATCTAGGTGCCAGATCGAACAGAGGAATCAAGTGAGGATGATGGGGAGGAGGAGGAGGTGGAGGCACAGCAAACACAAGGCACAACATCCTCTATGACCAACCATAGCACTAGCCAGTCCAAGGCATCAGATGTCAGAGCTGCTCAGGTGCAGAGCACTGTTGTCTCAAAGCACACAAGCAGGAACTCTGTTGTCTGGGAGTTCTTTAAGAAATGTGCAGCAGAGCACACCGTTGCTATTTCTAATCCATGTCAGATGAGGCTGAAGCGTGGGAAAGACACCGGACACTTGGATACCACGTTCTTGAGGCAACATATGAACACCTGCCACACATCCCGTTGGTGCAAAACTTTGCGTAGGTCCTCCTCCTCCTCATCTGTCTCTACCCCAATGTATGTCCTGCCATATCATTGCCTACAACCTCCACTGACATGGATGATGCTACAGTAATGGATGTACCAGGTCCTTCCTCACAATGTGACATCATCCCATCATCTGAAGTTTTCCGCAGTCAGATTACTTTGCCGCAGCTGCTGCAGCGTAATAAAAAATATAGTCCCAAACAACCCCAAGCACAGCGTCTAAATGCCAGCTTAGCAAAATTACTCACATTGCAGCTGCTGCCTTTCCAGCTGGTGGACTCTGCTTCCTTCCGTGAATTTGCTGAATGTGCTGTACCACAGAGGCAGGTTCCAAAACGCCATTACTATTCACGCAAGACCATTCCAGCACTATACCAGCACATGGAAGACAATGTTATCCAGTCATTGGGAAAGGCAGTCAGCAACAAGGTGCATGTGACTTTAGACACGTGGTCCAGCAAGCATGGACAGGGTCGTTACATTTCCTTCACGGCACTCTGGGTAACTCTGGTTGCAGCTGGGAGGGATCCAAGACGGGGCTCTGTGCTGGAGCTTGTTCATCCACCACGCCTCCAGAAAGCTGCTTGTATGAGGTCTGTCTGCTCCACCACCACCACCTCTCCCTCTTCCTCCTCCTCCTTCTGTGTCTCTGGCGAAGTGGCAGTTAAACCGACGCCTGACAGGGTCTACGCAATAGCTCAATCAAAAAGAAGCCATATTGTGCTTGAGCTGGTTTGTTTAGGGGACAAGAGCCACACCGGGCCAGAAATTCTGTCAGCTCTGCAGGGCCAGGTGCAGAGATGGTTAACACCATGCCAGCTTGAGCTGGGAATGATCGTCTGTGATAATGGCAGCATTCTTCTCTCCGCCCTACGCAAGGGTAAATTGACGCATGTACCATGCCTAGCACACGTCCTAAATCTAGTGGTACAGCATTTTCTAACCAAGTAAACAGGGCTGCCAGAGCTTCTCAGCCAGGCCAGAAAAGTCTGCAGCCACTTCAGATGGTCATTTCCAGCAAGCATTCGCCTGGCAGAAATTCGAAGAGATTACCACCTTCCCACAAACCATCTGATCTGTGACATGCCCACCAGGTGGAACTCGACATTAGCAATGCTGCAGCTTCTGCACAAGCAGAACCATCAACGAGTACCTGTGTGAGTATGGAACAAGGACAGGTTCAGGTCAACTTGTTTTTTTTCCCCCTTCAGTGGCTGATGATCAAGGATGCATGCACTGTACTGTTACCATTTGAGGAGGCAGCAAGGATGGTGAGCAGGGACAGTGCATGCATCAGTGACACAATTCCTTTAGTGTTCCTGCTGGAGCACACTCTGTGGGGAGTTATAGATGTGGCTCTTGAGGCAGAGCAGCGGGAGGAAGAGGAGGCCTTCCCTAGTTCTGAAGGCCCCAGTCTTTCCGCAGACAGCATTCCTGCGGGTCCTACTCAGATCAGACAAGAGGAGGATGAGGAGGAGGAGGAATATTTAAGTAGTGGGGGCATTGAAGGTGGGGATTCCTCAAGGGAGGGTTTCGTGTGACCAGAAACACAAGGGCTAGTGCGTGGCTGGGAGGAGGAAGTGCACGATACGGTCATCCTCATTGACCAGGAAGACTCGGAAGCTAATGCCACCTCCAACCTATGCTGCATGGGCTCCCTTATAATGCAAAGCCTGCTAAAGGACCCCAGGATTCGTGCTATCAAGGAGAGGGATCATTACTGGTTGGCAACCCTTCTTGATCCACGATACAAGGGTTAAGTTGCAGAGCTCATCCTGCCCGCACAGAGGGAGCACAGGATGAAAAAACTTGAGGATGCTCTAAAGCGACACTTGTGTAACACCTTTCCAGACACTGGTAGGTTACCAAGTGATGACACACATGCTTCTGAGGCAGCGGATGATCAGAGGAATAGTGGTGAAGGCCAGGGATGCATGACTGATGCATTTTTAATTTTTTTTAGTCCACGACGCCCAGGGACATCAAATGTAGGCACCCATTGCCAGCGTCTTCACCATATGGTGCAGGACTACCTAGGGGCAAGGGCAGACCTGGATACCTTTCCAGCAGATGATCCACTGGCTTACTGGGTGTTGAGATTGGATCACTGGCCAGAACTTAGCCAATATGCTATGCAGCTACTAGGTTGCCCTTCATCCAGCGTGCTTTCTGAAAGGACGTTCAGTGCCGCTGGAGGTTTTGTCACAGACAAAAGAGTGCGTCTGTCCACCAACTCTGTAGACCGGCTGACATTTATAAAAATGAATCAGTCCTGGATCAGCAGTTATCAATCCCCTGATGCTGACGTAACGGAATAGATCGGGGAGGTCTTCTACATGCACAAAACCTCCAGCACTGAACTCTTCCACAATACCACAAAAGGGTTACGGTGTGAATGCACTTGCTGCCATCAAAGGCACAATATATGGCTGCACTGACGCCTGTGCCACATCTATATTATTTAAATTTTTTGAACTGCAGGGTCCAACCCTGCACTCTTCAACAATACTACAGAGGGGTTACTGTATGATAGTACTTGCTGGCAGTCTGGCACCAAAAGCACAATACCTGGGTGCACTGACGATTTGACCAGATTCATATCTTTTTAATATAGGACCACATGGTCCACCCCTGCATTCTTCCACAATACTACAGAGGGGTTACTGTATGATAGTACTTGCAGGCCTGGCACCAAAAGCACAATATTTGGGTTCACTGCCACTGACGCCTGTATCAGATTCATATCCTCAGAGGGGTACTGTGTGCCAGCACTGTTGCCGACGATAAAGGCCCAATCTTAAAGCACCTATTGTTACTTTCATCCAAAGCCTGCATAAGTTTCACAATAATTTAGCAAAAAAAATCACTAAACTTTTTCTGCGTGTCCGAAAATGTCTCCTCTTTTCATAAAGACTGCCGCCCCCAAGCAGTTGTTTATGGATAGATTAAAGGAAAAGCATTTACCGTCATTTGAAACGTAATTTTTTTTGTTTTTAAGTTTTTCTATACATCCTAGAAATCCTCCACTTCATGGGCAGATTATGGGGACCTCCTAGGCACGATATTTGAAGGTATTTTTCGTTTTTATTTTTAACCTTTATTTCATGGAAAACTCACTGTCCCTTTAAAAATGTTTTTTTTAAAACTTTTTGTCCTTGTTTCCTGTCCCCCAAGGCACTACCCGGACCCTCATACACCTTTTATGGCAAATATATAGCATATATGCCCTCTTGGAGGGCACTCTAAAAACCGAATATTCAACTCCATTGACTTGCATTGAGTTCGAGTTCGGATTCGAGCATTTGGAAAGTTCGAGTTCGGGTACGAACCGAACTCAGGCGTGTTCAGCTCATCCCTAATTGTGGGGGTCTCATTTCTACAAAATATCTGGGGATTGTTCTAATCTTTGTATTCTCACTGCCACCAACTATTTTGGGGGTCATTCATTTATACAAAATATCTGGGAATTGTTCCAATCTTTGAGTTCTCACTGGCACCACCTATTTTGGGGATCAGTCTTTATTAAAAAATATTAGGGAATTGTGGTAATCTTTGTGTTCTCACTGCCACCAGCAATTGTGGGGGTCTCATTTATACAAAATATCAGGGAATTGTTCCAATCTTTGTGTTCTCACTGCCACCACCTATTTTGGGGGTCTGTCATTATTACAAAATATCTGGGAATTGTTCTAATGTGCGTTTCGGGTTTCGGAATTTTCACGAAATTTCCCGATTCGTGCTTTCGGATTCAGCCGATTTTCTGAAAATTTTCGGATCCGAAAACGGCAGATCCGAACAAATTTTCGAGCCGAAACGAAAACTTTTCGGAATTTTCGAAATGTGTAAAATCGAAATTCATTTTCGTTCCATTCGTGATTTCGGCTCCATACCTGATTTTGGTTCCATTTCAGTAATTTCGGACATCGTATTTATATCGCTGATTCTGTAACTAAATTTTGTATCATTCTCATCTCAATGTATCCTTCCTGGAAAACCAGAGAAATCTTAATGTATCCTTCCCGGGAGACCAGAGAAATCTCAATGTACCCTTCTTGGAAAACCAGAGAAATCTTAATGTATCCTTTCTGGGAAACCAGAGAAATCTCAATGTAACCTTTTTGTTAAAAAAATAGAAATCTCAATGTATCCTTCCCGGGAGACCAGAGAAATTTCAATGTACCCTTCTTGTAAAAATGCGAAATCTCAATGTATCCTTCCTGGAAATCCAGAGAAATCTCAATGTATCCTTCTTGTAAATCATGAGAAATCTCAATGTATCCTTCCTGGGAAACCAGAGAAATCTCAATGGCAGAAGTATCGTATCGGCAGAATTATCGTATTGTATAATTATCGTATCCGAAAAACCATTAGTTTACGTCAAAACGAATAGACACTTTGAAACGAGGAGAACAGATGTTCCGAAAAACACTAAAAATTTCCGAAATCACGAAAAAAAAGGCGATACAAAAAACGAACCGAAACAAACTGAAACGGAAATGAGCCGATACGAGTCGAAACGAAAATTTACAAAATCCGAACGAACCGAAAAAAAAAAAAAAAAAAAAAAAAGTGCACAAGTCTAGTTCCAACAAAACAAACAAAACAAACAAAACTGGCCAAAACCCATTACTTCAATGAAAATCTAAACAATAACATATCAAACCCTAAAAACTTTTGGAGAACCATAAGTAACATACAAGCACCCCCAGTCCACTCCCAGCCAGCTGCTGTCAAAGTAAACAACAAAACCCTGCAACACCCCCTAGATGTAGCAAATGCCTTTAATGATTATTTTGTCGGATGTGCCACCACTTTGATTGCCAAGCTAGGAAATGACATGCAATCAGAAAGGCCTCATGCAATCAGGTCAGGCCCCTCCAACTGTGCAAAGTCCCTGTATCAGACAGGAATTCAGTTTTAGACCAGTGCCTGTCAGTGTCGTTACTAAACTTCTCCGTAAGCAAAAAATGAAATACCAGTCTGGACCTGATCAAATACCAGCAATGCTGCTGAAAATCAGTGCGCCGGCAATTGCAAATCCTGTGACAACCCTAATCAATGAATCACTGGCGACTGGATACATACCCAAACTCTGGAAGACTGCAAGAGTGGTACCTATCCATAAAAGTGGTGACAGTACTTTGGTATCCAACTACCGTCCGATATCGTTGCTCCCTGTAATGTCAAAAATCTTGGAAGAATGCATCTACACACAATTACGTGATTATTATCAATATTGGAACTACTTAACCCCAGATCAATCAGGCTTTCGTCCAAATCACTCAACTACAACCGCCCTTCTAAAAGTCTGCAATGATATCCAAGCTGGGATGGAACAAGGAAACCTAACTGGAGCATCTTCCTTGATTTTGCCAAGGCCTTTGACACAGTAGACCATGGCATCTTGTTAGAAAAACTTAAAAACTCTGGCATTGGTGACCGCACGCTAACCTGGTTTCAATCATATGTATCCGACCGATCACAATATGTGTCAATTTCTGGCAGCTCCTCCCTCCTCCTCCCTGTCACTTGCGGTGTACCCCAAGGCTCAATACTAGGCCACCTGCTATTCACAATATTCATAAATGATCTGCCCAACGTCTGCAAAGCCTCAACTGTACACATGTATGCAGACGACACTGTGATCTATACCAGCAAACCAAATCTCCCGCAGCTGGAGGCCGTGCTGCAAGAACAATTCACAGAGGTAGAAAAGTGGATCAAAGATAACAAACTTTTTTTAAATACTGACAAAACTGTAACGATGCTCTTTGGAACAAAACCTAAACTACATAAACTGCAAAATCCCCATCTATGTGTTGGGACAAAATCAAATGACACGCTGACCACAGTCACATCTCTCAAATATCTAGGTATGTGGTTGGACCCTAATCTATCCTTTGGCCCCACATCGAAAAACTCTCATCTAAACTTTACCCCAAACTAGGTGCCCTGTACAGAAACAAATCCTGCTTGAGCCCCGCGGTAAGAAAGCAGATTGTACAACAAATGCTTATGCCAGCTATTGATTACGGAGATGTAATGTATGCAGCGGCCTCGCAAACACACCTTCAGAAACTTACTACATTGTATAGCTCATTCTGCCGCTTTGCATTACAATGTAACTACATGACCCACCATTGTGACATGTTAAAAGAGCTAAACTGGCCATCGCTGGAGTCTAAACGCACACTTCACCTCTCCAGCCTGGTGTCTAATAGGGATGAGCTGTTCGGGTTCGGACGGTTCGGAGTTCGACCCAAACTTTGGCAGTTCGAAAGTTTGTGAATTTCGAACTTTTTGGGCGTGTTCGGTTCGGGTTCGAAAAAAAAAAAAAATTGAAAAAAGTATAGAAAATGCTTAAAAAAATACTAAAAAATCTAGAAATAAAGAGACTCTTTACTGCAGAATATTATAAGCAATGGTTTATTAGATATTGAATTAATAACTAATGTGTACGTGGGAAGATTATCAACTCTAAATGACCTCTGTTCACAAATGGGCATAACACCAGGTGTTTTTAAGTGATTAAGTGCGTACTTCGTATATTGGGCGTCATTGCCCGTCATTTGCTGCTAGTGTGTCCGTGATTAAGTGCACCTAAATGCACGTTAAAAATTCGCTAGTCTGACCCTATGATTAGTTTGGCATGATCTTAACATGACCGTAACAGGGTTACTGTTTCTGCTTGTTTTATGATTAGAGTTACTGTTTCTGCTTGTTTAATGATTTATTTATTTATGTATAAAGGATTCTAGAAGGACACATTGAGATTTCTCTGGTTACCAGGACGGACACATTGAGATTTTTCTGGTTTCAGTTTGTCCTGGGTTCAAGAACATTGAAATGTTACAGAACTACAAAGTAATAAAATGCAAGATATTAAAAACGAAACACAAATTTACAGATTAACATATCATGGGAAGGGCTAGAACCTTGGGTTAATTAAAGTGGAAGCAGCTGGAAAGTAAGCTACAAAGTTTAGACCAGCACTGGGTGAAGAGGACAGGTGGGACAGCAGAGTCCAGAAGCAAGCTCTGTGGCAGAGGGTGATCTGATCTGAGCTTTTGGCAGGACTGTGTGAATAAAGAGGTTAGTTACTGTTTCTGCTTGTTTTATGATTAGGGTTAGAAACATAGAAACAGAAAATGTCGGCAGATAAGATCCTATGTTTCTATTCTATGTTTCTAACCCTAATCATAAAACAAGCAGAAACAGTAACCCTAACCCTAATCATAAAACAAGCAGAAACAGTAACCCTAACCCTAATCATAAAACAAGCAGAAACAGTAACTCTAACCCTAATCATAAAACCAGCAGAAACAGTAACTCTAACCCTAATAACAAAACAAGCAGAAACAGTAACCCTAACGATAAAACATGCAGAAACAGTAACCCTAACCCTAATCATAAAACAAGCAGAAACAGTAACCCTAACCCTAATCATAAAACAAGCAGAAACAGTAACCCTAATCATAAAACAAGCAGAAACATTAACTCTAACCCTAATCATTAAACAAGCAGAAACAGTAACCCTAACCCTAATCATTAAACAAGCAGAAACAGTAACCCTAACCCTAATCATTAAACAAGCAGAAACAGTAACCCTAACCCTAATCATAAAACAAGCAGAAACAGTAACCCTAACCCTAATCATAAAACAAGCAGAAACAGTAACCCTAACCCTAATCATAAAACAAGCAGAAACAGTAACTCTAATCCTAATCATAAAACAAGCAGAAACAGTAACCCTAACCCTAATCATAAAACCAGCAGAAACAATAACCCTAACCCTAATCATAAAACAAGTAGGCCGAGGGTAATGGCCGCCTGACTCCGGAGCTCCGCCGAGATCGCCCCCTCTGATCCCTCTGCACCCCATCCACCACGAGATGGTCAAGCCCAGCAAGCCGCCGACCACTCCTGGCCCCTCGGAGCCCGCCGGGGACCCGCAAAACTGCTCCATCAGGCAGTTTCTGACGCCAATCCCAGACTCAGTCTTGGCGACATCGCGGGACAAAATGGCGGCGAACCCCGTCTCTTCGGCCCCCAGCTCCCCCACACATGCTGCAGACACCTGGGCCATGCCGCCGGAGCTCCACCATCTCCTCAGCTCCTTGCCCACCAAAACGGATTTGGCGGCCTCAACATCAAGCCTCCAGGAATCCCTGCTGACAGAGATCAGAGGCCTCAGGAAGGAACTTGGCGGCCTGCAAACCCGGGTTCAGCACGTGGAAACAGCACAGGCCCGCCACACTGAAATCACAACATCCCACAATGCCCTGCAGTCTCAACATCACATCTTACAGACTATGTCACGCCACCTGGAAGACCTAGAAAACAGAGGACGCAGGAACAACATTCGGGTAAGAGGCCTCCCTGAACTGGAACAATCCCCATCTGACCTGAAACGCACCCTACTCCGTTTATTTAACGGCCTACTACAACGAGACTCTGACACTGACATCGAATTTGAAAGACTTCACAGAGCTCTGCGCCCTAAAGGCCCTCCCGAAGCCCCGCCACGAGACGTGGTTTGCTGTCTTCTGCGACATCCCCTCAAAGAGGACATTATGGAGGCAGCCAGAGCATCTCGCACTGTAATGTTTGAAGACGCCAGTATCTCCTTATATCAGGATTTATCACCAGCGACCCTACAATCCAGGCGCCTCTTACGCCCCCTCACCGCGGCTTTGCAGGAACGGCGCATCGTATACAAGTGGCTCTTCCCATTCGGACTACAGGTCCGCACTGAAAACGGTCCAGCTATCTTGCGATCAGAACTTGACCTCCCGGTATTCCTGGAAGCCCTTTCATTGCCTAAAGACACCATACTTGCGTGGCCGGACCTGACGAGCATGTACGCCCCCTCATTTGGTGCGCCACCGCGATCTCAGAGGCCTCGCCGCCGCCGCTACTCCTCAACGCGGAATACTACACCCCATGATCCTCAAGATGGATGACTTGCATCTGGCAACTACTCCTACAAATTCTGAGCACAAGTAGAGGACGCCATCCCTAATAGCTCAAGAGACTGGAGATCCTGCGGCCAACGACACCAGTGGCTAGATCCAGAATCGGAGACCCCCGCACTTTTCAAGACCGCTGCTTGTACCACCTCACGATGACCAGCGATTCACAGCACGTCCGACTTGACTCTGACATCTGCCGCTCGCTGAGGTACAAGGAAAGACACTCGTCTGAACAACGCTCTCGAGATACGTAAGTCTCCCTGACGATTACATTGCATGTCTCCCCCGTTTTTCTTTTTCTGGACTCTGGCCCGAATAACATCGAATAGACTGCGTGAGTAATGGACACGGCCTGAACACGTATCTCCCACGATGCAGACTCCTACCCAGGAGGAGACCAGTACAGCGCTACATGCTGAGTTCGGCGGCACGCTAATACTAATACTAAATGTAGAGCAGGCCTCTAGGCCCGAGTTTTTTCCTTCTTCTGGTTTACAGTTAACTGTTTAGATAATTATTACGTTGATTGCATACGTCTGCCTTTCCTATTTTGTAAACACGTTACCCTCGGTTGTCGCTTGCTCCTGCCCCCGTATAGAATAGTGCGACACACACTTATCCCCGCATATTGCCGTAGTGCATTGTCTCACTTAGGCACACACTCTTCACCCCCCCTGAAACCCCCCCTTTTTTCTCTTGTACGTCTACCCTCTTCCCAAGTTGGTAACATGGCTACGGCACCTAGACCCATTAAAACCACCTCGATCAATGCCAAAGGACTGAACATCCCGGAGAGGAGGCATACGGCCCTCCGGGACTTCAGATCCACACACGCAGACGTGGTGCTCTTGCAAGAAACACATTTTGAAGCGAATAAGGCTCCACGAATGCGCAATCTAAAATACCCAGTCGGCTTTTTTAGTAATTCCACTGCTGGCAAAGTTTGCGGCACGGCCGTTCTCTCCAGGGACTTCCCCCTCACTGTCACAGGCACCGAACTGGATCAGGACGCCGATACACTTTTGTAAAGGGGTCACTAGGGGGACAATTTTATACCTTTGCCTCCATTTACTTGCCGAACAGAAAACACCACAAGGTATTACGCTCTAGACATGTGCACAGCACAAAATTTCGTTTTGAACTAATGGATTAGTACTAAAATACAATTTATTTAGTTGCTAAAGAAATTCGTTTTCAGTTCTTTAGTATGAAAACTAATTTCGTTCATCCGAAAACCAGTGGATACAATTACTATTGCAGTGGCTCCTCAGAGGGCTGAGATCGCTGCTTGTTACAGTATCTCTCACTCTCAGCACAATGTGGGCCATATTACATAGTTGGTGCTAACTTAACCAGATCTGTTGTAACCTTCCCAGAGCCATTATAGCCTATGGAGGTTTTCAGTTTACAACAGGTTAAGTTAGCACCAACATTGTAATACTGCCCCGTGTCAGGCAAAGCTGTTACAGTAACTGACTGCTGCTCATCACAGCGCTCAGAGTTTCTGTAAAACTAGTAAAATAATATTTTTATATGTAAGAGGTTAGAACAATATTATTTCCTTGTTTTACTGAAACTCTGAGCGCTGTTACAGTCAGTTACTGTAACAACTGAGCCTGATACATTGTACTGAGATATAATGTAACAAGCAGCCGATCTCAGCGCTCACAGCCACTGGATTTAAAGGGCTAAAAAAAAAAGGCTCCTCTCTGTATAATGTTTAGAACATCCTCCTGCATTAATTAATACCCCTCTTTGTATAATGTAGATAACATCCTCCTGCATTAATGTCCCTCTCTGTATAGAACATTCTCCTCAATTTATACCTTTCTCTGTATAATGTATATAACATCCTCCTGCATTAATACCCCTCTCTGTATAATGTATAGAACATACTCCTGCATTAATTAATGCCACTCTCTGTATAGAACATCCTACTGCATTGGCATGTGGAGGGTGCAGAACTTCGGATGTTGCGATGTTGCGATCTTCATTGCTGGTCTCCTTCACTCATCAATGTAATATCACAAAAAGGACTGAAACTAAAATGTAGTGCATTTTATTTTAGTTTCTTTCGTTTTTTGTACTGAGCAGTTTCGTTTCTCTTGAGTCATACTAAAACTAAATTATCCCAAAATTCGGACTAAATCGTTTTAGTACTAAAACGAATGCACATGTCTATTACGCTCTATGCTGCGTACTCTGGCTGATTTTCAGGAAGGAATCGTACTTATTGGGGGAGACATTAACCTCCCATTGGATGCTTAGACACATCACGGGGTATAACGAGCGTCCCACACTCTGTACTGCGACAAACTCACTCGGCACTCGACTCACACCGCCTAATCGATTGTTGGCGTGCTACACATCCCACCACACGAGACTACACCTTCTAAAGCCCCCGCACCAGTCCTACTCGAGGCTGGACTGTATGTTCCTTCCATTTGGACACCTCCACCTCCTCGAATCGGTTGATATAGGCCCGATGACGTGTTCAGATCATCACCCGGTACTACTCACACTTAACTCCCCTCTCGTACGTCCTAAAGACTGAAATTGGCGCCTAAATTAAACTTTACTGAGCGACCCCATGATCAGACAGGGCACCCTCCAGACTCTCCAGCAATATTTCACTGAAAACTCCACCCCTGACACCTCACCTCAAATCATATGGGAAGCGCATAAGGCAGTGATCCGAGGTTACCTGATGCAGCAAGGCTCCATCAAAAAATAACAACACACCCTTCAAAGAGACACACTTATTCAATGCATTCACGCACTGGAGAGATCCCATAAGCTCTATGTGGGTGACACAGTCTACGCGGAGCTTTTGGAGCTTCGCTCCGAACTGAACGCACTCTTAAACAAAACTGCCCACAAAGCCTTCCTCACTACCCGCCGGACCTTTCACGAGCATGGTAACAAATGTGGACGGCTACTAGCGCGCGCGCGCTTAGAACCCACAGAGAGAAATTATACATCCAGATTACGCACCCCACAGGGTACACACGTCACGCTACCGCAAGACATGCTATCTCTTTTCCACGACCACTTCACAGACCTATACAACCTTCCTACAGACCAGCAATCATCCTCCGCAGCTAACATGCACAAATTCGTGGAGACACACTCACACCAAGCTAACACCACTCATGCAAGAGGCACTAGACTCCCCTTTAACGGACGAAGAATTCCACACAGCAATCAAATTGACCCCTAGCGGCAAGACGCCGGGCCCAGACGGTTTGTCCCTCCGATATTACAAAACATTCCTACCCACCTTGACTCCCGCGTGGTTGCAAGCCTTTAACACGCTCGCGCAGCGCCCCCATGCCTTACCCCCTCAAACCCTCTCCGCCACCATCACATTAATACCCAAGCCTAACAAAGATCATGACTTATGCGCTAACTACCGTCCCATATCACTCCTGAACCAAGACTTAAAACTATTTGCCAAAGCCCTGGCGTTACGGATGGCTCGCTACATCCCCAGACTGGTATACCCGGACCAAACTGGATTTATACCAGGGAGAGAGGCCAGGGACAATACAGTCAGAGCCCTGAACCTCATACAAGTTGCCGCTAAATCCCATTCTGTCCCTTCCCTTCTACTGTCGACTGATGCCGAGAAGGCGTTTGACAGGGTCAGTTGGCCCTCTGTTTTGCACCCTCCAGCAGATGGGATTCCCAGATTCCCCTATTTATCATGACGGGGAATCGTAATTATAGTAAAGACACGGAGGCGAGTATTATGCTATCTCTTCTTTACTTACTCCGATAGCAGCAAAGAACAATCTCTCAAATACACAACAAAGTATTTTGAGAGTGAAAAAAATAAAAATAAACAGTATATATACATAACAGATAGTAATGGTACAGTCCAACTCTTCAAATCCTCTGACCCCCGTTGGCTCTTCTCTTTTCTGATGCGAGACCGTCCCGATATTTCTTTAACCAATCGAACAACGGAAGGACCTTCTTCCTTTACGGAAATCTTGAACATGTAGAGGAAACCTTGTATGATAAATTCCAATCCAAGGATTAAGCTGTCAGAGAAAACAACACGTTAGAGATCACTAGAGCTTGTTAACGAATGATAAGTGATCTAAACTTATCGAACCTTCAACTTCACGTCAGATATTAGGGAGGGAAAAACAAACCAACTCACCACATTGGGCGGGATAATACTCGCCTCCATGTCTTTACTATAATTACGATTCCCCGTCAGGGGAATCTGGGAATTATCCCACAAGACACGGAGGCTCTTATTATGCTAGTTCAAAGCTTAAGTAACTAATGAATGCGACATGTGAGACACCGGTTTAAAATAGAATTCTCTAAAGGTGGATTCTCTGGACCAGTCCGCTGTCTTTAAGATGTCCTCGAGATGACATCCCCGGGAAAAAGCTCCCGAAGCAGAAGCGCTCCGGGAGGAATGAGCTCCGAACACGGAGACGTCTACACCAGCTTCAGACTTCAGACATGATCCATTTAACCCACCTAGCGAGTGTGGTGGAAGACACCGACTTGTATGGTTTGCATAAAGATATGAACAATCGCTGCGATACACCAGCTCTGTTAGAGAACGTAACCCTTTCATATTCCTTCAAACATCGGACTGGACAAAGTAGAGGACGTTGAGGAAAAGCTGGATAGAAGACCTCTGACAAAGAAGTTTTTGTCCTGTTAGAAACCAAAAATCTCACTCCTGTTGGGGAAAAACATCTTCCCGTTAGATCTAGGGCCCGAACGTCTGAGACCCTTTTGCAGGAAACTAAGCAAAATAGAATGGCCATTTTTGCCGAAATTTGTTTGATGAACAAAACTTCGTTATCAGGCCAACTCTCCAAGAGACTAAAAACAACATTGACATCCCAGGTGTTAGAGTAACGAGAACGAGGTGGTCTCTTACACCGTATACCCTTTAATAATCTACATACCATAGGATGTTTCCCTGCAGGAATCCTGTCAAACCCTTGATGCGAAGCAGATATTGCCGCTCTTGAATTATTGATCGTGCGATACGCTTTCCCATCCTCAAATAAACGAGTGAAATAACTTAACAAGCTACTCAAAGAAGCTGAAACGGGATTAATACGTTGTTCCAAACTCCAAGAAGCCCACGCCCTCCATGCAGATCTATATCTCCTTCTGGTAGATGGGGCCCAGGAACTCGACAACAACGAGGCAGTTGCTTCCGAAATGTCGATGGAAGGCCAATGACCCCTGATATTTTCCATGCTATCAATCGTAACGAGTGAGGATTCAAGATATTGTGAAATGTCCCCTCCGGATCCCTCAAAGTGTAAGGCCAAGCCTGGATTAACTTGGGAATGTCCACAGACAGTTCCAGAAGTAGTGGGAACCAAGGTTGGGACCTCCACAGTGGTGTTATGAGAACTATCGTAGCTGATTGCGATTGTACGAGTCTTATTACCGCTAGAATGAGGACGAATGGTGGAAATGCATAAAGCGTCCCTAGCGGCCATACCTGAACCAGAGCATCCGTGGCTAGAGCCATGGGATCTGGTCTCCAGCTGTAAAACTGAGGTAGTAGTGTATTGAGGCGCGATGCAAATAGATCTATAGAAAAAGGACCCCAGATAAATGACAATTTGGCAAATACCTCGGTATCCAATCTCCAATCGCTGGAATCTATCAGGTATCGAGAATTCCAATCTGCCACTACATTGTGGAGGCCTGGAATGTATTGGGCCTGAACTGTTAGACTGTGAGACAGGCAAAATCCCCAGAAGGTCTTTGCCATCTCTGCCAACTGTTTGGATCTGGGACCTCCTAAGTGGTTGATGTAACGCACTGCGGACAGATTGTCCATTTTGAGAAGAATGGAACTCGCCTGAAAATGTTTGACGAAACTTTGAACAGCAAACAAACCAGCGAGGAGTTCCAAACAGTTTATGTGCCAATCTACCTCTGTAGTGTCCCATCTGCCGCCTGTGGAAAGCGAACCGCATTGCGCGCCCCACCCAGATCTGCTGGCATCTGATTCTATGACTAATTCTGGTATTGGATGAATGATGGCCCTGCCATTCCATGTTTCTAAATGGTTCAGCCACCATTGCATCTCCTCTTTCGATTCGTCGTCTAAAGAGATGTAATCTGGATAAGACCATCCCCTCCTCAGATATCGCGCCTTCAGACGTTGAAGGGACCGATAATACAGCGGTCCTGGAAAGACCGCTTGTATTGCTGAGGAAAGTAGACCTAGAAGACGAGCTAAACCTCGTAATGGGAACTCCTGTGCCGACAGACGCTGATTTCCTTGTGAATCAACCGAACCTTGGTTGAGGGCAAAGAAAGAGACATCTCTGTGGAATCTACGGTAAAACCTAAGAATTCGATTAACTGTGTTGGTGTGAGAACCGATTTCTTGTAGTTTATTAGGAAACCCAAATTGGACAACAGATTGATCGTCCAATCTTTGTGAACTGTCAATAATGTTTGATCTTTCGCCAGGAGGAGAATATCGTCTAGGTAAATTACTAGACGCACTCCCCTGCTGCACAGAAACGTTACTACGGGCCTCATTACCTTGGTGAAACACCAAGGGGCGGATGACAGACCGGACGGTAGGGACTTGAACCTCCAAAGGGTGTCCTCCCAATGAAATTGGAGAAAATCCCTGCTGGTAACTTCTATCGGTATCGTCAGATATGCATCTTTTAGGTCTATTTTGACCATCCAATCTTGTGGAGTTAAGACCTCTTTTAATGATGGAATGCCCTCCATTTTGAAATGGTTGTAGACAACGTACTCGTTTAATTGTTTTAAGTTGATTACAGGACGGAAATCCCCGTCTTTCTTTTTTACCAGAAATATATTGCTCAAAAATATTTCTCTTTGAGGTATCACCTCTTCTATTGCATTTTTTCTTAAAACATTTTTTACTTCCAGTGAAGTAATGACTCTGTCTTTTGTGGGCATAACCATTATTCCCGGAGGTATAGTCTGTACGGGATGAGCAATGAACTCTATCCTGAAACCCCGAATTGTCTGAAGAACCCATGAATCCGATGTGATTATTTGCCATTGATTGAAAAAATTTAATGTCCTTCCCCCCACCTCTCCTGTGGAAAAACATTGGAGTGAAGGTATACTCAAAGGATCCTGATCTCCTAGATCCTCTGTAACCGCGTTGACGGAAAGGTCTGGATCGTTGCGGAAAAAAGGTGGGGTTTTTTGGGGCCTCTTGGTAAGAGGATCTGAAAGCACCTCTTGAGGTGGAATATGGATTGCGGCTGGGAAAACGACCCCGGTTTTTCCCGGCCCTGCCAAAAACCCTATTTGGGAAAGCTTTCCTTATGTTGGCCTTGACTTTGCCAACTGTCGAGAAAGATCCTGAATAATCAGCCATCTCTTTGAAGATTCCTTCTCCAAAAAGCATGCCTTCAGCGCTGGAACCTGGCTCGTTAGTTGCCAGAGAAGCTACTTTAGAATCAATCTTAAGGAGACTTGAACGTCTCCTCTCGCTTGAAATGGCCGTGTTCAGATTCCCAAACACACAGACCAATCTTTGTATCCAGCCCCTGTATTCAAACAGGTCTGGTTTCTCATTCGTGAGGAGAGCTCTTTCAACAGAATCCATCAATTTGGCCAGTGGACCTAGAAGGTCGAATAATTTGTCATGGCACACCTTCAATGTGGCCTCAACTCCCCTCTTTGGAGTCCAATTAGACTCCTGGAGTATGTCTATGATCTTCGGATCTAACTCCGGTACTAGATGTAATTTATGTGCCAAAGTTGGGGCCGGGCACTCAGCCCTCAGGTTATTTCTGGTCCTTTTATCCATGGGCAAACGTATACGTTGCTCAATGTATTTAGCCACATGATCAATTGGCGACCACTCAGAAGAGCGTGGATGTTTTAATTGTTCCGGAATGAACATTGAGTTCCCCAGAGCATCTACCGGATCTAAAGCCGGTTTGTTTCCCTCACTGGACTCAGGTGAAGACACCGTGTCCGTTTCTATAGAGGAAGCTTCTGGGTCATAATCGGGGTCAGAGCTCTCCTCAGGATCTGATAACTCTTCTTCACTGGAATAATCAGAGGAGCTGTCAGTATCCTTTGCGCGTTTTGCACGTTTCCATCTTTGTTTGGTGGCCGATTTTAAGTGGCCCCTTTTTTTAACCACAGTGGAATGTTGTGGAGAATCATATTGTGTACTTGAATAAGTACGTTTTTTTATGTGAGCATTTTTTAGGAAGTTGCTCACCTCCCTCAATTGAGGTCCCAGGGACCTCTTCATCCGGGTGTGAATCAATTGATAAGAATTTTTCTGATGCCGGGGAAATAATGGAGGACCTTCTGGCTGAATGACTTGCCAGTACCCTAACCATAGTATTTTCTAAGTTATTAGAAAACGCCGACAGCGCAACCACAAAGGCATCTGCCGGGTTAGAGTTAACAGGAATAGGAGCCAGAGTACCCGGGGTAATTGGGATCTTATTATTGGCCATAATCGCTAACTCAATTTATTGCAAAAAACTTGCCGTTTCGTTTAGTCTTTCTTTCAACCGCCGGTCTCCTGAGGTAACTCGTCGCGACCCTGCGCATGCGCGGACCGTCGCGAGAATTTACCTCAGGCAGTGGCGCAAAGCCGTGCCTCTGAGTAACGGAGATGCAGGGGAGGCACCAAAAAATAGTAAACAGCCGCCGCATAGACGCCACGCTCTGAGAACGGGGAAAAAACCTTTTAGCTGGGCAATTAAACTAAAATATCCCCAAATAAGAGAGAAAGAATTGTGAAATTTATCTCCTGTGATAAACACAAACAATATAAATACACAAGTGTATATGCATATAATATATATATATAGCAATTAATAAAACACATGTACATATATCTATATATAAGGTTACAGTGAAAACAGTAAACTGTCAGATAATTCACAAATAAATAATTATTGCTGCTGATACTCATCTCATCTCGGCGAGCAGCAAAGAAAAGAGAAGAGCCAACGGGGGTCAGAGGATTTGAATTGTTGGACTGTACCATTGTTATACTGGACTGTACCATTGTTATCTGTTATGTATATATACTGTTTAAACGTGTTTTTTTTTCACTCTCAAAATACTTTGTTGTGTATTTGAGAGATTGTTCTTTGCTGCTATCGGCGTAAGTAAAGAAGAAATAGCATAATAAGAGCCTCCGTGTCTTGTGGGATAATTCGGCTCCAACATACTACCATGGATTGGCTCCCTTTACGCTAACCCCACTGCACGCATTAACTTAAACGGCACGCTCACTCCTCCCTTCCACATCCGAAATGGCACCAGACAGGGATGCCCTCTTTCACCTTTACTTTTCGCGCTCTCACTCGAACCCTTATTGCAGGCAGTTCGAACGGACCCCTCGATCCACGGCTTCGAGGTTGCAGATCACCGACATAAAGTGGCAGCATATGCCGACGATTTGTTATTTTTCATATGCCAACCGCTAATCTCCCTCCCCGCCCTCCCCTCTCTACTACAAGAATTTGGTACCATTAGCAACTACAAGATTAACATGGCGAAATCGGAAATATTGGGTCTCACCATCCCTCCCCCGCTTCGCACCCAACTGCAAACCTCTGTCCCCTTTCAATGGTGCAAGTCATCTGTTAAATATCTGGGCATTTCCCTCACAGCCGACACATCAGACCTCTATACAGCAAACTACCTCCCACTACTACACACCATAACGACAGACCTCACCAAATGGGCACTGCCCCATGTAACGTGGTTCGGACGCATCAACGTCCTAAAAATGAACATACCCCCCCGATTACTGTACTTGTTTCAGACCTTGCCAATAGCTGTACCAAACTTATTTTTTCGATCCTTACAAACTAGGTTCACCTCCTATGTCTGGAATAAACGACAACCAAGGTTACGCTTTACGCTCCTAACCGCAGCAAAATCTGCAGGCGGTCTAGCATTACCCCATGCACGCCGCTACTACCAAGCCGCGCACTTATTGCGCATACTTTAATGGACATCAGGCCATGACAACAAACTATGGATCCCCCTAGAACGAAAACTGGCGGACAGCCCACTGGCCTCTCTGCCCTGGTTATCCGGCACAAACGCTACCTACCGAGTCGCACCTCACACGACTATCTCAGCCACTCTGCGTGTCTGGAAGTCACTCCAACACACCACACCCATTGCCCCATGGCCGTCACCCCACTTACCTCTCTGCTATTTACCTGCATTCTCCCGGAGACTAATTCAACCGGATCAAGTACACATCCCACACTCTATACTTGCTACCAGTCTCATAGATGGCAATACCTTTAAGTCCCCAGAAGACATCCCACTACCACTACCGCAATCATTCCTGACAATTTTCCACCATCATAGACTCACATCTTACATACGCTCTTTAGCCCCCTATCTCAGTTCACCCGTCCTCTGACTCAATTTGAAATACTGGCCCAAAGACCACACCCACCATCTCACGGTATATCGGTCCTAGATGGCTTACTACAAAACCTCACAAACCCTATCCAATCCTACCGAGCCAAATGGGAGGAGGACCTTCACATGTCCTTCACTGATGAGGAGTGGAATCAAATTTCCCTCCTCACCACCTCTTGCTCCACTGCCACCAAATCCCAAGAAACAGCCTACAAGCTCCTATCTCGGTGGTATCGCCCACCTAAAACTCTGGCAATCTTTGACCCTAACAGTAATGGATCATGCTGGAAATGCAAGTCGCCACAAGCTGACTTGTTACACATGTGGTGGTCCTGTCCCCAAATTCAATCATACTGGCGAGCTGTCCACGACACCATCTGCAAAGTCTCATCACCTCCATCGGAATTTACACCAGCAGCTATGTTACTGCTGCACACCACTGCCGAGCCTTCGGATTACAGACGCACACTCAAAATACGGCTTTTAAACGCGGCAAAGGCCGTACTGCCCAGACACTGGAACTCCCCTACTGTACCGACTATACGAGAATGGCTTCAAGAAGTAAATAACATTCAGGATATTGAAGAGTTAATACATAGTGCAACCCACCTACGCAGATGGTTTTACAGGTCAGAGACCCGCCCTCGCACATAACTGCCATACCTTACGCTATAAATACCTGTTCCCCGCAGGTCACCCGCCTTCTCACACCCACTACACCTCCCCATTGTTCGTTTAAACATGTTACCCCTATTTTACACCCACCCTATCACCCCACCAGCTTTACAGACCTTAAATTGTTTTGAAGATAACTGTACATTGAAAGCAAAATTCAATTGGTATGAAGACCCATAAAAGGTTTGAGATATGTTTATTATAATTGCCGTGTATCTATGTATACATACTGATATTGTCTTTTTTTTCTTGCACAAGAAATTGTTACAACGTTATCTCTGCTCTGTATGCAACTTATATCTCAATAAAAATGTATTACAATAAAAAAAAAACACAAGTAGAAACCGTAACCCTAACCCTAATCATAAAACAAGCAGAAACAGTAACCCTAACCCTAATCATAAAACCAGCAGAAACAATAACCCTAACCCTAATCATAAAACAAGCAGAAACAGTAACCCTAACCCTAATAATAAAACCAGCAGAAACAATAACCCTAACCCTAATCATTAAACAAGCAGAAACAGAAACCATAACCATAAAACAAGCAGAAACAATAACCACTAATCATAAAACCTGCAGAAACAGTAACTCTAACCCTAATCATTAACAAGCAGAAACAGTAAAACCCTAACCCTAATCATAAAAACAGCAGAAACAGTAACCCTAACCATAAAACAAGCAGAAACAGTAACCCTAACCCTAATCATAAACCAAGCGGAAACAGTAACCCTAACCCTAATCATAAAACCAGCAGAAACAGTAACCCTAACCCTAATCATAAAACAAGCAGAAACAGTAACTCTAACCCTAATCATAAAACAAGCAGAAACAGTAACTCTAATCATAAAACAAGCAGAAACAGTAACCCTAACCCTAATCATAAAACAAGCAGAAACAGTAACTCTAATCATAAAACAAGCAGAAACAGTAACCCTAACCCTAATCATAAAACAAGCAGAAACAGTAACTCTATCCCTAATCATAAAACAGGCAGAAACAGTAACTCTAACCCTAATCATACAACAAGCAGAGACAGTAACCCTAACCATAATCATAAAACAAGCAGAAACAGTAACTCTAACCCTAATCATAAAACAAGCAGAAACAGTAACCCTAACCCTAATCATAAAACAAGCAGAAACAGTAACTCTAACCCTAATCATAAAACAAGCAGAAACAGTAACTCTAACCCTAATCATTAAACAAGCAGAAACAGTAACCCTAACCCTAATCATAAAACAAGCTGAAACAGTAACCCTAACCATAAAACAAGCAGAAACAGTAACCCTAATCATAAAACAAGCAGAAACAGTAACTCTAACCCTAATCATTAAACAAGCAGAAACAGTAACCCTAACCCTAATCATAAAACAAGCAGAAACAGTAACTCTAACCCTAATTATTAAACAATCAGAAACAGTAACTCTAACCCTAATCATAAAACAAGCAGAAACAGTAACCCTAATCATAAAACAAGCAGAAACAGTAACTCTAACCTTAATCATAAAACAAGCAGAAACAGTAACTCTAACCCTAATCATTAAACAAGCAGAAACAGTAACCCTAACCCTAATCATAAAACAAGCAGAAACAGTAACACTAACCCTAATCATAAAACAAGCAGAAACAGTAACCCTAATCATAAAACCAGCAGAAACAGTAACCCTAATCATAAAACAAGCAGAAACAGTAACCCTAACCCTAATCATAAACAAGCAGAAACAGTAACTCTAACCCTAATCATAAAACAAGCAGAAACAGTAACCCTAACCCTAATCATAAAACAAGCAGAAACAGTAACCCTAATCCTAATCATAAAACAAGCAGAAACAGTAACCCTAACCCTAATCATAAAACAAGCAGAAACAGTAACCCTAACCCTAATCATAAACAAGCAGAAACAGAAACTCTAACCCTAATCATTAAACAAGCAGAAACAGTAACCCTAATCATAAAACAAGCAGAAACAGTAACCCTAACCCTAATCATAAAACAAGCAGAAACAATAACCCTAACCCTAATCATAAAACAAGCAGAAACAGTAACCCTAACCCTAATCATAAAACAAGCAGAAACAGTAACCCTAACCCTAATAATAAAACCAGCAGAAACAATAACCCTAACCCTAATCATTAAACAAGCAGAAACAGAAACCCTAACCAAAAACAAGCAGAAACAATAAACTAATCATAAAACTGCAGAAACAGTAACTCTAACCCTAATCATTAAACAAGCAGAAACAGTAACCCTAACCCTAATCATAAAACAAGCAGAAACAGTAACCCTAACCATAAAACAAGCAGAAACAGTAACCCTAACCCTAATCATAAAACCAGCAGAAACAGTAACCCTAACCCTAATCATAAAACAGCAGAAACAGTAACCCTAACCCTAATCATAAAACAAGCAGAAACAGTAACTCTAACCCTAATCATAAAACAAGCAGAAACAGTAACTCTAATCATAAAACAAGCAGAAACAGTAACCCTAACCCTAATCATAAAACAAGCAGAAACAGTAACTCTAATCATAAAACAAGCAGAAACAGTAACCTAACCCTAATCATAAAACAAGCAGAAACAGTAACCCTAACCCTAATCATAAACAGGCAGAAACAGTAACTCTAACCCTAATCATACAACAAGCAGAGACAGTAACCCTAACCCTAATCATAAAACAAGCAGAAACAGTAACTCTAACCCTAATCATAAAACAAGCAGAAACAGTAACCCTAACCCTAATCATAAAACAAGCAGAAACAGTAACTCTAACCCTAATCATAAAACAAGCAGAAACAGTAACTCTAACCCTAATCATTAAACAAGCAGAAACAGTAACCCTAACCCTAATCATAAAACAAGCTGAAACAGTAACCCTAACCATAAAACAAGCAGAAACAGTAACTCTAACCCTAATCATTAAACAAGCAGGAACAATAACCCTAACCCTAATCATAAAACAAGCAGAAACAGTAACTCTAACCCTAATCATTAAACAAGCAGAAACAGTAACCCTAATCATTAAACAAGCAGAAACAGTAACTCTAATCATAAAACAAGCAGAAACAGTAACTCTAACCCTAATTATTAAACAATCAGAAACAGTAACTCTAACCCTAATCATAAAACAAGCTGAAACAGTAACCCTAACCATAAAACAAGCAAAAACAGTAACCCTAATCATAAAACAAGCAGAAACAGTAACTCTAACCCTAATCATAAAACAAGCAGAAACAGTAACCCTAACCTTAATCATTAAACAAGCAGAAACAGTAACCCTAACCCTAATCATAAAACAAGCAGAAACAGTAACACTAACCCTAATCATAAAACAAGCAGAAACAGTAACCCTAATCATAAAACCAGCAGAAACAGTAACCCTTACCCTAATCATAAAACAAGCAGAAACAGTAACCCTAACCTAATCATAAAACAAGCAGAAACAGTAACTCTAACCCTAATCATAAACAAGCAGAAACAGTAACCCTAACCAATCATAAAACAAGCAGAAACAGTAACCCTAACCCTAATCCTAAAACAAGCAGAAACAGTAACTCTAACCCTAATCATTAAACAAGCAGAAACAGTAACCCTAATCATAAAACAAGCAGAAACAGTAACCCTAACCCTAATCATAAAACAAGCAGAAACAATAACCCTAACCCTAATCATAAAACAAGCAGAAACAGTAACCCTAACCCTAATAATAAAACCAGCAGAAACAATAACCCTAACCCTAATCATTAAACAAGCAGAAACAGAAACCCTAACCATAAAACAAGCAGAAACAATAACACTAATCATAAAACCTGCAGAAACAGTAACTCTAACCCTAATCATTAAACAAGCAGAAACAGTAACCCTAACCCAGTCATAAAACAAGCAGAAACAGTAACCCTAACCATAAAACAAGCAGAAACAGTAACCCTAACCCTAATATAAAAACAGCGGAAAACAGTAACCCTAACCCTAATCATAAAACAAGCAGAAACAGTAACCTCTAATCATAAAAAAAGCAGAAACAGTAACCCTAACCCTAATCATAAAACAAGCAGAAACAGTAACTCTAATCATAAAACAAGCAGAAACAGTAACCCTAACCCTAATCATAAAAAAGCAGAAACAGTAACTCTATCCCTAATCATAAAACAGGCAGAAACAGTAACTCTAACCCTAATCATACAACAAGCAGAGACAGTAACCCTAACCCTAATCATAAACAAGCAGAAACAGTAACTCTAACCCTAATCATAAAACAAGCAGAAACAGTAACTCTAACCCTAATCATTAAACAAGCAGAACAGTAACCCTAACCTAACCCTAATCATAAAACAAGCTGAAACAGTAACCCTAACCATAAAACAAGCAGAAACAGTACTAATCATAAACATAAAACAAGCAGAAAGTCTCTAACCCTAATCATAAAACAAGCAGAAACAGTAACCCTAACCCTAATCATAAAACAAGCAGAAACAGTAACTCTAACCCTAATCATAAAACAAGCAGAAACAGTAACTCTAACCCTAATCATTAAACAAGCAGAAACAGTAACCCTAACCCTAATCATAAAACAAGCTGAAACAGTAACCCTAACCATAAAACAAGCAGAAACAGTAACCCTAATCATAAAACAAGCAGAAACAGTAACTCTAACCCTAATCATTAAACAAGCAGAAACAGTAACCCTAATCCTAATCATAAAACAAGCAGAAACAGTAACTCTAACCCTAATTATTAAACAATCAGAAACAGTAACTCTAACCCTAATCATAAAACAAGCTGAAACAGTAACCCTAACCATAAAACAAGCAGAAACAGTAACCCTAATCATAAAACAAGCAGAAACAGTAACTCTAACCCTAATCATAAAACAAGCAGAAACAGTAACCCTAACCTTAATCATTAAACAAGCAGAAACAGTAACCCTAACCCTAATCATAAAACAAGCAGAAACAGTAACACTAACCCTAATCATAAAACAAGCAGAAACAGTAACCCTAATCATAAAACAAGCAGAAACAGTAACCCTTACCCTAATCATAAAACAAGCAGAAACAGTAACTCTAACCCTAATCATAAAACAAGCAGAAACAGTAACCCTAATCCTAATCATAAAACAAGCTGAAACAGTAACTCTAACCCTAATCATAAAACAAGCAGAAACAGTAACCCTAACCCTAATCATAAAACAAGCAGAAACAGTAACCCTAACCCTAATCATAAAACAAGCAGAAACAGAAACTCTAACCCTAATCATTAAACAAGCAGAAACAGTAACCCTAATCATAAAACAAGCAGAAACAGTAACTCTAACCCTAATCATAAAACAAGCAGAAACAGTAACCCTAACCCTAATCATAAAACAAGCAGAAACAGTAACCTAACCCTAATCATAAACACAGCAGAAACAGAAACTCTAACCCTAATCATTAAACAAGCAGAAACAGTAACCCTAATCATAAAACAAGCAGAAACAGAAACTCTAACCCTAATCATAAAACAAGCAGAAACAGTAACCCTAACGTAAACCAAGCAGAAACAGTAACTCTAACCCTAATCATAAAACAAGCAGAAACAGTAACTCTAACCCTAATCATAAAACAAGCAGAAACAGTAACCCTAACCATAAAACAAGCAGAAACAGTAACCCTAATCATTAAACAAGCAAAAACAGTAACCCTAACCCTAATCATAAAACAAGCAGAAACAGTAACCCTAACCCTAATCATAAAACAAGCAGAAACAGTAACCCTAATCCTAATCATAAAACAAGCAGAAACAGTAACTCTAAAACTAATTATTAAACAAGCAGAAACAGTAACTCTAGCCCTAATCATAAAACAAGCAGAAACAGTAACCCTAACCCTAATCATTATACAAGCAGAAACAGTAACCCTAACCATAATCATTAAACAAGCAGAAACAGTAACCCTAACCCTAATCATAAAACAAGCAGAAACAGTAACCCTAACCCTAATCATAAAACAAGCAGAAACAGTAACCCTAATCCTAATCATAAAACAAGCTGAAACAGTAACTCTAACCCTAATCATAAAACAAGCAGAAACAGTAACCCTAACCCTAATCATAAAACAAGCAGAAACAGTAACCCTAATCATAAAACAAGCAGAAACAGTAACCCTAACCCTAATCATAAAACCAGCAGAAACAATAACCCTAACCCTAATCATAAAACAAGCAGAAACAGTAACCCTAACCCTAATAATAAAACCAGCAGAAACAATAACCCTAACCCTAATCATTAAACAAGCAGAAACAGAAACCCTAACCATAAAACAAGCAGAAACAATAACACTAATCATAAAACCTGCAGAAACAGTAACTCTAACCCTAATCATTAAACAAGCAGAAACAGTAACCCTAACCCTAATCATAAAACAAGCAGAAACAGTAACCCTAACCATAAAACAAGCAGAAACAGTAACCCTAACCCTAATCATAAAACCAGCGGAAACAGTAACCCTAACCCTAATCATAAAACCAGCAGAAACAGTAACCTAACCCTAATCATAAACAAGCAGAAACAGTAACTCTAACCCTAATCATAAAACAAGCAGAAACAGTAACTCTAATCATAAAACAAGCAGAAACAGTAACCCTAACCCTAATCATAAAACAAGCAGAAACAGTAACTCTAATCATAAAACAAGCAGAAACAGTAACCCTAACCCTAATCATAAAACAAGCAGAAACAGTAACTCTATCCCTAATCATAAAAGGCAGAAGTAACTCTAACCCTAATCATACAACAAGCAGAGACAGTAACCCTAACCCTAATCATAAAACAAGCAGAAACAGTAACTCTAACCCTAATCATAAAACAAGCAGAAACAGTAACCCTAACCCTAATCATAAAACAAGCAGAAACAGTAACTCTAACCCTAATCATAAAACAAGCAGAAACAGTAACTCTAACCCTAATCATTAAACAAGCAGAAACAGTAACCCTAACCCTAATCATAAAACAAGCTGAAACAGTAACCCTAACCATAAAACAAGCAGAAACAGTAACCCTAATCATAAAACAAGCAGAAACAGTAACTCTAACCCTAATCATTAAACAAGCAGAAACAGTAACCCTAATCCTAATCATAAAACAAGCAGAAACAGTAACTCTAACCCTAATTATTAAACAATCAGAAACAGTAACTCTAACCCTAATCATAAAACAAGCTGAAACAGTAACCCTAACCATAAAACAAGCAGAAACAGTAACCCTAATCATAAAACAAGCAGAAACAGTAACTCTAACCCTAATCATAAAACAAGCAGAAACAGTAACCCTAACCTTAATCATTAAACAGCAGAAACAGTAACCCTAATCATAAAACAAGCAGAAACAGTAACACTAACCCTAATCATAAAACAAGCAGAAACAGTAACCCTAATCATAAAACCAGCAGAAACAGTAACCCTTACCCTAATCATAAAACAAGCAGAAACAGTAACCCTAATCCTAATCATAAAACAAGCTGAAACAGTAACTCTAACCCTAATCATAAAACAAGCAGAAACAGTAACCCTAACCCTAATCATAAAACAAGCAGAAACAGTAACCCTAACCCTAATCATAAAACAAGCAGAAACAGAAACTCTAACCCTAATCATTAAACAAGCAGAAACAGTAACCCTAATCATAAAACAAGCAGAAACAGTAACCCTAACCCTAATCATAAAACCAGCAGAAACAATAACCCTAACCCTAATCATAAAACAAGCAGAAACAGTAACCCTAACCCTAATAATAAAACCAGCAGAAACAATAACCCTAACCCTAATCATTAAACAAGCAGAAACAGAAACCCTAACCATAAAACAAGCAGAAACAATAACACTAATCATAAAACCTGCAGAAACAGTAACTCTAACCCTAATCATTAAACAAGCAGAAACAGTAACCCTAACCCTAATCATAAAACAAGCAGAAACAGTAACCCTAACCATAAAACAAGCAGAAACAGTAACCCTAACCCTAATCATAAAACCAGCGGAAACAGTAACCCTAACCCTAATCATAAAACCAGCAGAAACAGTAACCCTAACCCTAATCATAAAACAAGCAGAAACAGTAACTCTAACCCTAATCATAAAACAAGCAGAAACAGTAACTCTAATCATAAAACAAGCAGAAACAGTAACCATAACCCTAATCATAAAACAAGCAGAAACAGTAACTCTAATCATAAAACAAGCAGAAACAGTAACCCTAACCCTAATCATAAAACAAGCAGAAACAGTAACTCTATCCCTAATCATAAAACAGGCAGAAACAGTAACTCTAACCCTAATCATACAACAAGAAGAGACAGTAACCCTAACCCTAATCATAAAACAAGCAGAAACAGTAACTCTAACCCTAATCATTAAACAAGCAGAAACAGTAACCCTAACCCTAATCATAAAACAAGCTGAAACAGTAAACCTAACATAAAACAAGCAGAAACAGTAACCCTAATCATAAAACAAGCAGAAACAGTAACTCTAACCCTAATCATAAACAAGCAGAAACAGTAACCCTAACCCTAATCATAAAACAAGCAGAAACAGTAACTCTAACCTAATCATAAACAAGCAGAACAGTAACTCTAACCCTAATCATTAAACAAGCAGAAACAGTAACCCTAACCTAATCATAAAAACAAGCTGAAACAGTAACCCTAACCATAAAACAAGCAGAAACAGTAACCCTAATCATAAAAAAGCAGAAACAGTAACTCTAACCCTAATCATTAAACAAGCAGAAACAGTAACCCTAATTAATCATAAAACAAGCAGAAACAGTAACTCTAACCCTAATTATTAAACAATCAGAAACAGTAACTCTAACCCTAATCATAAAACAAGCTGAAACAGTAACCCTAACCATAAAACAAGCAGAAACAGTAACCCTAATCATAAAACAAGCAGAAACAGTAACTCTAACCCTAATCATAAAACAAGCAGAAACAGTAACCCTAACCTTAATCATTAAACAAGCAGAAACAGTAACCCTAACCCTAATCATAAAACAAGCAGAAACAGTAACACTAACCCTAATCATAAAACAAGCAGAAACAGTAACCCTAATCATAAAACAAGCAGAAACAGTAACCCTTACCCTAATCATAAAACAAGCAGAAACAGTAACTCTAACCCTAATCATAAAACAAGCAGAAACAGTAACCCTAATCCTAATCATAAAACAAGCTGAAACAGTAACTCTAACCCTAATCATAAAACAAGCAGAAACAGTAACCCTAACCCTAATCATAAAACAAGCAGAAACAGAAACTCTAACCCTAATCATTAAACAAGCAGAAACAGTAACCCTAATCATAAAACAAGCAGAAACAGTAACTCTAACCCTAATCATAAAACAAGCAGAAACAGTAACTCTAACCCTAATCATAAAACAAGCAGAAACAGTAACCCTAACCCTAATCATAAAACAAGCAGAAACAGTAACCCTAACCCTAATCATAAAACAAGCAGAAACAGAAACTCTAACCCTAATCATTAAACAAGCAGAAACAGTAACCCTAATCATAAAACAAGCAGAAACAGTAACCCTAACGTAAAACAAGCAGAAACAGTAACTCTAACCCTAATCATAAAACAAGCAGAAACAGTAACTCTAACCCTAATCATAAAACAAGCAGAAACAGTAACCCTAACCCTAATCATTAAAGAAGCAGAAACAGTAACCCTAACCATAAAACAAGCAGAAACAGTAACCCTAATCATTAAACAAGCAGAAACAGTAACCCTAACCCTAATCATAGAACAAGCAGAAACAGTAACCCTAACCCTAATCATAAAACAAGCAGAAACAGTAACCCTAATCCTAATCATAAAACAAGCAGAAACAGTAACTCTAAAACTATTTATTAAACAAGCAGAAACAGTAACTCTAACCCTAATCATAAAACAAGCAGAAACAGTAACCCTAACCCTAATCATTAAACAAGCAGAAACAGTAACCCTAACCATAATCATTAAACAAGCAGAAACAGTAACCTAATAATCATAAACAAGCAGAAACAGTAACCCTAACCCTAATCATAAAACAAGCAGAAACAGTAACCCTAACCCTAATCATAAAACAAGCAGAAACAGTAACTCTAAAACTAATTATTAAACATGCAGAAACAGTAACTCTAACCCTAATCATAAAACAAGCAGAAACAGTAACCCTAACCCTAATCATTAAACAAGCAGAAACAGTAACCCTAACCTTAATCATTAAACAAGCAGAAACAGTAACCCTAACCCTAATCATAAAACAAGCAGAAACAGTAACTCTAATCATTAAACAAGCAGAAACAATAACCCTAATCATTAAGCAGAAACAGTAACTTTAACCCTAATCATAAAACAAGCAGAAACAATAACCCTAATCCTAATCATAAAACAAGCAGAAACAGTAACTCTAACCCTAATCATAAAACAAGCAGAAACAGTAACCCTAATCATAAAACAAGCAGAAACAGTAACTCTAACCCTAATCCTAAAACAAGCAGAAACAATAACCCTAATCATTAAGCAGAAACAGTAACCCTAATCATAAAACAAGCAGAAACAGTAACCCTAACCCTAATAATAAAACAAGCAGAAACAGTAACCCTAATCCTAATCATAAAACAAGCAGAAACAGTAACTCTAACCCTAATCATAAAACAAGCAGAAACAGTAACCCTAATCATAAAACAAGCAGAAACAGTAACTCTAACCCTAATCCTAAAACAAGCAGAAACAATAACCCTAATCATTAAGCAGAAACAGTAACCCTAATCATAAAACCAGCAGAAACAGTAACCCTAACCCTAATAATAAAACAAGCAGAAACAGTAACCCTAATCCTAATCATAAAACTAGCAGAAACAGTAACTCTAACCCTAATCATTAAACAAGCAGAAACAGTAACCCTAACCCTAATAATAAAACAAGCAGAAACAGTAACCCTAACCCTAATAATAAAACAAGCAGAAACAGTAACCCTAACCCTAATCATAAAACCAGCAGAAACAGTAACTCTAACCCTAATCATAAAACAAGCAGAAACAGTAACTCTAACCCTAATAATAAAACAAGCAGAAACAGTAACCCTAACCCTAATTATAAAACAAGCAGAAACAGTAACCCTAATCATAAAACAAGTAGAAACAGTAACTCTAACCCTAATCATAAAACAAGCAGAAACAGTAACTCTAACCCTAATCATTAAACAAGCAGAAACAGTAACCCTAATCATAAAACAAGCAGAAACAGTAACTCTAACCCTAATCCTAAAACAAGCAGAAACAATAACCCTAATCATAAAACCAGCAGAAACAGTAACCCTAACCCTAATAATAAAACAAGCAGAAACAGTAACCCTAATCCTAATCATAAAACTAGCAGAAACAGTAACTCTAACCCTAATCATTAAACAAGCAGAAACAGTAACCCTAACCATAAAACAAGCAGAAACAGTAACCCTAACCCTAATCATAAAACAAGCAGAAACAGTAACCCTAACCCTAATCATAAAACCAGCAGAAACAGTAACTCTAACCCTAATCATAAAACAAGCAGAAACAGTAACCCTAATAATAAAACAAGCAGAAACAGTAACCCTAACCCTAATCATAAAACCAGCAGAAACAGTAACTCTAACCCTAATCATAAAACAAGCAGAAACAGTAACCCTAACCCTAATTATAAAACAAGCAGAAACAGTAACCCTAATCATAAAACAAGTAGAAACAGTAACTCTAACCCTAATCATAAAACAAGCAGAAACAGTAACTCTAACCCTAATCATATAACAAGCAGAAACATAGAAACATAGAAAAATGTCGGCAGATAAGAACCTTTCGGCCCATCTAGTCGCCCAATTACATGGATACTTTACCTGGATTTATCTTTTGTTTAGGATAGCCTTATGCCTATCCCATGCCTGCTTAAATTCAATTACTGTTTTGGCCTCTACCACTTCAACTGGAAGACTGTTCCATGTATCCACCACCCTCTCAGTAAAATAATGCTTCCTGATGTTACTTTTAAACCTTTGCCCCTCTAATCTAAGACTATGTCCTCTTGTTTTGCTATTTTGTTTCCTTTTAATATACTCCCTTCCTCTACCTTGTGGATTCCCTTTACGTATTTAAATGTTTCTATCATATCTCCTCTGTCTCGTCTTTTTTCCAAGCTGTACATGTTAAGATCATTAAGCCTTTCCTGATAACTTTTCTCCTTCAAGCCGTACACCATTTTAGTAGCCCTTCTCTGAACTCTCTCTAAGATGTCTATATCCTTCTGGAGATACGGTCTCCAGTACTGCACACAGTACTCCAAGTGAGGTCTCACCAGCGCTCTGTACAGTGGCATGAGCACTTCTCTTTTCCTACTGCTAATACCTCTCCCTACACAACCAAGCATTCTGCCAGCATTTCCAAGCATTCTGCCAGCATTTCCAAGCATTCTGCCAGCATGTCCTGCTGCTCTATTTTAGTTTACCTAAATCATTCGTCATTTGGCTGATCCCTCCAAGAACGTCAACCCTGTTGCAAATCTTTGTGTCATCAGCAAAAAGACATACTTTTCCATTAATACCTTCTGCAATATCACTAATAAAAATATTAAATAGAATGGGTCCAAGTACTGACCCCTGAGGTACCCCACTGGTAACAAGACCTTGCGCCGAATAAACTCCATTTACCACAACCCTCTGTTGCCTGTCACTCAGCCACTGCCTAATCCAGTCAACAATATTGGAATCCAAGCTCAAAGATTGCAATTTATTGATAAGCCTTCTATGCGGAACAGTATCAAAAGCCTTACTGAAATCTAAATAAGCAATGTCTACTGCACCACCTGTGTCTATTATTTTTGTTACCCAATCAAAAAAATCAATAAGATTAGTTTGGCATGATCTTAACATGACCGTAACAGGGTTACTGTTTCTGCTTGTTTAACCCCTTAACGCCGCAGGACGTACATTTACGTCCTGCATTAGGCGGGCTTTGCCGCCGCAGGACGTAAATGTACGTCCTCGGCATCTAGAGCCCCCCCGGGAGATACTCACCTTCTCCGGTCGCTCCCACGCTGTTCTGACTCCCCCGGAGTCAGATCAGTGTGATCCCTCCTCCGGCGTTGTGACGTCATCGCGCCGGTGGCACGATGATGTCAGTTTCAGGCGTCCCCCCCCCGCCGGAGCAGGGGAAGCGCCTGGAGGGGAGGGGAGGGATCTTTCGGATCCCTCTATCTCCCGATCGCCTGGTCCCCAGTGGCTGTGGCCAGCATCGCTGGAAGGGTCACAGCCTGACCTTTCCAGCGATGTATGGGGGGTTAACCCCTTAGTTGCCAGGTCGCGACCGGGCACTAATTTGTGCCCGATCGCGGCCTATTTCCGGTGGGGGCCGCCATCTTGGATGGCAGCCCCCACCTCTGGGTCACCCCCCGGTCAACTGACTCATCGCGCCATGCGCGATGATGTCAGTTAACCGGGAACCCCCTAGCTGCAAAGGGATTTCCCATGGAAATCCCTTGCAGGAGATAGGGGGGTTCTTTGAACCCCTTTATCTCCTGATCGGTGGCAGCTAGGGGGTCATGGCTGATATTGCTGGAAAGGCCAGAGCATGGCCTTTCCAATGATATCAAACATGACCATGGTAAAAGTGAAATAAAAGTGTAAAAAAAGTAAAAATAATAAAAAAATAATAAATTAAATAATAAAAAAATAATAAATATAAAAATAAAACATTTTTTTTTTTTTTTAATGCAGCACTATTGTTCACATTTCAATTATAATGTGAACAATGATGCTTCAATAATGATTTTTTTTTTGGGGGGGTTTAGCTAAAATCACGCAATTTCTCCCCAAAAAAAAAATGGGTTCCCCGTTCTAATTTTTTTAACAAATCTACCCAATAGAATATGACCGCAGAGCCTCGGATAATAAAATTAAAAAAAAAAAAACACTTTACACACTGTGGAAGATTGAAATTTTATTGAAAATTCAATTTTTTTTACATTTTTTGTTACAGCATTTTGACAGGGCATGACATATACATATAATAATGATATTTTATTAATCTGCCGAGTCTGACGGAAAGAACGATATATAATTTGTCTGGGTGGTATAAGAATACGTGACTTAAAAATGGTCAAAATGAGCTCAGCAAACTTCTACTACCGAAACAGCGCCGAAGTTGTAAAATTACTCCCGTCCTTAAGGGGTTAATGATTTATTTATTTATGTATAAAGGATTCTAGAACGACACATTGAGATTTCTCTGGTTACCAGGAAGGACACATTGAGATTTCTCTGGTTACCAGGAAGGACACATTGAGATTTCTCTGGTTTCAGTTTGTCCTGGGTTCAAGAACATTGAAATGTTACAGAACTACAAATTAATAAAATGCAAGATATTAAAAACAAAACACAAATTTACAGATTAACATATCATGGGAAGGGCTAGAACCTTGGGTTAATTAAAGTGGAAGCAGCTGGAAAGTAAGCTACAAATTTCAGACCAGCACTGGGTGAAGAGGTCAGGTGGGACAGCAGAGTCCAGAAGCAAGCTCTGTGGCAGAGGGTGATCTGATCTGATCTGATCTGATCTGAGCTTTTGGCAGGACTGTGTGAATAAAGAGGTTAGTTACTGTTTCTACTTGTTTTATGATTAGGGTTACTGTTTCTGCTTGTTTTATGATTAGGGTTAGGGTTACTGTTTCTGCTTGTTTTAGAGTTAGGGTTACTGTTTCTGCTTGTTTTATGGTTAGGGTTACTGTTTCTGCTTGTTTAATGATTAGGGTTAGGGTTACTGTTTCTGCTTGTTTTATGATTAGGGTTACTGTTTCTGCTTGTTTAATGATTAGGGTTAGGGTTACTGTTTCTGCTTGTTTTATGATTAGGGTTAGAGTTACTGTTTCTGCTTGTTTTATGGTTAGGGTTACTGTTTATGCTTGTTTTATGATTAGGTTCGGGTTACTGTTTCTGCTTGTTTTATGGTTAGGGTTACTGTTTCTGCTTGTTTTATGATTAGGGTTAGGGTTACTGTTTCTGCTTGTTTTATGATTAGGGTTAGGGTTACTGTTTCTGCTTGTTTTATGATTAGGGTTAGGGTTACTGTTTCTGCTTGTTTTATGATTAGGGTTATTGTTTCTGCTTGTTTAATGATTAGGGTTAGGGTTACTGTTTCTGCTTGTTTTATGATTAGGGTTAGGGTTACTGTTTCTGCTTGTTTTATGATTAGGGTTATTGTTTCTGCTTGTTTTATGATTAGGGTTAGTGTTACTGTTTCTGCTTGTTTAATGATTAGGGTTAGGGTTACTGTTTATGATTCGGGTTAGGGTTACTGTTTCTGCTTGTTCTATGATTAGGGTTATTGTTTCTGCTTGTTTTATGATTAGGGTTAGGGTTACTGTTTCTGCTTGTTTTATGATTAGGGTTACTGTTTCTGCTTGTTTAATGATTAGGGTGAGGGTTACTGTTTCTGCTTGTTTTATGATTAGGGTTAGGGTTACTGTTTCTGCTTGTTTTATGATTAGGGTTAGGGTTACTGTTTCTGCTTGTTTTATGATTAGGGTTAGGGTTACTGTTTCTGCTTGTTTTATGATTAGGGTTAGGGTTACTGTTTCTGCTTGTTTTATGATTAGGGTTAGGGTTATTGTTTCTGCTTGTTTAATGATTAGGGTTAGGGTTACTGTTTCTGCTTGTTTTATGGTTAGGGTTACTGTTTCTGCTTGTTTAATTATTAGGGTTACTGTTTCTGCTTGTTTTATGGTTAGGGTTACTGTTTCTGCTTGTTTTATGATTAGGGTTAGGGTTACTGTTTCTGCTTGTTTAATGATTAGGGTTAGGGTTACTGTTTCTGCTTGTTTTATGATTAGGGTTAGGGTTACTGTTTCTGCTTGTTTTATGATTAGGGTTAGGGTTACTGTTTCTGCTTGTTTAATGATTAGGGTTAGGGTTACTGTTTCTGCTTGTTTTATGATTAGGGTTAGGGTTACTGTTTCTGCTTGTTTTATGATTAGGGTTAGGGTTACTGTTACTGTTTCTGCTTGTTTTATGATTAGGGTTAGGGTTATTGTTTCTGCTTGTTTTATGATTAGGGTTAGGGTTACTGTTTCTGCTTGTTTTATGATTAGGGTTAGGGTTACTGTTTCTGCTTGTTTTATGATTAGGGTTAGGGTTACTGTTTCTGCTTGTTTTATGATTAGGGTTAGGGTTACTGTTTCTGCTTGTTTTATGATTAGGGTTAGGGTTACTGTTTCTGCTTGTTTTATGATTAGGGTTAGGGTTATTGTTTCTGCTTGTTTAATGATTAGGGTTAGGGTTACTGTTTCTGCTTGTTTAATGATTAGGGTTAGGGTAACTGTTTCTGCTTGTTTTATGATTAGGGTTAGTGTTACTGTTTCTGCTTGTTTAATGATTAGGGTTAGGGTTACTGTTTCTGCTTGTTTTATGATTAGGGTTAGGGTTACTGTTTCTGCTTGTTTTATGATTAGGGTTAGGGTAACTGTTTCTGCTTGTTTTATGATTAGGGTGAGGGTTACTGTTTCTGCTTGTTTAATGAGTAGTGTTACTGTTTCTGCTGGTTTTATGATTAGGGTTATTGTTTCTGCTGGTTTTATGATTAGGGTTAGGGTTACTGTTTCTGCTTGTTTAATGATTAGGGTTAGGGTAACTGTTTCTGCTTGTTTTATGATTAGGGTTAGTGTTACTGTTTCTGCTTGTTTAATGATTAGGGTTAGGGTTACTGTTTCTGCTTGTTTTATGATTAGGGTTAGGGTTACTGTTTCTGCTGGTTTTATGATTAGGGTGAGGGTTACTGTTTCTGCTTGTTTAATGAGTAGTGTTACTGTTTCTGCTGGTTTTATGATTAGGGTTAGGGTTACTGTTTCTGCTTTTATGATTAGGGTTAGGGTTACGGTTTCTACTTGTGTTTTTTTTTTTATTGTAATACATTTTTATTGAGATATAAGTTGCATACAGAGCAGAGATAACGTTGTAACAATTTCTTGTGCAAGAAAAAAAAGACAATATCAGTATGTATACATAGATACACGGCAATTATAATAAACATATCTCAAACCTTTTATGGGTCTTCATACCAATTGAATTTTGCTTTCAATGTACAGTTATCTTCAAAACAATTTAAGGTCTGTAAAGCTGGTGGGGTGATAGGGTGGGTGTAAAATAGGGGTAACATGTTTAAACGAACAATGGGGAGGTGTAGTGGGTGTGAGAAGGCGGGTGACCTGCGGGGAACAGGTATTTATAGCGTAAGGTATGGCAGTTATGTGCGAGGGCGGGTCTCTGACCTGTAAAACCATCTGCGTAGGTGGGTTGCACTATGTATTAACTCTTCAATATCCTGAATGTTATTTACTTCTTGAAGCCATTCTCGTATAGTCGGTACAGTAGGGGAGTTCCAGTGTCTGGGCAGTACGGCCTTTGCCGCGTTTAAAAGCCGTATTTTGAGTGTGCGTCTGTAATCCGAAGGCTCGGCAGTGGTGTGCAGCAGTAACATAGCTGCTGGTGTAAATTCCGGCGGAGGTGATGAGACTTTGCAGATGGTGTCGTGGACAGCTCGCCAGTATGATTGAATTTGGGGACAGGACCACCACATGTGTAACAAGTCAGCTTGTGGCGACTTGCATTTCCAGCATGATCCATTACTGTTAGGGTCAAAGATTGCCAGAGTTTTAGGTGGGCGATACCACCGAGATAGGAGCTTGTAGGCTGTTTCTTGGGATTTGGTGGCAGTGGAGCAAGAGGTGGTGAGGAGGGAAATTTGATTCCACTCCTCATCAGTGAAGGACATGTGAAGGTCCTCCTCCCATTTGGCTCGGTAGGATTGGATAGGGTTTGTGAGGTTTTGTAGTAAGCCATATAGGACCGATATACCGTGAGATGGTGGGTGTGGTCTTTGGGCCAGTATTTCAAATTGAGTCAGAGGACGGGTGAACTGAGATAGGGGGGCTAAAGAGCGTATGTAAGATGTGAGTCTATGATGGTGGAAAATTGTCAGGAATGATTGCGGTAGTGGTAGTGGGATGTCTTCTGGGGACTTAAAGGTATTGCCATCTATGAGACTGGTAGCAAGTATAGAGTGTGGGATGTGTACTTGATCCGGTTGAATTAGTCTCCGGGAGAATGCAGGTAAATAGCAGAGAGGTAAGTGGGGTGACGGCCATGGGTCAATGGGTGTGGTGTGTTGGAGTGACTTCCAGACACGCAGAGTGGCTGAGATAGTCGGGTGAGGTGCGACTCGGTAGGTAGCGTTTGTGCCGGATAACCAGTGCAGAGAGGCCAGTGGGCTGTCCGCCAGTTTTCGTTCTAGGGGGATCCATAGTTTGTTGTCATGGCCTGATGTCCATTAAAGTATGCGCAATAAGTGCGCGGCTTGGTAGTAGCGGCGTGCATGGGGTAATGCTAGACCGCCTGCAGATTTTGCTGCGGTTAGGAGCGTAAAGCGTAACCTTGGTTGTCGTTTATTCCAGACATAGGAGGTGAACCTAGTTTGTAAGGATCGAAAAAATAAGTTTGGTACAGCTATTGGCAAGGTCTGAAACAAGTACAGTAATCGGGGGGGTATGTTCATTTTTAGGACGTTGATGCGTCCGAACCACGTTACATGGGGCAGTGCCCATTTGGTGAGGTCTGTCGTTATGGTGTGTAGTAGTGGGAGGTAGTTTGCTGTATAGAGGTCTGATGTGTCGGCTGTGAGGGAAATGCCCAGATATTTAACAGATGACTTGCACCATTGAAAGGGGACAGAGGTTTGCAGTTGGGTGCGAAGCGGGGGAGGGATGGTGAGACCCAATATTTCCGATTTCGCCATGTTAATCTTGTAGTTGCTAATGGTACCAAATTCTTGTAGTAGAGAGGGGAGGGCGGGGAGGGAGATTAGCGGTTGGCGTATGAAAAATAACAAATCGTCGGCATATGCTGCCACTTTATGTCGGTGATCTGCAACCTCGAAGCCGTGGATCGAGGGGTCCGTTCGAACTGCCTGCAATAAGGGTTCGAGTGAGAGCGCGAAAAGTAAAGGTGAAAGAGGGCATCCCTGTCTGGTGCCATTTCGGATGTGGAAGGGAGGAGTGAGCGTGCCGTTTAAGTTAATGCGTGCAGTGGGGTTAGCGTAAAGGGAGCCAATCCATGGTAGTATGTTGGAGCCGAATTATCCCACAAGACACGGAGGCTCTTATTATGCTATTTCTTCTTTACTTACGCCGATAGCAGCAAAGAACAATCTCTCAAATACACAACAAAGTATTTTGAGAGTGGGAAAAAAAAACACGTTTAAACAGTATATATACATAACAGATAACAATGGTACAGTCCAGTATAACAATGGTACAGTCCAACTCTTCAAATCCTCTGACCCCTGTTGGCTCTTCTCTTTTCTTTGCTGCTCGCCGAGATGAGATGAGTATCAGCAGCAATAATTATTTATTTGTGAATTATCTGACAGTTTACTGTTTTCACTGTAACATATATAGATACAGTTGTGTTCAAAATTATTCAACCCCCACTGAAATTGAGTGTTTTGGCCAGTTTGACATTGATTTTGATCATTCAGTCATCTTGCTTACAATTAAATCAAAGAGGCACGTGTAGGTCAGACAAATATAACATAACATTTATAATGAAATAAGCACAAATGTCTTTTCTGTGCTCACATCATTATCAGTTTTATTCAACCCCCAAGTGACATTCAATCTTAGTACTTAGTACAACATCCTTTTACAGTTATAACAGCTTTTAAACGTGAAGCATAGCTTGACACAAGTGTCTTGCAGCGATCTACGGGTATCTTTGCCCATTCGTCATGGGCAAAAGCCTCCAGTTCAGTCACATTCTTAGGCTTGCGCACTGCAACTGCTTTCTTTAAGTCCCACCAGAGGTTCTCATGGGATTTAAGTCAGGTGACTGCGATGGCCACTCCAAAATGTTCCAGCCTTTAATCTGCAACCATGCTCTAGTGGACTTGGAGGTATGCTTGGGATCATTGTCCTGTTGAAAGGTCCAACGTCTCCCAAGCATCAGGTTTGTGACGGACTGCATCACATTGTCATCCAATATCTCCTGGTACTGAAGAGAATTCATGGTACCTTGCACACGCTGAAGCTTCCCTGTACCTGCAGAAGCAGAACAGCCCCAAAGCATGATTGACCCCCGCCATGCTTCACAGTAGGCAAGGTGTTCTTTTCTTCATAGGCCTTGTTCTTCCTCCTCCAAACATAGCGTTGATCCATGGGCCCAAACAGTTCTAATTTTGTTTCATCAGTCCACAGAACACTATCACAAAACTTCTGTGGTTTGTCCACATGACTTTTGGCATACTGCAGTCGACTCATCTTATTCTTTGGAGACAGCAAGGGGGTGCGCCTGGGAGTTCTGGCATGGAGGCCTTCATTATGCAGTGTGCGCCGTATTGTCTGAGCTGAAACTTCAGTACCCACATCTGACAAATCTTTTCTCAGTTCCTCAGCAGTCACACGGGGACTTTTCTCTACTCTACGCTTCAGGTAGCGCACAACAGTCAAAGTCAGCATCTTCTTTCTGCCACGACCAGGTAGCGTTTCAACTGTGCCCTTTGCCTTGAATTTGCGAATGATGCTTCCTATGGTCTCTCTTGGTATGTTTAACATCTTTGCAATCTTCTTATAGCCATTGCCCTTCCTGTGAAGAGTAATCACCTCTTCTCTTGTCTTCCTGGACCATTGTCTTGACTTCACCATGTTTGTAACCACACCAGTAAATGTCTAGAAGGAGCTGAGTATCACAGTCATTTTAAAGCTGCCTAATTTGTGCTTATTATGCTTTATTGCTGCTCCGTGACATCCACAGGTGTTTTCAATACCTGATTGAAAACACTTGAATGAACCTCTGTTCTTCAGAGTGGTGGTCTTTAAGGGGTTGAATAATTGTGTCAATGAAGAATTCACAAAAGAAACATTTACTACTGTATTATAAAACCAATTGATGTCATTTTAGTTGCATATGGTTCTTTAAAAAGTCCTTGTAGGATTTCATTCTGAATACAATTACAAATGTCACTAATTTCCCTAAAACCCTTTACAGCATTGGGGGTTGAATAATTTTGAACACAACTGTATATGTACATGTGTTTTATTAATTGCTATATATATATATATATATTATATGCATATACACTTGTGTATTTATATTGTTTGTGTTTATCACAGGAGATAAATTTCACAATTCTTTCTCTCTTATTTGGGGATATTTTAGTTTAATTGCCCAGCTAAAAGGTTTTTTCCCCGTTCTCAGAGCGTGGCGTCTATGCGGCGGCTGTTTACTATTTTTTGGTGCCTCCCCTGCATCTCCGTTACTCAGAGGCACGGCTTTGCGCCACTGCCTGAGGTAAATTCTCGCGACGGTCCGCGCATGCGCAGGGTCGCGACGAGTTACCTCAGGAGACCGGCGGTTGAAAGAAAGACTAAACGAAACGGCAAGTTTTTTGCAATAAATTGAGTTAGCGATTATGGCCAATAATAAGATCCCAATTACCCCGGGTACTCTGGCTCCTATTCCTGTTAACTCTAACCCGGCAGATGCCTTTGTGGCTGCGCTGTCGGCGTTTTCTAATAACTTAGAAAATACTATGGTTAGGGTACTGGCAAGTCATTCAGCCAGAAGGTCCTCCATTATTTCCCCGGCATCAGAAAAATTCTTATCAATTGATTCACACCCGGATGAAGAGGTCCCTGGGACCTCAATTGAGGGAGGTGAGCAACTTCCTAAAAAATGCTCACATAAAAAAACGTACTTATTCAAGTACACATGATTCTCCACAACATTCCACTGTGGTTAAAAAAAGGGGCCACTTAAAATCGGCCACCAAACAAAGATGGAAACGCGCAAAACGCGCAGGAAACGCGCAATGAGGAAGAGTTATCAGATCCAGAGGAGAGCTCTGACCCCGATTATGACCCAGAAGCTTCCTCTATAGAAACGGACACGGTGTCTTCACCTGAGTCCAGTGAGGGAAACAAACCGGCTTTAGATCCGGTAGATGCTCTGGGGAACTCAATGTTCATTCCGGAACAATTGAAACATCCACGTTCTTCAGAGTGGTCGCCAATTGAACATGTGGCTAAATACATTGAGCAACGTATAGGTTTGCCCATGGATAAAAAGACCAGAAATAACCTGAGGGCTGAGTGCCCGGCCCCAACTTTGGCACATAAATTACATCTAGTACCGGAGTTAGATCTGAAGATCATAGACATACTCCAGGAGTCTAATTGGACTCCAAAGAGGGGAGTTGAGGCCACATTGAAGGTGTGCCACGACTAATTATTCGACCTTCTAGGTCCACTGGCCAAATTGATGGATTCTGTTGAAAGAGCTCTCCTCACGAATGAGAAACCAGACCTGTTTGAATACAGGGGCTGGATACAAAGATTGGTCTGTGTGTTTGGGAATCTGAACACGGCCATTTCAAGCGAGAGGAGACGTTCAAGTCTCCTTAAGATTGATTCTAAAGTAGCTTCTCTGGCAACCAACGAGCCAGGTTCCAGCGCTGAAGGCATGCTTTTTGGAGAAGGAATCATCAAAGAAATGGCTGATTATTCAGGATCTTTCTCGACAGTTGGCAAAGTCAAGGCCAACATAAGGAAAGCTTTCCCAAATAGGGTTTTTGGCAGGGCCGGGAAAAACCGGGGTCGTTTTCCCAGCCGCAATCCATATTCCACCTCAAGAGGAGCTTTCAGATCCTCTTACCAAGAGGCCCCAAAAAACCCCACCTTTTTTCCACAACGATCCAGACCTTTCCGTCAACGCGGTTACAGAGGATCTAGGAGATCAGGATCCTTTGAGTATACCTTCACTCCAATGTTTTTCCACAGGAGAGGTGGGGGGAAGGACATTAAATTTTTTCAATCAATGGCAAATAATCACATCGGATTCATGGGTTCTTCAGACAATTCAGGGTTTCAGGATAGAGTTCATTGCTCATCCCGTACAGACTTTACCTCCGGGAATAATGGTTATGCCCAAAAAAGACAGAGTCATTACTTCACTGGAAGTAAAAAATGTTTTAAGAAAAAATGCAATAGAAGAGGTGATACCTCAAAGAGAAATATTTTTGAGCAATATATTTCTGGTAAAAAAGAAAGACGGGGATTTCCGTCCTGTAATCAACTTAAAACAATTAAACGAGTACGTTGTCTACAACCATTTCAAAATGGAGGGCATTCCATCATTAAAAGAGGTCTTAACTCCACAAGATTGGATGGTCAAAATAGACCTAAAAGATGCATATCTGACGATACCGATAGAAGTTACCAGCAGGGATTTTCTCCAATTTCATTGGGAGGACACCCTTTGGAGGTTCAAGTCCCTACCGTCCGGTCTGTCATCCGCCCCTTGGTTTTCACCAAGGTAATGAGGCCCGTAGTAACGTTTCTGCGCAGCAGGGGAGTGCGTCTAGTAATTTACCTAGACGATATTCTCCTCCTGGCGAAAGATCAAACATTATTGACAGTTCACAAAGATTGGACGATCAATCTGTTGTCCAATTTGGGTTTCCTAATAAACTACAAGAAATCGGTTCTCACACCAACACAGTTAATCGAATTCTTAGGTTTTACCGTAGATTCCACAGAGATGTCTCTTTCTTTGCCCTCAACCAAGGTTCGGTTGATTCACAAGGAAATCAGCGTCTGTCGGCACAGGAGTTCCCATTACGAGGTTTAGCTCGTCTTCTAGGTCTACTTTCCTCAGCAATACAAGCGGTCTTTCCAGGACCGCTGTATTATCGGGCCCTTCAATGTCTGAAGGCGCGATATCTGAGGAGGGGATGGTCTTATCCAGATTACATCTCTTTAGACGACGAATCGAAAGAGGAGATGCAATGGTGGCTGAACCATTTAGAAACATGGAATAGCAGGGCCATCATTCATCCAATACCAGAATTAGTCATAGAATCAGATGCCAGCAGATCTGGGTGGGGCGCGCGTTGCGGTTCGCTTTCCACAGGCGGCAGATGGGACACTACAGAGGTAGATTGGCACATTAACTGTTTGGAACTCCTCGCTGGTTTGTTTGCTGTTCAAAGTTTCGTCAAACATTTTCAGGCGAGTTCCATTCTTCTCAAAATGGACAATCAGTCCGCAGTGCGTTACATCAACCACTTAGGAGGTCCCAGGTCCAAACAGTTGGCAGAGATGGCAAAGACCTTCTGGGGATTATGCCTGTCTCACAGTCTAACAGTTCAGGCCCAATACATTCCAGGCCTCCACAATGTAGTGGCGGATTGGAATTCTCGATACCTGATAGATTCCAGCTATTGGAGATTGGATACCGAGGTATTTGCGAAATTGTCATTTATCTGGGGTCCTTTTTCTATAGATCTATTTGCATCACGCCTCAACACACTACTACCTCAGTATTACAGCTGGAGACCAGATCCCATGGCTCTAGCCACGGATGCTCTGGTTCAGGTATGGCCGCTAGGGACGCTTTATGCATTTCCACCATTCGTCCTCATTCTAGCAGTAATAAGACTCGTACAATCGCAATCAGCTACGATAGTTCTCATAACGCCACTGTGGAGGTCCCAGCCTTGGTTCCCACTACTTCTGGAACTGTCTGTGGACGTTCCCAAGTTAATCCAGGCTTGGCCTTACACTTTGAGGGATCCGGAGGGGACATTTCACAATATCTTGAATCCTCACTCGTTACGATTGATAGCATGGAAAATATCAGGGGTCATTGGCCTTCCATCGACAATTCGGAAGCAACTGCCTCGTTGTTGTCGAGTTCCTGGGCCCCATCTACCAGAAGGAGATATAGATCCGCATGGAGGGCGTGGGCTTCTTGGAGTTTGGAACAACATATTAATCCCGTTTCAGCTTCTTTGAGTAGCTTGTTAAGTTATTTCACTCGTTTATTTGAGGATGGGAAAGCGTATCGCACGATCAATAATTCAAGGGTTTGACAGGATTCCTGCAGGGAAACATCCTATGGTATGTAGATTATTAAAGGGTATACGGTGTAAGAGACCTCCTCGTTCTCGTTACTCTAACACCTGGGATGTCAATGTTGTTTTTAGTCTCTTGGAGAGTTGGCCTGATAACGAAGTTTTGTTCATCAAACAAATTTCGGCAAAATTGGCCATTCTATTTTGCTTAGTTTCCTGCAAAAGGGTCTCAGACGTTCGGGCCCTAGATCTAACGGGAAGATGTTTTTCTCCAACAGGAGTGAGATTTTTGGTTTCTAACAGGACAAAAACTTCTTTGTCAGAGGTCTTCTATCCAGCTTTTCCTCAACGTCCTCTACTTTGTCCAGTCCGTTGTTTGAAGGAATATGAAAGGGTTACGTTCTCTAACAGAGCTGGTGTATCGCAGCGATTGTTCATATCTTTATGCAAACCATACAAGTCGGTGTCTTCCACCACACTCGCTAGGTGGGTTAAATGGATCATGTCTGAAGTCTGAAGCTGGTGTAGACGTCTCCGTGTTCGGAGCTCATTCCTCCCGGAGCGCTTCTGCTTCGGGAGCTTTTTCCCGGGGATGTCATCTCGAGGACATCTTAAAGACAGCAGACTGGTCCAGAGAATCCACCTTTAGAGAATTCTATTTTAAACCGGTGTCTCACATGTCGCATTCATTAGTTACTTAAGCTTTGAACTAGCATAATAAGAGCCTCCGTGTCTTGTGGGATAATTCCCAGATTCCCCTGACGGGGAATCGTTATTATAGTAAAGACATGGAGGCGAGTATTATCCCGCCCAATGTGGTGAGTTGGTTTGTTTTTCCCTCCCTAATATCTGACGTGAAGTTGAAGGTTCGATAAGTTTAGATCACTTATCATTCGTTAACAAGCTCTAGTGATCTCTAATGTGTTGTTTTCTCTGACAGCTTAATCCTTGGATTGGAATTTATCATACAAGGTTTCCTCTACATGTTCAAGGTTTCCATAAAGGAAGGAGGTCCTTCCGTTGTTCGATTGGTTAAAGAAATATCGGGACGGTCTCGCATCAGAAAAGAGAAGAGCCAACGGGGGTCAGAGGATTTGAAGAGTTGGACTGGACTGTACCATTACTATCTGTTATGTATATATACAGTTTAAACGTTTTTTTTTTAACTCTCAAAATACTTTGTGTATTTGAGAGATTGTTCTTTGCTGCTATCGGCGTAAGTAAAGAAGAGATAGCATAATCCTCGCCTCCGTGTCTTTACTATAATTACGATTCCCCGTCATGATAAATAGGGGAATCTGGGAATCCCATCTGCTGGAGGGTGCAAAACAGAGGGCCAACTGACCCTGTCAAACGCCTTCTCGGCATCAGTCGACAGTAGAAGGGAAGGGACAGAATGGGATTTAGCGGCAACTTGTATGAGGTTCAGGGCTCTGACTGTATTGTCCCTGGCCTCTCTCCCTGGTATAAATCCAGTTTGGTCCGGGTATACCAGTCTGGGGATGTAGCGAGCCATCCGTAACGCCAGGGCTTTGGCAAATAGTTTTAAGTCTTGGTTCAGGAGTGATATGGGACGGTAGTTAGCGCATAAGTCATGATCTTTGTTAGGCTTGGGTATTAATGTGATGGTGGCGGAGAGGGTTTGAGGGGGTAAGGCATGGGGGCGCTGCGCGAGCGTGTTAAAGGCTTGCAACCACGCGGGAGTCAAGGTGGGTAGGAATGTTTTGTAATATCGGAGGGACAAACCGTCTGGGCCCGGCGTCTTGCCGCTAGGGGTCAATTTGATTGCTGTGTGGAATTCTTCGTCCGTTAAAGGGGAGTCTAGTGCCTCTTGCATGAGTGGTGTTAGCTTGGTGTGAGTGTGTCTCCACGAATTTGTGCATGTTAGCTGCGGAGGATGATTGCTGGTCTGTAGGAAGGTTGTATAGGTCTGTGAAGTGGTCGTGGAAAAGAGATAGCATGTCTTGCGGTAGCGTGACGTGTGTACCCTGTGGGGTGCGTAATCTGGATGTATAATTTCTCTCTGTGGGTTCTAAGCGCGCGCGCGCTAGTAGCCGTCCACATTTGTTACCATGCTCGTGAAAGGTCCGGCGGGTAGTGAGGAAGGCTTTGTGGGCAGTTTTGTTTAAGAGTGCGTTCAGTTCGGAGCGAAGCTCCAAAAGCTCCGCGTAGACTGTGTCACCCACATAGAGCTTATGGGATCTCTCCAGTGGGTGAATGCGTTGAATAAGTGTGTCTCTTTGAAGGGTGTGTTGTTATTTTTTTGATGGAGCCTTGCTGCATCAGGTAACCTCGGATCACTGCCTTATGCGCTTCCATATGATTTGAGGTGAGGTGTCAGGGGTGGAGTTTTCAGTGAAATATTGCTGGAGAGTCTGGAGGGTGCCCTGTCTGATCATGGGGTCGCTCAGTAAAGTTTAATTTAGGCGCCAATTTCAGTCTTTAGGACGTACGAGAGGGGAGTTAAGTGTGAGTAGTACCGGGTGATGATCTGAACACGTCATCGGGCCTATATCAACCGATTCGAGGAGGTGGAGGTGTCCAAATGGAAGGAACATACAGTCCAGCCTCGAGTAGGACTGGTGCGGGGGCTTTAGAAGGTGTAGTCTCGTGTGGTGGGATGTGTAGCACGCCAACAATCGATTAGGCGGTGTGAGTCGAGTGCCGAGTGAGTTTGTCGCAGTACAGAGTGTGGGACGCTCGTTATACCCCGTGATGTGTCTAAGCATCCAATGGGAGGTTAATGTCTCCCCCAATAAGTACGATTCCTTCCTGAAAATCAGCCAGAGTACGCAGCATAGAGCGTAATACCTTGTGGTGTTTTCTGTTCGGCAAGTAAATGGAGGCGAAGGTATAAAATTGTCCCCCTAGGGACCCCTTTACAAAAGTGTATCGGCGTCCTGATCCAGTTCGGTGCCTGTGACAGTGAGGGGGAAGTCCCTGGAGAGAACGGCCGTGCCGCAAACTTTGCCAGCAGTGGAATTACTAAAAAAGCCGACTGGGTATTTTAGATTGCGCATTCGTGGAGCCTTATTCGCTTCAAAATGTGTTTCTTGCAAGAGCACCACGTCTGCGTGTGTGGATCTGAAGTCCCGGAGGGCCGTATGCCTCCTCTCCGGGATGTTCAGTCCTTTGGCATTGATCGAGGTGGTTTTAATGGGTCTAGGTGCCGTAGCCATGTTACCAACTTGGGAAGAGGGTAGACGTACAAGAGAAAAGGGGGGGTTTCAGGGGGGGTGAAGAGTGTGTGCCTAAGTGAGACAATGCACTACGGCAATATGCGGGATAAGTGTGTGTCGCACTATTCTATACGGGGGCAGGAGCAAGCGACAACCGAGGGTAACGTGTTTACAAAATAGGAAAGGCAGACGTATGCAATCAACGTAATAATTATCTAAACAGTTAACTGTAAACCAGAAGAAGGAAAAAACTCGGGCCTAGAGGCCTGCTCTACATTTAGTATTAGTATTAGCGTGCCGCCGAACTCAGCATGTAGCGCTGTACTGGTCTCCTCCTGGGTAGGAGTCTGCATCGTGGGAGATACGTGTGCAGGCCGTGTCCATTACTCACGCAGTCTATTCGGTGTTATTCGGGCCAGAGTCCAGAAAAATAAAAACGGGGGAGACATGCAATGTAATCGTCAGGGAGACTTGCGTATCCCGAGAGCGTTGTTCAGACGAGTGTCTTTCCTTGTACCTCAGCGAGCGGCAGATGTCAGAGTCAAGTCGGACGTACTGTGAATCGCTGGTCATCGTGAGGTGGTACAAGCAGCGGTCTTGAAAAGTGCGGGGGTCTCCGATTCTGGATCTAGCCACTGGTGTCGTTGGCCGCAGGATCTCCAGTCTCTTGAGCTATTAGGGATGGCGTCCTCTACTTGTGCTCAGAATTTGTAGGAGTAGTTGCCAGATGCAAGTCATCCATCTTGAGGATCATGGGGTGTAGTATTCCGCGTTGAGGAGTAGCGGCGGCGGCGAGGCCTCTGAGATCGCGGTGGCGCACCAAATGAGGGGGCGTACATGCTCGTCAGGTCCGGCCACGCAAGTATGGTGTCTTTAGGCAATGAAAAGGCTTCCAGGAATACCGGGAGGTCAAGTTCTGATCGCAAGATAGCTGGACCGTTTTCAGTGCGGACCTGTAGTCCGAATGGGAAGAGCCACTTGTATACGATGCGCCGTTCCTACAAAGCCGCGGTGAGGGGGCGTAAGAGGCACCTGGATTGTAGGGTCGCTGGTGATAAATCCTGATATAAGGAGATACTGGCGTCTTCAAACATTACAGTGCGAGATGCTCTGGCTGCCTCCATAATGTCCTCTTTGAGGGGATGTCGCAGAAGACAGCAAACCACGTCTCGTGGCGGGGCTTCGGGAGGGCCTTTAGGGCGCAGAGCTCTGTGGTCTTTCAAATTCGATGTCAGTGTCAGAGTCTCGTTGTAGTAGGCCGTTAAATAAACGGAGTAGGGTGCGTTTCAGGTCAGATGGGGATTGTTCCAGTTCAGGGAGGCCTCTTACCCGAATGTTGTTCCTGCGTCCTCTGTTTTCTAGGTCTTCCAGGTGGCGTGACATAGTCTGTAAGATGTGATGTTGAGACTGCAGGGCATTGTGGGATGTTGTGATTTCAGTGTGGCGGGCCTGTGCTGTTTCCACGTGCTGAACCCGGGTTTGCAGGCTGCCAAGTTCCTTCCTGAGGCCTCTGATCTCTGTCAGCAGGGATTCCTGGAGGCTTGATGTTGAGGCCGCCAAATCCGTTTTGGTGGGCAAGGAGCTGAGGAGATGGTGGAGCTCCGGCGGCATGGCCCAGGTGTCTGCAGCATGTGTGGGGGAGCTGGGGGCCGAAGAGACGGGGTTCGCCGCCATTTTGTCCTGCGATGGCGCCAAGACTGACTCTGGGATTGGCGTCAGAAACTGCCTGATGGAGCAGTTTTGCGGGTCCCCGGCGGGCTCCGAGGGGCCAGGAGTGGTCGGCGGCTTGCGGGGCTTGCCCATCTCGTGGTGGGTGGGTTGCAGAGGGATCAGAGCGGGCGATCTCGGCGGAGCTCCGGAGTCAGGCGGCCATTACCCTCGGCCTACTTGTTTAATGATTAGGGTTAGAGTTACTGTTTCTGCTTGTTTTATGACTAGGGTTAGGGTTATTGTTTCTGCTTGTTTTATGATTAGGGATAGAGTTACTGTTTCTGCTTGTTTAATGATTAGGGTTAGGGTTACTGTTTCTGCTGGTTTTATGATTAGGGTTATTGTTTCTGCTTGTTTTATGATTAGGGTTAGGGTTAATGTTTCTGCTTGTTTTATGATTAGGGTTACTGTTTCTGCTTTAATGATTAGGGTTAGGGTTACTGTTTCTGTTTGTTTTATGGTTAGGGTTACTGTTTCTGCTTGTTTTATGATTAGGGTGAGGGTTACTGTTTCTGCTTGTTTTATGATTAGGGTTACTGTTTCTGCTTGTTTTATGATTAGGGTTACTGTTTCTGCTGGTTTTATGATTAGGGTTAGGGTTACTGTTTCTGCTGGTTTTATGATTAGGGTTAGGGTTATTGTTTCTGCTTGTTTTATGATTAGGGTTAGGGTTACTGTTTCTGCTTGTTTTATGATTAGGGTTAGAGTTACTGTTTCTGCTTGTTTAATGATTAGGGTTAGGGTTACTGTTTCTGCTTTTTTAATGATTAGGGTTACTGTTTCTGCTTGTTTAATGATTAGGGTTAGGGTTACTGTTTCTGCTTGTTTTATGGTTAGGGTTACTGTTTCTGCTTGTTTTATGATTAGGGTTAGGGTTACTGTTTCTGCTTGTTTAACCCTTTCGCTGCTGAGGCTTTTCCCGCCCCTGTGCTGAGGTCATTTTTTACCTGTTTTGCGCATCATGTTTAAACCTGTTTTGAAGGCTTATTTTAGTATATGACATCGACATATTATATATCGTTCTTTCCGTCAGACTCGGTAGATTCATAATATGTCATTATTATATGTATACGTTATGTCATGTTTGTATATTATAACAAAAAATGCAATAAAATATGTATTTTCAATAATTTACAATGTGTAAAGTGTTTTTTTCCACATTTTAACATGCGAGCAATTGCGGTTATATTTTGTATGGGGTGCGCTTGTTAAAAAAAATTAGAGATGGGGTCTCGTTACATTTTTTTTTTGGGGAAAATGACACCATTTTTAACAAACGCACCGCATACAAAAATCGTTAATGCAGCATCATTGTTCACATTATAATTGAAATGGGAACAATATTGCTGCATTAACAAAACAAAAAAAAAAAAAAGTGTTTTTTTTTTTTTTTTTAATTTTTTTTACTTTCATGTTTGGTATCGTTGGAACGGCCATGCTCTGGCCGATCCAACGATATCAAAATTTAACCCCTAACTGCCACGGATCGGGAGATAGGGAGTTCATTGGAACTCCCTATCTCCACAGTTCGTGGCAGTTAGGGGTTAATGCTAGGACTGGCGTCATCGTGCTACGCACGATGACGCCAGTCCTCTGGGGGAGTTCCCGGAAGCTTGGCCGACATCCAAGATGTCGGCCAGCTCCCGGGAAGGATCGCAAATCGGCGCTTTTCAGCGCCGATTTGCGATCCAGCTCCCCAGGGGTTAATGCCAGGCATCATTTGGAAGGGCAGGCTGTGCCCTTCCAAATGATGCCTGGGTTAAGCCCCTGTGAGCCGCCGATCTTGAGGGAGAGAGGTCCGAAGGACCTCCCCCCCCCCCTCCCTTTCAGGCGCCTCCTCCGCACATGCGGGGGGGGCGCCTGAATTATGTGTCATCGCGGGGGCGCGATGACACATAATAATGGCGGCCACTGCTCCGGATGCCGGGCTGACATCCAGGATGTCAGCCCGCACCGGAGGGGCCAGCGATCGGCCGGAACCCGGCCGAACGCTGACCCCAATGCGAGGACGGCATTCTGCTTGTTTCTGCTTGTTTAAATACCAGGGGCAATGCTGAGGACGCGCTGAGCGCGTCCTTAGCATTGAAGTGGTTAATGATTAGGGTTAGAGTTACTGTTTCTGCTTGTTTTATGATTAGGGTGAGGGTTACTGTTTCTGCTTGTTTTATGATTAGGGTTAGGGTTACTGTTTCTGCTTGTTTAATGATTAGGGTTAGGGTTACTGTTTCTGCTTGTTTTATGGTTAGGGTTACTGTTTCTGCTTGTTTTATGATTAGGGTGAGGGTTATTGTTTCTGCTTGTTTAATGATTAGGGTTAGGGTTATTGTTTCTGCTTGTTTTATGATTAGGGTTAGGGTTACTGTTTCTGCTTGTTTAATGATTAGGGTTAGGGTTACTATTTCTGCTTGTTTAATGATTAGGGTTAGGGTTACTGTTTCTGCTTGTTTTATGATTAGGGTTAGGGTTACTGTTTCTGCTTGTTTTATGGTTAGGGTTACTGTTTCTGCTTGTTTTATGGTTAGGGTTAGGGTTACTGTTTCTGCTTGTTTTATGATTAGGGTTAGGGTTACTGTTTCTGCTTGTTTAATGATTAGGGTTACTGTTTCTGCTTGTTTTATGATTAGGGTTAGGGTTACTGTTTCTGCTTGTTTAATGATTAGGGTTAGAGTTACTGTTTCTGCTTGTGTTATGATTAGGGTTAGGGTTACTGTTTCTGCTTGTTAAATGATTAGGGTTAGGGTTACTGTTTCTGCTTTTTTAATGATTAGGGTTAATGTTTCTGCTTGTTTTATGATTAGGGTTAGGGTTACTGTTTCTGCTTGTTTTATGATTAGGGTGAGGGTTATTGTTTCTGCTTGTTTAATGATTAGGGTTAGGGTTACTGTTTCTGCTTGTTTTATGGTTAGGGTTACTGTTTCTGCTTGTTTTATGATTAGGGTGAGGGTTACTGTTTCTGCTTGTTTTATGATTAGGGTTACTGTTTCTGCTTGTTTTATGATTAGGGTTCGGGTTATTGTTTCTGCTTGTTTAATGATTAGGGTTAGGTTTACTGTTTCTGCTTGTTTTATGATTAGGGTTAGGGTTACTGTTTCTGCTTGTTTTATAATTAGGGTTAGGGTTACTGTTTCTGCTTGTTTTATGATTAGGGTTAGAGTTACTGTTTCTGCTTGTTTTATGATTAGGGTTAGGGTTACTGTTTCTGCTTGTTTTATGGTTAGGGTTACTGTTTCTGCTTGTTTTATGATTAGGGTTAGGGTTACTGTTTCTGCTTGTTTTATGGTTAGGGTTACTGTTTCTGCTTGTTTTATGATTAGGGTTAGAGTTACTGTTTCTGCTTGTTTTATGGTTAGGGTTACTGTTTCTGCTTGTTTTATGATTAGGGTTAGGGTTACTGTTTCTGCTTGTTTAATGATTAGGGTTAGGGTTACTGTTTCTGCTTGTTTTATGATTAGGGTTACTGTTTCTGCTTGTTTAATGATTAGGGTTAGGGTTACTTTTTCTGCTTGTTTTATGATTAGGGTTACTGTTTCTGCTTGTTTAATGATTAGGGTTAGGGTTACTGTTTCTGCTTGTTTAATGATTAGGGTTAGGGTTACTGTTTCTGCTTGTTTTATGGTTAGGGTTACTGTTTCTGCTTGTTTTATGATTAGGAATAGGGTTACTGTTTCTGCTTGTTTTATGATTAGGGTTAGAGTTACTGTTTCTGCTTGTTTAATGATTAGGGTGAGGGTTACTGTTTCTGCTTGTTTTATGATTAGGGTTACTGTTTCTGCTTGTTTTATGATTAGGGTTACTGTTTCTGCTTGTTTTATGATTAGGGTTAGGGTTACTGTTTCTGCTTGTTTTATGATTAGGGTTAGAGTTACTGTTTCTGCTTGTTTTATGATTAGGGTTAGAGTTACTGTTTCTGCTGGTTTTATGATTAGGGTTAGGGTTACTGTTTCTGCTTGTTTTATGATTAGGGTTAGAGTTACTGTTTCTGCTTGTTTAATGATTAGGGTTAGAGTTACTGTTTCTGCTTGTTTTATGGTTAGGGTTACTGTTTCTGCTTGTTTTATGATTAGGGTGAGGGTTACTGTTTCTGCTTGTTTTATGATGAGGGTTAGGGTTACTGTTTCTGCTTGTTTTATGATTAGGGTTACTGTTTCTGCTTGTTTTATGATTAGGGTGAGGGTTACTGTTTCTGCTTGTTTAATGGTTAGGGTTATTGTTTCTGCTTGTTTAATGATTAGGGTTAGGGTTACTGTTTCTGCTTGTTTTATGATTAGGGTTAGGGTTACTGTTTCTGCTTGTTTAATGATTAGGGTTAGAGTTACTGTTTCTGCTTGTTTAATGATTAGGGTTAGGGTTATTGTTTCTGCTTGTTTTATGAATAGGGTTAGAGATACTGTTTCTGCTTGTTTTATGGTTAGGGTTACTGTTTCTGCTTGTTTAATGATTAGGGTTAGGGTTATTGTTTCTGCTTGTTTTATGAATAGGGTTAGAGATACTGTTTCTGCTTGTTTTATGGTTAGGGTTACTGTTTCTGCTTGTTTAATGATTGGGGTTAGAGTTACTGTTTCTGCTTGTTTTATGATTAGGGTTAGGGTTACTGTTTCTGCTTGTTTTATGGTTAGGGTTACTGTTTCTGCTTGTTTTATGATTAGGGTGAGGGTTACTGTTTCTGCTTGTTTTATGGTTAGGGTTACTGTTTCTGCTTGTTTTATGATTAGGGTTAGGGTTACTGTTTCTGCTTGTTTTATGATTAGGGTTAGAGTTACTGTTTCTGCTTGTTTTATGATTAGGGTTAGGGTTACTGTTTCTGCTTGTTTTATGATGAGGGTTACTGTTTCTGCTTGTTTTATGATTAGGGTTAGAGTTACTGTTTCTGCTTGTTTTATGATTAGGGTTAGAGTTACTGTTTCTGCTGGTTTTATGATTAGGGTTACTGTTTCTGCTTGTTTTATGATTAGGGTTAGAGTTACTGTTTCTGCTTGTTTAATGATTAGGGTTAGGGTTACTGTTTCTGCTTGTTTTATGATTAGGGTTAGAGTTACTGTTTCTGCTTGTTTTATGGTTAGGGTTACTGTTTCTGCTTGTTTTATGATTAGGGTGAGGGTTACTGTTTCTGCTTGTTTTATGATGAGGGTTAGGGTTACTGTTTCTGCTTGTTTAATGGTTAGGGTTATTGTTTCTGCTTGTTTTATGATTAGGGTTAGGGTTACTGTTTCTGCTTGTTTAATGATTAGGGTTAGGGTTACTGTTTCTGCTTGTTTAATGATTAGGGTTAGGGTTACTGTTTCTGCTTGTTTTATGATTAGGGTTAGAGATACTGTTTCTGCTTGTTTTATGGTTAGGGTTACTGTTTCTGCTTGTTTAATGATTGGGGTTAGAGTTACTGTTTCTGCTTGTTTTATGATTAGGGTTAGGGTTACTGTTTCTGCTTGTTTAATGATTAGGGTTAGGGTTACTGTTTCTGCTTGTTTAATGATTAGGGTTAGGGTTACTGTTTCTGCTTGTTTTATGATTAGGGTTAGAGTTACTGTTTCTGCTTGTTTAATGATTAGGATTAGGGTTACTGTTTCTGCTTGTTTTATGGTTAGGGTTACTGTTTCTGCTTGTTTTATGATTAGGGTGAGGGTTACTGTTTCTGCTTTTTTATGATTAGGGTTACTGTTTCTGCTTGTTTATGATTAGTTAGGGTTACTGTTTCTGCTTGTTTATGATTAGGGTTAGAGTTACTGTTTCTGCTTGTTTAATGATTAGGGTTAGGGTTACTGTGTCTGCTGGTTTTATGATTAGGTTAGGGTTACTGTTTCTGCTTGTTTTATGATTAGGGTTAGAGTTACTGTTTCTGCTTGTTTAATGATTAGGGTTAGGGTTACTGTTCTGCTTGTTTTATGATTAGGGTTAGAGTTACTGTTTCTGCTTGTTTTATGGTTAGGGTTACTTTTTCTGCTTGTTTTATGATGAGGTTAGGGTTACTGTTTCTGCTTGTTTATGATTAGGGTTACTGTTTCTGCTTGTTTTATGATTAGGGTTAGGGTTACTGTTCTGCTTGTTTAATGGTTAGGGTTATTGTTTCTGCTTGTTTAATGATTAGGGTTAGGGTTACTGTTTCTGCTTGTTTTATGATTAGGGTTAGGGTTACTGTTTCTGCTTGTTTAATGATTAGGTTAGGGTTACTGTTTCTGCTTGTTTTATGATTAGGGTTAGGGTTACTGTTTCTGCTTGTTTAATGATTAGGGTTAGGGTACTTTTTCTGCTTGTTAATGATTAGGGTTACTGTTTCTGCTTGTTTAATGATTAGGGTTAGGGTTACTGTTTCTGCTTGTTTTATGATTAGGGTTACTGTTTCTGCTTGTTTAATGATTAGGGTTAGGGTTATGTTTCTGCTTGTTTAATGATTAGGGTTAGGGTTACTGTTTCTGCTTGTTTTATGATTAGGGTTAGGGTTACTGTTTCTGCTTGTTTAATGATTGGGGTTAGGGTTACTGTTTCTGCTTGTTTTATGATTAGGGTGAGGGTTATTGTTTCTGCTTGTTTAATGATTAGGGTTAGGGTTACTGTTTCTGCTTTTTTAATGATTAGGGTTAATGTTTCTGCTTGTTTTATGATTAGGGTTAGGGTTACTGTTTCTGCTTGTTTAATGATTAGGGTTAGGGTTACTGTTTCTGCTTGTTTTATGATTAGGGTTAGAGTTACTGTTTCTGCTTGTTTAATGATTAGGGTTAGGGTTACTGTTTCTGCTTGTTTTATGAATAGGGTTAGAGATACTGTTTCTGCTTGTTTTATGGTTAGGGTTACTGTTTCTGCTTGTTTAATGATTGGGGTTAGAGTTACTGTTTCTGCTTGTTTTATGATTAGGGTTAGGGTTACTGTTTCTGCTTGTTTAATGATTAGGGTTAGGGTTACTGTTTCTGCTTGTTTAATGATTAGGATTAGGGTTACTGTTTCTGCTTGTTTTATGGTTAGGGTTACTGTTTCTGCTTGTTTTATGATTAGGGTGAGGGTTACTGTTTCTGCTTGTTTTATGATTAGGGTTACTGTTTCTGCTTGTTTTATGGTTAGGGTTACTGTTTCTGCTTGTTTTATGATTAGGGTTAGGGTTACTGTTTCTGCTTGTTTTATGATTAGGGTTACTGTTTCTGCTTGTTTTATGATTAGGGTTAGAGTTACTGTTTCTGCTTGTTTTATGATTAGGGTTAGGGTTACTGTTTCTGCTTGTTTTATGATGAGGGTTACTGTTTCTGCTTGTTTTATGATTAGGGTTAGAGTTACTGTTTCTGCTTGTTTTATGATTAGGGTTAGAGTTACTGTTTCTGCTGGTTTTATGATTAGGGTTAGGGTTACTGTTTCTGCTTGTTTTATGATTAGGGTTAGAGTTACTGTTTCTGCTTGTTTTATGGTTAGGGTTACTGTTTCTGCTTGTTTTATGATTAGGGTGAGGGTTACTGTTTCTGCTTGTTTTATGATGAGGGTTAGGGTTACTGTTTCTGCTTGTTTTATGATTAGGGTTACTGTTTCTGCTTGTTTTATGATTAGGGTTAGAGTTACTGTTTCTGCTGGTTTTATGATTAGGGTTAGGGTTACTGTTTCTGCTTGTTTAATGGTTTGGTAGGGTTTATTGTTTCTTTTGCTGTTTATGATTAGGGTTAGGGTTACTGTTTCTGCTTGTTTAAGATTAGGGTTAGGGTTACTGTTTCTGCTTGTTTAATGATTAGGGTTAGGGTTATTGTTTCTGCTTGTTTAATGATTAGGGTTAGGGTTACTGTTTCTGCTTGTTTTATGGTTAGGGTTACTGTTTCTGCTTGTTTTATGATTAGGGTGAGGGTTACTGTTTCTGCTTGTTTTATGATTAGGGTTAGAGATACTGTTTCTGCTTGTTTTATGGTTAGGGTTACTGTTTCTGCTTGTTTAATGATTGGGGTTAGAGTTACTGTTTCTGCTTGTTTTATGATTAGGGTTAGGGTTACTGTTTCTGCTTGTTTAATGATTAGGGTAGGGTACTGTTTTCTGCTTGTTAATGATTAGGTTAGGGTTACTGTTTCTGCTTGTTTTATGATTAGGGTTAGAGTTACTGTTTCTGCTTGTTTAATGATTAGGATTAGGGTTACTGTTTCTGCTTGTTTTATGGTTAGGGTTACTGTTTCTGCTTGTTTTATGATTAGGGTGAGGGTTACTGTTTCTGCTTGTTTTATGATTAGGGTTACTGTTTCTGCTTGTTTTATGATTAGGGTTAGGGTTACTGTTTCTGCTTGTTTTATGATTAGGGTTAGAGTTACTGTTTCTGCTTGTTTAATGATTAGGGTTAGGGTTACTGTTTCTGCTTGTTTTATGATTAGGGTTAGGGTTACTGTTTCTGCTTGTTTTATGATTAGGGTTAGGGTTACTGTTTCTGCTTGTTTTATGATTAGGGTTAGAGTTACTGTTTCTGCTTGTTTTATGATTAGGGTTAGGGTTACTGTTTCTGCTTGTTTTATGATTAGGGTTAGAGTTACTGTTTCTGCTTGTTTTATGATTAGGGTTAGAGTTACTGTGTCTGCTGGTTTTATGATTAGGGTTAGGGTTACTGTTTCTGCTTGTTTTATGATTAGGGTTAGAGTTACTGTTTCTGCTTGTTTAATGATTAGGGTTAGGGTTACTGTTTCTGCTTGTTTTATGATTAGGGTTAGAGTTACTGTTTCTGCTTGTTTTATGGTTAGGGTTACTGTTTCTGCTTGTTTTATGATGAGGGTTAGGGTTACTGTTTCTGCTTGTTTTATGATTAGGGTTACTGTTTCTGCTTGTTTTATGATTAGGGTTAGGGTTACTGTTTCTGCTTGTTTAATGGTTAGGGTTATTGTTTCTGCTTGTTTAATGATTAGGGTTAGGGTTACTGTTTCTGCTTGTTTTATGATTAGGGTTAGGGTTACTGTTTCTGCTTGTTTAATGATTAGGGTTAGAGTTACTGTTTCTGCTTGTTTTATGATTAGGGTTAGGGTTACTGTTTCTGCTTGTTTAATGATTAGGGTTAGGGTTACTTTTTCTGCTTGTTTAATGATTAGGGTTACTGTTTCTGCTTGTTTAATGATTAGGGTTAGGGTTACTGTTTCTGCTTGTTTAATGATTAGGGTTAGGGTTATTGTTTCTGCTTGTTTAATGATTAGGGTTAGGGTTACTGTTTCTGCTTGTTTTATGATTAGGGTTAGAGATACTGTTTCTGCTTGTTTTATGATTAGGGTTAGGGTTACTGTTTCTGCTTGTTTAATGATTGGGGTTAGGGTTACTGTTTCTGCTTGTTTTATGATTAGGGTGAGGGTTATTGTTTCTGCTTGTTTAATGATTAGGGTTAGGGTTACTGTTTCTGCTTTTTTAATGATTAGGGTTAATGTTTCTGCTTGTTTTATGATTAGGGTTAGGGTTACTGTTTCTGCTTGTTTAATGATTAGGGTTAGAGTTACTGTTTCTGCTTGTTTAATGATTAGGGTTAGGGTTACTGTTTCTGCTTGTTTTATGATTAGGGTTAGGGTTACTGTTTCTGCTTGTTTTATGATTAGGGTTAGAGTTACTGTTTCTGCTTGTTTTATGGTTAGGGTTACTGTTTCTGCTTGTTTTATGATTAGGGTTCGGGTTACGGTTTCTGCATGTTTAACCCCTTAAGGATGGGAGTAATTTTACAAGTTTGGAACACTTTTGAACACTTCTAAAAGTAGAATTTCAGCTATTCGCTGTTCAACCATAATTTACCTCTTACATATTAAGTGTACCCACCCTTATTATATATCATTTTGTTCAGGAGAAATGGGGCTTTCATCTTCCAACAAAGATTTATATATAAAATATATTATAGTATGAAAACAAAAACCTGAAAACTATGAGAATAAAGGAAATTTTGCAATTTTCAAAGTTCTCCATTGTATTTTTAGTGTGAATGACATTGTACGCTTAGCATTAAATGAAATAAAATACATATATTTCTGGTCGGCAAGGTCTTACGAGTTCAACGGTACCCCCCATGTAGAGGTTTTAGGAGGTTTTGGAAAGTTACAGGGTCAAATATAGAGTTTGCCCATTTCACGTTTTACAACTTGAAATTTGCCAGATTGGTTTCCTGGCCCTATGTTGACTTTGAGAGGTTATGGCAGCCCAGGTATGAAAAGTACCCCAACATGTCATACCATTTTGAAACGTAGACAACCCAGGCTATTCCAAAAGGTGTACGTTTTGTTTTTTTATAGTAGTCACTTAGTCGCAAACTTGGTCTTTATGTTTGTGTTTTGCATTTTTCACACAAAAACTGTTATTTTGCTGCTAATATCCTGCTCGGTCAACCTTTTACTGGCCTATAACATTGATATTTGTGTTCGGCAATGTGTTACGAATTCAACGGTACCCCATGTTGCATTTTTATTTAGTTTTTTGGTAATTTGACAAGTGATTTTCAGGATTTATGTCGACTTTGAGAGAACATGGCACGCCAAGAAAGAATATTGCACCAAAGATGACGCGCCAATGATTCTAAATTAGTATTTTGAGTTGTTTGGTGCAGCCACTTTAGAATAGCTGGGCTTAACGTAAACAGGGACAGGCCAAATTCAGGGGATTCCAGAAGTCAGAGTAGTCGGTATAACAAGCCAATAAGCTGGTACAGGCAGCAAACAAAGGGTAGTCGGTATAACAAGCCAATAAGCCGGTACAGGCAGCAAACAAAGAGTAGTCGGTATAACAAGCCAATGAGTCGGTACAGGCAGCAAACAAAGGGTAGTCGGTATAACAAGCCAATGAGTCGGTACAGGCAGCAAACAAAGAGTAGTCGTATTATAACAAGCCAATAAGCTGGTACAGGCAGCAAACAAAGGGTAGTCGGTATAACAAGCCAATAAGCCGGTACAGGCAGCAAACAAAGAGTAGTCGGTGTATAACAAGCCAATAAGCTGGTACAGGCAGCAAACAAAGGGTAGTCGGTATAACAAGCCAATAAGCCGGTACAGGCAGCAAACAAAGAGTAGTCGGTATAACAAGCCAATGAGTCGGTACAGGCAGCAAACAAAGGGTAGTCGGTATAACAAGCCAATGAGTCGGTACAGGCAGCAAACAAAGAGTAGTCGTATATAAACAAGCCAATAAGCTGGTACAGGCAGCAAACAAAGGGTAGTCGGTATAACAAGCCAATAAGCCGGTACAGGCAGCAAACAAAGAGTAGTCGGTGTATAACAAGCCAATAAGCTGGTACAGGCAGCAAACAAAGGGTAGTCGGTATATAACAAGCCAATAAGCCGGTACAGGCAGCAAACAAAGAGTAGTCGGTATAACAAGCCAATGAGTCGGTACAGGCAGCAAACAAAGAGTAGTCGGTGTATAACAAGCCAATAAGCTGGTACAGGCAGCAAACAAAGGGTAGTCGGTATAACAAGCCAATAAGCCGGTACAGGCAGCAAACAAAGAGTAGTCGGTATAACAAGCCAATGAGTCGGTACAGGCAGCAAACAAAGGGTAGTCGGTATAACAAGCCAATGAGTCGGTACAGGCAGCAAACAAAGAGTAGTCGGTATAACAAGCCAATAAGCTGGTACAGGCAGCAAACAAAGGGTAGTCGGTATAACAAGCCAATAAGCCGGTACAGGCAGCAAACAAAGAGTAGTCGGTGTATAACAAGCCAATAAGCTGGTACAGGCAGCAAACAAAGGGTAGTCGGTATAACAAGCCAATAAGCCGGTACAGGCAGCAAACAAAGAGTAGTCGGTATAACAAGCCAATGAGTCGGTACAGGCAGCAAACAAAGGGTAGTCGGTATAACAAGCCAATAAGCCGGTACAGGCAGCAAACAAAGAGTAGTCGGTATAACAAGCCAATGAGTCGGTACAGGCAGCAAACAAAGGGTAGTCGGTATAACAAGCCAATGAGTCGGTACAGGCAGCAAACAAAGTAGTCGGTATAAGCCGGTACAGGCAGCAAACAAAGGGTAGTCGGTATAACAAGCCAATAAGCCGGTACAGGCAGCAAACAAAGAGTAGTCGGTATAACAAGCCAATGAGTCGGTACAGGCAGCAAACAAAGTAGTCGGTATAAGCCGGTACAGGCAGCAAACAAAGGGTAGTCGGTATAACAAGCCAATAAGCCGGTACAGGCAGCAAACAAAGAGTAGTCGGTATAACAAGCCAATAAGCCGGTACAGGCAGCAAACAAAGAGTAGTCGGTATAACAAGCCAATGAGTCGGTACAGGCAGCAAACAAAGAGTAGTCGTTATAACAAGCCAATGAGTCGGTACAGGCAGCAAAGGGTAATCGGGACAAAGCAGAAAAGGGGATTTAGTAATTTAGCTCGGTATGATAAATTTTGAAGCACACGGTTATGCAGAGGCCAGGTAGAGATGGGCAGGTAGAGATGGGCAGGTAGAGGGGGGCAGGTAGAGATGGGCAGGTAGAGGGGGGCAGGTAGAGATGGGCAGGTAGAGATGGGCAGGTAGAGATGGGCAGGTAGAGGGGGGGCAGGTAGAGGGGGGGGGGCAGGTAGAGGGGGGGGGCAGGTAGAGATGGGCAGGTAGAGATGGGCAGGTAGAGATGGGCAGGTAGAGGGGGGCAGGTAGAGGGGGGCAGGTAGAGGGGGGCAGGTAGAGATGGGCCGGTAGGGCAATAATAACTAGAATCCTTTCGGATTCCTTTCTTGCGGCAGACACGACACTTTTTCTGGGGGGACTTTTTACAGCGGGTGGGAGGGACTCGGGAAGGAAAGTGTCTGCCGCTTAATCTTTGGAGATCTCCTGATTCCAAAGCGGATGTAACGGGGGCCGGGGTTAGGATAAGTTGGGATATGATCTCAAGCATGAAGTTCTAGGAAGGGATATGGCTTTTGTACTGCTGCCTGCTTGTAGAGCACGTACGCATTGAAAATTGCTATCTCGGTCAAATAGATGGCAATCTTCTTGTACCACGCCCTAGTCTTTGGGTTCACCAGATAAGGCTGTATACATTGATCAGCCAAGTCTACTCCCCCCATAAACTTGCTGTAATCTACAATGCACTACGGCTTTTCCAGCGGCTCAGTCCTCCCTCTCACAGACACTGGCACTGTACTTTCGTCGTGCACTGTAGAAAGCATTATACATCCTTCTTATCGGTGAACCGAAGGGCTAGCACTTCTTCCTGACGTAGAGATGAAGAGGAGCCTCTATTTCTTTTGCCTGCTGTCAGGATTTGGGGAAAACCTCTCCGATTCGTCCGCACTGCGCCACACGCAAGGGTCTCGAAACAATATAAATTTTTAAATAGGTCGATACTGGTGTAATAGTTATCGACCCATAAATAATAGCCCTTGTTGAATAGGGGATAGACCAGATCCCACACAATTTTTCCACTGGTGCCAATACAATCGGGGCATCCTGGGGGGTCAAGGTGGCTCTTTCCCTTCGTATATTCTAAACGCCCAGGTGTAGCCTGTTGTGGACTCACACAATTTATAAAATTTGACGCCATACCGGGATCGCTTGCTTGGGATATACTGCTTGAAGAGCATCTGCCTTTGAATTTCATAAGGGACTCGTCTACAGGTATATATTTTGGTCGGGGACATAATTATCGGTGAATTTGGCAGACATAAGACTGATAAGGGGCCGGATTTTATAGAGGCGGTCATGCATTGGGTCGTTTCTTGGTGGGCACAGTGCGTTGTCATTAAAATGGAGGAATCGCATGAGATTTTCGTATCTCTCCCTCTTCATAACCCTTGGGAATAGTGGGATAGCCAGGATGGGGTTTTTGTGCCAGTAAGACCGGATACTTGGCTTCTTCACTATTCCCATTACGAGGGTTAGAGCCCAATTTTGTTTTAACTCTATCACATCCGTTGGGTGCCACTTGTTACGTCTGTGGCGATGTGAATCCGGATGCGCATCAAGATACTGGTTGGAAACAGGTTGGTTTGCTCAACCACCATCTCGAATACGTCGTCCGACATAAACAGGTTAAAAAAGCTCACTGGCTCACAGTCCTCTACCCTTACTGTGATGCCAGGAGTCGCTAGAAATGGGGGTATTTCTGGGGCAGCCATATTTGGGGGTACCCAAATGCTCTCGCGCCTCCCAGTAGATGGTGGGGGGTCACCATCACTGGAGGATTCACTAAGGGGCTCTATATCAGAGGCTGTGAGGGTGTCACTGTCGGCGAGAGCGTCGCTCTCAGAGGCGGCCAGGATCTCATATGCCTCTTCTGGGGAATAAAAGCGGGAGGTCTGGGGAACTGATGGGGTCAAGTACACAAATAAAATATTAGAACACCTAAACTAAGCCCTTCCGGTCCTTGTAGTGGCCGGTACTTCTATATCTAGACAAGGGTAGTCAGGAATGCCACGGGGTCGTATGCCAATACGGGTAGTCAGAAATGCCAAGGGTCGTATGCCAATGTGGGTTCTCAATCAGGGGTACACTGCAGGCCAGGGGGTACAGTGCCTGGGGTTTTTTTCAGGATTTTTTCAGCCAGGGGGTATGTGCCAGGAGGGTACAGTGCCAGTAGGTAGTGCCTGGGGGGTACAGTGCCAGTAGGTGCCGTGGGGGTACAGTGCCAGGTGGGGTACAGTGCCAGGTGGGATACACTGAAAGGCGGGGTACACTGCCAGGTGGGGTAAAGCCAGGTGGGATACACTGCCGTGTGGGGTACACTGCCTGGGGTGTGCGGTACAGTGCCTGGGGTGTGGGGTACAGTGCCTGGGGTTTTTAGGTAGTGCCTGAGGTATTTTCTCTCTCTGCTCCTCTCTGCTGTCTCTCTCTGCTCCTCAGATCGCAATGAGGAGCAGGAGAAAGGGGCAATGTCTCAGCCAATGCAACATCATTGGCTGAGACATTCTGACAGTTGCAGAGGTGACAGCTTGTCACCGCTGCAACTGTCAGCTCCAGGCGCCGGATTGGCTGCCTTGCCGATTGCACGAGGGAAACGGCACGCCTCATTTCCCAGAATGCCGATCGCCAGCTGGGAGGGTCTGCCCGGGTGTCAGGCAGACCCCCAGCCAGCGATAGGCATTGTGGGAAGGGAGGCGGGCCGTTTTTCGGCGCGCAGGGGCTCCAAACGCCGCGGGGCGTACCATGTCGTCCTGCGGCATTAAAGCCCATGTGGTGCAGGACGGCATGGTACGCCCTGCGTCCTTAAGGGGTTAATGATTAGGGTTAGGGTTACTATTTCGGCTTGTTTTAGGGTTACAATTTCTGCTTGTTTTGTGATTCGGGTTAGGGTTATTGTTTCTGCTTGTTTAATGATTAGGGTTACTGTTTCTGCTTGTTAAATGATTAGGGTTATGGTTACTGTTTCTGCTTGTTTTATGGTTAGGGTTATTGTTTCTGCTTGTTAAATGATTAGGGTTAGGGTTACTGTTTTTCCTTGGTTTAGGATTAGGGTTACTGTTTCTGCTTGTTTAATGATTAGGGTTAGGGTTACTGTTTCTGATTTTATGATTAGGGTTACTGTTTCTGCTTGTTTAATGATTAGGGTTAGGGTTACTGTTTCTCCTTGTTTAATGATTAGGGTTAGGGTTACTGTTTCTGCTTGTTTAATGATTAGGGTTAGTTACGGTTTCTGCATGTTTAATGATTAGGGTTAGGGTTACTATTTCTGCTTGTTTTATGATTAGGGTTAGGGTTACTGTTTCTGCTTGTTTTATGATTAGGGTTACTGTTTCTGCTTGTTTAATGATTAGGGTTAGGTTTACTGTTTCTGCTTGTTTTATGATTAGGGTTAGGTTTACTGTTTCTGCTTGTTTTATGATTAGGGTTACTGTTTCTGCATGTTTTAGGGTTAGGGTTACAATTTCTGCTTGTTTAATAGTTAGGGTTACTGTTTCTGCTTGTTTTATGATTAGGGTTAGGGTTACTGTTTCTGCTGGTTTTATGATTATGGTTACGGTTTCTGCTTGTTTTATGATTAGGGTTAGGTTTACTGTTTCTGCTTGTTTAATGATTAGGGTTACTGTTTCTGCTGGTTTTATGATTAGGGTTAGGGTTACTGTTTCTGCTGGTTTTATGATTAGGGTTACTGTTTCTGCTGGTTTTATGATTAGGGTTAGGGTTACTGTTTCTGCTTGTTTTTATGATTAGGTTTAGGGTTACTGTTTCTGCTTGTTTTATGATTAGGATTATGGTTACTGTTGCTGCTTGTTTTAGGATTAGGGTTACTGTTGCTGCTTGTTTTATGATTAGGGTTAGAGTTACTGTTTCTGCTTGTTTTATGATTAGGGTTAGGGTTACTGTTTCTGCTTGTTTTATGATTAGGATTAGGGTTACTGTTTCTGATTTTATGATTAGGGTTAGGGTTACTATTTCTGCTTGTTTTATGATTAGGATTATGGTTACTGTTGCTGCTTGTTTTATGATTAGGGTTACTGTTTCTGATTTTATGATTAGGGTTAGGTTACTGTTGCTGCTTGTTTTAGGATTAGGGTTACTGTTGCTGCTTGTTTAATGATTAGGGTTACTGTTTCTGCTTGTTTTATAATTAGGGTTAGGGTTACTGTTTCTGCTTGTTTTATGATTAGGGTTAGAGTTACTGTTTCTGCTTGTTTTATGATTAGGGTTAGGGTTACTGTTTCTGCTTGTTTTATGATTAGGGTTAGAGTTACTGTTTCTGCTTGTTTTATGATTAGGGTTAGGGTTACTGTTTCTACTTGTTTAATGTTAGGGTTAGAGTTACTGTTTCTGATGGTTTTATGATTAGGGTTAGGGTTATTGTTTCTCCTTGTTTTTTTGATTAGGGTTAGGCTAGGGTCAGACGAGCACAAAATTAAAGTGCGTTTAGCCACACTTAATCGCGGCCGTGCTAGCAGAAAATGACGTCCAATGCCGAGCAGCATACGAAGAACGAAAGTGCGGCCGCGCAACGCAAGTGGCAAACGAATGCATTTTTTCGAACGTCAAACCGCTAGTACGGACGTACAGAGTGCGCTGCGTCCGCATAGCGGCGTGTGTGCGTGATTAGGAGACGTCAGATGCTGCTAATGTCCTGCCAACATCACGTCCAGACCCAAAAAGTGTTTCATTGATGATCCGTACAAAATCACAGACGAAAATGCGCATCATATGACCGCTATCGCGTATTCCGTGAAAAAATACTTCCATTCGTTCGAACGCACTTTTACACAGAAAACACGAAAAATGCGTTAGTCTGACCCTAGCCTTAGGGTTATTGTTTCTGCTTGTTTTATGATTAAGGTTAGGGTTATTGTTTCTGCTTGTTTAATGATTAGGGTTATAGTTACTGTTTCTGCTTGTTTTATGATTAAGGTTAGGGTTACTGTTTCTGCTTGTTTAATGATTACAGTTAGGGTTACTCTTTCTGCTTGTTATATGATTAGGGTTAGAGTTACTGTTTCTGCTTGTTTTATGATTAGGGTTACTGTTTCTGCTTGTTTTATGATTAGGGTTAGAGTTACTGTTTCTGCTTGTTTTATGATTAGGGTTAGGGTTACTGTTTCTGCTTGTTTAATGATTAGGGTGAGGGTTACTGTTTCTGCTTGTTTTATGATTAGGGTTACTGTTTCTGCTTGTTTTATGATTAGGGTTAGAGTTACTGTTTCTGCTTGTTTATTGATTAGGGTTACTGTTTCTGCTTGTTTAATGATTAGGGTTAGGGTTACTGTTTCTGCTTGTTTTAGGGTTACAATTTTTGCTTGTTTTATGATTCGGGTTATGGTTACTGTTTCTGCTTGTTTGATTAGGGTTATTGTTTCTGCTTGTTTTATGATTAGGGTTAGGGTTACTGTTTCTGCTTGTTTTATGATTAGGGTTAGAGTTACTGTTTCTGCTTGTTTTATGGTTAGGGTTAGGGTTACTGCTTCTGCTGGTTTTATGATTAGGGTTAGGGTTATTGTTTCTCGTTTTATGATTCGGGTTATGGTTACTGTTTCTGCTTGTTTTATGATTAGGGTTAGAGTTACTGTTTCTGCTTGTTTTATGATTAGGGTTAGGGTTACTGCTTCTGCTGGTTTTATGATTAGGGTTAGAGTTATTGTTTCTTCTTGCTTAATGATTAGGGTTAGGGTTACTGTTTCTGCAAGTTTTAGGGTTAGGGTTAGGGTTAGGGTTACTGTTTCTGCTGGTTTTATGATTAGGGTTAGGGTTACTGTTTCTGCTTTTATGATTAGGGTTACTGTTTCTGCATGTTTTAGGGTTAGGGTTACTGTTTCTGCTTGTTTTATGATTAGGGTTAGAGTTATTGTTTCTTCTTGCTTAATGATTAGGGTTAGGGTTACTGTTTCTGCAAGTTTTAGGGTTAGGGTTCTGGTTTAGGGTTTTACTGTTTCTGCTGGTTTTATGATTAGGGTTAGGGTTACTGTTTCTGCTTTTATGATTAGGGTTACTGTTTCTGCTTGTTTAATGATTAGGGTTAGGGTTACTGTTGCTGCTTGTTTAATGATTAGGGTTAGGTTTACTGTTTCTGCTTGTTTTATGATTAGGGTTAGGGTTACTGTTTCTGCTGGTTTTATGATGAGGGTTAGGGTTACTGTTTCTGCTTGTTTTATGATTAGGGTTAGAGTTACTGTTTCTGCTTGTTTTATGATTAGGGTTAGAGTTACTGTTTCTGCTTGTTTAATGATTAGGGTTAGAGTTACTGTTTCTGCTTGTTTTATGATTAGGGTTAGGGTTACTGTTTCTGCTTGTTTTATGATTAGGGTTAGAGTTACTGTTTCTGCTTGTTTTATAATTAGGGTTACGGTTACTGTTTCTACTTGTTTAATGTTAGGGTTAGAGTTACTGTTTCTGATGGTTTTATGATTAGGGTTACTGTTTCTGCTTGTTTTATGATTAGGGTTAGAGTTACTGTTTCTGCTTGTTTTATAATTAGGGTTACGGTTACTGTTTCTACTTGTTTAATGTTAGGGTTAGAGTTACTGTTTCTGATGGTTTTATGATTAGGGTTAGGGTTATTGTTTCTCCTTGTTTTTTTGATTAGGGTTAGGCTAGGGTCAGACGAGCACAAAATTAAAGTGCGTTTAGCCACACTTAATCGCGGCCGTGCTAGCAGAAAATGACGTCCAATGCCGCGCAGCATACGAAGAACGAAAGTGCGGCTGCGCAACGCAAGTGGCAAACGAATGCATTTTTTCGAACGTCAAACCGCTAGTACGGACGTACAGAGTGCGCTGCGTCCGCATAGCGGCGTGTGTGCGTGATTAGGAGACGTCAGATGCTGCTAATGTCCTGCCAACATCACGTCCAGACCCAAAAAGTGTTTCATTGATGATCCGTACAAAATCACAGACGAAAATGCGCATCATATGACAGCTATCGCGTATTCCGTGAAAAAATACTTCCATTCGTTCGAACGCACTTTTACACGGAAAACACGAAAAATGCGTTAGTCTGACCCTAGCCTTAGGGTTATTGTTTCTGCTGGTTTTATGATTAAGGTTAGGGTTACTGTTGCTGCTTGTTTAAAGATTAGGGTTAGGGTTACTGTTTCTGCTTGTTTTATAATTGGGGTTAGTTACGGTTTCTGCTTGTTTATTGATTAGGGTTAGGGTTACTGTTTCTGCTTGTTAAATGATTAGGGTTAGGGTTATTGTTTCTGCTTGTTTAATGATTAGGGTTAGAGTTACTGTTTCTGCTTGTTTAATAGTTAGGGTTACTGTTTCTGCTTGTTTAATGATTCGGGTTAGGGTTACTGTTTCTGCTTGTTTAATGATTAGGGTTAGGGTTACTGTTTCTGCTTGTTTTAGGGTTACAATTTTTGCTTGTTTTATGATTCGGGTTATGGTTACTGTTTCTGCTTGTTTGATTAGGGTTAGGGTTATTGTTTCTGCTTGTTTTATGATTAGGGTTACTGTTTCTGCTGGTTTTATGATTAGGGTTAGCGTTACTGTTTCTGCTTGTTTTATGGTTAGGGTTAGGGTTACTGCTTCTGCTGGTTTTATGATTAGGGTTAGGGTTATTGTTTCTCCTTGTTTTATGATTCGGGTTATGGTTACTGTTTCTGCTTGTTTAATGGATAAGGTTATTGTTTCTGCTGGTTTTATGATTAGGGTTACTTTTTCTGCTTGTTTTATGGTTAGGGTTAGAGTTACTGTTTCTGCTTGTTTTATGGTTAGGGTTACTGTTTCTACCTTTTTACTGTTAAGTTTCGGGTTACTGTTTGTTTGGTGTTTGAGTTTAGGTTAGGGTCACTGTTAAGGTTTCTGTTTCTGCTTATTTTTTTAAAAAGGATAGAATTTACAAAGGGGAGGCACAAACATGAGATATAATAATGACACATAAGTAACAGGAGGCCTTACCTAAAGAATAACTGTCCTTCTAATGCAGCATTTATACAGGTGCTCAGCGAGACACTGAGTGAGCTTTCAATCTAAGGGGAGTGTGTCTGTGGAGCTGGGGATCAGATTGAGTATAGTAGGTTGCATGGCGAAAGACTAAAAGCTAGGGTTAGATAAGGTTAAACCGAGAGAGAAGTGGAAGCAGCTGGAGGGGAGAGCTATAATATTAGGTCAAGGACTGAGTGGGAGTGTGATGTAATTACAGTGTGACAATAAAGTACAATGGTTACTGCCGGCATCATGTTAAGGACAGTTATAAAAGCTTCTCCAACGTGTCTTTTCTTTCTGCAGATGGCCAGTAAATCGAGAGCAGACGTCAAGTGGAAATGTTTCTTCATGTTCAACCTTCTTGTTATGATCCTCTCTTTCTTCTATTATTTCAACCTCATGTCAACGGTGAAGAACACTCAAAGAGATGCAGCATATGCTCCTAACATCGCTAACAGCTCTATCACTGCTCTGGGGGATAACCAGACCTTTATCCTGTCTCCATACTATGACCCTAGGGGACACACACCCAGTGTCCGGGTACTCGCCATTATACACCATACAGTGAAAGAGCTGTATTGCTGGTTCCACTGTGACTATAACTCCTCAGTGTCAGTTCGAGCACAGGTAGACCTCCACAAAGACAGATTTGGGCATCCATATGGGACGGCTGATCTCTTGTGCACAGAACCTCCTGACTGTCCCTATCAATACATGTCCATCCATTTGTCCAACACCAGTCACATAACTCATCTTCCCAGGTTTGAAGTGAGAAACCATCCTCCTCCTGCGGCTCCCTCTGTGAATTTCACCGTCTGTATTTCCACCATGTATGGAAATTATAATAATGTTCTACAGACCATCCAGAGCCTGGAAATGTATAAACTGCTCGGAGCCGGGAGAGTCACTCTCTATCTCAACCAGTGTCACCAGAACCTGGAGAAAGTCTTACGATACTATGTGGAAGAGGGAATCCTCGAGGTCATCCCTTGGCCAATCCAAAGATTCCTCCGAACATCTACTGCATGGCATTTCTCCATGAATTCCTCAAACCAGGTTGGTTACTACGGGCAGACGGCCACTCTGAATGACTGTCTGTACCGGAACATGTATAGGAGTAAGTTTGTCTTCCTTAATGACATTGATGAAATATTCTTCCGGTGATGCACCATGACTGGCCGTCTCTCATGGAGAGTCTTCAAGAGCGATATCCAGAGACTAGCGTCTTCAGTTTTATGAATCATGTTTTCCCCTCACTTCCTAATGTCAAGAGACTGAACATGTGGAGAGACATTCCTGGAGTTAACATTCTGCAAAATGGTTTTAAAGAACCAATCACGTTCCATACTAAACTTCTTGTAAACCCCAGGAAGGTCTATCAGACGTCAATACACAGTGTCCTGAAGCATGATGGGCAGTTTACAAATCTTCCAGTAGACCTGGCTTTTAATTATCACTGTAAGGAGAGGCCGCCAGCTGTGAAAAGAGTTTTGCTGGTAGAAGACAGGACAATATGGAGATACAATGTCTCCCTACAGCAAAACGTTAATAAAGTCATTCAGCGAGTCTCTGCGTGGATACCATGATGCATTGTGTGTGACGTCAGCGGGACGACCTAAAATAACATGGGGATACCATGATGCATTGTGTGTGACGTCAGCGGGAAGACCTAAAAGAACATGTGGATACCATGATGCATTGTATGTGTGATGTCAGTGGGACGACCTAAAATAACATAGGGATACCATGATGCATTGTGTGCGTGATGTCAGTGGGTCGACCTAAAATAACATTTGGATAACATGTCCTGTAGGGAAAGGAATGGTTTATTTAAAGGGAGTTTTATAAAGAATCACAAACACAGATAATCCGAATCCATATTCCTACAACCAACTCTCCCCCACATGTCATTCCGGACACTCCACTAGTGATGAGCCATACACCCCCCGTGTTCGGTTCGCATTCGAACAATTTCACAAGTTTGAGTTCGAACACGAACCGAACTCAATACAAGTCAATGGGACTCAAAATTCGATTTTTAGAGTTCCCTCCAAGAGGGCATATATGCAAGATATTTGCCATAAAAGGTGTATGGGGGTCCGGGTAGTGCCCTGGGGGACAGGAAACAAGGAAAAGAGTTTTAAAAAAAAGTTTTTAAAGGAACAGGGAGTTTTCCATGAAATAAAGGTTAAAAATTCCTTCAAATATCGTGCCTAGGAGGTCCCCATAACCTGCCCGTGAAGTGGCGGATTTCTAGGATGTATAGAAACATTTTAAAACAAAAAAATGACGTTTCTAATGACGGTAAATGCTTTTCCTTTAATCTATCCATAAACAGCTTGGGGCGACAGTCTGTATGAAAAGACATTTTAGGACACGCAGAAAAAGTTTAGTGATTTTTTTTGGCTAAATTATGGTAAAACTTATGCAGGCTTTGGATAAAAGTAACCATACGTGCTTTAAAATTGGGGCTTTAGTGTCGGCAACAGTGCCGTCACACCGTAACCCCTCTGTGGTATTGTGGAAGAGTGCAGGGTTGGACCCTGCGGTCAAATATTATAATGATATGAATCTGGTATAGGCGTCACTGTCAGTGCACCCAAATATTGTGCCTTTGGTGGCAGCAAGTGCCTTAACACCATAAGTAACCCCTCTGTGGTATTGTGGAAGAGTGCAGTGGTGGAGGTTTTGGTAATGCAGAAGAGATCCCTGATCTATTCAGTTACATCAGCAGCTATAACAAAATCGGGTCAGCAATGTTTAGGCACTTGTACTGCGCCACTGTATATGGTAAGAATCGGCACACACCAGTAGCAACAGGAAGGGAACAGGCAGGCGAGAATAGTCAAATGGCAGGCAAAGTCGGCAACAGATCAGGTCCTCAGAACAAGCAGGGTCAGTAACAAGTATACAAACTTATTCGGTAAGCTAGCGATGCGGGAATAAAGGTTGAGACCCACTGAGCGTGTAGCGACACACAGCGCAGCGAAGCAAAGAGAAGCAAACATTTTGCAGGCTTGACTCCACTCCGCTCCGCCTTGCAGCGTGTCTACATTACGTTTGCTTCTCACCACACTGGACAGGAATCCACTAACTAAATTAAAACGTACACACAACCGTTTTATTTTCACAAAGCACATGTTATATAGGCAAAAAAAGTTTCTACTGAATAAAATACATCAAAAATTACTGTTAATTTAATAGGAATAGTATAAAAATATACAAAAAAGGTAACCCCTGATCATATATATTATAGTGACACAGAGCGCTGTGTATAGAGTAGGGATGCATTGATACCACACACAGACATATACGTATATATCAACACGCAGACCTATATATACGTATATACACTATATTGCCAAAAGTATTCGCTCACCCATCCATATGCGAGTCAAGGCAGGTGAGCAAATACTTTTGGCAATATAGTGTATCAACAATAGGGATGAGCTGTTCGGTTCGATCAGTTTGGAGTTAGATTCGAACATCGCCTGTTCGCATACTACGAACATTTCCACGTGTTCGCCGCATGTTCGCCCACAATGGACCACAATGCACTTTTCCACTGGCCTGAAGCTTGTAATTGGCTACAGCCTGTACCTGACCACAGTTTAGGTGCAAGAGAGATGCAAGTCTATGCCAATCACGGCTCAGAGTCCTGATTAGGCAAATTTTGCCCAATCATGGGCTCACAGAGCTAAGTCCCGCAGCACACTATATAAGACTTGAACCCAGCCCAGCCAGCATGTGTTTTCTGCAGGAGTGAGAGGAGATTGTTCTGTTAGTGTGTCTTCTCACTGCCAGTGACAGCTATTGGGAGGTCTCACTTGTTGCAGATATCTGGGAATTGGTGGAAAGTGTGTCTTCTCATTCAGTGACAGCAGCCATTTGGGGGGCTCACTTGTTGCAGATATCTGGGAATTGGTGGAAAGTGTGTCTTCTCACTGCCAGTGACAGCAGCAATTTGGGAGGCTCACTTGTTGCAGATATCTGGGAATTGGTGGTGGAAAGTGTGTCTTCTCAGTCACTGACAGTCAGCTATCAGGGTGTGTCACATACTTCTAGCAGATTTCTGCGAATTGTAATCTGTGTCTTATCACACTGCCACCCGTCTCACTGATTTATGGGAGGTTCCTGGGAATTGCAATCTGTGTCTTGTCACTGGTTGCCAGCTATTAGGGTGTCTCACTGAGTTATTGTCAGGTTTGTGCCAGGAAGGAGCCATGGCACGACCTCAGTGTGTTGTTATATTCCCAAGCGCTGGGGGTGAGCAGGCAGAAAGACACTGGAGACAGTATATGCACAACAAAGCTTGTATAGTGGGATGGTTCACAGCAAACAGTCCAGCACAGACCAGATAGTAACACAGGCAAGTGGATGGTGAGCCACGTAGTCTCTCTCTAGTTCCTTTAGAGGGGAAGCAGGAGCCTTTGGTAATAGTACCTGATAGAAGGTCTTCCTCCTGGAGAGAGCTTGAGGGCTGGAAGCCACTTGAGAGTCTCTGGACCCACTGGATAGTGGGCCACGCAGTGGATCTTCCAGCAAGCAGGAACCATGTAATGCAGACACAGCAAGGATGGAATACCTGGTGTACACGACAGAGCGGAATATACATGAACATACAATAAGAGGGAGCTCTCAGGACCTCTGACATCAGGAAGGGAAAACACAAAATGAAAGAGCAAAGGGGAGAAGGGTGTGGTCTGGTTTTATGCAGAATCCTCAGGTTCAGACACAGGAGTTAACCCTTAGGTGGGAAGCAGGTATAGAGAGCTAGTGACCCAGGCTGGCCACAGCAGGCTCTCAGGGGTGAGGCATGACAGTTATACCAGAGTTCTTGAAATCTTTAATCTTTATACCAGAGTTGAATCAGAGTTCTGTATATCTTTAATCTATATATCACTCACCATGTTAGAAAGACCAAAAAGGACAGGCAGACGCTCCCAGGCACAGATAAGCGAGCAAGCAGCCTCTGTGTCGGGAGGCTGTGCCTCTGGTCGTCGTGGACGTGGTGCATCCTCTGCAGGGGCACGCTTGTCCTTTCTAACTAGTGCTGGCCGTCTTAAGAAGCAGCACCATACAGAGGATTTGGTGGATTGGCTAACCAGGCCATCCTCATCCTCCCAGTCCTCCGCCAGCCAGGCTTGTAGTGCTTTACAGTCCACCTCAGCTGCCAAAGCATCTAATGCAGCCTCCATGTCCACAGCTACTCCTGCCGTAGTCTCACTATCACACACGGAGGAGTCAGCTGAATTGTTTGAATACAGTGACATGCTGCTTTAGGATGCGCAGCAACTACAGTGCTCTGATTCAATCTCTGAGTAGTATAATAAACCTAGAGGAAGGGGGTGCCAGTGATGACACACAAATAACTGACACTTATGTTGCCCCAGCAGCTGCAGCATACTGCCAAGTTGGCTCCAGTGACGAGGAGATAGGGGGTGATGACAATGATGATGTCACTGACTCCACCTAGGTGCCTAATCGAACAGAGGAGTCAAGTGAGGAGGAGGCACAACAAACAAGAGGCACAACATCCTCTATGACCAACCGTAGCACTAGCCAGTCCAAAGCATCAGATGTCAGAGCTGCTCAGGTGCAGAGCGCTGTTGTCTCAAAGCACACATCCAGGAACTCTGCTGTCTGTGAGTTCTTTAAGAAATGTGCAGCAGACCGCACCGTTGCTATTTGTAATCTATGTCAGATGAGGCTCAAGCGTGGGAAAGACACCGGACGCTTGGGTACCACGTGCTTGAGGTGACATATGACCACCTGCCATGCATCCCGTTGGCGCAAAACTTTGCATAGGTCCTCCTCACCTGTCTCTACCCCCCACTATATGTCCTGCCATGTCATTGACTCCAACCTCCACTGACAGGGATGATGCTCCAGTAATGGATGTACCAGGTCCTTCCTCACAATGTGACAGCATCCCATCAGCTGAAGATTTACGCAATCAGATTACGTTGCCCCAGCTGCTGCAGCGTAAGAAAAAATATTGTCCCAACTATCACCAAGCACAGCGTCTAAATGCCAGATTAGCAAAATTACTCGCATTACAGCTGCTGCCTTTCCAGCTGGTGGACTCTGCTTCCTTCCGTGAATTTGCTGAATGTGCTGTACCACAGTGGCATGTTCCAAAACGCCATTTCTTTTCACAGAAGGCCATTCCAGCACGTGGAAGACAATGTTATTGAGTCATTGGGAAAGGCAGTCATCAGCATGATGCATGTGACTTTAGACACGTGGTCCAGCAAGCATGGACAGGGCCATTACATTTCCTTCACAGCACACTGGGTAACTCTGATTGCAGCTGGGAGGGATCCAAGACGGGGCTCTGTGCTGGAGCTTGTTCATCCACCACCCCTTCAGAAAGCTGCTTGTATGAGGTCTGTCTGCTCCACCACCTATTCCTCCTCCTCCTTCTCTGTCTCTGGCGAAGTGGCAGTTATACCAATGTGTGGCAGGGGCTATGCAATGGCTCAAAAAGATGCCATACTGTGCTTGAGATGGTTTGTTTAGGGGACAGGAGTCACACCGGGCCAGAAATTCTGTCAGTTCTGCAGGGCCAGGGGCAGAGATGGTTAACACCATGCCAGCTTCAGCTGGGAAAGGTCGTCTGTGATAATGGCAGAAACCTTCTCTCCGCCCTACGCCTGGGTAAATTGACGCATGTACCATGCCTAGCACACGTCCTAAATCTGGTGGTACAGCGTTTCCTAACCAGGTACCCAGGGCTCTCAGATCTTCTCAGCCAGGCCAGAAAAGTCTGCAGTCACTTCTGACAGTCATTCCCAGCAAGTGTTCGCCTGGCAGAAATTCAAAGAGAATTCCACCTTCCCACAAACCGTCTAATCTGTGACATGCCCACCAGGTGGAACTCGACATTAGCAATGCTGCAGCGTCTGCACAAGCAGCAGAGGGCTATCAATGAGTACCTGTGTAAGTATGGCACAAGGACAGGTTCAGGTCAACTTGGCTTGCCTCCCCCAGCTGATGATCAAGGATGCATGCACTGTACTGTCACCATTTGAGGAGGCAACGAGGATGGTGAGCAGGGACCGTGCATGCATCAGTGACACAATTCCTTTAGTGTTCCTTCTGGAGCACACTCTGCGGGGAATTATAGATGTGGCTCTAGAGGCAGAGCAGCGGGAGGAAGAGGAGGCCTTCCCTAGCTCTCAAGGCCCCAGTCTTTCCGCCGACAGCATTCCAGCAGGTCCTCCTCAGATCAGACAAGAGGAGTATGAGGAGGAGGAGGAATATTTAAGTAGTGGGGGCATTGAAGGTAAAGATTCCTCAAGGGAGGGTTTTGTGTGCCCAGAACCACAAGGACTAGTACGTGGCTGGGAGGAGGAAGTGCACGATGGGGTCACCCTCATTGACCAGGAAGACTCGGAAGCTAATGCCACCTCCAACCTACACTGCATGGGCTCCCTTATCCTGAAAAGCCTGGTAAAGGACCCCAGGATTCGTGCTATCAAGGAGAGGGATCATCATTGGTTGGCAAGCCTTCTTGATCCACGATACAAGGGTAAAGTTGCAGAGCTCATCCTGCTCGCACACAGGGAGCACAGGATGAAACCACTTGAGGACACTCTAAAGCGACACTTGTGTAACACCTTTCAGGCACTGGTATGTTACCAAGTGATGACACAGGTGCTTCTGAGGCTGCGGATGATGAGAGGAATAGTGGTGAAGGCCAGGACCGCTTGACTGATGCCTTTTAAAAAATTTTAGTCCACGACGCCCAGGGACGTCAAATGTAGGTACCCATTGCCAGCGTCTTCACCGTATTGTGCAGGACTACCTCGGGGCAAGGCCAGACCTGGATACCTTTCCAGCAGATGATCCACTGGCTTACTGGGTGTTGAGATTGGATCACTGGCGAGAACTTAGCCAATATGCTATGCAGCTACTAGGTTGCCCTTCATCCAGCGTGCTTTCTGAAGGACGTTCAGTGCCGCTGGAGGTTTTGTCACAGACAAAAGAGTGCGTCTGTCCACCGACTCTGTAGACCGGCTGACATTTATAAAAATGAATAAGTCCTGGATCAGCAGCTATCAATCCCCTGATGCTAATGTAACGGAATAGATTGGGGATGTCTTCTGCATTCACAAAACCTCCACCACTGAACTCTTCCACAATACCACAAAGGGGTTACAGTGTGAAGGCACTTGCTGCCACCAAAGGCACAAAATTTGGCTGCACTGACGCCTGTACCAGATTTATATCATTTTAATTTTTTGAACCGCAGGCTCCAACCCTGCACTCTTCCACAATACCACAGAGGGGTTACGGTGTGACGGCACTGTTGCCGACACTAAAGCCCCATTTTAAAAGCACCTATTGTTACTTTCATCCAAAGCCTACATAAGTTTCACCATAATTTAGCCAAAAAATCACTAAACTTGTTCTTCGTGTCCTAAAACATCTCCTCTTTTCATACAGGCTGCGCCCCAAGCAGTTGTTTATAAATAGATTAAAGGAAAACCATTTAGCGTCATTTGCAATGTCATTTTTTGTTTTTAAATGTTTCTATACATCCTACAAATCTGCCACTTCACGGGCAGGTTATGGGGACCTCCTTTATTTGAAGGAATTTTTCATTTTTATTTTTAACCCTTATTTCATGGAAAACTCCCTGTCCCTTTAAAAACTTTTTTTTAAAACTTTTTGTCCTTATTTCCTGTCCCCCGGGGCACTACCCGGACCCCCATACACCTTTTATGGCAAATATCTTGCATATATGCCCTCTTGCAGGGCACTCTAAAAACCGTAGTTTTGAGTCCCATTGACTTGCATTGAGTTTGGTATCCGTTCGAACTCGAACTTTTGAAATTGTTCGAGTACGAATGCGAACCAAACACGGGGGTGTTCAGCTCATCCCTAATCAACACGCAGACATATATATACACCCACCCTCAGACCATATTTACACATACGCACATGGGGGGTGGCATGTGGACAATCTCCCCTAAATGCGCCCCCCCATTTGGCTGATCACTCCAGAAGAAATGTTGAACCCGACAGAGCAGAGAATATGTATATTATTCTCTGCTCTATCGTGTTCAACATTTCTTCTGGAGGGATCAGCCAAATGGGGGGGGGGGGCATTTAGTTGCCAAAATGTGTGTGTAATACAAGTCTGGATATATATATTTAATAGAATATAGCTATATATATATATAAGATATATATCATACCTGCCCTTACCTTCCCCTATAAATTTGCACAAATATACACACAAAAAAAACAAACCACTGCCTGAGACCCTGCGCAGCCCACATGCCACCCACTTTTACCTGGCTGAATGTATTTAATTATATATATTAGATACATTCAGCCAGATAAAGAAAGAAAAAAAAAAGTTTTATTTTATGTACCTGGGGACATTTTAAAATGTCCTCGGATTTTATTTTTTTTAGAAATGTGTCGCCTTACCTTAGCCTGGTGGTCAGTGGGGGCTCCCTGGATCCTGGTTGTGGGGGGTCTGCCGTGGCCGCAGGTGCAGTGGCTCCCTCCTTGCATTACCTGTCTCTGCTACATGCATCCGGGCAGCTAACCCGCACAGTCGCAGCTCTGTCATCCGGCGGCCACATGCTCACGTTAATGCTCACGCAAGTTAGCGTTAAGATTGTAATTTTTCCCACTCAATGTTCAAACATTTCCCATGGCTTCAAATCACTGTATATGTGTGTTTGTATGTGTGTGATATATATATATATATATATCACACAAGTGTATCTTTATATATTTGAATTGTTGTAATGCTATCTGAATTCTGCATTCCACTCCCTTTTTCTAAATTTTCTCTCCATTTGTTCTAAGCCTGCTATTCTGCCCTATTTCCTGTTCAATTAACTTTAACTTTTATTTCCCCCTCCAAACTCCCCCCTAAGTTCCTGGACAATTTCAACCCAATGTGATGCTATTTGCAATCTTAATTTCTCTTTCAGCACACACACAAAACTCAGCCAGTGCTCCTACATGGCCCTGACAGAGAGCAGCCAATTATCCTCATCCAGCAGGACTTTGCTCCCGCCCACCCCCACCCTTGGTTTTCATTTAATATATATACCCAACTAATTGATCATGTGATATCGCAGCAACCTACACATTTACTCTGGTACCTCTCTATTTCCTGTTTACAAACACACCTCCAACACCTTTATTTTGTGAGGTAGGCGCTTCCATAGCGTTAGGTGTTTTGCCTTAGGACACTCTCTGGTTGTGTCTTCTGAGTGGAATCAAGTCGTCTTTCCATGATTGTAGAGCAGTGACCTGGTGATTCGGTTCAACCCGCTTTTCGTAACGTCGAGACTTGCTTCTCACAGTTGTATTGGAGGGATGTGATGAATAGGGATGAGCCAAACACCCCCATGTTCGGTTCGCATTTGAACTAGAACAATTTCAAAAGTTTGAGTTCGGACACGAACATGATTCGAGCTCAATGCAAGTCAAAGGGACTCGAACGTTCGAATTTTAGAGTGCCCTCCAAGAGGGCATATATGCAAGATATTGGCCATAAAATGTGTATGGGGGTCCAGGTAGAGCCCTGGGGGACAGGAAACAAGGAAAAAAAGTTTAAATAACGACAATTTTAAAGGAACAGTGATTTTTCCATGAAATAAAGGTTAAGAATAAAAACAAAAAAATCCTTCAAATATCGTGCCTAGAAAGTCCCCATAACCTGCCCGTGAAGTGGCGGATTTGTAGGATGTATAGAAACATTTTAAAAACAAAAAAATGACATTTCAAATTACGGTAAATGTTTTTCCTTTAATCTATTTATAAACAACTGCTTGGGGCGGCAGCCTGTATGAAAAGAGGAGACGTTTTAGGACACGCAGAACAAGTTTAGTGATTTTCTTGGCTAAATTATGACTTTGGATGAAGGTAACAACAGGTGCATTAAAATTGGACATTTGGTGCCAGCTAGTGCCTTCACACCGTAATCCCTCTGAGGTATTGTTGAAGAGTGCAGTGGTGGAGGTTTTGGTAATGCAGAAGAGATCCCCAATCTATTCAGTTACATCAGCATCAGGGGATTGATAGCTGCTCATCCAGGACTGATTCATTTTTATAAATGTCAGCCGGTCTACAGAGTGTGACGGGGGGCCTGACCTGACATGGCACAGAAGGGGTGTGAGCTACTTGAACAGTTAACAGACATGACCCATGGATGTATAAACAAAACAAGGGATTTATTTACAACAGTACTATATACAGCTAGGAACCAGAACACCACAATGAAACAAAAGACCTGAGCACTAGAATTAAACCATAAACCTGAACTAAATATACAATAGATAAATAAACAGATGAACAACTAAGGACCTGGGAAACTATAGGCAGAAAGACAGAAGAGAACTAAACACTAGAGTAACATGAGTGAATACAAAAACCTGTTTAAACCTAGAGAAGAAACATGAAATGCAAACATAAATACCAAACATGAACCATATGAACAAAACAGTATGAATAACCAAGGACCTGGGAGACTATAAACAGAAGTAAATACAGAACTGACAGAGGAGTAAACCCAAAACCTGAAAGTAAAGTAATAAAGGGTAACTAGAACACATACAGGAGAACCTGCGCAAAAGATCCCTACCAGAACTGCAAGGTAAATGAATTAGGATCAAGGAGATCAAGGCTTGGAACAAAGCAGACTGAAACATCAGAATGAGGTAGCGCCCTTCTTAGGGCGATGCCTGCTTATATGGCACATGACCAAATGAGAACAATTAAAGTCCAGGTGAGGTCCAGGCTTGGATGTGAACCAAATGTCCAGAACTAAATGCAATGTCCATAGAAGCCAGAGGGGGCGCCAGATGTTCTAGAATGTCCAAAAACATGACTGGCAACTCCCACCTCTGCCAGAGGGGGCGCAGGACGTCACACAGAGTCGGTGGGCAGACGCACTCTTTTGTCTGACAAAACCTCCAGCGGCACTAAACATCCTTTCAGAAAGCACGCTGGATGAAGGGCAACCTAGTAGCTCCATAGCATATTGGTTAAGTTCTGGCCAGTGATCCAATCTCAACACCCAGTAAGCCAGTGGATCATCTGCTGTAAAGGTATCCAGGTCTGCCCTTGCCCCTAGGTATTCCTGCACCATATGATGAAGAAGCTGGCAATGAGTGCCTACATTTGATGTCCCTGGGCATTTTGGACTAAAAATATTGGAAAAGGCATCAGTCAAGTGGCCCCCTTCACCGCTCTTCCTCTGATAAACAGCAGCCTCAGAAGCACCTGTGTCATCACTTGATAACCTACCAGTGTCTGGAAAGGTGTTACACAAGTGTCACTTTAGAGCGTCCTCAAATTGTTTCATCCTGTGCTCCCTCTGTGCGGACAGGATGAGGTCTGCAACCTTACCCTTGTATCGTGAATCAATATGGTTTGCCAAATAGTAATGATCCCTCTCCTTGATAGCACGAATCCTGGGGTCCTTTAGCAGGCTTTGCAGGATAAGGGAGCCCATGCTGCGTAGGTTGGAGGTGGCATATTCTTACGAGTGCTCCTGGTCGCTGAGAATGACTGTATCGTGCACTACCTCCTCCGAGCCACGTACTAGTCCTTGGGTTTCTGGGGAAACAAAACCCTCCCTTGAGGAATCCCTACCTTCAATGCCCCCATGACTTAAATATTCCTCCTCCTCCTCATTAGGGATGAGCTGTTCGGTTCGATCGGTTCGGAGTTCGATTCGAACATCGCCTGTTCGCGAACTACGAACATTTCCGCGTGTTCGCCCACAATGCACCACAATGCACTTTTCCACTGAAAGAAAAAATAATACAATACCAGCGCTGCTTGAATAGGGTCCACTAGTGAAACCCAGTTTATTTCCAGTGAGGACAGGAAAATACACAGACGTTTCGGGGTCACAGCCCCTTCCTCAGTGTGCAGTGCCCTAACCCTTAACAGACCAAACCCATATATATATATACATACACATAACAGGTAAGACAGCCAGACCTCCCCTCAGCAGGTGAAATAAATCTCCACAGGTAATCAGATAAAGTGGTTCCACAATGCTCTTGCCAGTTTTCCATATATAAATGCATTAAGACCAGCTGTGAGAGGGAGTCAATACTCAGCTGCAGCTGCACAATTACTTTATATTTTTAAAGGGTGCTCACGGACACCCTTACTCCTGCTTTTTTCAAACTTTTTTCAAGTACCACTTTTCCACTGGCCTGAAGTTTGTAATTGGCTACAGCCTTGCACCTGACCACAGGTCAAGTGCAAGACAGGTGCAAGACTATGCCAATCATGGCTTAGAGTCACGCAGCACACTATATAAGGCTACACACAGACCCAGCACGTGTTTTTTGAGAGGAGATTGTCCTGTTAGTGTGTCTTCTCACTGCCAGTCTGCCACCAGCAATTATGGGGGTCAGTCATTTCTACAAAATATCTGAGAATTGTTATAATCTTTGTGTTCTCACTGCCACCAGCAATTGTGGGGGTCTCACTTCTACAAAAAATCTGGGAATTGTTATCTGTGTGTTCTCACTGCCACCCATCAGGGGGTCTCACTGATTTATAGGAGGTTCCCGGGTTTTGCAATCTGTGTCTTGTCACTGCCACCCATCAGGGGGTCTCACTGATTTATAGGAGGTTCCTTGGAATTGTAATTTGTGTCTTGTCACTGCCATCCATCAGGGGTCTCACTCTGAAAGGACGTTCAGTGCCGCTGGAGGTTTTGTCACAGACAAAAGAGTGCGTCTGTCCACCAACACTGTAGACCGACTGACATTTATAAAAATTAATCAGTCCTGGATCAACAGCTATCTATCCCCTGATGCTGATGTAACTGAATAGATAGGGTATGTCTTCTGCAGTCCCAAAACCTCCACCACTGAACTCTTACACAATACCACAAAGGGGTTACGGTGTGAAGACACTTGCTGCCACCAAAGGCAAAATAATTGGGTGCACTGACACTGACACCTATATTACCAGATTTATATCATTTTAATTTTTTGGACTGCAGGGTCCAACCCTGCAGTATTCCACAATACCACAAAAGGGTTACGGTGTGATGGCACTGTTGCCAACACTAAAGGCCCAATTTTAAAGCACCTATTGTTACTTTCATCCAAAGCCTGCATAAGTTTCACCATAATTTAGCCAAGAAATCACTAAACTTGTTCTGCGTGTCCTAAATTGTTTCCTCTTATAATACAGACTGCCGCCCCAAGCAGTTGTTTATAAATAGATTAAAGCGAAAACCGTTTATCGTCACTTGAAATGTTATTTTTTTTGTTTTTAAATGTTTCTATACATCCTACAAATCCGCCACTTCACGGGCAGGTTATAGGGACCTCCTAGGCACGATATTTGAAGGATTTTTTTGTTTTAACCCTTTCGCTGCTGAGGCTTTTCCCGCCCCTGTGCTGAGGTCATTTTTTACCTGTTTTGCGCATCATGTTTAAACGTGTTTTGAAGGCTTATTTTAGTATATGACCCAGACATATTATATATCGTTCTTTCCGTCAGACTCGGTAGATTCATAATATGTCATTATTATATGTATACGTTATGTCATGTCTGTATATTATAACAAAAAATGCAATAAAATATGTATTTTCAATAATTTACAATGTGTAAAGTGTTTTTTTCCACATTTTAACATGCGAGCAATTGCGGTTATATTTTGTATGGGGTGCGCTTGTTAAAAAAATTAGAGATGGGGTCTCGTTACATTTTTTTTTGGGGAAAATGACACTATTTTTAACAAACGCACCGCATACAAAAATCGTTAGTGCAGCATCATTGTTCACATTATAATTGAAATGGGAACAATATTGCTACACTAACAAACCAAAAAAAATAAAAAAAAAAGTGTTTATTTTTTTTTTTTTAATTTTTTTTTTTATTTTACAAAATTTTTAACTTTCATGTTTGGTATCGTTGGAACGGCCATGCTCTGGCCGATCCAACCATATCAAAATTTAACCCCTAACTGCCACAGATCGGGAGATAGGGAGTTCATTGGAACTCCCTATCTCCACACTTGGTGGCAGTTAGGGGTTAACTGTAGGACTGGCGTCATCGTGCTACGCACGATGACGCCAGTCCTCTGGGGGAGTTCCCGGAAGCTTGGCCGACATCCAAGATGTCGGCCAGCTCCGGGAAAGGATCGCGAACCGGCGCTTTTCAGCGCCGATTCGCGATCCAGCTCCCCAGGGGTTAATGCCAGGCATCATTTGGAAGGGCAGGCTGTGCCCTTCCAAATGATGCCTGGGTTAAGCCCCGCAGAGCCACCGATCGGGAGGGAGAGAGGTCCGGGGGGGGCGCCTGAATTAGGTGTCATCGCGCCCCCGCGATGACACCTAATAATGGCGGCTGCTGGTCCGGATGCCGGGCTGACATCCAGGATGTCAGCCCGCACCGGAGGGGCCAGCGATCGGCCGGAACCCGGCCGAACGCTGACCCCGATGTGAGGACGCGCTCAGCGCGTCCTCAGCACACCAGCGGGAATGCTGAGGACGCGCTGAGCGCGTCCTTAGCATTCAAGTGGTTAATTTTTAACCCTTATTTCATGGAAAAATCACTGTTCCTTTAAAAACTTTTTTTTTTTACTTTTTGTCCTGGTTTCCTGTCCCCCAGTGCACTACCCAGACCCCCATACACCTTTTATGGCAAACATCTTGCATCTATGACCTCTTGGATGGCACTCTAAAAATCGAACTTTTGAGTCCCATTGACTTGCATTGAGTTCGGTTCGTGTTCCCATTCGAACTCGAACTTTTGAAATTGTTTGAGTTTGAATGCGAACCGAACACGGGGTTGTTCAGCTCAACCCTACTACTCATCCTCCTCATCTTCCTCCTGTCTGATCTGAGGACCTGCAGGAATTCTGTCTGCGTAAAGACTGTGGCCTTGAGAGCTATGGAAGTCCTCCTCTTCCTCCCGCTGCTCTGCCTCTAATGCCACATCTATAATTCCCCGCAGAGTGCGCTCCAGCAGGAACGCTAAAGGAATTGTGTCACTGATGCATGCACTGTCCCTGCTCACCATTCTCATTGCCTCCTCAAATGGTGACAGTACAGTGCATGCATCCTTGATCATCAGCCACTGCGGGGGGGACCAAGTCGACCTGAACCTGTCCTTTTGCCATATTCACACAGGTACTTATTGATGGCCCTCTGCTGCTTGTGCAGGCGCTACAGCATTGCCAATGTCGAGTTCCACCTGGTGGGCATGTCACAGACGGTTTGTGGGAAGGTGGAATTCTCTTTGAATTTCTGCCAGGCGAACACTTGCTGGGAATGACCGTCTGAAGTGCCTGCAGGCTTTTCTGGTCTGGCTGAGAAGCTGTGCCAGCCCTGGGTACCTGGTTATGAAACGCTGCACCACCAGATTTAGGACGAGTGCTAGGCATGGTACATGCATCAACTTACCCTGACGTAGGGCAGGGAGAAGGTTGCTGCCATTATCACAGACGACCATTCCCAGCTGAAGCTGGCATGGTGTTAACCATCTCTGTGCCTGCCCCTGCAGAGCTGACAGAATTTCTGGCCCGGTGTGGCTCCTGTCCCCTGAACAAACCAGCTCAAGCACAGTATAGCATCTTTTTGCTTGAGCCATTGCGTAGCCACTGCCACGCATCAGTTTAACTGCACTTCGCCAGAGACAGAGAAGGAGGAGGAGGAAGAGGTGGTGGAGCAGACAGGTCTCATATAAGCAGCTTTCTGGAGACGTGGTTGATGAGCAGGCTCCAGCACAGAGCTCCCTCCTGGATCCCTCCCAGCTGAAAGCAGAGTTACCCAGTGTGCCGTGAAGGAAATGTAACGACCCTGTCCATGCTTGCTGGACCACGTGTCTAAAGTCACATGCACCTTGCTGCTGACTGCCTTTCCCAATGACTCCATAACATTGTCTTCCACGTTCTGGTATAGTGCTGGAATGGCCTTCCATGAAAAGAAATGGCGTTTTGGAACCTGCCACTGTGGTACAGCACATTCGGCAAATTCTCAGAAGGAAGCAGAGTCCACCAGCTGGGAAGGCAGCATCTGTAATGCGAGTAATTTTGCCAAGCTGGCATTTAGACGCTGTGCAAGGGGATGGTTGGGAATATATTTTTTCTTATGCTGCAGCAGCTGGGGCAACGAAAACTGAATGTGTAAATCTGCAGCTGATGGGATGCTGTCACATTATGAGGAAGGACCTGGTACACCCATTATTGTAGCATCCCTGTCATTGGAGGTTGTAGGCAAGGTACTTTTTCTATGCGGCTCATGTTCCGTGTGTGCCCACCATCAAATAAACTCGATACTGTCCTCAAGATAGACCCCGAGGTGTATGTGTTGTCTCTGTATATTTTAAGTTACCGCTGACCTGTTCCCGATTTATCAGAAAACGTTAAAGCAGCTCATTTCTTGACTGCCCTGCAGTCCACGCAATTCACCAACTGTCTGACATATCTTTGTATTTCTGAACGTGCTCTATCGGTCTCGAAACCTTTAGTGCTTAGTAGCAACTCAGTGTTTTGTTCATCCTCGCTGCCTCAAGCGTATAAGTATGAATATACCAAGCAGTGTTTAAACGTCAAAAAGATTTATCAGTTCTTAAGGATCTCAACTCTGCTACTCTCTAGTGGGCGCTACTCCCCCTGTTACAGGCACCATAGTGGCCAACAGTGCATTTCAAAGAAACGATCATATCCTTGATCGCTAGAGACATCTCTGGATAATTTATTAATTACATCTGTGAAATAAAGGGGGAGAAACAGTGAACTGAGCATGCCCACAGTGGGAATGTTGGTAAATGTAGTGAGTGGACTGTGCCATCTATGGGCTGTTCCTTTTTGAATTCCTATATATTCTGAGTCCAGCAAGGGCTCAGGGCTTTTCATTTCAGGGTTCAGGACTTAGAAATATAGAAAATGTCGGCAGATAAGAACCATTCGGCCCATCTAGTCTGCCCAATTACATGGCTACTTTACCTGGATTTATCTTTTGTTTAGGATAGCCTTATGCCTATCCCATGCTTGCTTAAATGCAATCACTGTTTTGGCCTCTACCACTTCTACTGGAAGGCTGTTCCATGTAGCAACCACCCTCTCAGTAAAATAATGCTTCCTGATGTTACTTTTAAACCTTTGCCCCTCTAATCTAAGACTATGTACTCTTGTTTTGCTACTTTGTTTCCTTTTAAATATACTCTCTTCCTCTACCTTGTGGATTCCCTTTACGTATTTAAATGTTTCTATCATATCTCCTCTGTCTCGTCTTTTTTCCAAGCTATACATGTTAAGTTCATTAAGCCTTTCCTGGTAATTTTTCAAGCCGTACACCATTTTAGTAGCCCTTCTCTGAACTCTCTCTAAGATGTCTATATCCTTCTGGGAATACGGTCTCCAGTACTGCACACAGTACTCCAGGTGAGGTCTCACCAGCACTCTGTACAATGGCATGAGCACTTCCCTTTTCCTACTGCTAATACCTCTCCCTACACAACCAAGCATTCTGCCAGCATTTCCTGCTGCTCTATTACATTGACTACTTACCCTTAGATCCTCTGCAATAATAACCCCTAAATCCCAGCCCTCAGATGTATCAAATATTCTGTATTCAGCCCTTGGATTTTTACACCCCAGGTGCATTATCTTGCACTTATCCACATTAAAACTCAATTGCCACAGCTCCGACCATTTTTTTAGTTTACCTAATTTGGCTGATCCCTCCAGGAACGTCAACCCTGTTGCAAATCTTTGTGTCATCAGCAAAAAGATATACTTTACCATTAGTACCTTCTGCAATATCACTTATAAAAATATTAAAGAGAATGGGTCCAAGTACTGACCCCTGAGGTACCCCACTGGTAACAAGACCTTGCGCCGAATAAACTCCATTTACCACAACCCTCTATTGCCTGTCACTCAGCCACTAGCTAATTGTAACGGGTGTGTACTGTATAAATATATGTGTGTGTGTCTTTAAGGAACATTATATGTGTATTACACTAATTCCTTACAAAAATAGATATGTTCCGGTCCCAGGGGCATTAGGTTCTTTAAAGGGTTGTTGTGAGTAGTTTTTATATTTGGTTTGAGCAGCCGTTTTTATGAGGGGGTTAATATGGTAATGAGGGATGACATCACTCCCTGCTAGTTAGATCTAGGCAGTTCCTTTCCTTCCCGGGCTTATCAGAGCACGTGAGGCTTGAGAAGCAGAGGTAAGAGGTCTGACAGGCTCTCTGCTTAAAGCAGGAAGAGCTAGAAAACCCTATAAAATCCTATAGAATCCTCTTATCAAAGATGTATATAGTATAGCTGGATTAGAATCCATGTTAAAACAGGTATTTTGTCTTCTTTTTTACTTTCGTATTTGAGTTGCAGCAGTTAGGCCCATGTCCCTGTTATAGTGTTCTATAACTATCCTTTTGTATTATATGCTCCACTAAACTTAAGGCTGTTTATTTTATTAGATGTCCTGAATAAAAGTGTATATAGGTAGAATGTGCAGGTTTTTCATGTATATTGTGATCAGGGGGGTTCTGTACATAGCGTAATGTTATATTTTGTTGTACAGGTGGAACGTCTCCTGATATATATATTCATTCCTGTATATATGTATATTATTTTATTCAGGTATGTTCCAGTTTATTATTATTTTTATGTCTTATTGTGTATTTGTCTTGTCATTTGTAAATAATTTTGTTAATTCATGTATATGGTTATTCATTATAATGTTATTCAGATGCTTATCAGAGCACGTGAGGCTTGAGAAGCAGAGGTGGAACGTCTCCTGATATATATATTCATTCCTGTATATATGTATATTATTTTATTCAGAGGAGAAGCGGCGCCAGAGGCAGAGGAGTCGCCTGAAGTAAAATCCGTTCCCCAAAAAAAGTCACATGTTGCCGGTCTCGTCCTTGCTGCACCACACCAACATACAACACAACGCAGAGTCCATCATTACGAACGGGTGGTGAGGGTGTAGGCCGGTTACAGTGGTGCCGTGACTCGGATGAAGATCAGTCTCCGTTCTCCGTGGTGTGGATCTTCATCTAAGGATCAATGTCGTTTGATCGCCGGTGGGAGCTGCACTCCAGTAAAGGTTTCAAAGAACTGTAACACAAAATGGCGCACTTACATGCACAGGACACTTCTCTAGATATGCAATGCCAGTGAGACTCAAGTCACTCTCCTGAGAGTCCAACGAGTAACTCCTCGGAGTTGGTTGCAGTGGCTGCAGCGGTGCAACAGCGGGCAGGTTTTTGTAATTTAAGTTTTTTTATTTCCTCTGAAGGTTAAAGCAATAATGGCGCGTGGTTTCAGTGGAATTGATTTTAATGCTGATAGAAACATGCCAAACCCAAGTATGGGCAGGGGAAGACTGTTTAGTGATCAGCCGTGTACATCTGTTGCAGTGAGGGGTAACTCTGTAAGAACATCACCCGAGTTTTGTTCCACTGTGGTAACTGAGCGAACGCCTAACCAGTCAGGAGGTGACCCAGTACCGACCAGCCCAGATTTAAAGGATCCAGCATGGTACAATTTCATTACACAAATTGCTCAGGAGGTAGGGCACAGTATAATTTCTGCTCAGGATGGTGACGCGAGTAGAGGGAGAGAAACCGGCAATGTACGAACGTCGAGTTCAGGTGCAGAGCAGTCTTTTTCAGAAATCCCTTCGCTTAATTTGACAGGAGTTAAACTTGTTGTGCCGTCTGAAGCAAAAGAGCCGCCTGTGTTCAGAGGAGATTGTGCAGATAAATTTAGTGTACATGAATGGGAAGAGTTAATGGGCACTTATTTACGAAAAAGGGGTGTACCCGTAGTGGAGCATTGTAACGAAATTCTTTCCAGGTTAATGGGAAAGGCCAAGGACATTGTAAAAATCACCCTGCGCAGTAACACTTCTCTAAAACCCTCCGAGAACCCCAAGGTAATATTCCATATTCTGAAACAACATTTTAGTGAAACCAGTTATTCCTACATGCCGTTAGCAGATTTTTATGCCACAGTACCTGTTATGGGGGAAAGTCCAGTTGAATATTGGGTCCGTTTAAACAAAGCTGTTGATGTTGCCGAGGAAGCTTTAATCAGATTAGGGCGTAAATTAGAGAATCCATGTCAGGAGGCAGCAATGATGTTTGTTAAGCTCTGTCCAGACCCAACTTTGTCAGCCATCTTTCGTTTTAAAGCTCCTGATAAATGGACCGCAGGTGAGGTACAAGAACATCTCGATAGGTACCAAATTGAACAGAAGGAACAGTTAATAGTTAAGTCGAAGTGTAGTGCTGTTGTGAGAAATGCCGCAGTCCATTCACAGTCATTTAATGAGAGCGAAATCGTGAACAGTGATTCTGATGTTTCACCAAACCGAGCTAATGCTAGTACCCAGTCTTTTTCACAGAATGATGGAAACTGCATGAAGACACTGATAAGTTTGCTTGACCGTGCCCTGTCTCCGAATAACCAAGCAGAAGCAAGACATCTTCAACCGAGCCGACCACCTATGAGAGCGTGTAAGGTCTGTCAGTCACACCAACACTCCACTCTAGCACATTGTCGACGACATCAGTTATGCTTCAGTTGCTACAAGCCTGGTCACACACGTAGGGATTGTGCAAATGTTCAGTTCAGTAGCAACAACCGATTTGCTCAGTCATCGCAGAATGCACCAGCTTTAAACTAGACAACTCACACCTGGAGAGGGGACGTGTGGGTAGGGCCGAACAAACCCTCAGAACCACAGATATTGAACAAGTATATGAGAGCGCATGTGCACGAGCACCAGCTGAAGTCAAGGTAATTGCACAGAATATGCAGACTCTTGAAGCATTTAACGAATTATTTTATGCACCGGTTTGTGTCAATAACAAATTCCAGATGATGGGAATGCTAGATTCAGGATCTATGGCGTGTACCTTTAGTGAGGCAGCAGAAGAGAAGATGCTGAGTGAGAAGGTATTGCAGGAGTCTACATCAATGTCCCAAGAGATCATGCTAATAGGATGTGGAGGTAAAGAAACTAAGCCCAAATGTATATATGAAGTTGAACTGAAAGTATATGGTGAGAGATGTATGGTTCCTGTTTTAGTTGTACCCGGACAAAGGGACGACTTGATCATCGGTACCAACGTGATCAAATTCCTTATGCACAGGATGAAGATCAGTGATGATTACTGGAGGATTCTGTCTAACAATGCTACAGAGTTGTCTCCGTTTTGTGAACAATTTCTAGATGTTATGGCGAATACATGTCGTTGGAGTGGTGGAAATCCACCAGATAAAGTAGGAACTGTTAAGCTACAACAGTCAGTTACTTTAGCAGCCAAACAAGAACACCTTGTCTGGGGACGGCTGCCGAGTAATTCTGTTATGTCACCGGGAAGTACAGTGATTGTGGAAGCTACTTCTTCCAGGACTATGCCACGAAACATAATGATTGGCCGAGTTGTCTCACCGTTGTGGGGAGATTATTGGGTTCCTCTCAAAGTTACCAACCTTTCAGACAAGCCAGTGACGCTCAGGAGGAATTGCAAACTTGCAGATGTATCCCCGTGTTTGGCTGTGGAAGATTTTGAGCTGCTACAGGGTTACAGTCATACTCAAGTACTCGCACCTGAGAGTCATCAGCAACCCAGTGCTATGACTGATCTCAAGAAGAGACTAAAATCTGTAGGTCTTAGTGACCTTGACATTGATTCCTGCTCAGTAGGAAATACAGGCAAAGCCAAGCTTGTTCAGTTGCTTGAAAACTACCATGATGTTTTCTCAAAACATGCCTTGGATTGCGGAGAAGTTAGAGACTTTGTGCATCGTATCCGGTTAACAGACGATCGACCGTTTCGATTGCCGTATCGGCGAGTACCACCAGGTCATTACCAAAAGCTACGCCAAGTTCTCTCTGAAATGGAGGAGCAAGGAATATTTCGGAAATCTGTGAGTGAATATGCTTCACCCTTGGTACTCGTTTGGAAGAAGGACGGTGGTCTGAGGATTTGTACAGATTTCAGATGGTTGAACGCTAGAACTATCAAGGATGCACATCCACTCCCACATCAGTCCGACTGCCTGGTCGCATTGGGCGGAAATACACTCTTCAGCACCATGGACCTAACATCAGGCTTCTATAACATCCCCATGGCTGAAGAGGATAAGAAATATACAGTTTTCACGACTCCAGTAGGACTTCATGAGTACAATAGAATGCCTCAGAGACTGTGTAATAGTCCAGCCTCTTTCATGCGAATGATGATGAGTATTTTTGGAGATCTGAATTTCAGCAGCCTACTGTGTTATTTAGATGACTTATTAGTATTTGCACCCAATGAGCAAGCAGCCTTGGAGCGACTGGAGATGGTGTTTCAGCGATTGAGGGACTACAACCTCAAGTTGAGCCCGAAGAAGTGCCATCTGATGCAGTCATCTGTCAAGTTCCTAGGGCACATTGTCGATGAAGACGGAATTGCTGTTGATCCTTCGAAGGTGGAGGTACATATCACCCACTGCCACAGCGCTTGCGTTTGGACTCTGCATTTTAAAAAGGTACCAGCGATCAACATGTCATCTGCAATTCTAATCCACAATCTCAACTTTAATCCTACTGTTAATATTTTATGCTTGCATCTATCTATTAATATTTTGGCTGTTTGTTTTTTGTTTCTTTTCATGTTGAATGTATACTCTGCTTTTTTAAACAAATGCTCTCAAATGGTTGCCCCTCCCCCTCATGTCGTAAAATATGCTTTCCCTCAACAGACCACATGCCCTAACTCAATGACCTCTTTCTCCTACAGACCTGAAGCTAGTACATATCACCCACTGCCACAGCGCTTGCGTTTGGACTCTGCTGTCCCTCCCTCCCTCCCCATCCACCCACCCACCCAGTGCTGGTCTGAAATTTGTAGCTTACTTTCCAGATGCTTCCACTTTGCAAATCACCCTAATTAACCCAAGGTGTTAGCCCTTCCCATGATATGTTAATCTGTATTTTTGTGTTTTGTTTTTAATTTCTTGCATTTTATTACTTTGTATTTCTGTAACTGTAACACTTCAATGTTCTTGAACCCAGGACATACTTGAAAACGAGAGAAATCTCAATGTATCCTTCCTGGTAAAATCCTTTGCAAATAAATTGCCAAAATATCAAAGTTCGATCTTATGGAAGAAGATGGGTGTACACCGTCTGTAAGAAGAATCAAGTCCGTTTTAGGGATGATCCTCTATTACCAGCACTTCATCCCAAATTGTTCGTCCATAGCTAAGCCACTCTTTTCCCTTACAGCAGGACAGAAGAGAAGAATTAAGGGTAGGATAGGAGTTAAAGCAGGTACCTACAGAAAATTGAAGGCAACAGATTGGATCCCAGAGTGTGATGAAGCCCTTTCTAAGTTGAAGGAGAACCTATTAGATAGTGTAGTCCTAACACATCCTGATTTTTCGTTACCATTAATTTTGTCAATTGATGCATCCTTGGATGGACTTGGAGCAGTATTGTCCCAGATACCAGCAGGCGAGGCGTAGGCGCGTCCTATTGCATTCGCAAGCAAGGCCCTAAGTAATTCTCAGAAGAGGTATCCAGCACACAAACTGGAATTTTTAGCTTTGAAGTGGAGTGTGTGTGAGAAGTTCAGCCATTGGTTAAAGGGTCACACGTTCACCGTATGGACAGATAACAATCCGCTCACTTACATACTCACCAAGGCCAAACTCGATGCTTGTGAGCAGCGCTGGGTGTCCAAGCTTTCTGGCTATACTTTTGACCTGAAGCACATAGCTGGAAGAAAGAACATTGTAGCCGATGCTTTGAGTCGTGATCCACTAGTGAAGACCGTCAGTCAAAGGCTGATATCAGAGCGATACCACAGGTTACTAGCTGAAGCTGAAAACGTCAATCAAGATGGAGTTCAAGATACATTTCGCTTACAGGTGAACAGTCAGCAAGTGTCACTTCAGTTGAATCCAGCATCCTGTGACCATGCAACAGTTAGGACTCAATTGAGCATTCACGATCAGTGGGAGACAGTAACAGAACTGAGGGCCATGCAGGAGATTCAACTCATCCAGAGCAACGTAATGTCTGTGCCCGATGAAATTCCGATAATCCCTCTTGAGGAAATTCGGCAATGTCAAGAATCAGATCCGGTGATTTCGCAGGTTATGCCTTATGTGAGTCAGAAGAGACGTCCATCCGGTAGAGAGAGAGCTGGAATGGATTTCAGAGCTGTAGTCCTTTTGAAACAATGGGATCGGTTGAAGATTCAAGATGGAGTGATCTACTGCGTTTCTAGAGACCCCATAAGTACACACAAGAGATTCCAACTTATCATTCCTGCGAGTCTCAAGTCTAAAGTTTTGACCGGTGTGCATGATTTGGCTGGACACCAGGGACAGTCAAGAACTCTCCAGCTTGCCCGACAACAGTTTTTCTGGCCGAAGATGGAACATGACATAAGGGAGTACGTTAAATGTTGTCAGAGGTGTATTTTGGCCAAAACACCAGAACCATCTGCTCGAGCACCTCTTCAAAGTATCAAGACTACAACCCCAATGGAGTTGGTGTGTTTAGATTTTTGGAGTGCGGAAGATAACAAACAGCGGTCTGTAGACGTGTTAGTAGTGACAGATCATTTTACCAAGCTGGCCCATGCCTTCCCGTGTAGCAATCAGAAAGCAAAACAAGTTGCAAAGAAGTTATGGGACAATATCTTTTGCGTCTATGGCTTCCCACAACGTATCCATACGGATCAAGGCACTAACTTTGAAAGTACCCTAATTGCAGAACTGTTAATTTTGGCAGGTGTTGCAAAGTCGCATACCACAGCATACCATCCGATGGGAAATGGAGAAACAGAACGTTTTAACAGAACTTTAGGCAATATGCTTCGTTCTTTACCACTCAAAGAGAAACACAATTGGCCTGCACAGATACAGACTTTGACATTCGCTTATAATGCAACAGTGCACGAAACCACAGGTTATGCTCCATTCCAACTAATGTTTGGTCGTATTCCAAAGTTACCTATAGATGTAATGTTCGGACAAGTATCACATGATCCTGTAATTGTAGATTACAGCAGCTATGCAACTTCACTTATGACGTACCTTCATGAAGCAACGCAGATAGCTCAGAAACATACAGAGAAACAACAAGCAAAGCAAGCTAAGTGTTACAATCGAAAGATCAAAGGAACAAATCTCAACATCGGAGATCGAGTATTACTGGCCAACAAAAGTGAAAGAGGAAAAAGGAAACTTGCAGACAAATGGGATCCTACTGTCTATACTGTACAAGATTTGAATCTGCAAACCAACATTTACAAGCTAATTGATGAAGAAGGCAAGTCAAAAGTAGTTCATCGCAATTTGATGCTGGACATTAGTTTCTTACCCGTTGAGTCAAATCAACATGATGAAAGTATACAGTCCAACGTTGATGACACTGAGAATGAGTCTTGTTCAATTGAATCGCTTGACCAATTGGAAGAAATAAGTTCTGATGAATTGGATGACAACGTTTCAGAATCTGATCACTCAGTTTCAAGTGAAAGTGCTGATTATGAACAAAGTATTGAAAATGAAATTGAGAACATTGAAGTTAATCCTTAGCAAACACCTAGTGTAGAGGCTGAACCTTCTGTCAGTGACTCTAGTGCACCAGCAGAAATAGTAAATGATTCTCAAGTCAGCAGCAACCGAGACACACAGTGTGTTAAGACCCGTACAGGAAGGGTAGTAAAGAAAGTTAGCTGTTTAATAGAATCCTTGACCCAGAAGTCAATCAACATTCAGAGAGTGGGCCCATCTCTAATAAATAGGTCAGGATCAATCCGTTCTTTATTCTAAGTGTTCTTATATTTTTGATATCACACCAAAAAAAAAAAAAGGGGTAGATGTCAATTGTGAAAATTGTCCAAGAAATGTAAGAATTTCATGTAATATAACCTGTACCAGACCATCGTATGCTGTACACGGCAGTATATTGTTCTATGGATGCTTAGGACTTGATCAACCTTAGGTTTATCCTAACCTATTAAGTAGGTAGCTTACGCTGAATTGCAAATTTGTTTTGTTTAGGTCTGGTTCAGCGGAACCATTAGTATTGTATGGTCAGGATATTAGTGTAATTCAGAAGGGGTGAATGTAACGGGTGTGTATTGTATAAATATGTGTGTGTGTGTCTTTAAGGAACATTATATGTATATTACACTAATTCCTTACAAAAATAGATATGTTCCGGTCCCAGGGGCATTAGTTTCTTTAAAGGGTTGTTGTGAGTAGTTTTTATATTTGGATTGAGCAGCCGTTTTTATGAGGGGGTTAATATGGTAATGAGGGATGACATCACTCCCTGCTTGTTAGATCTAGGCAGTTCCCTTCCTTCCCGGGCTTATCAGAGCACGTGAGGCTTGAGAAGCAGAGGTAAGAGGTCTGACAGGCTCTCTGCTTAAAGCAGGAAGAGCTAGAAAACCCTATAAAACCCTATAAAATTCTATAGAATCCTCTTATCAAAGATGTATATAGTATAGCTGGATTAGAATCCATGTTAAACAGGTATTTTGTCTTCTTTTTTTACTTTAGTTTTTGAGTTGCAGCAGTTAGGCCCATGTCCCTGTTATAGTGTTCTATAACTATCCTTTTGCATTATATGCTCCACTAAACTTAAGGCTGTTTATTTTATTAGATGTCCTGAATAAAAGTGTATATAGGTAGAATGTGCAGGTTTTTCATGTATATTGTGATCAGGGGGGTTCTGTACATAGCGTAATGTTATATTTTGTTGTACATGTGGAACGTCTCCTGATATATATATTCATTCCTGTATATATGTATATTATTTTATTCAGGTATGATCCAGTTTATTATTATTTTTATGTCTTATTGTGTATTTGTCTTGTCATTTGTAAATAATTTTGTTAATTCATGTATATGGTTATTCATATAATGTTATTCAGATGCTTATCAGAGCACGTGAGGGTTGAGAAGCAGAGGTGGAACGTCTCCTGATATATATATTCATTCCTGTATATATGTATATTATTTTATTCAGAGGAGAAGCGGCGCCAGAGGCAGAGGAGTCGCCTGAAGTAAAATCCGTTCCCCAAAAAAGTCACATGTTGCCGGTCTCGTCCTTGCTGCACCACACCAACATACAACACAACGCAGAGTCCATCATTACGAACGGGCGGTGAGGGTGTAGGCCGGTTACATAATCAATTCAACAATATTGGAATCCAAGCTCAAAGATTGCAATTTATTGATAAGCCTTCTATGCGGAACAGTATCAAAAGCCTTACTGAAATCTAAATAAGCAAGGTCTACTGCACCACCCAGCGTCTATTATTTTTGATACCCAATCAAAAAAATCAATAAGATTAGTTTGGAATGATCTCCCTGAGGTTGTTTCTGTTGCTGTTATCTATGTGTTTTTAGATGTTCAACAATCCTTTCCTTTAACATGGTTTCCATTAATTTCCCCACTACTGACGTAAGACTAACTGGCCTATAGTTCCCCGATTCCTCCCTACCACCCTTCTTGTAAATGGGCACAACATTTGCTAATTTCCAGTCTTCTGGGACGACTCCCATTAACGGTTTTGCTATTACACCACTGAGTTCTTTTAATAACTTAGGGTGGATCCCATCAGACCCCATTGACTTATTTGTCTTTACTTTAGACAGCTGCTGTAGAACCTCCTCCTATTTAAACTCATATGTAAATGTCTCTTTAGTGTTTCCTCCTAACTGCGGTCCCTTTCCTTCCTTTTCTTCTGCAAAGACTGAACAAAAATATTCATTGAGGCAGTAGGCGAGACTTTTATCCTCTTCTACATACAGTCAGGTCCAGAAATAATGGGACATCAACACATTCTAACATCTTTGGCTCTATACACCAGCACAATGGAGTTGGAATGAAACAAACACAATTTGCTTTAACTGCAGACTGTCGGCTTTAGTTTGAGGGTATGTACATCCAAATCAGGTGAACGGTGTAGGATTTACAGCAGTTTGCAGATGCGCCTCTCACTTGTTAAGGGACCAAAGGTAATGGGACAATTGGCTACTCAGCTGTTCCAAGGCCAGGTGTGTGATATTCCCTCATTAGCCCAATTACAATGTGCAGATAAAAGGTCCAGAGTTAATTTGAAGTGTGCTATTTGCATTTGGAATCTGTTGCGGTCAACTCTCAATATGAGATCCAAAGAGCTGTCACTATCAGTGGAGCAAGCCATCATTAGGCTGAAGAAACAAAACAAACCCATCAGAGAGATAGCAAGAACATTAGGCGTGGCCAAAACAACTGTTTGGAACGTTCTCAAAAAGAAGGAAAGCACCGGTGAGCTAGACTTGTGCACCAATTTTTTTTTTTGTTCGGTCCGTTTTCGGTTCATTTTCAGTATCACCTTTTTTTTCGTGATTTCGGAAATTTTTGTGTTTTTCAGAACGTCTGTTCTCCTCGTTTCAAAGTGTCTATTCGTTTTGATGTAAACTAATGGTTTTTCGGATCCGATATTTCTGTCGATACGATAATTCTGTCGCTACGATAATTCTGCCATTGTGATTTCTCATGTTTTACAAGAGGGATACATTGAGATTTCTATGGTTTCCCGGGAAGGATACATTGAGATTTCTATGGTTTCCCGGGAAGGATACATTGAGATTTCTTTGGTTTTACAAGCAGGATACATTTAGATTTCTCTGGTTTCCCAGGAAGGATACATTGAGATTTCTCTGGTTTCCTGGGAAGGATACATTGAGATTTCTCTGGTTTCCTGGGAAGGATACATTGAGATTTCTCTGGTTTCCCAGGAAGGATACATTGAGATTTCTCTGGTTTCCTGGGAAGGATACATTGAGATTTCTCTGGTTTTCCAGGAAGGATACATTTAGATTTCTCTGGTTTTACAAGCAGGATACATTTAGATTTCTCTGGTTTCCCAGGAAGGATACATTGTGAAATGTATTCTGCAAAAGCATCACAGGAATGGCCAAGCTCCAGTGATAGGAAAGATAGCTGCACTGTCATCCAACCCAGGGATCATACAGGAAACAGAACTCGAGTGAGAATAAAGACTAGATACAAACTCTGACACAATATCCAAGCGCCACGAACACAGCTCAGTGGGAGACCCAATTCACCAACCGTCTCCACGAGGTCTCTATCAAATGGGGATGCCGCTAGCTCCCAGAATCAACTGAACAAAAAAAGGGGTTAGACCTCCAGTGGATAAGAAGTGCAAATAGATTTATTAGGGTACAGCATCCCCAAGAAAAATCCGTGACGTTTCGACCCTAAGGTCTTAATCATACATGATGATTATGTATGATTAAGACCTTACGGTCGAAAAGTTACTGATTTTTCTTGGGGATGCTGTAGCCTAATAAACCGATTTGCACTTCTTATCCACTGGAGGTCTATCCCCTTTTTTTGTTCAGACACAAATTCTGTCTTGGATATTTTGTATTATTCTGGCAAGTTTCAAGCAGAACATTCAGTTTTGGTAAAATGGGAGTGTCACAAATTCATGGATTACAAGCCAATAAAGAATCAATACGTCAGTAAGATAGTAAGAAAAGCGATACAGCCCATTTCACATCTATCAAATATTAGACAAGTTAGAAACATATTTTTTCTACTTTGGGCAGTAACCTAGACTTACACAAACATTTCCTGTCCTTGCCCAGTAGGCTAGGCTAAATTAGACGTCACAGCTATATTCTGCTTTTGGCAAGTATGTGCCATAGGATGTATTAACAATAAACAGCTGTATCCCTCCCTTCCTCTCGGACAGCCTTCGTGACTAGTTTCAAGAGGAAGTAGGGCTGACTAGAATATCTACCCTCTTCGGTAAAAAACAGGAAGTCAAGAGAAAGACCAGACTCAGCATTAATGTGCTGGACAGTCAGTCAGGCCCTATATATTTATTTAGCTATCAAATATTACAAGAATATAGAAATATGTATACAGTGAATTAGCTATCATATTTCAAATTCTGTTCAATCCTCCTTTTGATCACAAATCACGTGATCATTAATTAAAAAAGAAAACTAAACTAGTGAACCTATTATAATTGGGGTCACATTGTCATTATATTATACATATAAATCATTTCAATACGTAGAAAGAAAAAGCGATTAGTAATTACTCATAAGAGGGGAACGTTGAAAAGGAATCGAAGTAGGTGGGGGTGGAAGTATAGGATAGGCTGGCATCATAGGTGATTTAGAAACGCAACATTTCTCAAGGCACAGCATCAACAATTTGTAAAAAATGGTAATGACAAGAATAATCATACCGAGATACATTAAACCATGTAAAATAGTTGAACCTAGGCTACCAAAAATAGAACTAAGGCCAAAGGTCCAATCAAATCCATCTAAGGGACTTGATACTTTCCTGAGTTGGGTTTGAATTTCCTCAATATCATGTATATCTTGAGAAACTTCACCTGAAATGTCATCAATGTGAAAACAACAATGCGTCAAATTAAGAAGACAACATACACCACCCTCCTTCATTAACAAATAATCAAGGGCCATACGATTCTGAATTACTGAATCTCTAATCTGACGTTGCTCAGCAGAAAGAACTGCTAGAGCATGTGCGATTAAACATGTCATCAACAAAGTCTACAAAAAGGTTCATTTTATAATACAAATGAGCAACGCCATATGCGGGTAGCAAGATCCCACCAAATTGCTCTGCCTCAGAGGTTTTGACAGATATGGAGGAGCGACAAGAGCGATGTACAGTGTTATGTAGGTCAATGCGCATACCAGACGGAACATAAGGGTGAATAGAAACCTAGAAACATAGAAAAATGTCGGCAGATAAGAACCTTTCGGCCGATCTAGTCTGCCCAATTACATGGATACTTTACCTGGATTTATCTTTTGTTTAGGATAGCCTTATGTCTATCCCATGCTTGCTTAAATTCAATTACTGTTTTGGCCTCTACCACTTCTACTGGAAGACTGTTCCATGTATCCACCACCCTCTCAGTAAAATAATGCTTTCTGATGTTACTTTTAAACCTTTGCCCCTCTAATCTAAGACTATGTCCTCTTGTTTTGCTATTTTGTTTCCTTTTAAATATACTCCCTTCCTCTACCTTGTGGATTCCCTTTACGTATTTAAATGTTTCTATCATATCTCCTCTGTATCGTCTTTTTTCCAAGCTGTACATGTTAAGATCATTAAGCCTTTCCTGGTAACTTTTCTCCTTCAAGCCGTACACCATTTTAGTAGCCCTTCTCTGAACTCTCTCTAAGATGTCTATATCCTTTTGGAGATATGGTCTCCAGTACTGCACACAGTACTCCAAGTGAGGTCTCACCAGTGCTCTGTACAGTGGCATAAGCACTTCCCTTTTCCTACTGCTAATACCTCTCCCTACACAACCAAGCATTCTGCCAGCATTTCCTGCTGCTCTATTACATTGACTACTTACCTTTAGATTCTCTGAAATAATGACCCCTAAATCCCAACCCTCAGATGTTGAGGTTAGGACTGTATCAAATATTCTATATTCAGCCCTTGGGTTTTTACGTCCCAGGTGCATTATCTGGCACTTATCCACATTAAAACTCAATTGCCACAACTCCGACCATTTTTTTAGTTTACCTAAATCATTTGTCATTTGGCTGATCCCTCCAGGAACATTAACCCTGTTGCAAATCTTTGTGTCATCAGCAAAAAGACATACTTTTCCATTAATACCTTCTGCAATATCTATACTATAATTGAGTAAGCTAAAAACTGTCCGTCGCCAAAACCCTACTGCGCATGCGCGACGGACATTTGAAAGCGGCCGTTAAAACACACAGGTAGCTGCGCGTGCCGGCCGCGTGAAAAAAAAAAAAAAAACGGCACGAGCGCGCGCAGCTACCCGTGTGTTTACACGGCCAGATGCCCCGATCCTCCAGCGGTGACCGTCCTCCGGCTGCCGGCGGGCCTCCAGGCTCAGGCGAGCCCCCGGCTCGGTTTGGGCCTACAGGCCCAGCCGAGCCGGGGACTCGCCTAAGCCTAGAGGCCCACTGAGCACCCAGCGGCAGCCGGAGAAGGTCACCGCTGGAGGATCGGGGCCGAAGTTCCCAAAAAATACACCCCAAAATCGACCCTGAGCTCCAGCGGAGACCTCCTCCGGCTGCCGCTGGCTGCTCGGCGGGCTCTAGGCTTAGGCGAGCCCCCGGCTCGGTTTGGGCCTACAGGCCCAGCCAAGCCGGGGACTCGCCTAAGCCTAGAGGCCCGCCGAGCACCCAGCGGCAGCCGGAGAAGGTCACCGCTGGAGGATCGGGGCCGAAGTTCCCAAAAAATACACCCCAAAATCGGCCCTGAGCTCCAGCGGTGACCGTCCTCCGGCTGCTCGGCGGGCCTCTAGGCTTAGGCGAGCCCCCAGCTCGGTTTGGGCCTACAGGCCCAGCCGAGCCGGGGACTCGCCTAAGCCTAGAGGCCCGCCGAGCACCCAGCGGCAGCCGGAGAAGGTCACCGCTGGAGGATCGGGCCGAAGTTCCCAAAAAAATACACCCCAAAATCGGCCCTGAGCTCCAGCGGAGACCTCCTCCGGCTGCCGCTGGCTGCTCGGCGGGCCTCCAGGCTCAGGCGAGCCCCCGGCTCGGTTTGGGCCTACAGGCCCAGCCGAGCCGGGGACTCGCCTTAGCCTAGAGGCCCGCCGAGCACCCAGCGGCAGCCGGAGGAGGTCACCGCAGGAGGATCGGAGGCGAGGTTCCCAAAACATACTCCCCTAAATCGGCCCCGAGCTCCAGCGGTGACCTCCTCCGGCTGCTCGGCGGGCCTGTAGGCCTAGGCAACCCCCCGGCTCGGTTTGGGCCTGTAGGCCCAAACCGAGCCGGGGGCTCGCCTGAGCTTGGAGGCCCGCCTAGCAGCCTGCTTGGCCGGAGGAGGTCACCGCTGGAGCTCCGGGCCAATGTAAGAGGGTGTTGCCATACACATACTCACCGACATCGGCCCTTCTCCAGCGATGGCGGTCCCGCTTCCAGCGTCTTCTCTCTCCGTTGGTCGCCGGCATGACGTCACGAAAGCCTTTGACCCCGGTCAACATGCCAGGGTCAAAGTGTTTCGTGACATCATGCCGGCGACCGGCGGAGAAAGAGAGGACGCTGGAAGCGGGACCGCCATCGCTGGAGAAGGGCCGATGTCGGTGAGTATGTGTAACCTACATCCCCCTACATTGGCTCGGGGCTCCAGCAATGGCTGTCACAAGCTGTTCGGCCGGCCTCCTAGCTCAGGCGAGCCCCCGGCTCAGCTGGGCCTATAGGCCAAAGGCAAGCCAGGGGGCTCGCCTGAGCTTGGAGGCCGCCCGAACAGCCTGTGACAGTCGGACGACAGTCACCGCTGGAGCTCTGGGTTAATGTAGGTGAGTATATGCTCTCAACACCCACCCTTTCTAGCTCGCCCATGAATCCAAGCTTAAGGCAAGCCCCCGGCTTGGCGTGGGCCTAGAGGTCCAGCCAAGCCGGGGACTCGACTGGGCCGGGAGGCTCAGGCGAGTCTCCGGCTCGGCTGGGCCTCTAGGCCCACGCCAAGCCGGGGGCTTGCCTTAATCTTGGATACCGGGCGAGCTAGAAAGGGTGGGTGTTGAGAGCATATACTAACCTACATCGGCCTCGAGTCCTGCGCCAGTTCACAACATACTCACCCACATCTGCCCTTAAATCCTCCAGCGATGGCGGTCTCAGCGTCCACTCTCTCTCCGTTGCTCGCCGGCATGATGTCACGAAAGCCTTTGACCCCGGGTCAAAGGCTTTCGTGACATCATGCCGGCGACCAACTGAGAGAGAGAGAGGACGCTGCGAGCTGAGACCGCCATCGCTGGAGGAGTTAGGGACCGATGTGGGTGAGTATGTTTTGGCAACATCCACCCTACATTGGCCCGGAACTCCAGCTGGGGCTGTCGCAGGCTGCTAGGCGGGCCTCCAAGCTCAGGCGAGCCCCCGCTCGGTTTGGGCCTACAGGCCCAAACCGAGCCGGGGGGTTGCCTAGGCCTACAGGTCCGCCGAGCAGCCGGAGGAGGTCACCGCTGGAGCTCGGGGCCGATTTAGGGGAGTATGTTTTGGGAACCTCGCCTCCGATCCTCCTGCGGTGACCTCCTCCGGCTGCCGCTGGGTGCTCGGCGGGCCTCTAGGCTTAGGCGAGTCCCCGGCTCGGCTGGGCCTGTAGGCCCAAACCGAGCCGGGGGCTCGCCTGAGCCTGGAGGCCCGCCGAGCAGCCAGCGGCAGCCGGAGGAGGTCTCCGCTGGAGCTCAGGGCCGATTTTGGGGTGTATTTTTTTTGGGAACTTCGGCCCCGATCCTCCAGCGGTGACCTTCTCCGGCTGCCGCTGGCTGCTCGGCGGGCCTCTAGGCTTAGGCGAGCCCCCGGCTCGGTTTGGGCCTATAGGCCCAGCCGAGCCGGGGACTCGCCTAAGCCTAGAGGCCCGCCGAGCTGCCAGCGGCAGCCGGAGGAGGTCACTGCTGGGGATCAGGGCCGAGGTTCCCAAAACATACTCACCGACATCGGCCCTCCTGCGATGGCGGTCCCACTTGCAGCATCCTCTCTCTCTCCGTTGGTCGCCGGAGTGACGTCACGAAAGCCTTTGACCCCGGGGTCAAAGGCTTCCGTGACGTCATCCCGGCGACCAACGGAGAGAGAGAGAGGACGCTGGAAGCGGGACGCCATCGCTGGAGGGCCGATGTAGGTGAGTATATCCACGAGCGGGGGGCCATATCCACGAGCGGGGGGGCCAATATCCACGAGCTGGGGGGCCGTATCCACGAGCTGGGGGGCCAATATCCACAAGTTGGGGGGCCAATATCCACGAGTTGGGGCAATATCCACATGCTGGGGCGATATCCACGTGCTGGGGCAATATCCACGAGCTGGGGCAATATCCACGTGCTGGGGCAGTATCCACGAGCTGGGGCAGTATCCACGTGCTGGGGCAGTATCCACGAGCTGGGGCAGTATCCACGTGCTGGGGCAGTATCCACGAGCTGGGGCAGTATCCACGTGCTTGGGCAGTATCCACGAGCTGGGGCAATATCCACGTGCTGGGGCAGTATCCATCCACGTGCTGGGGCAATATCCACGTGCTAGGGCAGTATCCACGAGCTGGGGCAATATCCACGTGCTGCGGCAATATCCACGTGCTGGGGCAATATCCACGTGCTGGGGCAATATCCACGTGCTGGGGCAGTATCCACGTTCTGGGGCAGTATCCACGAGCTGGGGCAATATCCACGTGCTGGGGCAGTATCCACGAGCTGGGGCAGTATCCATGAGCAGGGGCAGTATATCCACAATAGACTGCCCTCTGGGCAGGCTTTACAACTAGTCACTAATAAAAATATTAAAGAGAATGGGTCCAAGTACTGACCCCTGAGGTACCCCACTGGTAACAAGACCTTGTGCCGAATAAACTCCATTTACCACAACCCTCTGTTGTCTGTCACTCAGCCACTGCCTAATCCAGTCAACAATATTGGAATCCAAGATCAAGGATTGCAATTTATTGATAAAGCTTCTTTGCGGAACAGTATCAAAAGCCTTACTGAAATCTAAATAAGCAATGTCTACTGCACCACCTGTGTCTATTATTTTTGTTACCCAATCAAAAAAATCAATAAGATTAGTTTGGCATGATCTCCCTGAGGTAAACCCATGTTGTTTCTGATCCTGTAATCTATGTGTTTTTAGATGTTCAACAATCCTTTCCTTTAACATGGTTTCCATTAATTTCCCCACTACTGACGTAAGACTGATTCCTCCCTACTACCCTTCTTGTAAATGGGCACAACAATTGCTAATTTCCAGTCTTCTGGGACGACTCCCGTTACCAAGGATTGGTTAAATAAATCTGTTAACGGTTTTGCTATTACATGACTGAGCTCTTTTAATAATTTAGGGTGGATCCCATCAGGCCCCATTGACTTATTTGTCTTTACTTTTGACAGCTGCTGCAGAATAGTATGAGATGGACCAATAAGACCCAAAACACATTCACCAACATAAGTTCTAGGTATTACCAAATACCAGTAAAAAGGGGGGTTAAGGGGCAAGGTAGCATAAGCATTAATATAATATGTTGCAACCATTATCATACTAGAGTATGTGCCATCTTCTACTTGCAAGGTCCAATCTTTTGGACTGATGGAATCATGTAAGTTAAGTTTCCCAAAAGATGTTACATTCCACACAGTATTTTTAAACAAAACATGGGTAGCATTCGTCATGGAGCTGATGTAACGCTCCATGCTTCAAACCCCAGGAGACTTTATGTTCAATTGTATCATGTGATTTTAGATATATTTTACATCGTTTGGTTTTAGTTTAAATTAGTTTAGTGTAAAATGGAGTAACTTCAGTTTTAAATATACTTATATTCCTCTAGGTAAATGTGTTTCTGTATAGCCAGTAAACAAGCTTTACTGCTGTGTAATTTATGCACCAGGGTTTTTCCCTTTATCAGTGTTTGTCTCTAATCTGATGTGTTAGAACAATGGATTATACAAATGTTGTGTGAGCTGAAGGCTAAAGAATGTAAAGAATGTTTATTGTAAATAACTGACATAATGTAATTAGTATGGGTAGTACGAGGTGCGTTATTTTATGCAAATTATGACTGTTGGACTTCAGCATAAATGGTGGCGTTTTGTTCATTAAAAGGTCAGAGAACTCTCAGAGCTCAGAGGAGAGAAAATCCTGTTTTAAAGCATACAGCCGCGCCTGGTGTTTTTATTTCAGCGACGCTACACTATCACCCTCAGAAGGTACCGAGCGACCTTCTGGAGATTCCTAACGGCTCCAGGGCAGAGGAACAGAAGCAGGCAGGTCAATCTGCTCGAGGCGCTGAGGACAGCGCTCCCAGTAGCCGGGCTGACCGCAACGAAGGGGTGTCTGGAGAGTCAGGACAGACGGAAGAGAACAGTTTCGTCACATTGGTGGCAGCGGTGGGATAGAGGCTCTCTAACACCAATACACCCCGAGATGACAAACTATACAGCCTGCAAGCAGGACACCCTGAAGGACCTGCTGGAAAGCCATGGAAGGAACGAATATTGAAGAAAGGGTCAAAGGCACAAGTTTGGTGCAACCAGGAGCGAGATGGAAACGCTCAAGGAGGTAAAAAGACGCCTCAAGCAATATGGTCCAAACCCTAGCATGGACCTGTTCCAGAGCGTTTGGAATGAGGTCTGTTTATTGCAGAAAGGGGAAGCTGTGCAGGACCAGGAAGATTTTAACCCTCTGCATGTGGAATACAGTAAATACAAGGTCCCAGGCTGGATGGAGCCAGGGGACATTCGTGGCCAGGAGGAGAACTGGCTGGCAACTACACAAAACACCCAGAGAGTGTCTACAGACTTGGATTGGCAGAGACCAGGGATTTTGGAAGCATCGGCTTCTGCCAATGCCAAGACCCAAACAAAATATGCCTCCGCACCAACCGTGATAGTCAACCCACCCTCAAGTAAGGCTAAAAAGAAGCGGAGGGGTGGACGGGTGAAAGAAATGGAGGTGGTGCTGGAGAGCGAATGCAAATGTTGTGACCCGCTTCGAAGGGAGGTAGAGACCTTTAAAGGGCAACTAGACTTTGCAACCCAGAGCGAGAAAGAGACTGGCCTGCAATTGCACCGACTACAGGATGAGCTGCGAGCTGTCACGGTGGAGAGAAATGGTCGCTGCATGGAAGTACGAGAACAGTCGGTCAGTATACGAAAATTGTCATCCCAGTTGCAGGTCTGTGAGGACTGTAACATCGACCTACACACGGAGCTCAGTGGTGCTCAGGCGCAGATAGTGGAGCTGGAGCGCAGCTCCCGTGTAATGATCGAGCAGCTGGAGGCTGAACGGCGAACTGGAGCTGCTCAACACATAGAAATAACAGCTTTAAAAATTCACCTGGAGAACTGCGAGCAGGAATTAGAGCGGACACAGCTCTCCTGAGATACTATTCAGGCATGGGCTTGGGAGCAGGAAATACAGCTGCTCCAGAACCAACTCCAGCTGTGCCAACACCAACTACTAGAAGCAGACGCAGCTCGGAAGGAGAGCCTCGCTCAAACTAAGGCAAGCGAGATGGAGGTGAGCCATCTGACACACCAACTAGGTGTATTGGAGCAGGAGCACCTGGGCACTGTTAGCCACCTTCAGGCTGTGCTCGAAGGGACACGAGCACAGTGCCAGCAGCTCCAAGATGAGTTGTCCCTGGCACAAGCTGCCAGCACCCATGTGCCCACCACGGAGGAGAGCAGCACAACAGGGAGTCAAGTCATTGCCCCTGTTATATTTTGCATAGAGTAGCAAATGTACCCAGTGTTGCTGGAGGTGGATGCTGTGCTGGCATTAGAGTGTGCTTTGTCCCCAATGAAGATGGAGACCACCCAGCACTCCACCCCTGTGACCCAAGGTGCTGCAAGAGAGGGGACCACTTCTTACCTGCCTAGAAGACCAGCAGAATCGTTGAGTGACTACCCTGAGAGACTACCAAATTCCTGGTCCCAGGAAGAATTGCGCCCTTTTGGGATTGTGTGGATTGCCATGGGCTGGGCCCTTTTTAAATGCTCAGGAGGGGGGCATCAGCAGAAGGAGAGTCTGGGAACTGTGACTGCTGACTGTATTCGGGTCCTGGGTCCGCAGAGGTACCCTGGACAGAGCAAGATATGGGGGGTAATTTCAGGGTGCCCCCTAACAAACATTTTATGCCTGTGGACTGTGGTGGCCTGTTGCCTGGCGCACTGGACAAGAGGGTTGGCCTGCCTCTTGCCCCAGGACTATGGACCCACAGCCTTCCAGCAACCGTCAGACCCTGCTGACTTTGCTTATGTGCCCGCAACCATGGAACTTTGAAGATGGCACAGAAGAGGGGCAAGGTGAGAGGTCTCGTCAGTGGCAAGCGATCAGTTTGGGATCTAAGCTTGCCCTGCCGTTCTCGAAGGGGGGATATATGTCATGGAGCTGATGTAACGCTCCATGCTTCAAACCCCAGGAGACTTTATGTTCAATTGTATCATGTGATTTTAGATATATTTTACATCGTTTGGTTTTAGTTTAAATTAGTTTAGTGTAAAATGGAGTAACTTCAGTTTTAAATATACTTATATTCCTCTAGGTAAATGTGTTTCTGTATAGCCAGTAAACAAGCTTTACTGCTGTGTAATTTATGCACTAGGGTTTTTCCCTTTATCAGTGTTTGTCTTTAATCTGATGTGTTAGAACAATGGATTATACAAATGTTGTGTGAGCTGAAGGCTAAAGAATGTAAATAATGTTTATTGTAAATAACTGACATAATGTAATTAGTATATTGGTAGGACGAGGTGCGTCATTTTATGCAAATTATGACTGTTGGATTTCAGCATAAATGGTGGCGTTTTCTTCATTAAAAGGTCAGAGAACTCTCAGAGCTCAGAGAGAGAGAATCCTGTTTTAAAACATACAGCCGCGCCTGGTGTTTTTATTTCAGCGACGCTACACTATACACTATCACCCTCAGAAGGTACCGAGCGGCCTTCTGGAGATTCCTAACGGATCCAGGGCAGAGGAACAGAAGCAGGCGGGTCAATCTGCTCGAGGCGCTGAGGACAGCGCTCCCAGTAGCCAGGCTGACCGCAACGAAGGGGTGTCTGGAGAGTCAGGACAGACGGAAGAGAACGGTCCCTTCACAGCATTAATTTGGGATGCGTTAATACATCCAAACATGAAATCGGCATAGTTGGCATTGCCAACACTTACAGGGAAAGTTTTATCCATCCATTGCCATAAACTTACACATTTATCTGGTATACAGTTGTGTTCAAAATGATTCAACCCCCACTGAAATTGAGTGTTTTGGCCAGTTTGACATTGATTTTGATCATTCAGTCATCTTGCTTACAATTAAATCAAAGAGGCACGTGTAGGTCAGACAAATATAACATAACATTTATAATGAAATAACCACAAATGTCTTTTCTGTGCTCACATCATTATCAGTTTTATTCAACCCCCAAGTGACATTCAATCTTAGTACTTAGTACAACATCCTTTTACAGTTATAACAGCTTTTAAACGTGAAGCATAGCTTGACACAAGTGTCTTGCAGCGATCTACGGGTATCTTCGCCCATTCGTCATGGGCAAAAGCCTCCAGTTCAGTCACATTCTTAGGCTTGCGCACTGCAACTGCTTTCTTTAAGTCCCACCAGAGGTTCTCAATCGGATTTAAGTCAGGTGACTGCGATGGCCACTCCAAAATGTTCCAGCCTTTAATCTGCAACCATGCTCTAGTGGACTTGGAGGTATGCTTGGGATCATTGTCCTGTTGAAAGGTCCAACGTCTCCCAAGCCTCAGGTTTGTGACGGACTGCATCACATTGTCATCCAATATCTCCGGGTACTGAAGAGAATTCATGGTACCTTGCACAAGCTGAAGCTTCCCTGTACCTGCAGAAGCAAAACAGCCCCAAAGCATGATTGACCCCCCGCCATGCTTCACAGTAGGCAAGGTGTTCTTTTCTTCATAGGCCTTGTTCTTCCTCCTCCAAACATAGCGTTGATCCATGGGCCCAAACAGTTCTAATTTTGTTTCATCAGTCCACAGAACACTATCCCAAAACTTCTGTGGTTTGCCCACATGACTTTTGGCATACTGCAGTCGACTCTTCTTATTCTTTGGAGACAGCAAGGGGGTGCGCCTGGGAGTTCTGGCATGGAGGCCTTCATTACGCAGCGTGCGCCGTATTGTCTGAGCTGACACTTCAGTACCCACATCTGACAAATCTTTTCTCAGTTCCTCAGCAGTCACACGGGGACTTTTCTCCACTCTTCGCTTCAGGTAGCGCACAGCAGTCAAAGTCAGCATCTTCTTTCTGCCACGACCAGGTAGCGTTTCAACAGTGCCCTTTGCCTTGAATTTGCAAATGATGCTTCCTATGGTCTCTCTTGGTATGTTTAACATCTTTGCAATCTTCTTATAGCCATTGCCCTTCCTGTGAAGAGTAATCACCTCTTCTCTTGTCTTCCTGGACCATTCTCTTGACTTCACCATGTTTGTAACCACACCAGTAAATGTCTAGAAGGAGCTGAGTTTCAGTCATTTTAAAGCTGCCTAATTGGTGCTTATTATGCTTTATTGCTGCTCCGTGACATCCACAGGTGTTTTCAATACCTGATTGAAAACACTTGAATGAACCTCTGTTCTTCAGAGTGGTGGTCTTTAAGGGGTTGAATAATTGTGTCAATGAAGAATTCACAAAAGAAACATTTACTACTGTATTACAAAACCAATTGATGTCATTTTAGTTGCATATGGTTCTTTAAAAAGTCCTTTTAGGATTTCATTCTGAATACAATTACAAATGTCACTAAATTCCCTAAAACCCTTTACAGCATTGGGGGTTGAATAATTTTGAACACAACTGTACCTAGGTTAGAACAAAGGGGGGAGGACACTAACTTAGAATGCCAAGGGGTGCTGAACCAGGAAGAACTATTACCGTAAAGAAAGGAAACACTAAAAGTGGCTGTAGATTCATCTCAGATTTATTAGGGACATATAAATGATCCATTATAACCTGGGAAGGAGGTTCCTTTCTGTTAGGTTCTGGTGAAGGCATTCTACCAGTAATGTTAAATCTCATTCGTATCACTGCAGTACCACGATGTTCCTGTAAGAGGGGAGCACGTATAAAAGTGGCACCTGGATTGTTAGTAGTTTTAGAGAAAGTAGGCAATATAAACAAATCATCATCAAAAATACTTAGATTCAAAGCAACTCCTTCATACGGTATACCATATTTAGAACTAGTCGGTTTGGCCATACATATCCAGCAGGACTTGTTGAAACCTGAAAGTTCATATATAGTCTGAGTAGCATATGCATAGTTATTAGGTCGATGCAAGTCTCTTTTCAAACGCATATTAAGAACTGGGGGTCGAGCAAAGGAGATATTGTGGGGCCCTACAATATCTTCCCAAAAACATCGATGATCGTAACACGAACTACCAGTAAGTATGATGAAGTAGATCATGATGATTAAAAGCGAACCAACAAAAATAAAACAGTTCTTGGAAAAAGAGCAAAACATCTTGGTAGTAGTTCTAGCAATAGACACTGCAAGTGTAAAATCAGAGTTAATACAGTATGTAGTACTTTGTGAAAAAGGAAAGTTCATCAAAAAATAAACAGTTTGTGTAAATGAGGAAAAAGGTACTACTCTTCAGGTTAAATAGGACAGTTAATAGGCATAAAAAATAGATTGGGGGAAACAATTCTTCAGCTGGGAAACCAGCCAACAGGTTAGCAGGGGCTTACAAATGCTGAGGCCCACACTCCAGATTCATCAACGGGATACGCCACAGGAGGAGGTCATCTAGAAGCAGGCGTCAGCGATTCCACGTCTGGGGTTGAGGTCATAGGTGGATCATGAATGAAGTCATCAGGGATGAATGGTGCTTTCTTTATCCTTGATGCATGGATCCAGGAAGGTGATTCATCAGTCAGCACGGCAGTTCTCGTCACAGCAAGGATGGTAGTCGGTTCTCCATATGGTGGATCAATGGTTTTGTGACGATGCAGGGCCTTCATGAGCACTCGATCTCCTGGAACGAAACGGTGAGTAGGATCTGTGGAGAGAGGCGGAAAAGAGCAGGAGACTGTTCTATGGAAATCATGCAATGTTTTAAGCAACTGAGTAACATATGCTTCCCTAAATTCATCCAGATCACCTGGTAACATTACCAGGGGACCTTGCTTAGGAATCCATGGGGTAGGAAAGGGTCTTCCCAGAAGAACTTCAAAGGGGGAGAGACCAGTGACAGAATGGGTGGTCATTCTTATTTCTGCAAGAATGGCTGGAAGTTAATCTGGCCAGTTCTTGAAGGTACCCTCAGTAGCTTTTCTAAGTTTATTTTTTATATTTCTATTTTGCCGTTCTACGATTCCGGAACTTTCAGCATGGTATGGACAGTGAAACTTCCATTGAATGACCATTAATTTTACCAATTCCTATGTGTTCTTGGAGGTAAAGGCAGGACCATTATCTGAATCAATAGATATGGGGCAGCCATATCTGGGTATTAATTCTTTACAAAGAATTTTGGTAACAGTTCTGGCATTTTTTCTTGCAGTAGGGAAGGCTTCAGGCCATCTAGAAAACTTGTCAACAATTACCAGAAGGAATTTCAGGTTACCTTTTGCAGTGGGCATGTGTGTAAAATCAATTTGGAGTTCCTGGAATGGACCATTAGCTGGCAGTAGGTGTTGAGTTTTAATTTTTGGGCCCTGTGTATTATTTCTGTCACATATAAGGCAACGAGAAAGTTGGGAATTAATCATAGCCTTAAGATTATAAACAGAAAAATGTTTAGCCATTTCGCTGTATGTGAGTTTGGGAGATCTGTGGCAAGGACGTGAAAGGAAAAAATAAAGATTGGCGCTGCTGCAGTAGGTAGGCCCACTCTCCCTCCTTTCTCATAAATTCTAACATCAGGCGGAATTTTTAGGAGACTTCACAAGGCCTTCTGAGGCCCAATGAAAAACATCAGCTTCAGTAGCACCTGCCTGGAGTTCTTTAAGCATCCATTTCTGGGGTAGCAAAAAAGGAGAAAGGTAGCAGGTGACAATTGGAGGTTGAGGAACAAGAAAAATGGTAGGAGATGAAAGAGCAGCATCTTTAGACGTAGCGTCAGCAAAGTGATTGCCACGATAAACCAAAGAGTCAACAGGATCATGACCTTTTGCATTTGACAACAGCAAGACGAGAAGGCAATAGAATAGCAGACAGGAGATCAGAAATCAGATCAGAATGAGAAATGGGACGAACATCAGCCGTAGTAAAACCATGGCGGTGCCATAGTGCACCAAAATCATGCACAACACCAAATGCATAACGAGAGTCATTATAAATGGTGACAGGCAGATCTTTAAAAAGTTTACATGCAGCTGTTAAAGCAAAAAGTTCCGCAGCTTGCGAAGAGTTTGAAGGAATGGAAGCAGATTCATGCACAATGTCAGGCAATTCAACCACAGCATAACCAGTCAGATACTGTGAATCAGAAGGACGAGAACAGGAGCTATCAACAAAGATATGACGAATATCAGGACCTTCTAGAGGAGTGTCAGAAAGATCAGATCTAGGAGAGGTTGTTAGTTGAATGAGCGGAAGACAATCCTGTAATTCGCGAGGCTCCTCATGGTCTTCACGTAGACTCAGAAGAGCATTAAGAACAGCAGAAGGACCAGAAGTGACAGAAAAGTATTTGACAGACAAATTGGAGGTGGAAGTTAGTACAGTTTCATAACCAGACAAACGTTGGGAAGAAATGTGCTGGGTAGAAAGATTACGAAGTACATGCAATACATTGTGTTGTGTATGGAGAATACTGTCAGTACCTAGGGTTAAGGACTGAACTGTTTCCACAGCCATGGCACAGGCAGCCAAGGAGCAGAGACAATTTGGCATTCCCTGAACAGGTGGCAGGACTTTTGACAAAAATGCAGTTGGACGCAGCGCACCCCCGTGGACCTGTGCAAGAACAGCCACCATTGTGCGCCCATCCTCCCTACAGTAGAGGTGGAAAGGCAGTTTATAGTACGGTAGCCCCAGTGCTGGTGCAGTAGCCAACAGTTCCTTTAACGTATCAAAGGCAGACACCATGTCCGGAGACCAAACAATTTGGTCTGGAGCTGTGCGACGCATGAAGAACAGAGTCATAATAGGAACAGTCTGGTATCCAGTGACGACAAAAATTCACCATCACTAGAAAGGACACCATGTCTGTTTTGGAGGCAGGACACTTGAGCTGGAGCAGGCTCTGAATGCGGGACGATGAGAGGACACGAGATCCCTGAGTGAGAACGAAACCCAAATATTCAACAGAGGTGTTGAAAAATTGCATCTTTTTTCTGGACACCTTGTGGCCTTCTGAGTGTAGGTGGTTGAGGAGAGCAACAGAGTCAGTGTGACATGCAGCTTGGCTGGGGCTACAAAGGAGGAGGTCATCCACATACATAGAAACATAGAAACATAGAAAAATGTCGGCAGATAAGAACCTTTCGGCCCATCTAGTCTGCCCAATTACATGGATACTTTACCTGGATTTATCTTTTGTTTAGGATAGCCTTATGCCTATCCCATGCTTGATTAAATTCAATTACTGTTTTGGCCTCTACCACTTCTACTGTTGTAAGGTGGAGCCTTCCGGCAGACTGTAACTCAACAGAGTCTCACACAGTGCGCGTGAAAAAATCGCGGGACTGTCAATAAATCCCATAGGTAAGACTGACCAAGAAAACTGGGAGCCTTCAAACATAAAGGCCAAAAGGTGTTGTGTATCTGGATGTACTGGGACAGAAAAAAATGTATTTTTTAGGTCTATGACTGTAAAATGTGTGGAGTCTGGGGGTATGGAGGTGAGAAGGGTTGGGAGGACAGGTATAATTGGAATAATAGGAATTATGATTTCATTGAGAGATCTGAAATCCTGAGTAAAGCGATATCCATCTCCTTTAGGCACAGGATTTACAGGAGTGTTGTACGAACTTACAATGGGGCGCAGAATGCCAGTAGCAAGGAAGCGGTGAATGAATTCCCGTATTCCTTCAACTTTAGCAGGTGACAGATTATATTGCTTGTGATAGACAGGAGTAGCAGATGCTTTTAATTTTGCAGAATATGGTGTGCAGGAGATAGAACCCACATCATATTCATCAATTGCCCATACATCCAGATGTACACACAAATCGAGATCAGGTGCTGAAAGGAAAGCAGAGTGAAGGAGAGAGCAGGAATGGGAGGAAGAGCAAGGAAGAGAAAAAGGAGGGGCTGATGTTGGATGAAGTGTGCTGGAAGCAGCTTCAATAGAAAAAAATGGTGAATCCACATGTAAAGATCCAGATGGCATGCAGATAATAGACACAGCAAGCAAAGAAAGCAAATCTCTGCCTAGCAAATAACAGGACAGGTAGGGAGAACATGAAAAGAATGAAACACAGAGGCAGGAGAAGAAATAGAAGAAATAGCAATGGGTGGGGTGATAAACATTTCTGTTAGGACTCCATTAATCCCCAAAGATGGCATCTCAGCAGGTTTAATTGACCACAAGCACCACTCTATTGTCAACATCGAATTGGAAGCACCCGTATCCACAAGGAATGGGGTTGCTTGATCCTCCAAATTAAGGATCACTAGGGGCAAATGGTCAACTGTTTCTGAAACCTGAACACATGAGATGGAGCATGCCTCTGGGCCACATCATGCATTTGATTTGTTTTGCCAATCAATCTTATGACAAGGTGGATCACAGGCATTGTTAGGAGAGGTAACAGCATTGCTTGTTGGAGAACGTGGCTGGGGGTTCATAGCAGTATTGCCAATGTTCCTGGGATTATGAGGGCATTCATTACGCCAGTGAGTTGGATCACCACAAATGAAACAAGTACCTGGGGTACGTGTGGGGTGTTGAGGACGATAATAAGTCCATTTAGGGTGAGGACCAGTATTACCTGTGGGACCTGAAGGACTGTGAAAAACAGCTAACATATATTTAGAATGCTGCAGGTCAAAGCAACCAGCAGAATCTTTAACAAGGAGCCTATTATTAAGATCAATAGGTACAACAGTTGGCCAGTTATCAATCACCTGTTTAGCAATTCTCTGGGTATCCTCTTTGAGATTACCCATATCTCCATGTAATGTCATGCCGGCATCCTACTTCCAGTTCTTATGGAACCGGTGGACGAATTCGGTGACAGATTCTTTGGCATTTTGTTTGCATGCAATGGCTGCGACCATAGAACGTCGAGCTCCATAATTACGAGTCCATTCATCACAAACCTCTGTCCACATATCATCAATCTGGACCGATGTTTGTAAAGGCAAATTTTGGGGTGTAATAGGGGCACCCATTAGAGGAGCATGGGGGGGTTGAAGTGAGAGAACACGAGTCCAATCAAAACCAGTGTCATCAGCATATCCCATGACACCGTTAATGATCAACTTGTAATCTTCCTGAGTTAATTGCAATCCTCGTGTCGCCCGTTTAAGATATTGTTTTGTCGCAGTCGGGAAAATTCGGGGACTAGGAGAACCCTTAATTATAGAATTTAAGGTTCCTATATCAGGGGGCATAATAACGACATTATTTCCTGCAATTAAATAGGGCATCTGATATCTAGCAGGGGGTTTAATAGATTTGCCAGATTGGGTCCTAGTTAGTATGTTCTGAAGTTGGGGTTCAAATTGGTCAATAAAAGATTGCATTTGGGGAGAGTATCCTACACAGTTGGGTTTGGAAGTGGATACAAATGAGGATGTACTGAATTTAGACATAGGGGTTTTATTTTGCCATTCATATGTGCTGGATTCAAGGGTTTCATCTTGTTCTGTGTCAGATTCTGTTTCAACATGGGGTGTTCCTACGATAGCACCTAAGACCCCTATATTTTGTGTTAGGGCTTTGGGGAAAGGCAGGGGATTAGTAGTGGTTTCAATAGTTGTAATCACAGCTGCCAAAGTCTTAGGGTCAAGGCTGGGATAAAGGGAAGAGGGTTTGGGAGTAGGTTGTGAAAGGGCAGGAGGAGAGGAATTGTAAGGTGGGGGACTATCTATGGACCAAGATACAACTTTAGGAGTTTTAGAAATGGGGTTATATGAAGAGGACAAGTGAATCCGCACTTTCCCACATTTTTTCATATATTTCCTATCCCAATTTGGGTCAGGTTGGAAATATGGGAAAGCTTTTTGGTCGCCAAGACATAAGCCTGTTATCATGGACATATGATAGGAAGAGAAGCTTCCTGAATTTGGGAATGGATCAAAAGAATGCATGGCTGTAGTCCAACCAGCAAGACAACCTATAAAGAATTTCCAGAATTCGGCCATTTCTTACCCCTGTCACCACAAAACAACTCATACACGCCCTGGTAATCTCCCGACTCGACTATTGCAATAATCTCTTATCTGGCCTCCCTCTGTCCCGCCTCTCCCCACTACAATCCATCCTGAACGCCTCCTCCAGGCTAATTCACCTCACCCGCCGCTCTGTCTCTGCCGCTCCCCTCTGCGAGTCCCTTCACTGGCACCCCATCCACTGCAGAATTAAGTTCAAAATCCTTATCCTTACCTACAAAACCCTCACTAACTCAGCGCCCCACTACCTGTCCTCACTAATCACCAAATACACCCCAGCCCGCTCCCTAAGGTCAAACAGTGACCTGCGCCTAGCTTCTCCCCGCATCACCTCTTCCCATGATAGACTGCAGGATTTCTCACGCGCAGCCCCCACTCTCTGGAACGCTCTCCCTCGTACTGTCAGACTTTCCCCTAACTTCTCTTCCTTCAAACGCTCCCTGAAAACATTCCTATTTAGGGAAGCCTACCACCCAACTCACTGACGCAACCATCAATCACTCTCACCTTATAGTCCTCTCCTCCTGTTTCCAACCCCAACCCTCCCAGATTGTGAGTTCCTACGGGAATAGGGCCCTCATCTCCTCCTGTACTGTTTGTCAAATGTTGTTCAATGTATTGTAACCCTGTCTATACTGTGTTTATTGTACAGCGCTGCGGAATATGCTGGCGCTTTATAAATAAAGAATAATAATAATAATAATAAAGGGCGTGGTAAAATATCCACCAGCAACACGTTGTACATAATCGGCGGGCGTTTCAGCAGGGCCATTTTGGGGCATTAACTTCTTATTGAAATGCTTATCTAATTTGCCCGTTGTTTTTGGATCTATATGGGAGGATTTTTGGCACCCATATCGCAAAAAAAAAAGGCGCGGTGGAGGGGGGAAGGAGAAGGGCCAGCGCAATTAAAAGGGTGAGATGTAAAGGGTCGCAAAAATGCACAGTTTGCTTTATTCTCACTGAGCCAAATCACAAAACAGCAATCTCCATTCAATTTAAAAATCTTTTTAGCTACACTATCAGGGAGAACACGCACAAATAGGAAATAACAAGTAGTCAGATAAATAGGGACCCAATTCCCAGGGCGGGAAACTTAAAGGTATTAATCTTTACAATATAGAAACATAGAAACATAGAAAAATGTCGGCAGATAAGAACCTTTCGGCCCATCTAGTCGCCCAATTACATGGATACTTTACCTGGATTTATCTTTTGTTTAGGATAGCCTTATGTCTATCCCATGCTTGCTTAAATTCAATTACTGTTTTGGCCTCTACCACTTCTACTGGAAGGCTGTTCCACGTATCCACCACCCTCTCAGTAAAATAATGCTTCCTGATGTTACTTTTAAACCTTTGCCCCTCTAATCTAAGACTATGTCCTCTTGTTTTGCTACTTTGTTTCCTTTTAAATATACTCCCTTCCTCTACCTTGTGGATTCCCTTTACGTATTTAAATGTTTCTATCATATCTCCTCTCTCGTCGTTTATCCAAGCTGTACATGTTAAGATCATTAAGCCTTTCCTGGTAACTTTTCTCCTTCAAGCCGTACACCATTTTAGTAGCCCTTCTCTGAACTCTCTCAAAGATGTCTATATCCTTCTGGAGATACGGTCTCCAGTACTGCACACAGTACTCCAAGTGAGGTCTCACCAGTGCTCTGTACAGTGGCATGAGCACTTCCCTTTTCCTACTGCTAATAACTCTCCCATACACAACCAAGCATTCTGCCAGCATTTCCAAGCATTCTGCCAGCATTTCCTGCTGCTCTATTACATTGACTACTTACCCTTAGATCCTCTGAAATAATAACCCCTAAATCCCTTTCCTCAGATGTTGAGGTTAGGACTGTATCAAATATTCTATATTCAGCCCTTGGGTTTTTACGTCCCAGGTGCATTATCTTGCACTTATCCACGTTAAAACTCAATTGCCACAGCTCCCACCATTTTTTTAGTTTACCTAAATCATTTGTCATTTGGCTGATCCCTCCAGGAACGTCAACCCTGTTGCAAATCTTTGTGTCATCAGCAAAAAGACATACTTTTCCATTAATACCTTCTGCAATATCACTAATAAAAATATTAAATAGAATGGGTCCAAGATATAATACTCTTTACAACACAATTCAAATGCAAGTCACAATTGCGGGGACTCAAGCAATCACAGGGAACAAAGAGAAAGGATCACTATACAATTTACCCAGACCGATTGTAAAAAATCCTATTTTTCACCATCACTCAAATCATTCATACAGTACAAACCCTCAAATTAAAGCTGACAGTCTGCAGTTAAAGCACATTGTGTTTGTTTCATTCCAACTCCATTGTGGTGGTGTATAGATCCAAAGATGTTAGAATTAGGGATGAGCTGTTCAGTTTCAATCAGTTCGGAGTTCTGACCGAACTTTGGTCGTTCGAAAGTTCGCGAACTTTCAACTTTTTGGTTGTGTTCAGTTCGAGTTCGCAAAGAAAAAGAAATTTTGAAAAAAGTATAGAAAATGCTTAAAAAAATACTAAAAAATCTAGAAATAAAGAGACTTTTTACTGCAGAATATTATAAGCAACGGTTTATTAGATATTGAATTAAAAACTAATGTGTACGTGCAAAGATTCTCAACTCTAAATGACCTGTGTTTTTCAAAACGGCATAACAGGTGTTTTTAGTCTGGTCAAATCAATTTGATACATTGTAGACTATACTGAGGGGGTGGGGTGGTGTCTGCTTCTGATTGAAATTTGAGAAGTGTTAATTTCCCTCCTAAAACTTCTAATATGCTCTATTTCACCGCTGTCTGCTCAGCTCATTTTTACCGCTTTTGCTCATCATGTTTAAACGTGAGTTTGAAGCCACACTTTGTTAAATGACTGACATGTTAGATATCGTTCTTTTTGGCAGACTCCGCAGATTCATAATATATCATTTTTATATCTATACGTCCTGTCCTGGCTGTATATTATGAAAAAAATGTAATAAAAATTGAATTTTTAATCATCTGCAGTGTGTAAAGTGTTGTTTTTTTCACATTTTAGCACATGAGCGTTTGCGGTTATGTTTTCTATGGGGTGCACTTGTACAAAAATTAGAAATGTTGACTTGTTACATTCTGTGGGGGGGAATTACGTGATTTATAGCAAACGCACCCCATAGAAAAAAATCATTAGTGCATCATCGTTCACATTATATTTGCAATGTGAACAATATTGCTGCATTAATAAAAATAACACATAAAAAAATACATGTTTATATTTTTTTTTACTTTATACCTGGTCATGTTGGGTATCATTCAAAAGGCCATGCTCAGGCCTTTCGATTGACACCCTCCATGACCCACTAGATGCCTGGAGATATCGGGGTTCAAATGAACCCCTATCTACACCAGGGGATTGGCCTGGGTAATATATATACGCATGATGTGAGCTGGCCTGTGCAATATATATATATATATATATATATATATATATATATATATATATATACACGCATGATGAAAATTTGTAAAGGATAAGGCACGCAAAGTGAAATTTTGATGTGTCTGAAATTGAAACTTACGTGACAACTCTTATTTTTTTTTTTCGTTAATTTATATTTGTTGAATACAGTTAATTTTAATTTGTTTAATAGAGTTAATTTAAAATGGTTTAATACCGTTTATTTAAATTTATTTTACCTTTACTATTGGTGCTTTTCAAACTTTATTCTTAAGTAAAAAGAAATTTAGCAGTTTCATGTTATGTAATTTTTTTTGGGGGGGTGCAAGTAGCTGGTCTTGCCTAGGGTGCAAAATAGTCTAGCACCGTCCCTGACCGCATGGTCCACCCCTGCACTCTTCCACAATACCACAGAGGGGTTACTGTATGATGGCACTTGCTGGCCTGGCACCAAAGGCACAATATTTGGCTGCACTGCCACTGATGCCTGTATCAGATTCATATCCTCAGAGGGGTTACTGTATGACGGCACTGTTGCCGATGCTAAAGGCCCAATTTTAGGCTAGGGTCAAACAAACGCATTTTTCGCAGAGATTAATTGCACCTAAATGCAAGTTAAAAGTGCGCTAGTCTGACCCCAGCCTTAAAGCACCTATTGTTACTTTCATCCAAAGCCTGCATAAGTTTCACAATAATTTAGCCCAAAAAATCACTAAACTTTTTCTGCGTGTACGAAAATGTCTCCTCTTTTCATACAGACTGCCGCCCCAAGCAGTTGTTTATGGATAGATTAAAGGAAAAGCATTTACCGTCATTTGAAATGTATTTTTTTTGTTTTTAAGTGTTTCTATACATCCTAGAAATCCGCCACTTCACGGGCAGGTTATGGGGACCTCCTAGGCACGATATTTGACAGAATTTTTTGTTTTTATTTTTAACCCTTATTTCATGGAAAACTCACTGTCCCTTTAAAAACATTTTTTTTAAAAACTTTTTGTCCTTGTTTCCTGTCCACCAGGGCACTACCCGGACCCCCATACACCTTTTATGGCAAATATCTAGCATATATGCCCTCTTGGAGGGTACTCTAAAAACCGAATTTTCAGCCCCATTGACTTGTATGGAGTTCGGGTTCGGATTTGAAAATTTGGAAAGTTCGGGTTCAAATACGAACCGAACTCGGGCGTGTTCGGCTCATCCCTAGTAGGGGTACAGCACATTCAGCAAATTCACAGAAGGGAGCAGAGTCCACCAGCTGGAAAAGCAGCAGCTGCAATGCGAGTAATTTTGCTAAGCTGGCATTTAGACGCTGTGCTTGGGGATGGTTGGGACTATATTTTTTCTTACGCTGCAGCAGCTGCGGCAACGTGATCTGACTGCGTAAATCTTCAGCTGCTGGGATGATGTCACATTGTGAGGAAGGACCTGGTACATCCATACCTGTCAGTGGAGGTTGTACGCAATGACATGGCAGGACATACAGTGGGGGTAGAGACAGATGAGGAGGAGGAGGACCTACGCATAGTTTTGCACCAACCAGATGTGTGGCATGTCGCTTCAAGCACGTGATACCCAAGTGTCCGGTGTCTATCCCACGCTTCAGCCTCATCTGACATAGATTACAAATAGCAACAGTGAGTTCTGCTGCACATTTCTTAAAGAACTCCCAGCAGACAGCAGAGTTCCTGCGTGTGTGCTTTGAGACAACAGCGCTCTGCACCGGATCAGCTCTGACATGTGATGTCTTGGACTGGCTAGTGCTACGGTTGGTCATAGAGGATGTTGTGCCTCTGAAGTGGAAATAGACTGGAAGATGGCCGCCATTATAAGCCAGGCGACCATCTTGTTCAGAATATTGGTTTACTTGAAAATAATTAGGTCGTTTTTAGTTGAAACTCAGGCATACATAGAAATTTAGGAATGTGCTGAGATTAGCAGAAAAACAATTAAAGTGTTGAGAAATATCTCTGCTGTTCCAGGCACAGAGAAAGATACTCCAAGGTCGTTGGGGCCCGCAGAAATACAAAGGAGTATAGAGATCAGACCAGGTGCCATCTGTAACAAATAATTGGAGACGCTAGGGAAAGGGACGCAGCCCGGAACAGTAAGAGCAACTAATCATGATTTATTGTTACTAACACAAAGTTTGCCAATTTACGGCCAATTAATGAAATGTCTTTTGTATTAGACTAAGGGAGGTACTAACCCACGTGGGGTGGGATAGTGTCACCGGGAGGTGAACTAATTGGGATGTACCTAATTATGTATTTGAGGTATAAAACCTCAGGACACTGTAAAATTGATGCTCAGTCTTTGCGATTCAATCCTGTCTGAGCATTCTGTGACGTCACAATAAAAGTTTGCCTTTCCTGAAGAGACTCGTGTTCAGACAATCCTTGCTCGTGTCCGGTCCGGCCTCGTCCCGAGTGAACCAAGTGGATTCCGGTTACACCTCGAGTTTGCTGTGCCTTCTCCTCCCCCTCTTCCTCACTTGATTCCTCTGTTCGATCAGGCACCCAAGTGGAGTCAGTGACCTCATCATCATTGTCATCATCATCCCCTATATCCTCATCACTGAAGCCAACTTGGCAGTATGCTGCAGCTGCTGGGGCAGCATGAGTGCCAGTTATTTGTGTGTCATTACTGGCACCCCCTTCCTCTAGGTTGATTATACTCCCTTCCTCAACCTCAGAGATTGAATCAGAGCACTGTACTTGCTGCGCATCCTCAAGCAGCATGTCACTGTCATTGTAGTCAAACAATTCAGTTGACTCCTCCGTGTGTGATAGCGAGGCTATGGCAGAAGTATCTGTGGACATGGAGGCTGCATTAGATGATTTGGCAGCTGAGGTGGACTGTAAAGCACTAGAAGCCTGGCTGGCAGAGGACTCGGAGGATGAGGATGGCCTGGTTAGCCAATCCACCAAATCCTCTGTATGTTGCTGCTGCTTAAGATGGCCAGCACCAGTTAGAAAGGACAAGCGTGTCCCTGCAGAGGATGCACCACGTCCACCACGACCAGAGGCACAGCCTCCCGACATAGAGGCTGCTTGCCCTCTTATCTGTGTCTGGGAGCATCTGCCTGTCCTTTTTGGTCTTTCTGACATGGTGAGTGATATATAGATTAAAGATATACAGAACTCTGATTCAACTCTGTTATAAAAATTGGAGATATGCATAACTCTGATTCAACTGTTTTCTAGATTAAAGATTTCCAGAACTCTGGTATAACTCAGTGAGACACCCTGATAGCTGGCAGCCAGTGACAAGACACAGATTAAAATTTGCAAGAAATCTGCTAGAAGTCTGTGAGAAACCTTGATGGGTGGCAGTGAAAAGCCACAGATTACAAGTCTCAGAAACCTCTTATAAATCAGTGAGACCCCTTGATGGGTGGCAGTGAAACCTCTTATAAATCAGCGAGACCCCTTGATGGGTGGCAGTGAAACCTCTTATAAATCAGTGAGACCCCTTGATGGGTGGCAGTGAAACCTCTTATAAAATCAGTGAGACCCCTTGATGGGTGGCAGTGAAACCTCTTATAAATCAGTGAGACCCCTTGATGGGTGGCAGTGAAACCTCTTATAAATCAGTGAGACCTCTTGATGGGTGGCAGTGAAACCTCTTATAAAATCAGTGAGACCCCTTGATGGGTGGCAGTGAAACCTCTTATAAATCAGTGAGACCCCTTGATGGGTGGCAGTGAAACCTCTTATAAATCAGTGAGATCCCTTTGTGGGTGGTAGGGATCGACCGATTATCGGTTCTACCGATATTTTGGGCCGATTTTAGGATTTTTCAAGTATATCGGTATCTGTGTTCAGGCCCCCGATATTACCGTTTTTTTTTTTTATTATTAATATTTTTTTTTTCCTGCTTGCCGCTCCCCAGCGCGCTCGGTCACTGCGGCGCATGCGATGTGTTCTTGTTCCTTTGCAGGGGAAGCCGACCAATGAGGAGCTTACGCCGCCCACCACATGGTCATCGCGTCAGCAGCATATCCGGAAACCCTGCATGCAGATCTCGGAGAGAGCAGGGTAAGACCCGGTCACCGCCCTGAAAAAAGTTTACTGTATGTCTGTTTATCGGTTTTTAAATTAATTATTACAACCCAGGGTGTGCTGCTGAGTGTTCCGCTCCCTTTCACTAGCCCCACGCAGTCACTGTCTGTCACCCACTAACCAACCCCACTAGCTGCAGCAGCTCCCCCTCCTTCCTCGGCTACATCCATCTTTAATGCCCCTTTGCTCCGGCGTCCATTGACTCCATCCATCATAAGCAGTTACGGCCCGGGACACAGCACTGCAAACCAGAGCTCAGCCTGACCTGAAGCCCCCTTAAACACAGCCCTGCCTGAAGTTCAACCTGCAGCAGGTGAATAAAAAACATTGGCCCACAGCTGTGTGTGTGCACTCTCAGTCTGCACACACACAGCTGTGGGCCATTTTTTATTCACCTGCTGCAGGTTCAACTCCAGGGCTGTGTTTAAGGGGGCTTCAGGTCAGGCTGAGCTCTGGGTTGCAGTGCAGTGTCCCGGGTCGTAACTGCTCATTATGGATGGAGTCAGTGGACGGAGCAACGGGGCTTTAAAGATGGAGCTGAGGAAGGAGGGGGAGCTGCTGCAGCTAGTGGGGTTGTTTAGTGCCTGACTGTGTGGGGCTAGTGAAGGGAGCAGAGCACTCAGCAGCACACCCTGGTTGTAATTACTTAAAGGAACAGACAGCCAGCTAGCGATCTACAGTTAAACATACAGTGAACCTTTTTTTTCAGGCCGGTGACCGGGTCTTACCCTGCTCTCTCCGAGATCTGCATGCAGGGTCGGTCGACCCCCTAATTTAATGTTTAAAATATGAATAAACATGTTCAGTTTATACCAGATTTGTATGAAATTGTGTTATTTTTCAAAAATTTAAGCGCACAGAATATCGGCCCCTGATATCGGTTATCGGCCAGAGAGACGGACGATAATCGGTATCGGTATCGGCCTGGAAAAAACCATATCGGTCTATCCCTAGCACTGCTCCAGATTCCTGTGCCTACATGCTCCCGAGATGTAGATCTGGTCCTGACAGCCCTGGGTCACAGAATTCAAGAAGAACACTCTGTGACCTGATATCTTGGAGTATGGAGCATTTATGAAGAGGTGCGCAGGACGGATGCTTTTATAGTGCCATTACAGGGACGTACCTAGAACATTTGGCACCCGGGGCAGATACTATGTTTGCCCCCCATCTTTAAAATGTAAAAAAAAAAAAAATCACATGCACTTTTTAATGTTTTCAAAAATATGTTTTGTTACAGCATTCTGGCAGGACCTGACGTATACATATAATAATGATATGTTATGAATCTGCCGATGGTGGATCATTCCTCATCTGTGCTGTGCAATAAGAGGCGAGTGTAGATTATTTTTGAATAATTGTTATTTTTAAGTGATTTTGCAAACTCACAACATATCCATTCTCATGCTATGAACAAAAGTACACATGTGGCTGGTTTTGTTGATGGGAGTGGTGTGTTGGGGGTGGCTGGTTTTGTGTGATAGGAGTTATGTGTTGGTGGCTGGTTTTGTATTGATGAGAGTTTGTGATGGGGTTGTGTGTTGGTTGGTTTTGTGCTATGGAGTTGTATGGGTGGCTGGTTTTGTGTGATGAGAGTTGTGTGTGCTGGGTGGCTGGTTTTGTGTGATAGGAGTTTGTGTGTGTTGGGTGGCTGGTTTTGTGTGATGGGAGTTGTGTGTGTGCTGGGTGGCTGGTTTTGTGTGATGGGAGTTGTGTGTGTGTGGGTGGCTGGTTTTGTGGATTGGAGTTGCTGAGCAGAGAATGGGTATGTGTTTTGCAGGTATGAGATGCTGCTATCTTCTTTTTTCTTTACTATTCCAGTTATATAAGACTCCCTCTTCCCTGTCCCTGTTTACCCTGGGCTGCCTATTCCCTGGTGATGCAGTGAATGCAGCCTGGCCCCCTCTATGCAAGACCTCATCAGGAGCCAGGCAGCTCAGTGACACATTTCTGATCACTGCAGTGCTGGTTAAGGAAAGGTCCACTTTAAACAGCAGTAAGCAGACAGGGCTTCATATTCTGCTGATACCCCCTTTACCTGCCATTTACTGTCCTCTTCTCTCTCTCTGCACACAAATCACATCCCCCTCCCCTCTCACACAGCTGCTGGGAGGCAGGAGAGGAGCTATGGAGGGAGGAGAGGGTGATTTTTATTCTCCTAATGCAAACGCCTTGCTCCACTGCTCATTGTGTGAGAACACAGCTCAAAGCTGACACAGTGACAGTGGCACCTCCTAGTACCCCCTAATGACACCCCAATAATCACTGGTACCTGGGGCAGCCTGCCCCGCCCCTCCCCTAAGTGCACCACTGGAGCTCTGTGATATGCGCACACACAAATTTTGGTGAACTGCCAGCAAGTACGGTGCTGTTCGAAGGCAGTGTAAATGGTTAATCTATTCAGAGACATCAAACAGCAGAGAAATGTCAGTGAATTGCCCTGATGTTCGGTCGTTTCATTCAGCAGGTTTTTCAGGCGAATCCCATAGGTTTCAATGTTACAAATATTCCCGTTTTATGCAATATCTAATAACTATTTATTATTTTAATCTGCAGCAAAAACTCACTTTGTTTATTGTTTTTTTTTTCTTTTAGGATCTTTTAGTCATTTTTCAGATTTTTTTTGGCAATTTTCTTTTCCCTTTTTTTTAATAGCGGTTTTTCTTTCTTCTGTAACAGCCCTTTTTATTATCAATCATAGGATCTTATATGTAAATTGCAGACATTTTCGTTCAGTAGTTTTTTTGAAAACAGCAGGCCACAGGTTTGCGGCGTTGGCATACGGTGGCCGACTCCCTGCACTTCGGGGACCCTGTGCTGAATGTGAAGGGAAGGGAACAACAGAATACCAAAATGTTGATGTCATTTCGATGCTCTGTGAGTAACATCTTTTAGTAGTGGGTTTTCTTGCCGCCCCATGGAAAGTGCCAGCCTAGGCCTTGCCTACCCAGGACATACTTGAAAATTTGTGAAATCTCAATGTATCCTTCCTGGTAAAATACTTTGTAAAAGTAAAAACAAAATAATAATAAAAAATATATTTTTTTTAGGGTTTCATCCTAGGGGGTGGTGCCACCCGGTGCAGGCCACCCCCGCCCCCCCCCTAAGGATGCCACTGGTGCCATATCTGGGGTTTTGAAGATTTTTCCACAGTGAAATATTTCCCGTGCTTGGACAGACTTTGCACTTTCCAGCTTTAAAGGGATACTCTAGGCAACATGACCACCTAAGCTTTTTTAGGTGGTCATGATGCCCTCAGTTTGCCCTTGTCTTTCCCCCCTCCCTCCGCTCAGCCGATCGGCTGAAACAGCTGAGAGATGCAGAGGACTTTACTCCGCCCTCTCAGCTGTCAGTCAGCAGAGCGGGATTTGTATTTCCTGCTTCTGCCGACTATTGCCGAGTAGGAGACGTCATTGCGCTTTCAGCTCGAAGACGTCTCCAACTCGCTGCAGTAGCTGGCAGCAGCGGCTGTGATTAGTGCTGTGCACATCCACTTGCGCGTAACACTAATCAAAGAAGGTGGATCTTGTGCCAACTTCCGGGTTCCAGTGAAAGAGGAGGGCGGCGCGGGATTCGAAAAAAAACGCTGTGGGAAAATGCCTCCATTTTAAGGTGAGTATAACATTTTAAAAAAAATAGAACGACTAGGTAGGGCAGTAGCATTTGCATACTGCAAAAAAAAGGGGGGTCATTTTCTGCTTAGAGTGTTCCTTTAAGGCCGGCATCAGACGAACGCAGTGATCACGTCCTTGTCAGTGCACAGTTTAATGTCCATCATAGCATAGAATCATGATCAATAGAGACCCACACACGAAGTACGTTAGCACTGAACTACGGACGCACATCGCACGTGGCAAACGGACGCAAGTTAGGCAAGAACATAAAACCGCTAGACGCACGCTCAGAGTGCGCCACGTCCGCATAGAATTCTGTGTAAGTGATGACACGAAGTCAGACGGAGCGTATTTGTGACGTCCAGCACCTTGATGCACAAAATGGCTTTTCATATCATTCTCCGATTTTTATCATTTTTCATATTAATTTTGTTTACCATAATTCCCTTTTTTTTCTACATCCGTCAAAAAAAAGGACTGTGTGGTGTCTACAGTATCTTCCGTCAGTACATCTGTCCGTTATGCACGCAGAGTGCGCTCTGACTGCGATTGTCTGACATTAGCCTTAGCTGCGGCTGCTGTCCGGCCACCGTGTGCCTTAACCATGATCCCACAGTTGAGTGCAAGCTCAATAAACGGCAAACTTGCCACTGAATTGTGAGTTCAGTGAATCTCCCCGTACGGAGCAATTTTATGGTAGTTCAACTATTCACTAAACTGTCAATTTAGCCAAATACTGGCGAATTGACGTCGAAATACGGTGCTGCTCGCCTCAGATCGGTGATGTTCAGCGGCAGTGAAATTCCCCATAATGTATTCACAGAACGACGAACTGCACCAGAATGTCAGTGAAATGCCCTGATTTTCAGTGATTCAGTTCGACAGGTGTAATCTGGCGAATCCCGTAGGATCCAATGAAAACCTATATTACTGGTGTTTATTTTTTTTAAAAAGACTTCATCCTTTTTCTTTTCAGCATAAAGTCTTGTTGTTTATTTTTTTTAGACAAAATAGTTTTTTCACAATTTTTTTAAAAGGCTTTTTTTTTATTTTGTAACGGACCATTTTATTATTTAGACATATTTTAATACTTTATCGGTTTAACCCCTTCACTACAAAGTGACTTATGTTGAAATTTTTTTTATCCTAGCATTTATTTGAAACATAAATTGAAAAGTTAACAATTAAATAAAGGGTAAAATAGAAATTTTTCACATACATCGACTTATGAGATAGTTAAAAACATTAAAGTGATGTAATTCCCCTCATTCTTAATTTTTCATGTATTTGTTTATCCATTACAGAAATATTGTTGGAATAAAATATTCCAAACTCTAGACAGGGATTTACACTCATTTAACCCCCTGGATTGTATCCCTGTACAGCACTGAGTGACCCCACAGCTCTTCCTGTATTCTAACCTCTTCCTGGCTGTTGTAACGCAGCAGTAATGAGTTAGAACTTTTTGTTACAGTGAGGTTCGGAGCTGCTATTTTCAGCTTGTTTTATCTTCAGCAGGAGCCTGGATACAGATAAGACAGTGGATTTCATTTCTCGACAGGGGACACACTAATCCTGCGTTTATAAAGGTGTGGAAATTGGCTTTCGATTTGCTAATGAATGCATTTCAATGTATTACGATGCAAGATCAAGATAACTCACCTTTGGATGTGAAGGGGTTTAACACCTAATATTTGTTTCTTCTGCAGTCTGGTGGTCTTTGGCGGTGTTCGCCGACTTCATCTTTGGTGCACTATGGTGACCCTGCAATGAATATTGAATCCACTGAAGGGTCGGTGAAATGGAATCGCCGGAGCGCACCGTGTTGCACCGAAGTTTCCAATGACTGAAATTTTGCTGTAATTGTGTTGTTTTGTGAATAACCCCTGTAATAGTTTCGAGCTGCTCTTTCCTTTTGGGAATTTGCTGCTCGTTTCTAGAGAGACATATGTAGTGAATGGAGGCCGTTGACATTGTGACATGATGAAATAACGTGTATAACCCTCAATAGGGAAGCACAGAATGATTGACAGCTGATATATGCGATAATAAAGCTTCCTTATTTCTCTATAGTTCAATAAACTGATCCCCTGCATACTTTTGCTGGTAGGACATTGTCACCCATTATCCAGACACCCACATCTCAACTGATCCCCTGCATACTTTTGCTGGTAGGACCCCCATCACCCAGTATTCGCAGGCACCCACATTGTCACGTTACCTTGGTCTTTTTCTGTTTTTTATTTATTTTTGTTTTTCTCCACCATTTGCTTTGCTAATTAGCATGTGAATCTCCTGCCCTATTGACACAGCCCATCCAGCATCAGGTGTTTACCTTTTAACTGCCTGTATGCAATCAGTCCGCCCTATATAACCACTAACACTGGCTCCATTTGAGCCTTGGCTCTTGTGACCTCCCCAAGTGGCATCCTAAGTGGACGTTCAGAGTTGATTCCTGGAGTTCAGTGACATCCTAAGTGGACGTTCAGAGTTGATTCCTGGAGTTCAGTGGCATCCTAAGTGGACGTTCAGAGTTGATTCCTGGAGTTGCGGGACTGGAGGAAGGAACTGCAAGGCCCACTTTTTACTCCGGGTAAAGACACGTCTATATCATGCTTTCTCTCACGCTTCTGCTTTTTACTTCTACCTTTCTCCTTAAATGGAACTCCTGCCCCTCTACCACCGACCCCTACACTATCTGCATCTCTCCCTCCCTCCTCTCGTCCCACATGACGGCCTCGCATGAGCTCCTCTGTTTCCTCAGAACATGGTCTCCCTCTAACTCTCGTGCTGCCAATCACTCCCACTCCCACAAATCCCTTTCCCACCTTCTCTTTCTCACCCTCCTGCTGTTACTCTATGCAGGTGACATATACCCTAACCCTGGCCCCACAACACATCCAATACTCCCCTCTCATCCGATCTCCATCGCACATAAATCACCTCCCTGCAAGCCCAGCAACCTCATTCCCATAATCCCTCAGCGCCTGTCCTCTTTCTCCTGCGCCCTCTGGAACGCTCGCTCTGTGTGCAACAAACTCACAGCAATCCATGACCTCTTCCTTTCAAACTCCTTCAACCTCCTAGCTTTAACTGAAACCTGGATAACTCCCTCTGACACGGCCTCCGTTGCTGCTCTCTCACATGGCGGTCTACACTTGAGCCATACCCCCAGACCGGGTGAGAGAAATGGTGGCGGGGTCAGACTCCTGTTCTCTCCCACCTGCACCTACCAGCATCTCCCTCCACCCCGTCCCTCTCCTTCTCCTCCTTCGAGACACACTGCATCCGCCTGTTCTCTCCTCTGGCTCTCAGGGTGGCAGTCATCTACCGCCCACCGGGACCAACCTCCCAGTTCTTTGACCACTTTGCTACCTGGCTTTCTCACTTCCTGTCTTCTAATCTTCCATGCCTAATTCTCGGGGACTTCAACATTCCCATTGACGATCCTTCCGCCCCTGCTGCCTCCAAACTTCTTTCACTCACGTCCTCCCTTGGAATCACACAATCCTCCCTCCTCCCTACCCACCGCGATGGTCACGCTATTGACCTTGTCTTTTCCAACCTCTGCTCCATTTCTGAGTTCAAATGTCGCCCTTTCCCCATCTCTGACCACCACCTTCTCTCTTTCAACCTATCTGGACTTCCTAAACACCCTGCTCCCCCACCCCGCACACACACTCGCAGAAATCTACATGCTGTGGACCCCCATCAATTCTCCAACCTACTTCACCACCTCCCTCATACCTCATCCTTCACCTGCCCTGATGCTGCCACTAATCACTACAACACTATGCTTATCTCTGCTCTAGACACTCTTGCTCCTCTTCGACTCTGTAAGGCCTCACGCCGCCAGCTTCAGCCCTGGCACACCCTCCAGACTCGCTACCTGCAAAGATGCTCCCGCACCGCAGAGCATGCCTGGAGGAAATCCCGCTCTGAAGCTGATTTTGTTCACTTCAAGTTTATTCTCCGGTCATACACCTCTGCCCTCCACTTGGCCAAACAATCCTTCTTCTCATCTCTTTTATCTACGCTGTCCTCCAACCCTAAACGGCTCTGGTCCACCTTCAACACCCTCCTCTACCCACCTGCACCTCCCCCCACAGCTGCCTTCAGCGCTCAAGACCTGCAGACTACTTCCTCAGTAAAACTTTAACTATCAGAAGCAACATCCCAACACAAGATAGTTATCTGCCACCTCCACTCCCACAGGTCCCCTCTGCCGCTTCCTCCCAGCCACTGAGGAGGAAGTCAATTCCTTATTGTCCTCCTCACATCTCACCACATGCCCGCTCGACCCCATTCCCTCACATCTAATTCCTCTCCTCTCCTCCTCCCTCACCCCTGCTCTCACACACATCTTCAACCTATCTCTCTCCACTGGCTCCTTTCCATCCGCCTTCAAACACGCGCTAGTTACCCCTTTACTAAAGAAACCATCCCTAGATCCCATCTCTCCATCCAACTACCGCCCTGTATCCCTGCTTCCCTTCACATCAAAGCTCTTAGAAAAACTAGTCTTCAACCGCCTCTCCCTCTTCCTGTCCTCCAATTCCCTACTTGACCCCCTGCAATCTGGCTTCCGTCCCCTACACTCAACTGAAACTGCCCTCACCAAAGTCACCAATGACCTCCTAACTGCTAAAAAACATGGCCACTATTCTATTCTCATCCTGCTTGACCTCTCGGCTGCTTTTGACACTGTTGACCACCCCCTCCTTCTACAGACCCTCAACTCTCTGGGTCTCGGTGACACTGCACTTGCTTGGGTTGACTCCTATTTATCCAACAGGTCCTTCTGTGTGTCCTTTGCTGGTAACTCCTCCTCCTCATTGCCTCTATCTGTTGGTGTACCTCAAGGCTCTGTCCTTGGTCCTCTGCTCTTTTCCATCTACACCTCCTCCCTGGGAAAAATCATCAACAGCTTTGGCTTTAATTACCACCTCTACGCTGATGACACTCAGATCTACCTCTCTACCCCTGATCTCTCTCCCCCTGTCCTTTCAAAAGTCAGTGACTGTTTATCTGGCATCTCCTCCTGGATGGCCTCCCACCACCTAAAGATCAACATGTCAAAGACTGAACTCCTACTTATTCCTCCCTCCAATGCCTCCCCACCTCCTGACTTCTCTATCACGGTGGAGGGTATCACCATCTCCCCATCAAACAAAGTTCGCTGCCTTGGAGTAGGGATGTGCGTTTCGGGTTTCGGAATATCGGAATTTTCACGAAATTTCCCGATTTGTGTTTTCGGATGCGGCCGAATTTCCAAAACTTTATAGATCCGAAAACGGCAGATCCAAAAAGTTTTCCGAGCCGAAACGAAATATTTTCGGAATTTTCAAATGAACTTGAAATGTGTCAAATCGAAATTTATTTTCGCTCTATTCATGATTTCGGTTCCATTCGTGATTTCGGTTGCATTTCGGTAATTCTGGACATCGTATATTTAACTATTACCGGTTATATCACTTGTTTTTTTTGTTTCCAATGATCCGATAATTCTGTCGATACGAAAATTCGTAAACGGGTCGGATCCGATTCGGATGCAGGTCACGCATGCGCGCGCGGATATCGTAACTTTATTGAGCCATTTTTGTAGACAATTGCCAAAAAATATAGAAATTCTTTAAAATGGCCGAAGGAAGAGACCGAGAGTCCCATTCGGACACCTCCTCATCTGCTTCCACCCCAGAGACACCCAGGAAGAAGCGGGCCACTAACATGGCGTTTGAGGAGATGTTGGAGCTGGTCCGCATCTTCGATCTTAAAGATTATGACTGCTGTAAGGGCCCTTACGGCAGAAAGAAGAACGCAAGAAAGAATGGTATCCTTGACAAACTCCGAACCACCATCCTGGAGCTGTTCGGGAAGGACCGGACGAAGGACCAGCTCCGCAAACGCTGGTCCGACCTCAAGACGCGCGAGGAGGAGCAGCTGAGGCTCATCCGTCGCGTCATAGCCAAACGTAAGTGTCATGTTATATTGTAAAGCGCTGCGTAAACTGTTGGCGCTATATAAATCCTGTATAATAATAATAATGTGCTTGCATGTGCTAATGTGCACAGAAATACCTTGATTTATCTAGTCCTTTTTTCATGCAATGTGATTGTGTATAGCTTTGCGTTTTCACGACTCGTCATACATGCATTTTTGCCATAGCTCTTCTTTTTTGTGATTTTACGTATTCGTGAAAATTGACATTTGATGTATGTAGATGAAGTTACAATGCAGGATTTCTTTTGGCACTGTGTGTACTGTAGTGTGCTGGGGGGGGAGGTTGTTGTGATTGAGTGATGCATACGAGATGACCCGCAGCTTGCCCAATATTGGCTCCCACCTGCTCATCAACAAAAATCTCTGCGTCTCTGCTAAGTGGTAGGATGGGACATGTAGTTCTTTTGAAAGTGCATCCAAACAGAGCTGCGTTCAATACGTCCTCAGCAGCTGCTGAATTGTTGCAGCGCAGCAATTCAGTTTGCTGCAGCAGTGTCATTATTGAACGCTTTAGATGCAAATTTCAAAACAATATGGCGGATTTCTGTTGTTTCTGCAATATCCACAGTTTTATTCGCAGAAACTGAAAGTGAAACTGAGGCTGAGGCATCTATAAAATAACTAAAAGCAGTCACACAATGCGTTTTGTACGCACACAACACAAATAATAGTTTTTATTGAATAAACGTAATGTTTACTTCTGAAAAAAATATATAATTGAACGGTAATATACAGTATGTCTATATGCAGGGGAATAATAAATAAATATTTTGTGACTTTAGAACTATGAGATGGGAGTAGTGGTGGGTCAAGCTGGTAGTGGGGTAGTGGAGGGGTGTCGCAATACTTTCGGCAATATATTGTATAGATATACCATTTTTTCCAGTCTGCATTATTTACGTGTTATTTTTTGGATTTGGCAGAAGACAGGAAGAAGGCAGCAGCATCTGCCCCGGCGGGCACCAGTGCCCCAGTGGAGGAGGAGCCACGGGCGACCACCAGCGCTGGTATATACTGTTTTATTTTGCAACGACTTTTGGTCAAAAACAGAAACATTTTTTGTTTACTGTATTTTAATTTAATTTTTTTATGTATAGCACAAGAGGATCAGGAGGAGGGCCATGATGGAGAGAGGGAGCCGGAGCAGCCGGAGGCCGCCAGTCCAGGTTTTCTTTTTTTTTTACTGTTGTATTTTGCATCGACTTTTGTTCAAAAATAAATCAGTTTTGTTGTTTACTGTATTTTTTATTTCTTTAATTTCTTAGATATAGCACCGGATATGCTGACGGTGGTGGTGGAGGAGGAGCAGGAGGAGGAGCAGGAGAAGGCCGCCAGCACTGGTATATACTACTGTTATATTTTTTCAAGACTTTCAGTCAAAAATAGAAACCTGCTTTACTTACTGTATTTTCCTTCTTTCATTTATTGGATATATAGAAGGAGAAGCCAGACAGGACACGTCCAGTGTCCGGATAATCAATCGGGAGGCGATCGGCGAGCTAAGGCTGGTTGTTTCAACAATTGATGCCATCCAGGAACTTCTGCAAGAATTGCGGGAGCACATAGTCAATGCCGCGGACATCCTGGAGCGGCAGTGAGACAGACCAGTGGCAGCCTCCTCCCGAAATCTGAAGGTTCACTCAAGACGAGGCCGGACCGACACGAGCAAGGATTGTCTGAACACGAGTCTCTAAAGGAAAGGCAAACTTTATTGTGATATCACGGATGTGCCTCAGCTGCTCCTGCTCGCGTGCTTTGAGGTCGGACCAGCGTTTTCGGATCTGGTCCTTCGTCCGGTCTTTCCCAAACAGCTCCAGGATGGTGGTGCGTAGCTTGTCAACGATACGATCCTTTCTAGAATTATTCTTCCTGCCGTAAGGGCCCTTACGGCAGTCATAATCTTTGTAATCAAAGAAGCGGACCAGCTCCAACATCTCCTCAAATGCCAGTAATTCTCAAGTGAACCAATATTCTGAACAAGATGTTCGCCTGGCTTACAATGGCGGCCATCTTCCAGTCTATGTTTGTTTGTGTTGTTTGTGCCCCTGTTGGGCAGTTTGCCATCCTTGGCATGTTCCCTTCCCTTCCCTTCCCCATGTTGTAAATAAATTTTCTATTTTTTCTATATTTTCCTGTTTGTGTGCGTTGCTTTTTCTTACTTAATAAGTTAATATGTATTGCTTGGTTTCCACACTGTTAAAATTATATGTACATAAATTTATTGACATTTCTATGGACCCTTTGTCATAAATTTGTCAACATATTTGTGGCCATGAATGTGACTGTGCACATTCTACACTTCCTGCCTGGCCAAAAAATGTCACACACTAACACAACCTTGTTGTACTGCCTTGAGATTTGATTACCGACATGGCCTGGTTTTGTTAAGCTTAGGCGATGTCACAACAACACGGATTTTTGTCCACAGTCACATTCATTGTATAACCAAGAATTTATCAAAAAATATTGATGGCAGCACTGCGTGAAGTCTTCTCCGACACAACCCAAAGATCCTCAGTGCGGCTCAGGTCTAGTTTATTTGTCCCTGTTTGCAGCTTCACGCAACACCTCCTCCAGGGGTCAAGTCCTGGGAAAAAAAGTGAGGGAACTCACCCACGAATTCCACGACCCCTATTACCTGAAGAAAAAATATATATAATCACAAGTATAGCCTGACGAGCCGGTGATACCATTTTTATTGGGTTAACTTTACATTTAAAAAGACAAGCTTTCAAGAGTGTAAACTGGAAACTATACTGATCAGTGAAAGGTATCACTACGTACAGGTATACTCGCGATTTTGGCAACTGGACTAACGCGTTTATATATAATCTATATATATATCCAGGCACAGACCCCCCCAGAATTATATACACAGCACTGGACCCCCAGAATAATATACACGGCACTGGTTATTTGGATATATTTTCCCAGTTCACATGGATATAATTGCCCCAGCTCTCATGGATAATGCCCCCAGGTCTCATGGATAATGCCCCCAGGTCTCATGGATAATGCCCCAGGTCTCATGGATATATGCCCCAGCTCTCATGGATATATGCCCCAGCTCTCATGGATATATGCCCCAGTTCTCATGGATATTGCCCCCAGGTCTCATGGATAATGCCCCCAGGTCTCATGGATAATGCCCCCAGGTCTCATGGATATTGCCCCCAGGTCTCATGGATAATGCCCCCAGGTCTCATGGATATTGCCCCCAGGTCTCATGGATAATGCCCCCAGGTCTCATGGATATTGCCCCCAGGTCTCATGGATAATGCCCCAGGTCTCATGGATAATGCCCCAGGTCTCATGATATATGCCCCAGGTCTCATGGATAATGCCCCAGGTCTCATGGATAATGCCCCAGCTCTCATGGATAATGCCTCAGGTCTCATGGATAGTGCCCCCAGCTCACCTCTCTGCGACTGGCGGCCGTGTGCCTCCTGTTAGAACGGCCGCTGACAGGAAGTGCAGCCGCTCGCCTGGGATCGATGAAACAGCCAGGCGAGCGGCTCTACTTCCTGTCAGCGGGCCGTTCTAACAAGAAGCACGTGGCCGCCGGCAATGTGCGGCTGCCGCCTGCTCCAGCCTTTCGGGCTCGGGCCACAGCGGGAACGCTGCATTCCCGCTGTGGGAGAAGTGCGGGAACGCCGTTCCCACGCGTTCCCGCTCGACTCGAGCCCTGACCTCCTCCCAGCTATGAGCTCACTCTCTCCCACCGCTGCCCGCTAAGGCGCTGCCCGCCAACATGGTCACGTCTTTGCAGGAAGACAACAGCGTGGGGGAACGGCAGCTGCCGACAGTCCCAAGACCTCGTCACAATGACGTCAGTTCTGGCGTTAACCCCTAACTGTGACCAATGGTGGAGATAGGGGGTTCATTGGAACCCCCTATCTCCCGATCCGTGGCAGCTATCGGTTGGTTAATGTTTGGTATCTTTGGATCGACCAGAGCATGGCCTTTCCAACAATACCAAACATGACAATGTTAAAAATTATTATTTTTTATATTTTAGTTTTTTATAAACAGGTTTTTTGTTTTGTTTTGTTAATGCAGCAATATTGTTCCCATTTCAATTATAATGTGAACAATGATGCTGCACTAAGGATTTTTGTGTGGGGTGCGTTTGTTAAAAATAGTGTAATAGTGTTAAAAATAGTGTAACTCATAAAATATAACCGCAAACACTCGCATGTTAAAATGTGAAAAAAATACTTTACACCTTGTAAAACAAACATTGAAAATTCTAATTTTATTGCATTTTTTGTTATAATATACAGACAGGACATGACGCATACATATGATAATGATATATTATGAATCATCTGCCGAGTCTGCCGGAAAGAACGATATAGTCTGGGTCATATTATAAAATAAGGCTTCAAAAAAACGAGTTTAAATAAGAGGAGCGAAACTGTTAAAAATTAGCTCAGCAGCAGACCGCAGTGCCGCACACAGGCGTGAAGGGAAGCCGTGAAATGCCTCAGCAGCGAAAAGGTAAATTTTTTTTTGTCTGTTTTAAATCATTATTTTTTTTATTTTTTTCGTTTCAGATCATTTTGATCAACTATTTTTCCTTTTTAAAACCTTTTTGTTCTGGTTTTTATTTTTAAAGTCAGACCATTCGGGTCAGTTTATTGTTTTTTAAATCGTTTTGTTCATTTTTTTTTGTTCCTTGGCTTTCATTCCATTTTTTAATGTGATTAAATAAAGTTGTGAAATGTATATTCATAAGAAAAAAAGGATCTTTATTTAATTAAAAAAAAACACGATAGAATCGCCAGAATTATCGTATCGACAGAATGAATTATCGGATCCGAAAAACAAACCAAAAATTTATTATAAAAAAATATATAAAGTATAAAAAAGTAAACCATAGTAGTTTACATCAAAACGAATAGAGTTAGACAGCTTTGAAACGAGGAGAACAGACGTTCCGAAAAAAACGAAAATTTACGAAATCACGAAAAGTCGATACAAAAAACGAGCAAAGTGACACGAAAATACGAAAAATGGTCGATATTCCGAAAAAAAATGTACACGAAAAACGAGTCGAGCCGAACCGAATCGAAACAGAAATCGGTCGAAACGAGCCGAATCGAAAAGTTTGAAAATCCGAAAAATCAAATCGAATCGAACCGAAAAAAAAATCGGTACACAAGCCTACCTTGGAGTTACACTTGACTCTGCTCTTTCCTTCATCCCCCACATCCAGTCTCTTTCCTCCTCCTGCCGATACCAACTGTGTAATATTTCCAGAATTCGGTCATTTCTTACCGCTGTCACCACAAAACAACTCATACACGCCCTGGTAATCTCCCGACTCGACTATTGCAATAATCTCTTATCTGGCCTCACTCTGTCCCGCCTCTCCCCCCTACAATCCATCCTGAACGCCTCTGCCAGGCTAATTCACCTCACCCGCCGCTCTGTCTCTGCCGCTCCCCTCTGTGAGTCCCTTCACTGGCTCCCCATCCACTGCAGAATTAAGTTCAAAATCCTTATCCTTACCTACAAAACCCTCACTAACTCAGCGCCCCACTACCTGTCCTCACTAATCACCAAATACACCCCAGCCCGCTCCCTAAGGTCAAACAGTGACCTGCGCCTAGCTTCTCCCCGCATCACCTCTTCCCATGATAGACTGCAGGATTTCTCATGCGCAGCCCCACTCTCTGGAACGCTCTCCCTCGTACTGTCAGACTTTCCCCTAACTTCTCTTCCTTCAAACGCTCCCTTAAAACATTCCTATTTAGGGAAGCCGACCCCCCCAACTCACTGACGCAACCATCAATCACTCTCACCTTACAGTCCTCTCCTCCTGTTTCCAACCCCAACCCTCCTAGATTGTGAGTTCCTACGGGAATAGGGCCCTCATCTCCTCCTGTACTGTTTGTCAAATGTTGTTCAATGTATTGTAACCCTGTCTATACTGTGCTTATTGTACAGCGCTGCGGAATATGCTGGCGCTTTATAAATAAAGAATAATAATAATAAGAAGAAGGATCCAACGTACAAAACCCCAGACGCCCAACAGCCTGCAGGACCCACACGCAGCGTCTCCCATTCGAGCTGTGATTCGCTGAGGAATTCAAGCAGAAATAAAACAAATGACTCTTTCTCTGACAAATGATTTGTACTGAATAAAATATTAGCATCACGGTCATGTGACACGAGGAACAAGCAGGTACCGCTTAATTATACCAAATAATGGAAACGCCAACATTCTGAATTTTCATTCTTTTGTTCATTCCTGACTGTTTGTAAATGCTAGATGACAGTGAGGGTGGGGGCCATGGGTGGACTGACCCACCGCGCACTCGGGCACTGCCCGAGGGCCCGCGGGTCATTGGGGGCCCGGTTTGGGGTGTCATAGTGGGCCCCTGCCGGTTTTCCTGTGATGATCAGTGCACTTTACACGCAGCCAGCGGCGCACTCTGTAAACGCCGCGGTTGCGCCTGCGCCGCCCCTTCACATGACGTGTCACGTGAGGGGCGGCGTCAGTGCAATGTGCCTGCTCCAGTTTTAGACTGCGATGCAGGCACGCTACAGGCACCAATGCGGCATTTACAGAGTGCGCCACTGTCTGCCTGTTAAGTGCACTAATCATCAGAGGGAAACCGGCGGGGGCCCACTGTGTTTCCCCAAACTGGGCCCCTACCGACCCACGGGCCCTCAGAGCCGGTGAGCAAAGGGGGGGAGGGGGCAATATATATCCATGTTTGAGGTGCTGGGGGCAAATATATTCATGTTTGAGCTACTGGGGCAAATATATTCATGTTTGAGCTACTGGGGGCAAATATATTCATGTTTGAGCTACTGGGGGCAGTATATATCCATGTTTGAGCTACTGGGGGCAGTATATATCCATGTTTGAGCTACTGGAGGCAAATATATTCATGATTGAGCTACTGGAGGCAAATATATTCTTTATTGAGCTACTGGGGGCAAATATATTCATGTTTGAGCCACTGGGGGCAATTTATATCCATGTTAGAGGTGCTGGGGCAGTATTTATCCAGGTTCGAGTTACTGGGGGCAGTATTTATCCAGGTTCGAGTTACTGGGGGCAGTATTTATCCAGGTTCGAGCTACTGGGGGCAGTTTTTATCCATGTGTGAGATGCACATTACTGTGGTTTTTATTGCTGTGCAGCTCTGTGATACGCTCATACACTCTGCACATTACTGGGAGTTTTATTTCTGTGGAGCTCTGTAATGTGCAGTGTGTCAGGATTCTACAGTATCTTTTAAACTGATCAGTAGGGATGGGCCGAACACCCCCGTGTTGGGTTCGCATTCGAACACGAACATTTGAAAAAGTTTGGATTCGAACGTGAACAGGATTCAAACTCAATGCAAGTCGATGGGACTCAAAGTACGATATTTAGAGTGCCCTCCAAGAGGGCATATATGCTAGATATTTGCCATAAAAGGTGTATGGGGGTCCGGGTAGTGCCCTGGGGGACAGGAAACAAGGACAAAAAGTTTTAAAAAAAACATTTTTAAAGGAACAGTGATTTTTCCATGAAATAAAGGTTAAGAATAAAAATGAAAATTTCCTTCAAATATCGTGCCTAGGAGGTCCCTATAACCTGCTCGTGAAGTGGCGGATTTCTAGGATGTATAGAAACATTTAAAAATGAGCATTAACATTTGCTGCGGGGTTCACTGCATATTTGTAACGATTCCCCAGGACAGACCTGGTAGGATCCCTGGTAACAGACCTCTAACCCTCCGATCTTTAGGATGGTCGGGACTCGGGGCCACTAAACCTAACCTCTAGCAGCCACACAGGCTAGGGAGAGAGCACCAACAATATACACCACAGACTGAGATCAATATATGTTTGTACTTCGCTATAGTATATGGCAGGATGGAAGCGCACTAGATATGTGCACAGCACAAAACAAAATTTTGTTTTGAACTAATGGATTAGTCCTAAAACGCAATTTATTTAGTTGCTAAAGAAATTAGTTTTCAGTTCTTTAGTATGAAAACTAATTTCATTCATCCGAAAACCAGTGGATACAATTACTATTGTAGCGGCTCCTCAGAGGGCTGAGATCGCTGCTTGTTACAGTATCTCTCACTCAGCACAGTGTGTCAGGCAAAGCTGTTACAGTAACTGACTGCTGCTCATCACAGCGCTCAGAGTTTCAGTAAAACTAGTAAATAATATTGTTCTAACCTCTTATATAAAAACTAGGTGTAAAGCCTGCCCAGAGGGCAGTCTATTGATAAGTGTGGTGCGTTGTGCTTGGTTCGGTGCCATTTATTGTGCTGTGTTTGGCTCTGTGCTCGGCTCTGTGCCGTTTATTCTGTTGTGCTCGGCTCTGTGCCGTCTATTGTACTGTGCTCGGCTCTGTGGCGTTTATTGTGCTCGGCTCTGTGGAGTTTATTGTGCTCGGCTCTGTGGAGTTTATTGTGCTTGGCTCTGTGGCGTTTATTCTGTTTTGCTCGGCTCTGTGCTGGGCTCTGCACATCGGCTCTGTGCTCTGCTCCGTGCCGTATATTGTGCTCTGCTTTTTATTGTGCTCTGCGCCGTTTATTGTGTTGTGCTTGGTTCTGTGCTTGGCGCCGTTTATTGTGCTGTGATTGGCTGTGCCGTTTATTGTGCTGTGCTCTGTGCCGTATATTGTGCTGTGCTCGGCGCTGTGCCGTTTATTGTGCTGTGCTCTGTGGTGTCTATTGTGCTGTGCTTGGCTCTGTGGCGTTTATTGTGCTGTGCTCTGTGGCGTTTATTGTGCTCGGCTCTGTGCCGTTTATTGTGCTCGGCTCTGTGGCGTCTATTGTGCTGTGCTTGGCTCTGTGGCGTTTATTGTGCTCGACTCTGTGCCGTTTATTGTGCTTGGCTCTGTGGAGTTTATTGTGCTCGGCTCTGTGGCGTTTATTGTGCTGTGCTCTGTGGCGTTTATTGTGCTCGGCGCTGTGCCGTTTATTGTGCTCGGCTCTGTGCCGTTTATTCTGTTGTGCTCGGCTCTGTGCCGTCTATTGTACTGTGCTCGGCTCTGTGGAGTTTATTGTGCTTGGCTCTGTGGCGTTTATTGTGCTCGGCTCTGTGGCGTTTATTGTGCTCGGCTCTGTGGCGTTTATTGTGCTCGGCTCTGTGGCGTTTATTGTGCTCGGCTCTGTGGCGTTTATTGTGCTCGGCTCTGTGGCGTTTATTGTGCTCGGCTCTGTGGCGTTTATTCTGTTTTGCTCGGCTCTGTGCTGGGCTCTGCACATCGGCTCTGTGCTCTGCTCTGTGCCGTATATTGTGCTCTGCTTTTTATTGTGCTCTGCGCCGTTTATTGTGTTGTGCTTGGTTCTGTGCTTGGCGCCGTTTATTGTGCTGTGATTGGCTGTGCCGTTTATTGTGCTGTGCTCTGTGCCGTATATTGTGCTGTGCTCGGCGCTGTGCCGTTTATTGTGCTGTGCTCTGTGGCGTCTATTGTGCTGTGCTTGGCTCTGTGGCGTTTATTGTGCTGTGCTCTGTGGCGTTTATTGTGCTCGGCTCTGTGCCGTTTATTGTGCTCGGCTCTGTGGCGTCTATTGTGCTGTGCTTGGCTCTGTGGCGTTTATTGTGCTCGGCTCTGTGCCGTTTATTGTGCTCGGCTCTGTGGCGTTTATTGTGCTCGGCTCTGTGGCGTTTATTGTGCTCGGCTCTGTGGCGTTTATTGTGCTCGGCTCTGTGGAGTTTATTGTGCTCGGCTCTGTGGCGTTTATTGTGCTTGGCTCTGTGGCGTTTATTGTGCTCGGCTCTGTGGCGTTTATTGTGCTCGGCTCTGTGGCGTTTATTGTGCTCGGCTCTGTGGCGTTTATTGTGCTCGGCTCTGTGGCGTTTATTGTGCTCGGCTCTGTGGAGTTTATTGTGCTTGGCTCTGTGGCGTTTATTCTGTTTTGCTCGGCTCTGTGCTGGGCTCTGCACATCGGCTCTGTGCTCTGCTCCGTGCCGTATATTGTGCTCTGCTTTTTATTGTGCTCTGCGCCGTTTATTGTGTTGTGCTTGGTTCTGTGCTCGGCGCCGTTTATTGTGCTGTGCTTTGTGCCGTTTATTGTGCTTTGCTTGGCTCTGTGGCGTTTTTTGTGCTCGGCTCTGTGGCGTTTATTGTGCTCGGCTCTGTGGCGTTTATTGTGCTCGGCTCTGTGGCGTTTATTGTGCTCGGCTCTGTGGCGTTTATTGTGCTCGGCTCTGTGGCGTTTATTGTGCTCGGCTCTGTGGCGTTTTTTGTGCTCGGCTCTGTGGCGTTTATTGTGCTCGGCTCTGTGGCGTTTATTGTGCTCGGCTCTGTGGCGTTTAATGGGTTGTGCTCTGCTCTGTGCCATCTATTGTGCTCTGCTTGGCGCTCTGCTCTGTGCTCTGCACTCGGCGCTGGGCTGTGTTCAGGTACTGGGCTCAGGCGCTGGGCTCTGCGCTGGGCTCTGCGCTCAGGCGCTGGGCTCTGCGCTCAGGCGCTGGGCTCTGCGCTCAGGCGCTGGGCTCAGGCGCTGGGCTCAGGCACTGGGCTCAGGCGCTGGGCTCTGCGCTCAGGCGCTGGGCTCAGGCGCTGGGCTCTGCACTCAGGCGCTGGGCTCAGGTGCTGGGCTCTGCGCTCAGGCACTGGGCTCAGGCGCTGGGCTCTGGGCTCAGGCGCTGGGCTCTGTGCTCAGGTGCTGGGCTCAGGCGATGGGCTCTGCGCTCAGGCGCTGGGCTCTGCGCTCAGGCGCTGGGCTCAGGCGCTGGGCTCTGCGCTCAGGCGCTGGGCTCAGGCGATGGGCTCTGCGCTCAGGCGCTGGGCTCTGTGCTCAGGCGCTGGGCTCAGGCGCTGGGCTCTGCGCTCAGGCGCTGGGCTCAGGCGCTGGGCTCAGGCGCTGGGCTCTGCGCTCAGGCGCTGGGCTCAGGCGCTGGGCTCAGGGCTCAGGCGCTGGGCTCAGGCGCTGGGCTCTGCGCTCAGGCGCTGGGCTCAGGCGCTGGGCTCTTCGCTCAGGCGCTGGGCTCAGGCGCTGGGCTCTGCGCTGGGCTCAGGCGCTGGGCTCTGCGCTCAGGCGCTGGGCTCAGGCGCTGGGCTCTGCGCTCAGGCGCTGGGCTCTGCGCTCAGGCGCTGGGCTCAGGCGCTGGGCTCTGTGCTCAGGCGCTGGGCTCAGGCGCTGGGCTCAGGCGCTGGGCTCTGCGCTCAGGCGCTGGGCTCAGGCGCTGGGCTCTGCGCTCAGGCGCTGGGCTCTGCGCTCAGGCGCTGGGCTCAGGTGCTGGGCTCTGCGCTCAGGCGCTGGGCTCAGGCGCTGGGCTCAGGCGCTGGGCTCTGCGCTCAGGCTCTGGGCTCAGGCTCTGGGCTCAGGCGCTGGACTCGGCGCTCAGGCGCTGGGCTCAGGCGCTGGGCTCAGGCGCTGGGCTCTGCGCTCAGGCGCTGGGCTCGGGCGCTGGGCTCAGGCGCGTGGCAACCTCCGTAACAGGCTGTTGCGGTTGGATGCGCGCGCGCCACCTGCCGCAGCACGCCCAAAGCGTCCAACGGAGGTTGGATGCGTGCGCAGCAAACCTCCGTAGGACGCTTTGGGCGTGCTGCGACGGGTGGCGCGCACGCACCCGGCTGCGCGCGCATCCAACCGCCACAGCACTCCGTGGGCTGCGCGCACGCGCAGTCCATATATATATATACACACACACACACACTGTAACCCCATGTGGATATATATACACACACATATATGGTTGTTACAGTGTGTGTGTGTGTGTATGGCTGGCATCCAGGCTCAGGCGAGCCCCCGGCTCGGCTGGGCCTCTAGGCCCAGGCCAAGCCGGGGGCTCGCCTTAGCCTGGATGCCGGCCAAGCAAGTAGCTCGGCCGGCATCCAAGCTTGGGCGAGCCCCCGGCTTGGCTGGGGCCTAGAGGCCCAGCCGAGCCGTGGACTCGCCTGAGCCTGGAGGACGCCCGAGCAGGCAATTCGGCCGGCCTCCATGCTTAGGTGAGTCCCCAGCTCGGCTGGGCCTCTAGGCCCACGCCAAGCCGGGGGCTCGCCTAAGCTTGGATACCGGCCGAGCAAGCAGGGTGGGTGTGGAGAGCACATACTCACCTACATCGGCCCTCCAGCGATGGCAGTCCTGCTTCCAGTGTCTTCTCTCTGTTGGTCACCGGTATGACATCACAAAAGCCTTTGACCCAGGGTCAAAGGCTTTCGTGATGTCATACCGACGACCAACGGAGACACAGAGGACGCTGGAAGCGGGACCGCCATCGCTGGAGGAGCTAAGGGCCGATGTAGGTGAGTATGTGTAGGCAACATCCTCCTACATTGGCCCTGAGCTCCAGCGGTGACTGTCCTCCGGCTGTCGCTGGCTGCTCGGCCAGCCTCTAGGCTTAGGCGAGTCCCCGGCTCGGCTGGGCATGTAGGCTGAGCCAAGCTGGGGGCTCGCCTGAGCCTGGAGGCCGGCCTAGCAGCCAGCGACAGCCGGAGGAAGTCACCGCTGGAGCTCAGGGCCAATGTAGGGGAGTATGTTTTGGCAACTTCGGCCCTGAGCTCCAGCGGTGACCGTCCTCCGGCTGTCGCAGGCTGCTCGGCCGGCCTCCAGGCTCAGGCGAGCCCCCGGCTTGGCTTGGGCCTACAGGCCCAGCCGAGCCGGGGGCTCGCCTAAGCCTGGAGGCCGGCCGAGCTGCCTGCGACAGCCACCGCTGGAGCTCCGGGCCAATGTAGGGGGATGTTGCCTACACATACTCACCGACATCGGCCCTTAGCTCCTCCAGCGATGGCGGTCCCGCTTCCAGCGTCCTCTCTCTCTTCGTTGGTCGCCGGCATGATGTAACGAAAGCCTTTGACCCCGGCATTTTGACCCGGGGTCAAAGGCTTTCGTGACGTCATACCGGCGACCAACGGAGAAGGAGAGGACGCTGGAAGCGGGACCGCCATCGCTGGAGGAGCTAAGGGCCGATGTCGGTGAGTATGTGTGGACCGGTGGAGGACTCGAGGCCGATGTAGGTGAGTATATGCTCTCCACACCCACCCTGCTTGCTCGGCCGGTTAACAAGCTTAGGTGAGCCCCCGGCTTGGCTTAGGCCTAGAGGACCTGTCGAGCCGGGGGCTCGCCTAAGCTTGGATACCGGCCGAGCAAGCAGGGTGGGTGTGGAGAGCACATACTCACCTACATTAGCCCTGAGCTCCAGCGGTGACTGTCCTCCGGCTGTCGCAGGCTGCTCGGCCGGCCTCCAGGCTCAGGCGAGCCCCCGGCTTGGCTTGGGCCTACAGGCCCAGCCGAGCCGGGGGCTCGCCTAAGCCTGGAGGCCGGCCGAGTTGCCTGCGACAGCCACCGCTGGAGCTCCGGGCCAATGTAGGGGGATGTTGCCTACACATACTCACCGACATCGGCCCTTAGCTCCTCCAGCGATGGCGGTCCCGCTTCCAGCGTCCTCTCTCTCTTCGTTGGTCGCCGGCATGATGTAACGAAAGCCTTTGACCCCGGCATTTTGACCCGGGGTCAAAGGCTTTCGTGACGTCATACCGGCGACCAACGGAGACAGAGAGGACGCTGGAAGCGGGACCGCCATCGCTGGAGGAGCTAAGGGCCGATGTCGGTGAGTATGTGTAGGCAACATCCTCCTACATTGGCCCTGAGCTCCAGCGGTGACCGTCCTCCGGCTGTCGCTGGCTGCTCGGCCGGCCTCTAGGCTTAGGCGAGTCCCCGGCTCGGCTGGGCCTGTAGGCCCAAGCCAAGCCGGGGGCTCGCCTGAGCCTGGAGGCCGGCCTAGCAGCCTGCTCGGCCGGAGGAGGTCACCGCTGGAGCTCAGGGCCGATGTAGGGGAGTATGTTTTGGGAACTTCGGCCCGGAGCTCCAGCGGTGACCGTCCTCCGGCTGTCGCTGGCTGCTCGGCCGGCCTCTAGGCTTAGGCGAGTCCCCGGCTTGGCTGGGCCTGTAGGCCCAAGCCAAGCCGGGGGCTCGCCTGAGCCTGGAGGCAGGCCTAGCAGCCTGCTCAGCCGGAGGAGGTCACCGCTGGAGCTCAGGGCCGATTTAGGGGAGTATGTTTTGGGAACTTCGGGCCGGAGCTCCAGCGGTGACCGTCCTCCGGCTGTCGCTGGCTGCTCGGCCGGCCTCTAGGCTTAGGCGAGTCCCCGGCTCGGCTGGGCCTGTAGGCCCAAGCCGAGCCGGGGGCTCGCCTGAGCCTGGATGCCCGCCGAGCAGCCAGCGACAGCCGGAGGACGGTCACCGCTGGAGGATCGGGGCTTGCGGCATCAAAACACACGGGTAGCTGCGCGCGGCTCGTGCCGATTTTTTTTATTTATTTTTTTGCAGGCGGCCGGCACGCGCAGCTACCTGTTTGTTTTAACGGCCACTTTCAAATGTCCGTCGCGCATGCGCAGACCGCTTTTGGCGACGGACACTTGAAGGCTTACTCTTTTATAGTATAGATATTATTTCCTTGTTTTACTGAAACTCTGAGCGCTGTTACAGTCAGTTACGTTAACAGCTGGACCTGATACATTGTATCAGAACAATTCACAGAGGTAGAAAAGTGGATCAAACACAACAAACTTTTTTAAAATACTGACAAAACTGTAACGATGCTCTTTGGAACAAAACCTAAACTACATAAATTGCTAAATCCCCATCTATGTGTTGGGACAAAATCAAATGGCACGCTGACCACAGTCACTTCTCTCAAATATCTAGGTATGTGGTTGGACCCTAATCTATCCTTTGGCCCCCACATTGAAAAACTTTCCTCTAAACTTTACCCCAAACTAGGTGCCCTGTACAGAAACAAATCCTGCCTGAGCCCCGCGGTAACAAAGCAGATTGTACAACAAATGCTTATGCCGGCTATTGAATACGGAGATGTAGTGTATGCAGCCGCCCCGCAAACGCACCTTCAGAAACTTACTACATTGTATAACTCATTCTGCCGCTTTGCGCTACAATGTAACTACATGACCTACCATTGTGACATGTTAAAAGAGCTAAATTGGCCATCTCTGGAGTCTAAACGCACCCTTCACCATTCCAACCTGGTGTTTAAGAGCTTTTCTGGGAAGCTGCCACCCTACCTGAATAGACTTTTTCCCCCAGCAGCTCCCTCATCCTATAACCTCTGATCCAGGACCAGCACCTTGCTTGCAATACCACAATACAAAAAGACAGTGGCTCAATCCTCATTTTCCTACAGAGCACCACAGTTATGGAATAACCTCCCAGACGCCATCAAATCTTCCCTCAGTCTAAAGTCACTCAAGAGCTCCCTATTAACATACCTCAATGCGGAATGCACCTGTAAACATGTAACATAATGACTTTATTTCCTACATATTTATTTTCTGTTAATCTGTTTATTTGTGTGTTTTTTTTTATATCTTGCATTGTATTACTTTGTATTTCTGTAACAACTGTAACATTTTAATGTTCTTGAACCCAGGACATACTTGAAAACGAGAGAAATCTCAATGTATTCTTCCTGGTAAAATCCTTCATAAATAAATAAATAAATACTGAGAGATAATATAACAAGCAGCCAATCTCAGCACTCACAGCCACTGGATTTAAACGGTTAAAAAAAAAGCTCCTCTCTGTATAATGTATAGAACATCCTCCTGCATTAATTAATGCCGCTCTCTGTATAATGTAGATAACATCCTCCTGCATTAATACCCCTCTCTGTATAATGTACATCCTCCTGAATTAATGTCCCTCTCGGTATAGAACACCCTCCTCAATTTATACCTTTCTCTGTATAATGTATATAACATCTTCCTGCATTAATACCCCTCTATGTATAATGTATAGAACATCCTCCTGCATTAATTAATGCCCCTCTCTGTATAGAACATCCTACTGCATTGGCATGTGGAGTGTGCAGAACTTCGGAATGCAATGCTTATCCAGCACAGGAGAGGGAACTTTTACTTAAACTTTGTATCTCTGTGGGGGAGACACAGGAATATAAAAGCTGGGGAGAGGGAAAATATTAACATAAATCTGTCTAAAAGCTCAGAGAAGAGATGACTGGTGCAAATTTATTTTTATAATAAAATAAAGCACTTTAAATCTAGGGAAAACATTCAATAAATCACACTGAAGGCTCATAAAAACAGAGTAACTGTGAGAGCTGGATACTAAATGTATCAGACGTAAAAAAAAACTTTATAACAAGCAGCACTGGGAGAGGAGAGGGACTTTATATAAAAAGTGTATTATAGAGTAGACATGTGCACAGCACAAAATTTCGTTTTGAACTAATGTATTAGTCCTAAAATGCAATTTATTTAGTTGCTAAAGAAATTCGTTTTCAGTTCTTTAGTATGAAAACTAATTTCATTCATCCGAAACCCAGTGGATACAATTACTATTGTAGTGGCTCCTCAGAGGGCTGAGATCGCTTTTTGTTACAGTATCTCTCACTCTCAGCACAATGTGTCAGGCAAAGCTGTTACAGTAACTGACTGCTGCTCATCACAGCGCTCAGAGTTTCCGTAAAACTAGTAAATAATATTGTTCTAACCTCTTATATATAAAAATATTATTTCCTTGTTTTACTGAAACTCTGAGTGCTGTGATGAGCAGCAGTCAGTTACTGTAACAGCTGAGCCTGATACATTGTACTGAGAGATAATATAATAAGCTGCCGATCACAGCCACTGGATTTAAAGGGCTTAAAAAAGGCTCCTCTCTGTATAATGTATAGAACATCCTCCTGCATTAATTAATGCCCCTCTCTGTATAGAACATCCTACTGCATTGGCATGTGGAGGGTGCAGAACATCGGAATGGAATGCATATCCAGCACAGGAGAGGGAACTTTTACTTAAACTTTGTATCTCTGTGGGGGAGACACAGGAATATAAAAGCAGGGGAGAGGGAAAATATTAACGTAAATCAGTCTGAAAGCTCAGAGTAGAGATGACTGGTGCAAATTTTTTTTTTTAATAAAATAAAGCACTTTAAATCCAGGGAAAACATTCAAATAAATCACACTGAAGGCTCATAATGACAGAGTAACTGTGAGAGCTGGATACTAAATGTATCAGACGTAAAAAAAACTTTATAACAAGCAGCACTGGGAGAGGAGAGGGACTTTATATAAACGTGTATTATAGATGAGGAAAGGGGGATAGTGCTCCTGGATAATATAAAATGTATCAGACCTAAGCCCCTATTATGCAGAGCGGGAGGGGAGATAACACAAGTTTTATAAAGTCCCTCTCTTCTCCCAGCACTGCTTGTTATAAAGGAGTTTTTACTATCCAGCCCTCCTCTGTCATTAGCTTTCAGTGTGATTTATTTGAATGTTTTCCTTCTCCAGCTGCTTTTATCATCTTGTCTGCCTCATAGACATGCAAGGGTTAAGTAAAGGTTTCCTCTCCTGTGCTGGCTGTCTGTGCTGCGAGTGAGTATTCTGGAGCTCTATCACTGTAAGATTTTCGGGTAGGGGTCGGGAAGGATTACGCATACAAACCTTTTCTGTAGCTTTGTGATGTTGCGCTCTTCATTGCTGGTCTCCTTCACTCAATGTAATATCACAAAAAAGACTGAAACTAAAATGTAGTGCATTTTATTTTAGTTTCTTTCGTTTTTTGTACTGAGCAGTTTCGTTTCTCTTGAGTCATACGAAAACTAAATTATCCCAAAATTCTGACTAAATCGTTTTAGTACTAAAACGAATGCACATGTCTAATGCTTATTACTATAGGTAGATATAATTTGTCTCCTGCATTAGTGTAATTATTACTATAGGTATTATTTTATTATTATTCTTTATTTATAAAGCGCCAGCATATTCCGCAGCGCTGTACAATAGGCACAGTATAGACAGGGTTACAATACATTGAACAACATTTGACAAACAGTACAGGAGGAGATGAGGGCCCTATTCCCGTAGGAACTCACAATCTGGGAGGGTTGGGGTTGGAAACAGGAGGAGAGGACTGTAAGCTGAGAGTGATTGATGGTTGTGTCAGTGAGTTGGGTGGTAGGCTTCCCTAAATAGGAATGTTTTAAGGGAGCGTTTGAAGGAAGAGAAGTTAGGGGAAAGTCTGACAGTACGAGGGAGAGCGTTCCAGAGAGTGGGGGCTGCGCGTGAGAAATCCTGCAGTCTATCATGGGAAGAGGTGATGCGGGGAGAAGCTAGGCGCAGGTCACTGTTTGACCTTAGGGAGCGGCTGGGGTGTATTTGGTGATTAGTGAGGACAGGTAGTGGGGCGCTGAGTTAGTGAGGGTTTTGTAGGTAAGGATAAGGATTTTGAACTTAATTCTGCAGTGGATGGGGAGCCAGTGAAGGGACTCGCAGAGGGGAGCGGCAGAGACAGAGCGGCGGGTGAGGTGAATTAGCCTGGCGGAGGCGTTCAGGATGGATTGTAGGGGGGAGAGGTGGGACAGAGGGAGGCCAGATAAGAGATTATTGCAATAGTCGAGTCGGGAGAATACCAGGGCGTGTATGAGTTGTTTTGTGGTGACAGCGGTAAAAAATGACTGAATTCTGGAAATATTACGCAGTTGGTATCGGCAGGAGGTGGAAAGAGACTGGATGTGGGGGATGAAGGAAAGAGCAGAGTCAAGTGTAACTCCAAGACAGCGAACTTGGTTTGATGGGGAGATGGTGATATCCTCCACCGTGATAGAGAAGTCAGGAGGTGGGGAGGCATTGGAGGGAGGAATAAGTAGGAGTTCAGTCTTTGACATGTTGATCTTTAGGTGGTGGGAGGCCATCCAGGAGGAGATGCCAGATAAACAGTCACGGACTTTTGAAAGGACAGGGGGAGAGAGATCAGGGGTAGAGAGGTAGATCTGAGTGTCATCAGCGTAGAGGTGGTAATTAAAGCCAAAACTGTTGATGATTTTGCCCAGGGAGGAGGTGTAGATGGAAAAGAGCAGAGGACCAAGGACAGAGCCTTGAGGTACACCAACAGATAGAGGCAATGAGGAGGAGGAGTTACCAGCAAAGGACACACAGAAGGACCTGTTGGATAAATAGGAGTCAACCCCAGCAAGTGCAGTGTCACCGAGACCCAGAGAGTTGAGGGTCTGTAGAAGGAGGGGGTGGTCAACAGTGTCAAAAGCAGCCGAGAGGTCAAGCAGGATGAGAATAGAATAGTGGCCGTGTTTTTAGCAGTTAGGAGGTCGTTGGTGACTTTGGTGAGGGCAGTTTCAGTTGAGTGTAGGGGACGGAAGCCAGATTGCAGGGGGTCAAGTAGGGAATTTTAGGACAGGAAGAGGGAGAGGCGGTTGAAGACTAGTTTTTCTAAGAGCTTTGATGTGAAGGGAAGCAGGGATACAGGGCGGTAGTTGGATGGAGAGTTGGGATCTAGGGATTGTTTCTTTAGTAAAGAGGTAACTAGCGCGTGTTTGAAGGTGGATGGAAAGGAGCCAGTGGAGAGAGATAGGTTGAAGATGTGTGTGAGAGCAGGGGTGAGGGAGGAGGAGAGGGGAGGAATTAGATGTGAGGGAATGGGGTCGAGCGGGCACGTGGTGAGATGTGAGGAGGACAATAAGGAATTGACTTCCTCCTCAGTGGCTGGGAGGAAGCGGCAGAGGGTGGCAGAGGGGACCTCTGGGAGTGGAGGTGGAAGATAACTATCTTGTGTTGGGATGTTGCTTCTGATAGTTAGAGTTTTACTGCTGTTTTTACTGTTAGTGTGCTTATTACTATAGGTAGATATAATATGCCTCCTGCATTAGTGTGATTATTAATTAAAAACTTGTAGTTTTATTAAGTATCCATATTAAAAATCCTGTAACCAACATTTCAGTGACTTTACATTATTTGTAGAGTTATTGCAATTTTAGGGCTTAATTTATTTATGTATACCGAAACTCAAAATGGATTGGATGTTATAGTATTTCCCCAAATCCTTTTTATATTGTTTGAAATTATGGTGAATGTGTGATATTAATATATATATTTACACATTACATGACTTCCTAGAAGGTTCAGGAGAACATAAAATGACTCCATGCTCTGACAGTAAGTTTTTTCATTATAAAACTGAGCACCTTGTAATTATAAGTAAATAAAGGGTCACACAATGTGTGTTAACTTAGTGTCTCTGGCACAGTGGCAGCGCTTTGTGGTGCAGACATGGGGCAGTAGCTGGAGCTCACCACTGGCAGGTTTGCAGGGCCCCTGTCTCAGTTATCAGTGAGCCCCCCTAATGTAATATTATTTGTTTCTTATGCTGGACAGTGTGGACAGGACTCCCTGTGATAGTCTGTCCAGTTAATCTCCCTTCAAACCGCACATCTCCTTCAGTACACACACACACACACACAAACACACACACAGTGCCTCTCCTCCATCTGTTTAACTTTATAAGCTTCCTTTCTCAATGCTGCTAACTGCTGTGTCATAAAATAAACAGTCAGAAGGCATGTTGTAGCACAGAAAGAAAACTGCTTTATTGTGCAAAAGGATTGTTCCATTATATCTTTACCAAAATTATATACTTTACAAACGCATTACACAATTTGAAATACAGCACAGGCACCATTTTACATACACTGACATACTAATGCAGGAGGCAAATTATATCTACCTATAGTAATAATCACACTAATGCAGGAGGCAAATTATATCTACCTATAGTAATAATCACACTAATGCAGGCGGCAAATTATATCTACCTATAGTAATAATCACACTGATGCAGGAGGCAAATTATATCTACCTATAGTAATAATCACACTAATGCAGGCGGCAAATTATATCTACCTATAGTAATAATCCTAGTATTGCAGGAGGCAAATTATATCTACCTATAGTAATAATCATAGTATTGCAGGAGGCAAATTATATCTACCTATAGTAATAATCATAGTATTGCAGGAGGCAAATTATATCTACCTATAGTAATAATCATACTAATGCAGGAGGCAAATTATATCTACCTATAGTAATAATCATACTAATGCAGGAGGCAAATTATATCTACCTATAGTAATAATCATACTAATGCAGGAGGCAAATTATATCTACCTATAGTAATAATCACACTAATGCAGGAGGCAAATTATATCTACCTATAGTAATAATCACACTAATGCAGGAGACAAATTATATCTACCTATAGTAATAATCACACTAATGCAGGCGACAAATTATATCTACCTATAGTAATAATCCTAGTAATGCAGGAGACAAATTATATCTACCTATAGTAATAATCCTAGTATTGCAGGGTGCAAATTATATCTACCTATAGTAATAATCCTAGTATTGCAGGTGGGAAATTATATCTACCTATAGTAATAATCATAGTAATGCAGGAGACAAATTATATCTACCTATAGTAATAATCCTAGTATTGCAGGAGGCAAATTATATCTACCTATAGTAATAATCCTAGAATTGCAGGAGGCAAATTATATCTACCTATAGTAATAATCCTAGTATTGCAGGAGGCAAATTATATCTACCTATATTAATAATCATACTAATGCAGGAGGCAAATTATATCTAAAAGAAAGTGGGGTAATCCTGAATGGGCGCTGCACTCAGGAATTTCTCTGACTGGAGAAATGCGGATAAATGTTCCTGGTTGAACAAGCTCTAAAGCACAGAAATGTGATACAGAATATTCTATTCGTACATATATATCCGTATGTCTGATAGAAGTATAATGACGTGTGTGTAAAGCTGTATAAATAGCAAGCTCTTGGTAAGGAACTGTGATACAGGTTTATACAGTTATAGCATGGAGTTCATACAAAAACATATGTTTGTAGACACAGATGTATGATACAGTTAGTATAATACTATTATGGAATAAACATAATACAATTATGGAATTTAAACATGAAGGTATGCTTCTTGTTCTGCCCTCACAGTGTGTCTGAGGCACAAAGCTTGGCAGACAGCTAACATAATAAAAATCTGGAAGCAGGATTGAAGAAAAGTCTTTACTGAACTTTATTTGTATCTTTACTTTTCAGATCTTTAAACTTTGTAAAACTGTGGAAAATACGGAATTATGGCAATATATTAGTCTAGGAATGCAAATCTACACAAATAAGTGACAGGCATGCTACCTAGATGTAAATTACTGGCTAACAGAAGTTTAACTTAATGTGAAGACAATCAAACACTACTAAACTAATCTAACAGTGCTTTGAGTTGCTGAAAATATATACATAACTAAAAACATGAAGGTTCTACTTACAGACTTATAAGCAGAAGGCCTGTGTAAAAGAACTGTGGAGCTTGCTTTCTGCTTGACTCACTGGTAGCTATGCTGGTTGAATCTGGCTCTACCAGGAAGTAACTGTACTGTATGGCATCAGTAATGGCCGCTCAATTAAAGAAACAGTACTCTAATAAACTAAATGCTTAGAAATTTGTGAGTGACAGAACACTCCCCACTTTGGATAATAACATTATGCAACTATGTATCCTTTTTGAGAAGTAAGACAACTTCAGAAACAGGCCTAAAATAAACTTTTGGAGTACCTTCCTTCATGACTTTAATTTCTACCTTTCTAACTTTGTTGTCAACACTAGGTACAACTTTGATAATAAGTCCAAGAGGCCATTCATTTATATGAACTTGAGTGTCTTTCAGTAAGACGACGTCTCCGACTTGTAAGTTAGGCTTGTCAGCTTCCCATTTCCTGCGTGGCTGGAGCATCACTAAATATTCCTGTCTCCATCGTCTCCAGAATGTGTCTGCAAGACTCTGCACTTGCTTCCACTGTTTGGTATGAAGATCTTTGAGTTCAAAATCTCCAGGAGGTGCCGTTGTTGTTTTGACTTTCAGAGTCAGAAGCATCGCGGGTGTCAATACTTCTGGCATTTCAGGATCTGTGGATACTGGAACTAAAGGTCGAGCGTTCATGATGGCCATGACTTCAGCCATGAGTGTGGTCAGGACTTCATGTGTAAGACGTGTAGAGGTAGCTTTTAGAAGCAAGGCATCTAGAATGCGTCGAGCGACTCCGATCATCCTTTCCCAAGCTCCTCCCATATGTGATGCATGCGGAGGATTAAAGGTCCAAATACATCCTTGTTCTTGAAGGTAAGTATCCATCTCAGAGCCTTCCGTGTTAATCTTCAGTTCCTTGCAAGCTCCTACAAAGTTCGTACCACAGTCAGAGCGAAGTTGCTTTACGGGTCCTCGGATAGAAATAAATCTTCTCAGGGCATTGATGAAGCTTGACGTAGACAAGGACTCAATCACTTCTATGTGTGCTGCTCTAGTGCTCATACAAGAAAACAGAACGGCCCAACGCTTACTCCCTGTGCTGTGTCCTCTGGTCCGACGAAAGGAGACGTTCCAAGGACCAAAGACATCTAATCCAACATGCGTGAATGGTGGTTCCGAAGTAAGTCTATCTATGGGTAAGTCTGACATCTTTTGTTCTTCAAGTTTTCCTCTAATTTTTCTACAAATTACACATTTATAAATTACATTGGAGATTAGTCGTTTACCTCCTATAATCCAGAATCCAGATGACCGGACTGCTCCTTCAGTGAAGTGGCGTCCCTGATGACCAATTTGTTCATGATAATGTCTTATCAATAGCAACGAAAGGTGATGGTTCTTGGGTATGATGTAGGGATGTTTCTCCTCAATAGTTATGTCATTTGCTGACATACGACCTCCAATTCTCATGACTCTGTTTTCATCCAAGATAGGGTTCAGTTTTCTAAGTGAACTATGTTTGGGGAGCTCTTCTCTTTTAGTAAGACACTTGATGTCTTCTTTGAAAACTTCTTGTTGTACACATCTGATAATGTTGATTTTAGCTTGTACGAGATGATTGTCATCACACTTGTCAGTGTTTGTAGCTCTGCAGAAAGATTTGGCTAAAGTAATAAGTTTTGCTACTGCTCGAGTAAGTGACTTCCAACTTGAGAATCTTTCAAACCTGTATGTGCCTAGACTACCTCCGGTAGATTTAGTAATTAACGCTGTGACTTGTGGTCGTATTTCCTTGTCATCATCTGGTTCTATAAGTTCAAAGGTCTCTGACTGAGCACTCTCTCCTTTCTCTCTCCTGTTTAGAAAGGGTGGACCTGAGAACCAGTTAGTGTGTTGTAGGGCAGATGCTGTTATAGGTCTAGTCCCGTGGTCAGCTGGATTTTTATCTGTACTGATGTAATGCCACTGTTCTGGATGGGTGGACTTCCTAATGCGGGTCACTCTGTTCAGAGTGCATTGCATGGAAAGGAGACGCTTCATTGCTTGTCTTCTGTTATTCGGGAGGTGACATCGTGGTAAACGGAAAGGTAAAGGAGCTACCCAGTTGTTTGATTCATCTATGAAGACTTCTTTGCTCATGATCTCAAGGAAGAGGTTATCTTCCACAGATAATGCTTGTTTGTCATCACTTTGTGTTCTATCTGTATCTTCTGTTGAAGCTGTAGTCGCCATGTAGACCTGATGCTTCTGGTGTTGCTTCGAGAGGACTAGTCTCTCTTTGATTTGCATGTTGTTTGTACAAGGGCTCAAACATGACGGGCGTCCATTTTGCAACAGGTTCGTTTTGTAGACATTCACTTTTGTTGGCTTGTGAACTCCGTCCAGACACACGTCACCAATGATAACCCATCCAAGGTCGAGACGTTGCGCAAATGGTGCGTTGTGTAGCCCATTGTACTGTTCCCTAACCTTGTGTACTCTCAGTATGTCTCTTCCAAGTAGGAGGAGGATTGCAGAGTCTGGGTCAAGTATTGGTATCATTTCTGCTATTTGTCTCAGATGAGGATGTCAACGTGCAATTTCGGGCGTGGGGATCTCTGATCTATCATCTGGTATCGTATCGCATTCTATGAGAGTTGGGAGGGACAACTGTGTTTTTCCATCTATTGACTCGATGATATAGTTGGTTGCTCTTCTCCCTGATGTCTCTATAATACCTGAGCAAGTCTTCAAGGTATATGAAACCGGATTTCCACTATCGTTGAAGATGTTGAAAAACTCTGTTCTGGCCAAAGACCTGTTGCTCTGCTCATCTAATACTGCATACATTCTCACAGTTTTCTCTCTGTGACCTTCAGGATATACTTTTACTAAACATATCTTTGAGCATGATCTAGGACTAAATGTCTTTGTGCAGATCTCTGTACACGTTGATGTTATTGCTGGTGCTACGTCCTCTTTTTGCTCCCCACCATGATCTTCTTGGGTGGTTACGTTCTCCTCTGCCCATGGTGCTGGGCCTGGATGCATTGCAGAAAGATGCTTGTCACTGTGGCATTCTCTGCATTGTATTGCTGTCCTACAATCTTTTGCGAGATGTTGAGTTGAAGCACAGCATCTGAAGCAGATGTAATGGTCTTTAAGATAGGACTTACGTTCTTCGATTGTCTTGATCCTGAAACCGCACATTTTTTCAGAGGATGAGGTTTGTTGTGTATCGGACACTGATCGTCTGGATCTTCAATTTTCTTTTCTGCGATTCTATTGTTGACGTATTCAGACTCAGGTGGTACTCCTGTCTTCCGTACAGACACCGTTGTCCTTGATTCCCTGTTCGGCTGCAGTGATTCTGTTCTGCTATAGTTTGGGTTTCCCAGGTTCAAAAAGGCAAAGCTTGGGTCATTGCGGATTTTCGCTTGGTTCGTTATGAACTTAGTGAAGAAGGAGAAAGGTGGAAATGCCACTTGATAGCATTCTTTGTATTTTGACGCTGCTGTAACCCATCTTTCTTGCAAGTTGTAAGGAAGCTTCACTATTATAGGGTTGACCCCACGTGCAGTGTCTAGATATGAGAGACCTGGTAGGTGTCCACCATTTTTTGCTGATTCCATCTCCAGGAGTATGTCTCCAAGCTCTCTTAACTTCTGATTGTCTTTGTTTGTTACTTTTGGGAAATTTTCAATTTTCTTCAGGAGTGCATCTTCAATTACTTCTGGTGATCCATAACCTTCCTCCAATCTCTGCCACACCATAGCGAGTCCTGTTGTTGCGTTGTGAGCGTGTACGGACCTAATTCTTTTGGCTTGTTCGGAAGATTCTGGTCCGAGCCATTTAGAGAGTAGATCTAGTTTTTCTCTGTCTGTCATGTTTAAGTCTTGGGTGCTGCTAAGGAAAGATGACTTCCAGGCCCAATAATTTTCAGGACGGTCATCAAACTTCAGGAGACCGGAACTCACCATTTCACGGCGTATCAGGTACTTCGTTACATCTGAAATTCCAGCTGCCTCAGGTGAACGTACTCTGGGAACAGACCCCGGGCTTGGCTGTGGCTGATAGGACGGTGGGGTTGTTAGGTCAGGCTTGATCTGGTTATATGGTGTGTTTTCCTCATTGTAAATAACTCTCCTATAGCCCACATTGGTGTGTGCCTGGGTAGGAATCGTGTCGTTATTGATTTGATGTCTGGAAGAGCTGGCTAACTGGTCTTTGGGTTCGTAAACATTTGGCTTGTCGTGTTGGAACTCTGTTTTGGCTTTGCAGACTTTAGGTGATTCTAGGTAGCCGTCTGCTAGAGGGGCTTTTGATAGTTTTAATGCATTGTCAGTTTGTTGATCAATGTACACGGTTGTGTGTAACTGAACACACTCCCTGGTACGATGAATTGCACTGAGAGGTGTCACCTGTTCTTCTATGACAGGGAATGTTTCTTGATACTCTTCTTCTGCCGCATTCATGAGAACTTCAGCTTCTGCTACTGCTTTCATGAGAACTTCAGCTTCTGCTACTAATGCTGAAGCTGCTTTCTCGTGTTGAAGAATATGTAGAGATGCTTTTACCTCTGCTTTTCTTCTAGTAGTTTCAGCTTCATTCTTATGCTGTTCTTCCTCTATGTAGCCCTGTTCTCTTATCATTTCAGCTTCGTGTATTGCATAGGCAGCCATTGCATATGCTTTTTCTGCTTTTGCACGTGCCTTGATGGCAGCAGCACTCGCCATCGACAGGTTGGAGCAGATTGAGTGTCTTGAACTAGTGTGTTTGGACCTGGCAGTTTTAGCACTAGCTGATGTCAGATCTGATTTACTAGAGACTGTGGAGCTTGTGCACCGTGACCTGGTCTTTGGTGTGCTGAGTGTGCTTTGCTCTGCATCTGAAAGCTGAGGAATGGCTGGAGTAGCATGCTGTTCTGTGTGCTGCATGGTGAGACAGATTACTACTTTGCAGGATGCTTGAGGAAGTTAGAGATAGATGTGTAGAAAGAATCCACTTTTCTTTTGATTAGGGCTGCTAAGTATAAAGTCTTTTTACTGTTCTGCCCTCACAGTGTGTCTGAGGCACAAAGCTTGGCAGACAGCTAACATAATAAAAATCTGGAAGCAGGATTGAAGAAAAGTCTTTACTGAACTTTATTTGTATCTTTACTTTTCAGATCTTTAAACTTTGTAAAACTGTGGAAAATACGGAATTATGGCAATATATTAGTCTAGGAATGCAAATCTACACAAATAAGTGACAGGCATGCTACCTAGATGTAAATTACTGGCTAACAAAAGTTTAACTTAATGTGAAGACAATCAAACACTACTAAACTAATCTAACAGTGCTTTGAGTTGCTAAAAATATATACATAACTAAAAACATGAAGGTTCTACTTACAGACTTATAAGCAGAAGGCCTGTGTAAAAGAACTGTGGAGCTTGCTTTCTGCTTGACTCACTGGTAGCTATGCTGGTTGAATCTGGCTCTACCAGGAAGTAACTGTACTGCATGGCATCAGTAATGGCCGCTCAATTAAAGAAACAGTACTCTAATAAACTAAATGCTTAGAAATTTGTGAGTGACAGAACACTTCTATTGATATAGACAAATCGGTGCTGTTTGGATAGGGACGTCTGACCAGAGATGCGTGCTAAGACAGCATAAAAATAGGGACGTCTGACCAGACATATGTGCTTTGGCAGCGTACAAAGACAGTATATGATAAAAATATGTCTGGGGGGATTGAAAAATAGTATGTCCGAGGGGATTGAAAAATAATGATTCTTCTGTGATTTTCTATCTGAATAGTGCCACCTTATGGTTAAAGGAGGGCAGTAGTCAGTGTCTCCAGATGGATAGCTTGAGGAGCGAAGGAAAAATTTTCTTTATCCTCTGCTGCCACCTTGTGGCCAAAATGGGAAAATTATCTTCTTTTTTTTCCTTTCTAATCGGAGCAGGACCTCGAGGGAAGGGATAGAGTTGCAGAATAGTGCATTAAACGAATAACTTGAAGTGAAATAGATATAGCAATGGCAACTCACATGGTCCTGAGCCGGTAATGATACCACGCTCACTCGGGAAAGCCTCCCCAGCCTGTATAGGTGGCCGGGCTCCCTTCTTTTCCCACCGCTGATCAGTTCCTTATTCTTGCCTTAGGCTTTCGACCTCTGCTGGGCTGAAGTCCTCGCTCTGCAATAGCTGGGTTCTGCCCTGCGGGAGAAAAACCGGGCTTGGAAGGACTAGGATACAGGGTTTGGGGGAAAAAAAGTGTGTAATGGCTAATGAAATAAAATGACAACAATGGTTGTACAATGTTAACAACAAAATAAAATCAAAAAAAGGGGGTCCAGAACGCGTTTCGCCAGGTAGAACTGGCCTCTTCAGCTGGATGAAATTATATCTACCTATAGTAATAATCACACTAATGCAGGAGGCAAATTATATCTACCTATAGTAATATTCATACTAATGCAGGAGGCAAATTATATCTACCTATAGTAATAATCATACTAATGCAGGAGGCAAATTATATCTACCTATAGTAATTATCATACTAATGCAGGAGGCAAATTATATCTACCTATAGTAATAATCCTAGTATTGCAGGAGACAAATTATATCTACCTATAGTAATAATCCTAGTATTGCAGGAGGCAAATTATATCTACCTATAGTAATAATCATAGTATCGCAGGAGGCAAATTATATCTACCTATAGTAATAATCCTAGTATTGCAGGAGGCAAATTATATCTACCTATAGTAATTATCATACTAATGCAGGAGGCAAATTATATCTACCTATAGTAATAATCCTAGTATTGCAGGAGACAAATTATATCTACCTATAGTAATAATCCTAGTATTGCAGGAGGCAAATTATATCTACCTATAGTAATAATCATAGTATCGCAGGAGGCAAATTATATATACCTATAGTAATAATCCTAGTATTGCATGAGGCAAATTATATCTACCTATATTAATAATCCCAGTATTGCAGGAGGGAAATTATATCTACCTATAGTAATTATCATACTAATGCAGGAGGCAAATTATATCTACCTATAGTAATAATACTAGTATTGCAGGAGGCAAATTATATCTACCTATAGTAATAATCCTAGTATTGCAGGAGACAAATTATATCTACCTATAGTAATAATCCTAGTATTGCAGGAGGCAAATTATATCTACCTATAGTAATAATCATAGTATCGCAGGAGGCAAATTATATCTACCTATAGTAATAATCCTAGTATTGCAGGAGACAAATTATATCTACCTATAGTAATAATCCTAGTATTGCAGGAGGCAAATTATATCTACCTATAGTAATAATCCTAGTATTGCAGGAGACAAATTATATCTACCTATAGTAATAATCCTAGTATTGCAGGAGGCAAATTATATCTACCTATAGTAATAATCCTAGTATTGCAGGAGGCAAATTATATCTAAATATAGTAATAATCCTAGTATTGCAGGAGGCAAATTATATCTACCTATAGTAATAATCATACTAATGCAGGAGGCAAATTATATCTACCTATAGTAATAATCATAGTAATGCAGGAGACAAATTATATCTACCTATAGTAATAATCACACTAATGCAGGAGACAAATTATATCTACCTATAGTAATAATCACACTAATGCAGGAGGCAAATTATATCTACCTATAGTAATAATCACACTAATGCATGAGGGAAATTATATCTACCTATAGTAATAATCATAGTAATGCAGGAGACAAATTATATCTACCTATAGTAATAATCACACTAATGCAGGAGACAAATTATATCTACCTATAGTAATAATCATTGTATTGCAGGAGGCAAATTATATCTACCTATAGTAATAATCACACTAATGCAGGAGGCAAATTATATCTACCTATAGTAATAATCATACTAATGCTGGAGGCAAATTATATCTACCTATAGTAATAAGCATAGTATTGCAGGAGGCAAATTAGGAGGGTATAGCTGACACCCCTCTAGGCACATCAAGCAAGGGGTCCACGTCTGGATGACCCTTTCAATTGCAGTGAGAAACAAGGTGGGTGTTTGTGAGGGTCCTGAGAACGAGCAACAACACAATGGCCTGCTCTACGGTGGGTACCCGCTCAGGTCTCACAAACAAGGTTTTAGCTTGATTGTGCCATTAGAGGGATGAATTTTCCATATGCAAATCAGCCTGCAGGTTTGCAAATTATATCTATCTATAGTAATAATCCTAGTATTGCATGAGGCAAATTATATCTATCTATAGTAATAATCCTAGTATTGCAGGAGGCAAATTATATCTACCTATAGTAATAATCACACTAATGCAAGAGGCAAATTATATCTACCTATAGTAATAATCACACTAATGCAGGCAGCAAATTATATCTACCTATAGTAATAAGCATAGTATTGCAGGAGGCAAATTATATCTACCTATAGTAATAATCCTAGTATTGCAGGAGGCAAATTATATCTACCTATAGTAATAATCATAGTATTGCAGGAGGCAAATTATATCTACCTATAGTAATAATCATAGTATTGTAGGAGGCAAATTATATCTACCTATAGTAATAATCCTAGTATTGCAGGATGCAAATTATATCTACCTATAGTAATAATCACACTAATGCAGGCAGCAAATTATATCTACCTATAGTAATAATCCTAGTATTGCAGGAGGCAAATTATATCTACCTATAGTAATAATCCTAGTATTGCAGGAGGCAAATTATATCTACCTATAGTAATAATCATAGTATTGCAGGAGGCAAATTATATCTACCTATAGTAATAATCCTAGTATTGCAGGATGCAAATTATATCTACCTATAGTAATAATCACACTAATCCAGGAGGCAAATTATATCTACCTATAGTAATAATCATACTAATGCAGGAGGCAAATTATGTCTACCTATAGTAATAATCATACTAATCCAGGAGGCACTTATATCTACCTATAGTAATAATCACACTAATGCAGGCAGCAAATTATATCTACCTATAGTAATAAGCATAGTATTGCAGGAGGCAAATTATATCTACCTATAGTAATAATCATAGTATTGCAGGAGGCAAATTATATCTACCTATAGTAATAATCATAGTATTGCAGGAGGCAAATTATATCTACCTATAGTAATAATCCTAGTATTGCAGGATGCAAATTATATCTACCTATAGTAATAATCACACTAATGCAGGCAGCAAATTATATCTACCTATAGTAATAATCCTAGTATTGCAGGAGGCAAATTATATCTACCTATAGTAATAATCATAGTATTGCAGGAGGCAAATTATATCTACCTATAGTAATAATCCTAGTATTGCAGGATGCAAATTATATCTACCTATAGTAATAATCCTAGTATTGCAGGATGCAAATTATATCTACCTATAGTAATAATCCTAGTATTGCAGGAGGCAAATTATATTTACCTATAGTAATAATCATACTAATCCAGGAGGCACTTATATCTACCTATAGTAATAATCACACTAATGCAGGCAGCAAATTATATCTACCTATAGTAATAATCCTAGTATTGCAGGAGGCAAATTATATCTACCTATAGTAATAATCATAGTATTGCAGGAGGCAAATTATATCTACCTAAAGTAATAATCCTAGTATTGCAGGATGCAAATTATATCTACCTATAGTAATAATCCTAGTATTGCAGGAGGCAAATTATATCTACCTATAGTAATAATCATAGTATTGCAGGATGCAAATTATATCTACCTATAGTAATAAGCATAGTATTGCAGGAGGCAAATTATATCTACCTATAGTAATAATCATACTAATGCAGGACACAAATTATATCTACCTATAGTAATAATCACACTAATGCAGGAGGTAAATTATATCTACCTATATTAATAATCACACTAATCCAGGAGGCAAATTATATCTACCTATAGTAATAATCCTAGTATTGCAGGAGACAAATTATTTCTACCTATAGTAATAATCATACTAATGCAGGAGGCAAATTATATCTACCTATAGTAATAATCATTGTATTGCAGGAGGCAAATTATATCTACCTATTGTAATAATCCTAGTATTGCAGGAGGCAAATTATATCTACCTATAGTAATAATCATACTAATGCAGGAGGCAAATTATATCTACCTATAGTAATAATCACACTAATGCATGAGGGAAATTATATCTACCTATAGTAATAATCATAGTATTGCAGGAGGCAAATTATATCTACCTATAGTAATAAGCATAGTATTGCAGGAGGCAAATTATATCTACCTATAGTAATAATCATACTAATGCAGGACACAAATTATATCTACCTATAGTAATAATCACACAAATGCAGGAGGCAAATTATATCTACCTATAGTAATTATCATGGTAATGCAGGAGGCAAATTATATCTACCTATAGTAATAAGCATAGTATTGCAGGAGGCAAATTATATCTACCTATAGTAATAAGCATAGTATTGCAGGAGGCAAATTATATCTACCTATAGTAATAATCATACTAATGCAGGAGGTAAATTATATCTACCTATAGTAATAATCACACTAATGCAGGAGGTAAATTATATCTACCTATATTAATAATCACACTAATGCAGGAGGGAAATTATATCTACCTATAGTAATAATCCTAGTATTGCAGGAGACAAATTATTTCTACCTATAGTAATAATCATACTAATGCAGGAGGCAAATTATATCTACCTATAGTAATAATCATAGTATTGCAGGAGGCAAATTATATCTACCTATAGTAATAATCCTAGTATTGCAGGAGGCAAATTATATCTACCTATAGTAATAATCCTAGTATTGCAGGAGGTAAATTATATCTACCTATAGTAATAATCCTAGTATTGCAGGAGGCAAATTATATCTACCTATAGTAATAATCCTAGTATTGCAGGAGGCAAATTATATCTACCTATAGTAATAATCCTAGTATTGCAGGAGGCAAAATATATCTACCTATAGTAATAATCCTAGTATTGCAGGAGGCAAATTATATCTACTATAGTAATAATCCTAGTATTGCAGGAGGCAATTATATCTACCTATAGTAATAATCCTAGTATTGCAGGAGGCAAATTATATCTACCTATAGTAATAATCCTAGTATTGCAAGAGGCAAATTATATCTACCTATAGTAATAATCCTAGTATTGCAGGAGGCAAATTATATCTACCTATAGTAATAATCCTAGTATTGCAGGAGGCAAATTATATCTACCTATAGTAATAATCCTAGTATTGCAGGAGGCAAATTATATCTACCTATAGTAATAATCCTAGTATTGCAGGAGGCAAATTATATCTACCTATAGTAATAATCCTAGTATTGCAGGAGGCAAATTATATCTACCTATAGTAATAATCATAGTATTGCAGGAGACAAATTATATCTACGTATAGCAATAATCCTAGTATTGCAGGAGGGAAATTATATCTACCTATAGTAATAATCCTAGTATTGCAGGTTGGCAAATTATATCCATCTATAGTAATAATCCTAGTATTGCAGGATGCAAATTATATCCATCTATAGTAATAATCCTAGTATTGCATGAGGCAAATTATATCTACCTATAGTAATAATCACACTAATGCAAGAGGCAAATTATATCTACCTATAGTAATAAGCATAGTATTGCAGGAGGCAAATTATATCTACCTATAGTAATAATCCTAGTATTGCAGGAGGCAAATTATATCTACCTATAGTAATAATCATAGTATTGCAGGAGGCAAATTATATCTACCTATAGTAATAATCCTAGTATTGCAGGATGCAAATTATATCTACCTATAGTAATAATCCTAGTATTGCAGGAGGCAAATTATATCTACCTATAGTAATAATCCTAGTATTACAGGAGGCAAATTATATCTACCTATAGTAATAATCATAGTATTGCAGGAGGCAAATTATATCTACCTATAGTAATAATCATAGTATTGCAGGAGGCAAATTATATCTACCTATAGTAATAATCACACTAATGCAGGCAGCAAATTATATCTACCTATAGTAATAATCCTAGTATTGCGGGAGGCAAATTATATCTACCTATAGTAATAATCCTAGTATTACAGGAGGCAAATTATATCTACCTATAGTAATAATCATAGTATTGCAGGAGGCAAATTATATCTACCTATAGTAATAATCCTAGTATTGCAGGATGCAAATTATATCTACCTATAGTAATAATCCTAGTATTGCAGGAGGCAAATTATATCTACCTATAGTAATAATCCTAGTATTGCAGGAGGCAAATTATATCTACCTATAGTAATAATCACACTAATGCACTAGGAAAATTATATCTACTTATAGTAATAATCACACTAATCCAGGAGGCAAATTATATCTACCTATAGTAATAATCATACTAATGCAGGAGGCAAATTATATCTACCTATAGTAATAATCACAGCTATGCAGGAGGCAAATTAATATCTACTTTAGTAATAATCACACTAATCCAGGAGGTAAATTATATCTACCTATAGTAATAATCATACTAATGCAGGAGGCAAATTATATCTACCTATAGTAATAATCATACTAATCAAGGAGGCAAATTATATCTACCTATAGTAATAATCCTAGTATTGCAGGAGGCAAATTATATCTACCTATAGTAATAATCACACAAATGCAGGAGTCAAATTATATCTACCTATAGTAATAAGCATAGTATTGCAGGAGGCAAATTATATCTACCTATAGTAATAATCATACTAATGCAGGAGTCAAATTATATCTACCTATAGCAATAATCCTAGTATTGCAGGAGGCAAATTATATCTACCTATAGTAATAATCACACTAATGCAGGAGGCAAATATATCTACCTATAGTAATAAGCATAGTATTGCAGGAGGCAAATTATATCTACCTATAGTAATAATCCTAGTATTGCATGAGGCAAATTATATCTACCTATATTAATAATCCTAGTATTGCAGGAGGCAGATTATATCTACCTATAGTAATAATCATACAAATGCAGGAGGCAAATATATCTACCTATAGTAATAAGCATAGTATTGCAGGAGGCAAATTAGGAGGGTATAGCTGACACCCCTCTAGGCACATCAAGCAAGGGGTCCACGTCTGGATGCCCCTTTCAATTACAGTGAGAAACTAATTGGGTGTTTGTGAGGGTCCTGAGAACGAGCAACAGCACAATGGCCTGCTCTACGGTGGGTACCCGCTCAGGTCTCACAAACAAGGTTTTAGCTTGATTGTGCCATTACAGGGATGAATTTTGAATATGCAAATCAGCCTGCAGGAGGCAAATTATATCTATCTATAGTAATAATCCTAGTATTGCAGGAGGCAAATTATATCTACCTATAGTAATAATCCTAGTATTGCAGGAGGCAAATTATATCTACCTATAGTAATAATCATAGTAATGCAGGAGTCAATTTATATCTACCTATAGTAATAATCACACTAATGCAGTCGGCAAATTATTTCTACCTATAGTAATAATCCTAGTATTGCAGGAGGCAAATTATATCTACCTATAGTAATAATCCTAGTATTGCAGGAGGCAAATTATATCTACCTATAGTAATAATCATAGTAATGCAGGAGTCAAATTATATCTACCTATAGTAATAATCACACTAATGCAGGAGACAAATTATATCTACCTATAGTAATAATCACACTAATGCAGGCGGCAAATTATTTCTACCTATAGTAATAATCCTAGTATTGCAGGAGGCAAATTATATCTACCTATAGTAATAAACCTAGTATTGCAGGAGGCAAATTATATCTACCTATAGTACTAATCACACTAATGCAGGAAGCAAATTATATCTACCTATAGTAATAATCCTAGTATTGCAGGAGGCAAATTATATTTACCTATAGTAATAATCCTAGTTTTGCCGGAGGCAAATTATATCTACCTATAGTAATAATCATACTAATGCAGGAGGCAAATTATATCTTCCTATAGTAATAAGCATAGTATTGAAGGAGGCAAATTATATCTACCTATAGTAATAATCATAGTAATGCACGAGACAAATTATATCTACCTATAGTAATAATCATACTAATGCAGGAGGCAAATTATATCTACCTATAGTAATAAGCATAGTAATGCACGAGAGAAATTATATCTACCTATAGTAATAATCACACTAATGCAGGCGGCAAATTATATCTACCTATAGTAATAATCCTAGTATTGCAGGAGGCAAATTATATCTACCTATAGTAATAATCCTAGTATTGCAGGAGGCAAATTATATCTACCTATAGTAATAATCATACTAATGCAGGAGGCAAATTATATCTACCTATAGTAATAATCACACTAATGCATGAGGGAAATTATATCTACCTATAGTATTAATCATAGTATTGCAGGAGGCAAATTATATCTACCTATAGTAATAAGCATATTATTGCAGGAGGCAAATTATATCTACCTATAGTAATAATCATACTAATGCAGGCGGCAAATTATATCTACCTATAGTAATAATCATAGTAATGCAGGACACAAATTATATCTACCTATAGTAATAATCACACAAATGCAGTAGGCAAATTATATCTACCTATAGTAATTATCATGGTAATGCAGGAGGCAAATTATATCTACCTATAGTAATAAGCATAGTATTGCAGGAGGCAAATTATATCTACCTATAGTAATAAGCATAGTATTGCAGGAGGCAAATTATATCTACCTATAGTAATAATCATACTAATGCAGGAGGTAAACTATATCTACCTATAGTAATAATCACACTAATGCAGGAGGTAAATTATATCTACCTATATTAATAATCACACTAATGCAGGAGGGAAATTATATCTACCTATAGTAATAATCCTAGTATTGCAGGAGGCAAATTATATCTACCTATAGTAATAATCCTAGTATTGCAGGAGGCAAATTATATCTACCTATAGTAATAATCATACTAATGCAGGAGGCAAATTATATCTACCTATAGTAATAATCACACTAATGCATGAGGGAAATTATATCTACCTATAGTAATAATCATAGTATTGCAGGAGGCAAATTATATCTACCTATAGTAATAAGCATAGTATTGCAGGAGGCAAATTATATCTACCTATAGTAATAATCATACTAATGCAGGCGGCAAATTATATCTACCTATAGTAATAATCATAGTAATGCAGGACACAAATTATATCTACCTATAGTAATAATCACACAAATGCAGGAGGCAAATTATATATACCTATAGTAATTATCATGGTAATGCAGGAGGCAAATTATATCTACCTATAGTAATAAGCATAGTATTGCATTAGGCAAATTATATCTACCTATAGTAATAAGCATAGTATTGCAGGAGGCAAATTATATCTACCTACAGTAATAATCATACTAATGCAGGAGGTAAACTATATCTACCTATAGTAATAATCACACTAATGCAGGAGGTAAATTATATCTACCTATAGTAATAATCCTAGTATTGCAGGAGGCAAATTATTTCTACCTATAGTAATAATCCTAGTATTGCAGGAGGCAAATTATATCTACCTACAGTAATAATCCTAGTATTGCAGGAGACAAATTATTTCTACCTATAGTAATAAACCTAGTATTGCAGGAGGGAAGTTATATCTACCTATAGTAATAATCACACTAATGCAGGAGACAAATTATATCTACCTATAGTAATAATCCTAGTATTGCAGGAGGGAAATTATATCTACTTATAGTAATAATCCTAGTATTGCAGGAGGCAAATTATATCTACCTATAGTAATAATCCTAGAATTGCAGGAGGCAAATTATAAATTTAGTGTCTCTGGCACAGTGGCAGCGCTTTGTGGTGCAGACATGGGGCAGTAGCTGGAGCTCACCACTGACAGGTTTGCAGGGCCCCTGTCTCAATTATCAGTGAGCCCCCCTAATGTAATATTATTTGTTTCTTATGCTGGACAGTGTGGACAGGACTCCCTGTGATAGTCTGTCCAGTTAATCTCCCTTCAAACAGCACATCTCCTTCAGTACACACACACACACACACAAACACACACACAGTGCCTCTCCTCCATCTGTTTAACTTTATAAGCTTCATTTCTCAATGCTGCTAACTGCTGTGTCATAAAATAAACAGTCAGAAGGCATGTTGTAGCACAGAAAGAAAACTGCTTTATTGTGCAAAAGGATTGTTCCATTATATCTTTACCAAAATTATATACTTTACAAACGCATTACACAATTTGAAATACAGCACAGGCACCATTTTACATACACTGACATACTAATGCAGGAGGCAAATTATATCTACCTATAGTAATAATCACACTAATGCAGGAGGCAAATTATATCTACCTATAGTAATAATCACACTAATGCAGGAGGTAAATTATATCTACCTATAGTAATAATCATACTAATGCTATAGACAAATTATATCTACCTATAGTAATAATCACACTAATGCAGGAGGCAAATTATATCTACCTATAGTAATAATCATACTAATGCTATAGACAAATTATATCTACCTATAGTAATAATCATACTAATGCAGGAGGCAAATTATATCTACCTATAGTAATAATCACACTAATGCAGGAGGCAAATTATATCTACCTATAGTAATAATCATACTAATGCAGGAGGGAAATTATATCTACCTATAGTAATAATCATACTAATGCAGGAGGCAAATTATATCTACCTATAGTAATAATCATCGTAATGCAGGAGGCAAATTATATCTACCTATAGTAATAATCACACTAATGCAGGAGGCAAATTATATCTACCTATAGTAATAATCACACTAATGCAGGAGGCAAATTATATCTACCTATAGTAATAATCACACTAATGCAGGAGGCAAATTATATCTACCTATAGTAATAATCACACTAATGCAGGCGGCAAATTATATCTACCTATAGTAATAATCATACTAATGCAGGAGGCAAATTATATCTACCTATAGTAATAATCCTAGTATTGCAGGAGGCAAATTATATCTACCTATAGTAATAATCATAGTATTGCAGGAGGCAAATTATATCCATCTATAGTAATAATCCTTGTATTGCATGAGGCAAATTATATCTACCTATAGTAATAATCACACAAATGCAAGAGGCAAATTATATCTACCTATAGTAATAATCACACTAATGCAAGAGGCAAATTATATCTACCTATAGTAATAATCACACTAATGCAGGCAGCAAATTATATCTACCTATAGAAATAAGCATAGTATTGCAGGAGGCAAATTATATCTACCTATAGTAATAATCCTAGTATTGCAGGAGGCAAATTATATCTACCTATAGTAATAATCATAGTATTGCAGGAGGCAAATTATATCTACCTATAGTAATAATCCTTGTATTGCAGGATGCAAATTTTATCTACCTATAGTAATAATCACACTAATGCAGGCAGCAAATTATATCTACCTATAGTAATAATCCTAGTATTGAAGGAGGCAAATTATATCTACCTATAGTAATAATCCTAGTATTGCAGGAGGCAAATTATATCTACCTATAGTAATAATCATAGTATTGCAGGAGGCAAATTATATCTACCTATAGTAATAATCCTAGTATTGCAGGATGCAAATTATGTCTACCTATAGTAATAATCCTAGTATTGCAGGAGGCAAATTATATCTACCTATAGTAATAATCACACTAATGCAGGAGGCAAATTATATCTACCTATAGTAATAATCACACTAATCCAGGAGGCAAATTATATCTACCTGTAGTAATAATCATACTAATGCAGGAGGCAAATTATATCTACCTATAGTAATAATCACACTAATGCAGGAGGCAAATTATATCTACTTATAGTAATAATCACACTAATCCAGGAGGCAAATTATATCTACCTATAGTAATAATCACACTAATGCATGAGGGAAATTATATCTACCTATAGTAATAATCATAGTATTGCAGGAGGCAAATTATATCTACCTATAGTAATAAGCATAGTATTGCAGGAGGCAAATTATATCTACCTATAGTAATAATCATACTAATGCAGGCGGCAAATTATATCTACCTATAGTAATAATCATAGTAATGCAGGACACAAATTATATCTACCTATAGTAATAATCACACAAATGCAGGAGGCAAATTATATATACCTATAGTAATTATCATGGTAATGCAGGAGGCAAATTATATCTACCTATAGTAATAAGCATAGTATTGCATTAGGCAAATTATATCTACCTATAGTAATAAGCATAGTATTGCAGGAGGCAAATTATATCTACCTACAGTAATAATCATACTAATGCAGGAGGTAAACTATATCTACCTATAGTAATAATCACACAAATGCAGGAGGTAAATTATATCTACCTATAGTAATAATCCTAGTATTGCAGGAGGCAAATTATTTCTACCTATAGTAATAATCCTAGTATTGCAGGAGGCAAATTATATCTACCTACAGTAATAATCCTAGTATTGCAGGAGACAAATTATTTCTACCTATAGTAATAAACCTAGTATGCAGGAGGGAAGTTATATCTACCTATAGTAATAATCACACTAATGCAGGAGACAAATTATATCTACCTATAGTAATAATCCTAGTATTGCAGGAGGGAAATTATATCTACCTATAGTAATAATCCTAGTATTGCAGGAGGCAAATTATATCTACCTATAGTAATAATCCTAGAATTGCAGGAGGCAAATTATAAATTTAGTGTCTCTGGCACAGTGGCAGCGCTTGTGGTGCAGACATGGGGCAGTAGCTGGAGCTCACCACTGACAGGTTTGCAGGGCCCCTGTCTCAATTATCAGTGAGCCCCCCTAATGTAATATTATTTGTTCTTATGCTGGACAGTGTGGACAGGACTCCCTGTGATAGTCTGTCCAGTTAATCTCCCTTCAAACAGCACATCTCCTTCAGTACACACACACACACACACAAACACACACACAGTGCCTCTCCTCCATCTGTTTAACTTTATAAGCTTCATTTCTCAATGCTGCTAACTGCTGTGTCATAAAATAAACAGTCAGAAGGCATGTTGTAGCACAGAAAGAAAACTGCTTTATTGTGCAAAAGGATTGTTCCATTATATCTTTACCAAAATTATATACTTTACAAACGCATTACACAGGCGGCAAATTATATCTACCTATAGTAATAAGCATAGTATTGCAGGAGGCAAATTATATCTACCTATAGTAATAAGCATAGTATTGCAGGAGGCAAATTATATCTACCTATAGTAATAATCCTAGTATTGCAGGAGGCAAATTATATCTACCTATAGTAATAATCCTAGTATTGCAGGAGGCAAATTATATCTACCTATAGTAATAATCATACTAATGCAGGAGGCAAATTATATCTACCTATAGTAATAATCACACTAATGCATGAGGGAAATTATATCTACCTATAGTAATAATCACACTAATGCATGAGGGAAATTATATCTACCTATAGTATTAATCATAGTATTGCAGGAGGCAAATTATATCTACCTATAGTAATAAGCATAGTATTGCAGGAGGCAAATTATATCTACCTATAGTAATAATCATACTAATGCAGGCGGCAAATTATATCTACCTATAGTAATAATCATAGTAATGCAGGACACAAATTATATCTACCTATAGTAATAATCACACAAATGCAGTAGGCAAATTATATCTACCTATAGTAATTATCATGGTAATGCAGGAGGCAAATTATATCTACCTATAGTAATAAGCATAGTATTGCAGGAGGCAAATTATATCTACCATAGTAATAAGCATAGTATTGCAGGAGGCAAATTATATCTACCTATAGTAATAATCATACTAATGCAGGAGGTAAACTATATCTACCTATAGTAATAATCACACTAATGCAGGAGGTAAATTATATCTACCTATATTAATAATCACACTAATGCAGGAGGGAAATTATATCTACCTATAGTAATAATCCTAGTATTGCAGGAGGCAAATTATATCTACCTATAGTAATAATCCTAGTATTGCAGGAGGCAAATTATATCTACCTATAGTAATAATCATACTAATGCAGGAGGCAAATTATATCTACCTATAGTAATAATCACACTAATGCATGAGGGAAATTATATCTACCTATAGTAATAATCATAGTATTGCAGGAGGCAAATTATATCTACCTATAGTAATAAGCATAGTATTGCAGGAGGCAAATTATATCTACTATAGTAATAATCATACTAATGCAGGCGGCAAATTATATCTACCTATAGTAATAATCATAGTAATGCAGGACACAAATTATATCTACCTATAGTAATAATCACACAAATGCAGGAGGCAAATTATATATACCTATAGTAATTATCATGGTAATGCAGGAGGCAAATTATATCTACCTATAGTAATAAGCATAGTATTGCATTAGGCAAATTATATCTACCTATAGTAATAAGCATAGTATTGCAGGAGGCAAATTATATCTACCTACAGTAATAATCATACTAATGCAGGAGGTAAACTATATCTACCTATAGTAATAATCACACTAATGCAGGAGGTAAATTATATCTACCTATAGTAATAATCCTAGTATTGCAGGAGGCAAATTATTTCTACCTATAGTAATAATCCTAGTATTGCAGGAGGCAAATTATTTCTACCTATAGTAATAAACCTAGTATTGCAGGAGGGAAGTTATATCTACCTATAGTAATAATCACACTAATGCAGGAGACAAATTATATCTACCTATAGTAATAATCCTAGTATTGCAGGAGGGAAATTATATCTACCTATAGTAATAATCCTAGTATTGCAGGAGGCAAATTATATCTACCTATAGTAATAATCCTAGAATTGCAGGAGGCAAATTATAAATTTAGTGTCTCTGGCACAGTGGCAGCGCTTTGTGGTGCAGACATGGGGCAGTAGCTGGAGCTCACCACTGACAGGTTTGCAGGGCCCCTGTCTCAATTATCAGTGAGCCCCCCTAATGTAATATTATTTGTTTCTTATGCTGGACAGTGTGGACAGGACTCCCTGTGATAGTCTGTCCAGTTAATCTCCCTTCAAACCGCACATCTCCTTCAGTACACACACACACACACACAAACACACACACAGTGCCTCTCCTCCATCTGTTTAACTTTATAAGCTTCCTTTCTCAATGCTGCTAACTGCTGTGTCATAAAATAAACAGTCAGAAGGCATGTTGTAGCACAGAAAGAAAACTGCTTTATTGTGCAAAAGGATTGTTCCATTATATCTTTACCAAAATTATATACTTTACAAACGCATTACACAATTTGAAATACAGCACAGGCACCATTTTACATACACTGACATACTAATGCAGGAGGCAAATTATATCTACCTATAGTAATAATCACACTAATGCAGGAGGCAAATTATATCTACCTATAGTAATAATCACACTAATGCAGGAGGCAAATTATATCTACCTATAGTAATAATCATACTAATGCAGGAGGGAAATTATATCTACCTATAGTAATAATCATACTAATGCAGGAGGCAAATTATATCTACCTATAGTAATAATCATCGTAATGCAGGAGGCAAATTATATCTACCTATAGTAATAATCACACTAATGCAGGAGGCAAATTATATCTACCTATAGTAATAATCACACTAATGCAGGAGGCAAATTATATCTACCTATAGTAATAATCACACTAATGCAGGAGGCAAATTATATCTACCTATAGTAATAATCCTAGTATTGCAGGAGGCAAATTATATCTACCTATAGTAATAATCATAGTATTGCAGGAGGCAAATTATATCCATCTATAGTAATAATCCTTGTATTGCATGAGGCAAATTATATCTACCTATAGTAATAATCACACAAATGCAAGAGGCAAATTATATCTACCTATAGTAATAATCACACTAATGCAAGAGGCAAATTATATCTACCTATAGTAATAATCACACTAATGCAGGCAGCAAATTATATCTACCTATAGAAATAAGCATAGTATTGCAGGAGGCAAATTATATCTACCTATAGTAATAATCCTAGTATTGCAGGAGGCAAATTATATCTACCTATAGTAATAATCATAGTATTGCAGGAGGCAAATTATATCTACCTATAGTAATAATCCTTGTATTGCAGGATGCAAATTTTATCTACCTATAGTAATAATCACACTAATGCAGCAAATTATATCTACCTATAGTAATAATCCTAGTATTGAAGGAGGCAAATTATATCTACCTATAGTAATAATCCTAGTATTGCAGGAGGCAAATTATATCTACCTATAGTAATAATCATAGTATTGCAGGAGGCAAATTAATCTACCTATAGTAATAATCCTAGTATTGCAGGATGCAAATTATGTCTACCTATAGTAATAATCCTAGTATTGCAGGAGGCAAATTATATCTACCTATAGTAATAATCACACTAATGCAGGAGGCAAATTATATCTACCTATAGTAATAATCACACTAATCCAGGAGGCAAATTATATCTACCTGTAGTAATAATCATACTAATGCAGGAGGCAAATTATATCTACCTATAGTAATAATCACACTAATGCAGGAGGCAAATTATATCTACTTATAGTAATAATCACACTAATCCAGGAGGCAAATTATATCTACCTATAGTAATAATCATACTAATGCAGGAGGCAAATTATATCTACCTATAGTTATAATCATACTAATCCAGGAGGCAAATTATATCTACCTATAGTAATAATCCTAGTATTGCAGGAGGCAAATTATATCTACCTATAGTAATAATCACACAAATGCAGGAGTCAAATTATATCTACCTATAGTAATAATCCTAGTATTGCATGAGGCAAATTATATCTACCTATATTAATAATCCTAGTATTGCAGGAGGCAAATTATATCTACCTATAGTAATAATCACACAAATGCAGGAGGCAAATATATCTACCTATAGTAATAAGCATAGTATTGCAGGAGGCAAATTATATCTACCTATAGTAATAAGAATAGTATTGCAGGAGGCAAATTAGGAGGGTATAGCTGACACCCCTCTAGGCACATCAAGCAAGGGGTCCACGTCTGGATGACCCTTTCAATTACAGTGAGAAACAAGGTGGGTGTTTGTGAGGGTCCTGAGAACGAGCAACAGCACAATGGCCTGCTCTATGGTGGGTACCCGCTCAGGTCTCACAAACAAGGTTTTAGCTTGATTGTGCCATTACAGGGATGAATTTTGAATATGCAAATCAGCCTGCAGGAGGCAAATTATATCTATCTATAGTAATTTAATCCTAGTATTGCAGGAGGCAAATTAATATCTACCTATAGTAATAACCTAGTATTGCAGGAGGCAAATTATATCTACCTATAGTAATAATCACACTAATGCAGGAGGCAAATTATATCTACCTATAGTAAAATCCTTAGTATTGCAGGAGGCAAATTATATCTACCTATAGTAATAATCCTAGTATTGCAGGGAGCGGAGGAGGCAAATTATATCTCCTATAGTAATAATCCTAGTATTGCCGGAGGCAATTATATCTACCTATAGTAATAATCATACTAATGCAGGAGGCAAATTATATCTTCCTATAGTAATAAGCATAGTATTGCAGGAGGCAAATTATATCTACCTATAGTAATAATCATAGTATTGCAGGAGGCAAATTATATCTATCTATAGTAATAATCATAGTAATGCAGGACACAAATTATATCTACCTATAGTAATAATCATACTAATGCAGGAGGCAAATTATATCTACCTATAGTAATAATCCTAGTATTGCAGGAGGCAAATTATATCTACCTATAGTTACATAGTTACATAGTTATATAGGCTGAAAAAAGACATGCGTCCATCGGGTTCAGCCTCTCCCACATAACCTACTGCTGTTGATCCAAAAGAAGGCAAAAAACCCAGTCTGAAATGTTTGCCAATATGCAACATACTGGGAAAAAATTCCTTCTTGACCCCAGAATGGCAGTCAGATTTCTCCTTGGATCAAGAAGCTTTTACCCACATATTAAATATTATAACCCTTAATATTCTGTGTCTGCAGGAAGTCATCCAGTCGTTTTTTAAAAGTCTGTACAGACTCTGACCCAACCACCTCAACAGGCAGAGAATTCCACAGCTTTATTGTTCTCACCGTAAAATAACCCTTCCTATGCTTTAAGCTAAATTCTTTCTTCCAGTCTAAATGGATGACCCCGTGTCCTATGTATAGTCCTGTTAATGAATAGGTTATCAGACAATGGTTGATAATGGCCCCGTATATATTTATAAAGGTTATCAGATCCCCTCTAAGGCGCCTTTTCTCTAAACTAAACAGGTTTAAGCTTGTTAGTCTTTCCTCATAACTTAACCCTTCCATCCCCTTATTAATTTAGTTGCCCGTCTCTGCACTTTTTCTAGCGATATAATATCTTTTTTTAAGACAGGTGCCCAAAATCACACGGCATATTCAAGGTGCGGCCTGACCATTGATTTATTCAGAGGCAAAATTATGTTTTCATCCCGTGAGTGAACTCCCTTTTAATGCATGCCAGTACTTTGCTGGCTTGGCGGCTGCTGTTTGACATTGCACATTGTTACTTAGTTTGAAGTCTATGATTATTCCCAAATCCTTCTCCTGCTTGGATTTCCCTAACTCCGTATCATTTAGGGTATAAATTACTTGTGTGTTCTTCACTCCAAAGTGCATAACTTTATGCATTTATCTAGATTAAATCTCATCTGCCATTTAAGTGCCCAGTCCCCCAATCTATCTAAATCCCTCTGCAGCGAAGTAACATCCTGCTCACATTGTATTACTTTTCCTAGCTTTGTGTCATCTGCAAACACTGATACATGACTTTCAATGCCTATCTGAAGGTCATTTATAAATAAATTGAATAGTATTGGTCCTATAACAGACCCCTGAGGGACACCACTTACCACTGGTGTCCATCTTGAAAATGTACCATTTATGACCACTCTCTGTACCCTATCTTTTAGCCAGTTTTCTATCCAAGAACAAGTATTTTCATCTAGACCATTTTTTCTTAATTTAAATAGTAACCTTTTGTGTGGAACTGTGTCGAAAGCTTTGGCAAAATCTAAGTAAATCACATCCACTGCGACCCCCTGATCTATACTTCTACTTACTTCCTCATAGAACGTAATTAGGTTAGTCTGACATGATCTGTGTTTCATGAAACCATGCTGATTTTTGCCAATTACATTATACCTCCCAATAAATTCCTGAATACTATCCCTTAGTAACCCCTCAAATACTTTCCCAGCCACAGATGTTAAGCTCACAGGTCTATAATTCCCAGGTACAAATTTTAAACCTTTCTTAAATATAGGGACCACGTCAGCTTTTCTCCAATCCTCTGGTACTATTCCTGAAAGAAAAGAATCTTGAAAGATTAAGAACAGAGGTTTACATATTTCAACACATAGCTCTCTTAGTACTCGCGGATGAATTCCATCTGGCCCTGGGGCTTTATTCACATTGTTTAATTTGTGTAAAACCTTGTCCTGAGTTAACCAGTCACTTTGTATTAGTAAGTTTTTATTAATGAATTTCATGTCTCCTGTTATAGGTTTCTCTTTGATAAATACTGAAGAAAAATAATCATTTAAAATTTCTGCTTTATCCTGATCTTCAGTTAACAATAACCCTGACTCAGATTTTAATGAACCTACATTTTCACTCTTGGGTTTTTTAGAATTTATGTACCTAAAGAATCTTTTAGGGTTGGTCTTGCTCTCTTTGGCTATTTCTTTTTCATTTTCTAGTTTAGCCCATCTAATCACATTTTTACATGCTTTATTGGCTGCCCTATATGCTTTATAGGATGCCTCAGATTTATCAGATTTAAAAGCTTTAAATGCCTTCTTTTTATTTTTCATTTCCTTAGTTACCTTCCTACTAAGCCACATTGGTTTCAGTCTGTTTCTTTTATATTTATTAACCAGTGGAATATATTGTGACGTGTACTTTTCTAGTGTTAGTTTAAAGATATTCCACTTATCCTCAGTGTTGTTTTTCCCGTGAAAGTGTTTCTGCCAGTCAATGACATTGAGAGCTTTCCTTTATTTTAATAAAGTTGGCCTTTTTAAAATATTATATGTTTTTAGCATGCCCTTATGAATGTGTTTTTTTTGAGTTTATTTCAAAAGTCACCATATTATGGTCGCTGTTTCCCAACTGTTCTTTTACATTAATATTTGAGAAAAGATCCACATTATTTGTTATAACCAGGTCCAGACAGTTATCCTCTCTAGTTGGTGTTTCTACCAGTTGTGACATGAAGGTATCATTTAAAATGTTCAGGAACCGGATTCCCTTTGCTGAATTACTAGTCCCACTATCCAATTAATGTCCGGGTAATTAAAATCTCCAATAATTAAAGTGCTACCATGATGTGCAGCCTTCCTAATTTGCTCTAACAGTTGTTCTTCCTCATCAATATCTATATTAGGTGGTTTATAGCATATGCCAACCAATAATTGACTTCCCTGTTTATTCCCCAACGAAATATTTACCCATAACGATTCCACATTTCCCTCATCACTTTCCAGTTGTGTAATATTAGGCTTTAAATCCTGATTTACATATAAACACACTCCACCCCCTTTCTTATGTTTCCTATCCTTTCTAAACAGTGTATAACCGTTTAAGTTTACAGCCCAGTCATGCGTTTCGTCCCACCACGTTTCTGTTATTCCTATTATGTCGTATTGCTTAGTGTATGCTATTACCTCTAGTTCCCCCATCTTGTTATTGAGGCTCCTTGCATTAGCGAGCATACATTTAATGTTGTTTCTACCCACACATGCTGAATGCGACTTTACATTACATGTCTCCACTGTTCTGACATTACCCATCCCCCCAGCTCCACCCCCTTAGTCTGAGCTAAAACCCTTGCGCTATCTGTTCTGTCTCCATTTTGTAAGCTTCTGTATCCCTCCCCCCTTCCACTAGTTTAAAGTCTCCTCCAACCTTTTAACCATCCTCTCCCCTAGCACAGCAGACCCTCTTCCATTCAGGTGCAATCTATCACGACTATACAGATTGTACCCCAGTGCAAAATGAGCCCAGTGCTCTAAAAACCCAAAGCCCTCCTTCCTGCACCAAGCTTTAAGCCACGCATTGACCTCCCTAATCTCCCGCTGCCTTTCCACTGTAGCACGTGGCACAGGTAGGATCTCAGAAAATACTACCTTGGAGGACCTCTTCTTCAGGTTACTTCCTAATTCCTGAAATCATTCTTCAGGTCCTCCATCTTCCGCTTACTTTGTCATTGGTACCAATATGGACCATGACAGCTGGGTCATCTCCAGCCCCTCCCAATAATCTATCAACTCTGTCAACCACATGCCTAACACGGGCACCCGGCAGACAGCAAACTGTCGGTTAATGCGATCAGAGCGACAGATTACCCTGTCTACTCTCTTAATAATAGAGTCCCCTACCACCACAACCTGTCTAGGCTTACTTGCCCTCTTTATCCCTCCCTTACTTGGTGGGCTGATCCCCGGCTGTTAGAGGGAGCAGCCTCCAGTACTGCTACACCTGAGCTGCTGCACCCAACATCTTCGCTCAAGGGGGCAAATCTGTTGGTGTGCGCAAGATCAGGACTAGCCAACCTTTTCCTCTTCCCTCCCCCCCTGCTACCACGTGTCACTGACACCCAGCTACCCAACCTGTTCCCCGGTTAACTCCACTCCCCCCACACCCCTAGATTCCTCAACTATACTTTGCTCCGTGAGAAGCCGCTCCTTTCAAGATTGTCAATCTGCCTCAGCGTTACGATTTGTCCCTCCAGATCTCCAATATGAGCTTCCAGAAGAGCTACACGTTCACACTTGCTACAGAGATATGGACCCTGGAAGGATTCCTCCAGACATGCATACATGCAGCAGGATGTGCACTGGGTCAAACCTTCAAGCTTGCTAACACTCATACCCAAAACAAGACAACAAATATTAAACAACAATTGATACCTGTTATTTAAACTCCTGTTTTTAACTCCACTTGAAAATAGCCCACTTAAAAGTAGACCACCTCAAGCCCCTGTAAGCAAGCTCAGTGAGTTGCCCCTGAGATTATGTAGCCATACAAGTGAAATCACCTGACAGGCTACACGCCCCCAATTAACAAGTCACCAGCCACCCAGGGAAAAAAACAACCAAAAGCACAACAAAAAAAAAAAACAGCAGAAAAAAAAAAACCAAAAGAGAAATTAAATTGACAAATAAACCAGAGGTTTCTCTCCCCTCTAAAGATACAAACCAGACCAGTACAGGTAGAATTCCTGTTTTTAACTCCACTTGAAAATAGCCCACTTAAAAGTAGACCACCTCAAACCCTTATTATAGTAATAATCCTAGTATTGCAGGAGGCAAATTATATCTACCTATAGTAATAATCATACTAATGCAGGAGGCAAATTATATCTACCTATAGTAATAATCACACTAATGCATGAGGGAAATTATATCTACCTATAGTAATAATCATAGTATTGCAGGAGGCAAATTATATCTACCTATAGTAATAAGCATGGTATTGCAGGAGGCAAATTATATCTATACCTATATAGTAATAATCATACTAATGCAGGCGGCAATTATTATCTACCTATAGTAATAATCATAGAATGCAGGACACAAATTATATCTACCTATAGTAATAATCACACAAATGCAGGAGGCAAATTATATCTACCTATAGTAATAATCCTAGTATTGCAGGAGACAAATTATTTCTACCTATAGTGAAGTGGAAATAGGCTGGAAGACGGCCGCCATTGTACACAGGCGGCCATCTTGTTCAGAATATTGGTTCACTTGTATATAACTAGACAGGTTTGTAGCTGAAACTAGAATGAGGTATACGTAGAAATTTAGGAATGCGTTTAGATTAGCAGAAAAGCAATTAAAGCTTTATGAAAGATCTCTGCTGTTCCTGGCACGGAGGAGAAAAGCGAAGTAGATCCTCCAAGGTCGTTGGGGCCCGCAGAAAGACAAAGGAGTAGAGATCAGGCCAGGTGCCATCTGTAACAAGTGATTGTAGGCGCAAGGGAGGAGGGCGCAGCCCGGAACAGTAAGAGCAATTAATTTTGATTTACTGAAACTAACACAAAGTTTGCCAATTTACAGCCAATTAATGAAATGTCTTTGTATTAGCCAAAGGGAGGTATTAACCCACGTGGGGTGGAATAAAGTGTCATTGGGAGGTGGGCTAACTGGGATGTACCTAATTACGTATTTTTGGGTATAAGATCCCTTGCACGGGTGAAAGGGGGGCTCACTCTTTGCGATTCAATCCTGTGTGGGCACTTGTGTGACGACACAATAAAGTTTGCCTTTCCTGAAGAGACTCGTGTTCTGACAATCCTTACTTGTGCCCGGTCCGGCGCCGTCTTGAAAGTGAATCTGTTTTTGTCCGCCTACATTTTTGGGGGCATCGTGAGCCGGGATACGGGCCCTTTCCGGGCACACAGTAACGGGCTGCTGTGAACACAGTGCAGTGCTTGACTGCAGCGGGTGCGAGAATCCCGATGGTTGGGCGTCCGTTGAAGGTGAGCTGACATCTGCAGGCGCCAAGCAGGATTTCCTGTTCAGTGGACCTCGTCTCGTCCCAAACGGACCCCCGACCAGGGAACTGGGACACCGAGTCTGAGGAAACAGCAAGCAGCGCCGGCGATAGGTAACGTGTCTTCTATGTTTTGTATGTCTAAAGGAGATACCGGTATCTAAGGGAAACGTCCGACTGAGATAGACGGATAAGAGGATGCGATGGCCACCATCCTATTGGCATATCTAGCCCGCCGCTGATAGCACTGACATTGCTAAGGAGCCAGAGTGGCTAGCGGGTGTCTGGATTCGGGGGAATTGAATGCCAATCAAAGGGTAGTTCTGTAAGAGAGGGAAAAGGTAGCCACGTGGAGTTGCATAAGTCAGTAGTCAGTGTTTGTAAACAGAGCTTCACCACGTGGGTAAAAGGGAAAGGAGGAGGGATTTTCTGTGACTGGGCTGAGAGCCTGAGTCAGTGCCTAGTGTGTACGTCGTGTAGTGAAAAGGGCTCATAATGGAGCCAGCGGTAGCTGCAGAGATAGTGGTGCCGGGTGGGTGAGATTACCCATAAGGCAAATTGGAATTGCAGACGGCAGTAGAGATATAGAACGGGGTGCACATAGTCACAAGCAGTTAAGAGTTAGAGTTCAAATTACGGGGTATAAGGAGCCACAGAGGAGGGAATGATCCCTCGGCTAGTAGAAAGAGTTGAAGTGTCTATGTTCTGTTATGTGATGAAAGCATCTGATACGGTATGTGTTGTGAATGAATTGACTCGAGTGCTGTGAGTGAACGTGCGCCTACTCGCTCCGCGAGGAAGCAAATACGAGTTTTGACCCCGAACGTACGTTTCCGGCTCAGGCGACTGCAGACGGCTACTGAAGGGGGAAGCGCCTGCAGACACGAAGGAATTGTTGACTGAAGTATCAGACTGTAGATTTTAACTGTTGTTGAAATAATATATCTGTATTGCAAAGAGTACTGTTTTCAAGAATAATACTGGGTAACGGGTCATCTAAGCCCAAGAAGGTGAAGGAGGGTGAGACGCCCCTAGAATATATGGTGCGGAATTTCGAAGCATTATATAAAACTCATGACTATGTGTGTAAAAAAAAAAAAAAAAAGAGAAGTTAAAAGTAATGTGTACAGTTGTGTGGCCGTTGTTAGTCCCAGGATGGCCAGAGCAGGGGTCAATGGACCCGGAGTTGGTACAGAAGGTACATTCCCAAGTCACAGAGCAGTACGGACATCCTGAACAATACCCGTATATAGATATATGGAGATATTGTATTAAAAACAAGAGTCATTTTATAATGATAGCGGGGAGAAATAAGAAGCAGGACCCCAAAATAATGGAGAGAGAGAGAGGTGTTAGTAGAACAACCGGAAGAGAGTGATGTTTTACCCCCGTCCTATCCATCATGTTATGGGGCAGCTAGGAAAGTTTTGAGTGCCGCGGTTGCGCGGACGGAGAGGGGGGAGCGGGCAGCTGCTGTGTCTCGGTCAGCTCCCTCTGCTCCGTCCTGTGTGACTGAGGAAGAAGAGCAGGGCGCCGCGAATGGAGGAGATAGAGAGGCTCCACCAGAAAAGATTGAGATGCCCGATGGGAGCATATATAAATTAATTAATATTTTACGGAGTGAGATGATTGCGGTGCTGTATGGCTTGTGTGTGTGATTCGGACTGATTTTGTCCGATTGTGTTTATAATTGATCTATTAAACTAAAGTAGGAATGACTGAGAGGTTGTGAGATTGGGCTTCGTACTTGGTTTTTTTTTCCTCTCTCCTCTCTTCCCTGGTGTATAGGCCCCCTCCTTTCTGACAGACTGTTTGAAAGGGCGAAGGGGGAGGGAGTCACTTTGTTTTTCTTTGCTCTCTGATAGCTGGAAAGAATAACCCTTTGTGTATCTGTGCAGCGAATTCAAAGTAAAGAGAATAGGAAAAAAAAAAAAAAAGAATTACTATATTTAGCTAATTTTAATGTGTGTTACAATGGAATATTTGTTTGAAGTCTGTTGAGTGCAAGATATATGTTTATATTTTGTGTTGATATTATTCCAAAAGTTTTAGTTTTGTTCAGAGCTAGAATTAAATAAAAAAAAAAAAAAGGAAGTCCTGGTTTTTATATTGTTACACACAAACAATAATAAGTATGTAATAATATACAATATTGTTTATCAAAATATAAAATTTATTAACAAATTAAATTGAAATATATGAAACGGTTAGAAAATTAATATTAAAAGGAAAAAAAATTTGAGAAAAAAATTAAAGTAGTTTTTCTTTACTGTTTCTAAAAGGTATGTTTTTGTTTAATTTTTGATGGAATGGTTATTTTATTGTTATGAGATGTTAGGAGTGGTCTTATGACAATGGAATAATTTTTTTTTTTTTTCAGATGTGGTATTAAGAGTCTGTTTTAGGCTACGGGAAAAGATCTCTGAAAATATTGTTTATACAATGTGTATATGTATATGCCCGAATGTCCCATCCGGCTCCTGGGGCGGGATATCTTTTGCAAATTGCAAGCCCAAATTATGTTTTTTCCGGGGGTCACGCTCAATTAGACCTGCCGGAGAGTGGCGGCTCTGCTCGGCAGCATATTCCAGCCAGTCCGCACAATCCACAATCTGTGAAAATCGCAGTAGTTATGTCAAAGGAGGAAGAATGGCGCACGGCACCTACTCTGTCTGCCACGCCGGATCCGCACGCACTACTCCTTGGAATTCCTGAGGTGGGGGCGGAGGAAAACCCGCCCAGATGAGTTGAATCACAGCCCGGCGCAACACCGGTGGCTCTAAGACAATATTATATCCCACAGAAAGCCAAGCAGAATATACAGATATATTTACAGAGATTTAAAGATCACGGCATATTAAAATTCTGCGTGTCACCATGGAACACACCCCTATTGCCAGTCTTGAAAAAGAGGACACAAGAGTATCGCCCTGTCCAAGATTTATGAGCTGTCAACGAGGCCACAGTAACACTACACCCTGTGGTTCCTAATCTATACAATTTACTGGCGTTAATTCCCGGAGATACACAATATTACACAGTGCTTGATTTAAAAGACGCTTTCTTTTGCATCCGTCTGGCTCCAGCAAGCCAGCCCCTTTTTGCATTTCAGTGGGAAAAGTCTACCACGGGGGCGCGCTATCAAATGACGTGGACGCGCCTCCCTCAAAGTTTAAAAAAAAAATTCGCGCACGATTTTCAGGTGCGCGCTTAGCCAAGATCTTCTCGCCTTCAACGCTCAGCCAGACAAAGTAGTGTTACTACAATATGTTGATGATTTATTACTGGCTTCCCCCACAGAAAAAGACTGTTTATCCGCCACAAAAGCCTTGCTACATCTGCTAAGCCAAGCAGGTTACAAAGTTTCTAAAAAGAAAGCACAAATATGTAAACGCAGTGTAAAATATCTGGGCTTCCAGTTAACAGGTACCAAACGTGCACTGGGGGCAGAAAGAAAAGAAGCAGTGTGCCGCATACCCCAACCAAAGACCAGGAGGCAAGTCCGTGAGTTCCTGGGAGCTGCAGGCTTCTGCCGCCTGTGGATCCCCAACTTCGCAGATATTGCCAAGCCGCTTCATCAGGCCACGAAGGGGGGGGAACAAGATCCCTTTCATTGTAAGAAGAGCAAACAGCAGCGTTCCAGAAATTAAAGACTCTGCTGATGGAAGCTCCTGCACTGGGTCTGCCAGATCATAGCAAGCCCTTCCAGCTGTTCGTGCATGAACATAATCAAACAGCAACAGGAGTATTGGTCCAGACCTTGGCTCATGGCTGAGGCCTGTGGCCTACCTCTCCAAGCAACTCGACCCTGTGGCCTGCGGCCTACCCCTATGCCTGAAAGCAGTGGCTGCCACCTGCAATGCTGATAGCAGAAGCAGACAAGCTGACCCTTGGACAGGTTCTTCATGTCAAGGTGCCCCACGCTGTCAAGGCTCTGCTGAATGTCAAAGGAGGTTACTGGTTCAGCAACAGCCGGATGACGAAGTACCAAGCCATGATGTGTGAAAATCCACGGGTTCATTTGGACCTCATCGCTACCTTAAACCCTGCTACTTTACTGCCTGACTGTGAAGAGGATCCAGATCATGAATGCCTCCAAGTTATGGAAGAAGTGTTCAGTAGCAGGCCAGATTTGCAAGACGTACCCCTAGACAAATACGACCTACAGCTATTCACTGATGGTAGCAGCTATATGGATGATGGGAAGAAAGTCTCCGGCTATGCAGTAGTCTCAACAGAAGAAGTCATCGAAGCAAAGCCACTGCCAGGCCATACATCTGCACAATTGGCTGAAATAACAGCTTTAACCAGAGCCCTTGAAATTTCTGAAGGCAAAAGAGTAAATATCTATACAGATTCCAAGTACGCCTTCATGACAGTCCATGCACATGGTGCACTCTATAAAGAAAGAGGCCTACTCACGTCTTCAGAACAACAAATTAAATATGCGGCTGAAATCGCGGCCCTCCTGGAAGCAGTGTGGAAACCAAGTGCTGTCAGCATCATGCACTGTCGTGGCCACCAAAAAGGCCGTGATGAAATTCCAAAAGGTAACAGACGCGCAGACCAAGCCGCAAAAGCAGCTGCAAAACCACCACCGCCAGCAGAAGACCAAGCTAAAGTATTGATCTGCAAGCAAGAACCGCAATCCTCTATGCCAAATTACGAGTTCTACATGAATTTGAGAAAGTTTGAACCCCACGGCGAGTTCATTGAAATAATATTGCACAAATGGCAAGATGATTATGAACTATTAGAACTCAATCATGATTATATTCAATGGCTTTTCCCAACTCGGACACAAGGCCGAAATTTCTACTCTACTCCCTAAATCCGCAAGAGACACGCCTAATGGTTAACACCTCAGAAGTTCAGCAAAGACTGCGCAGAGCCTACAACATGATGCTGAAATTCTTCGGCGTAAAAATAGTGGGGGAGGAGGAAGACAAAGAAATAACCGAAGTTGAATGAGCAGAAAATTTCGCGTCACGTTTTGAAAATTTGACAATCAATCCTCACAATAATCTACGGATCACACGAATACTGCACAGTCTGGGAGAATTGGGAGCAGAAGAATATCAAGTCCCACTGGTGAGGTTCTTCCTCAAGGAGATCCTTATCAAGAACAGACTGCCAAGAATGAAGAAAAGTGCAATGAACTTTTTCATACCAGCAGTAAGAGATTCACAAGACAGACAAGATTTGTTATTTTTCGCATGGCGATACTATTTCCCAAAAGTATCCAGAACTGTTTGCAACAACTTGCCCGGCTACTGGGCATCACCTGGAAGCTACATACCGCCTACAGGCCCCAAAGTTCGGGAAAAGTTGAAAGAATGAACCGTACCCTAAAGACTTTGATGTCCAAACTGTGCCAAGAGACGTTATTGAGCTGGTTGGACTTGCTGCCGATAGTCCTTTTGCACATTAGGTGCAGACCAACCCCCCAATTGAAGCTAAGTCCGTACGAACTTATGTTTGGACGGCCAACCCCTCTAATTAATGGACTAAGGGGGGACCTTCGGGCATTGGGAGAAACTAAACTAAATGATCAGGTAGTAATGCTGGGTAAATCAATGCAGAAATTAAATACTTGGGTGGGGGATAATATACCGCATTTTCTGTATCCTTCACTGCATAAGTATTGTCCGGGTGACTCAGTATGGGTAAAAGAGTGGAAAAATGATCCACTAGGTCCAAAATGGAGAGGTCCTTATCTTGTCCTGTTATCAACCCCCACAGCAGTAAAGGTTGCCGAGGTGGTCCCGTGGATACATCACTCCAGAGTGAAAGCAGCTGCAGCCAGTCCTGAACCAGCATGGAAGGTCGTTACCAACGAGACCAACCCGCTGAGGCTGAAGCTGACAAAGACCACAGCCATGAGCACCTAAATGATCCTAACCCAGATAATACAGAGGATCAACAAGTGGGTGTTTTGATGGGCACAGGTCCTGACCACCCGCCAACGGGGGATACCCACAGGGTGCTTTTTAGGGGCCCGGCCCCACCCTTGATCATCCAGAAATGTTTTTTACTTTTGAAATTCCGGTGGGGAGGGATTGGGTTTATGTGACTGTGAAAAGAATTGCCCAAGGAATTCTGACATTCGGGGCATTTGTGGTGCTGATTTTATATTTGCTAATTTGATTTATGGACTCTCGCGTGGAGCAGGCCCTAATTGTACGGGCAATGTGGGGAAAGTGGATATTTCCCATATCTGGAATGGTACGCACCCGGTGATGGAGAACCGTACCATGTGGAGACAAAAACGAGAGGCGCTATCTGGAACCAACCCAAGAGGACACTTACTTGTGCAATTCAAATATGACTATGCTAAAAAGTCTGGGCAAACCGCATGCTGGGTGTGTAGTAGACTGCACCCAGAGACAATTCATATACCATTTGCCTCTGTTCCAATGAATTTGAGTATGTTTGTATCAGGGAATGTCACAATACATGCTGTCGATGCACCAAGGGAAAAGACAGAATCAGTCAGTCCCGGGTACCCCATAATAGGACCAGTGTATCCACCAGAATGGTGTTTTCAACTAGGACCAGATAAAGAAATAAATAACGAGGGTGGGTTATGTAACTCAAGTCAGTTCAACTGGACATCATACATTTACATATTCAAAACAGGACAAAAGGCGAATTATTTATACATACGATGCAGGCAATTCACTAGAGACCAAGAGGCGGTGATTGGGAATGTGACCAATGGGAGGCAGGGTGCAGTGGATATGATGAGACGGCTGAGACACCTTGCGATAGAGATATCAAAGGGAACACTACATTCATCACCATTTATAGTGAAAGGAGGGTACCAGGTGTGCTGTGAAAGGGTGTGTTACACATGGGTACCACCAACAATAACGGGAATGTGTTATTTGGCTAAGCTGGTCCCAATCCAGAGACTAAGGGGAGAAGACACAAACACAGACACAGAACTACACCCTAGGTACCCACTGGTGTTTGAAAGACCAAAGAGAGAGTTGTTCGCGAAGATGGATCGAATATGGACATGGTTGCCAGCATGGACTGGATGGGGAGGAGAGATGATGAGGAGATTGAATAGCTATGTCAATTTGATGGATGAGATTCTGAATAGAACCAGTATGGATATCCAGCTGCTGAATCTGGAAATGCGTGAGTTACGAAAGGTGCAGATGATACATGATATGGCGCTTGAGCAGATCAGTGCGGCCTTGAATGGATTGTGTGAAATGACAATGCACTATGAATGTTGCACCTTCATCAGAAACACTACACATGAAGTCCCAGATTATTACCAGGTAATTCAAGATCACCAAGAGAAGGTAGCACAGTTGCAGGGTATAGCCAGGAGGATTGCTGCCGAAGGCTGGAATCCGCTCCGTGGGTTTGGAGCAATGGGAGAATGGTTTGGTTCCATCTTGAGATTTATCTCACGGATTGGATCCATGATACTCATGATAGTGGTGATCTTGATCATAGGGATACTGATATACCGCATAGGGCTATGTTTATGGCCACTGTGCAAAACAGCACTGACACCTACACAAACACAGAAGATACCACTGATAATCCCACAGGGTATGTTCCCAGTGAAAGAACCCCCCAGTACAAGGAGTTTCAGAATAGTGGAGTGTAATGGCTACAAGTGCCATGAAAAGATCCTGACACTTGAGCCAAGGGGGGAATGAAGTGGAAATAGGCTGGAAGACGGCCGCCATTGTACACAGGCGGCCATCTTGTTCAGAATATTGGTTCACTTGTATATAACTAGACAGGTTTGTAGCTGAAACTAGAATGAGGTATACGTAGAAATTTAGGAATGCGTTTAGATTAGCAGAAAAGCAATTAAAACTTTATGAAAGATCTCTGCTGTTCCTGGCACGGAGGAGAAAAGCGAAGTAGATCCTCCAAGGTCGTTGGGGCCCGCAGAAAGACAAAGGAGTAGAGATCAGGCCAGGTGCCATCTGTAACAAGTGATTGTAGGCGCAAGGGAGGAGGGCGCAGCCCGGAACAGTAAGAGCAATTAATTTTGATTTACTGAAACTAACACAAAGTTTGCCAATTTACAGCCAATTAATGAAATGTCTTTGTATTAGCCAAAGGGAGGTATTAACCCACGTGGGGTGGAATAAAGTGTCATTGGGAGGTGGGCTAACTGGGATGTACCTAATTACGTATTTTTGGGTATAAGATCCCTTCCACGGGTGAAAGGGGGGGCTCACTCTTTGCGATTCAATCCTGTGTGGGCACTTGTGTGACGACACAATAAAGTTTGCCTTTCCTGAAGAGACTCGTGTTCTGACAATCCTTACTTGTGCCCGGTCCGGCGCCGTCTTGAAAGTGAATCTGTTTTTGTCCGCCTACAATAGTAATAATCATAGTATTGCAGGAGGCAAATTATATCTACCTATAGTAATAAGCATAGTATTGCAGGAGGCAAATTATATCTACCTATAGTAATAATCATACTAATGCAGGCGGCAAATTATATCTACCTATAGTAATAATCATAGTAATGCAGGACACAAATTATATCTACCTATAGTAATAATCACACAAATGCAGGAGGCAAATTATATCTACCTATAGTAATAATCCTAGTATTGCAGGAGGTAAATTATATCTACCTATAGTAATAATCACACTAATGCAGGAGGTAAATTATATCTACCTATATTAATAATCACACTAATGCAGGAGGGAAATTATATCTACCTACAGTAATAATCCTAGTATTGCAGGAGGCAAATTATTTCTACCTATAGTAATAATCCTAGTATTGCAGGAGGCAAATTATATCTACCTATAGTAATAATCCTAGTATTGCAGGAGACAAATTATATCTACCTATAGTAATAATCCTAGTATTGCAGGAGGGAAATTATATCTACCTATAGTAATAATCCTAGAATTGCAGGAGGCAAATTATAAACTTAGTGTCTCTGGCACAGTGGCAGCGCTTTGTGGTGCAGACATGGGGCAGTAGCTGGAGCTCACCACTGGCAGGTTTGCAGGGCCCCTGTCTCAATTATCAGTGAGCCCCCCTAATGTAATATTATTTGTTTCTTATGCTGGACAGTGTGGACAGGACTCCCTGTGATAGTCTGTCCAGTTAATCTCCCTTCAAACAGCACATCTCCTTCAGTACACACACACACACACACAAACACACACACAGTGCCTCTCCTCCATCTGTTTAACTTTATAAGCTTCATTTCTCAATGCTGCTAACTGCTGTGTCATAAAATAAACAGTCAGAAGGCATGTTGTAGCACAGAAAGAAAACTGCTTTATTGTGCAAAAGGATTGTTCCATTATATCTTTACCAAAATTATATACTTTACAAACGCATTACACAATTTGAAATACAGCACAGGCACCATTTTACATACACTGACATACTAATGCAGGAGGCAAATTATATCTACCTATAGTAATAATCACACTAATGCAGGAGGCAAATTATATCTACCTATAGTAATAATCACACTAATGCAGGAGGTAAATTATATCTACCTATAGTAATAATCACACTAATGCATGAGGGAAATTATATCTACCTATAGTAATAATCATACTAATGCAGGAGGCAAATTATATCTACCTATAGTAATAATCACACTAATGCAGGCGGCAAATTATATCTACCTATAGTAATAATCACACTAATGCAGGAGGCAAATTATATCTACCTATAGTAATAATCCTAGTATTGCAGCAGGCAAATTATATCTACCTATATTAATAATCATAGTATTGCAGGAGGCAAATTATATCTACCTATAGTAATAATCCTAGTATTGCAGGAGGCAAATTATATCTACCTATAGTAATAATCACACTAATGCAGGAGGCAAATTATATCTACCTATAGTAATAATCATACTAATGCAGGAGGCAAATTATATCTACCTATAGTAATAATCATAGTAATGCAGGAGGCAAATTATATCTACCTATAGTAATAATCACACTAATGCAGGAGGTAAATTATATCTACCTATAGTAATAATCACACTAATGCAGGAGGCAAATTATATCTACCTATAGTAATAATCACACTAATGCAGGAGGCAAATTATATCTACCTATAGTAATAATCACACTAATGCAGGAGGCAAATTATATCTACCTATAGTAATAATCACACTAATGCAGGAGGCAAATTATATCTACCTATAGTAATAATCCTAGTATTGCAGGAGGCAAATTATATCTACCTATAGTAATAATCCTAGTATTGCAGGAGGCAAATTATATCTACCTATAGTAATAATCCTAGTATTGCAGGAGGCAAATTAAATCTACCTATAGTAATAATCATACTAATGCAGGAGGCAAATTATATCTACCTATAGTAATAATCCTAGTATTGCAGGAGGCAAATTATATCTACCTATAGTAATAATCATTGTATTGCAGGAGGCAAATTATATCTACCTATAGTAATAATCATACTAATGCAGGAGGCAAATTATATCTACCTATAGTAATAATCCTAGTATTGCAGAAGGCAAATTATATCTACATATAGTAATAATCCTAGTATTGCAGGAGGCAAATTATATCTACCTATAGTAATAATCCTAGTATTGCAGGAGGCAAATTATATCTACCTATAGTAATAATCATACTAATGCAGGAGACAAATTATATCTACCTATAGTAATAATCCTAGTATTGCAGGAGGCAAATTATATCTACCTATAGTAATAATCATTGTATTGCAGGAGGCAAATTATATCTACCTATTGTAATAATCCTAGTATTGCAGGAGGCAAATTATATCTACCTATAGTAATAATCATAGTATTGCAGGAGGCAAATTATATCTACCTATAGTAATAATCCTAGTATTGCAGGAGGCAAATTATATCTACCTAAAGTAATAATCCTAGTATTGCAGGAGGCAAATTATATCTACCTATAGTAATAATCCTAGTATTGCAGGAGGCAAATTATATCTACCTATAGTAATAATCCTAGTATTGCAGGAGGCAAATTATATCTACCTATAGTAATAATCCTAGTATTGCAGGAGGCAAATTAAATCTACCTATAGTAATAATCATACTAATGCAGGAGGCAAATTATATCTACCTATAGTAATAATCCTAGTATTGCAGGAGGCAAATTATATCTACCTATAGTAATAATCATTGTATTGCAGGAGGCAAATTATATCTACCTATAGTAATAATCATACTAATGCAGGAGGCAAATTATATCTACCTATAGTAATAATCCTAGTATTGCAGAAGGCAAATTATATCTACATATAGTAATAATCCTAGTATTGCAGGAGGCAAATTATATCTACCTATAGTAATAATCCTAGTATTGCAGGAGGCAAATTATATCTACCTATAGTAATAATCATACAAATGCAGGAGGCAAATTATATCTACCTATAGTAATAATCCTAGTATTGCAGGAGGCAAATTATATCTACCTATAGTAATAATCATTGTATTGCAGGAGGCAAATTATATCTACCTATTGTAATAATCCTAGTATTGCAGGAGGCAAATTATATCTACCTATAGTAATAATCATAGTATTGCAGGAGGCAAATTATATCTACCTATAGTAATAATCCTAGTATTGCAGGAGGCAAATTATATCTACCTAAAGTAATAATCCTAGTATTGCAGGAGGCAAATTATATCTACCTATAGTAATAATCCTAGTATTGCAGGAGGCAAATTATATCTACCTATAGTAATAATCCTAGTATTGCAGGAGGCAAATTATATCTACCTATAGTAATAATCCTAGTATTGCAGGAGGCAAAATATATCTACCTATAGTAATAATCCTAGTATTGCAGGAGGTAAATTATATCTACCTATAGTAATAATCCTAGTATTGCAGGAGGCAAATTATATCTACCTATAGTAATAATCCTAGTATTGCAGGAGGCAAATTATATCTACCTATAGTAATAATCCTAGTATTGCAAGAGGCAAATTATATCTACCTATAGTAATAATCCTAGTATTGCAGGATGCAAATTATATCTACCTATAGTAATAATCCTAGTATTGCAGGAGGCAAATTATATCTACCTATAGTAATAATCCTAGTATTGCAGGAGGCAAATTATATCTACCTATAGTAATAATCCTAGTATTGCAGGAGGCAAATTATATCTACCTATAGTAATAATCCTAGTATTGCAGAGGCAAATTATATCTACATATAGTAATAATCCTAGTATTGCAGGAGGCAAATTATATCTACCTATAGTAATAATCCTAGTATTGCAGGAGGCAAATTATATCTACCTATAGTAATAATCCTAGTATTGCAGGAGGCAAATTATATCTACCTATAGTAATAATCCTAGTATTGCAAGAGGCAAATTATATCTACCTATAGTAATAATCCTAGTATTGCAGGATGCAAATTATATCTACCTATAGTAATAATCCTAGTATTGCAGGAGGCAAATTATATCTACCTATAGTAATAATCCTAGTATTGCAGGAGGCAAATTATATCTACCTATAGTAATAATCCTAGTATTGCAGGAGGCAAATTATATCTACCTATAGTAATAATCCTAGTATTGCAGAAGGCAAATTATATCTACATATAGTAATAATCCTAGTATTGCAGGAGGCAAATTATATCTACCTATAGTAATAATCCTAGTATTGCAGGAGGCAAATTATATCTACCTATAGTAATAATCATACTAATGCAGGAGGCAAATTATATCTACCTATAGTAATAATCCTAGTATTGCAGGAGGCAAATTATATCTACCTATAGTAATAATCATTGTATTGCAGGAGGCAAATTATATCTACCTATTGTAATAATCCTAGTATTGCAGGAGGCAAATTATATCTACCTATAGTAATAATCATAGTATTGCAGGAGGGAAATTATATCTACCTATAGTAATAATCCTAGTATTGCAGGAGGCAAATTATATCTACCTAAAGTAATAATCCTAGTATTGCAGGAGGCAATTATATCTACCTATAGTAATAATCCTAGTATTGCAGGAGGCAAATTATATCTACCTATAGTAATAATCCTAGTATTGCAGGAGGCAAATTATATCTACCTATAGTAATAATCCTAGTATTGCAAGAGGCAAATTATATCTACTATAGTAATAATCCTAGTATTGCAGGAGGTAAATTATATCTACCTATAGTAATAATCCTAGTATTGCAGGAGGCAAATTATATCTACCTATAGTAATAATCCTAGTATTGCAGGAGGCAATTATATCTACCTATAGTAATAATCCTAGTATTGCAGGAGGCAAATTATATCTACCTATAGTAATAATCCTAGTATTGCAAGAGGCAAATTATATCTACCTATAGTAATATCCTAGTATTGCAGGATGCAAATTAATTAATCTACCTATAGTAATAATCCTAGTATTGCAGGAGGCAAATTATATCTACCTATAGTAATAATCCTAGTATTGCAGGAGGCAAATTATATCTACTATAGTAATAATCCTAGTATTGCAGGAGGCAATTATATCTACCTATAGTAATAATCCTAGTATTGCAGGAGGCAAATTATATCTACCTATAGTAATAATCATACTATTGCAGGAGACAAATTATATCTACGTATAGCAATAATCCTAGTATTGCAGGAGGGAAATTATATCTACCTATAGTAATAATCCTAGTATTGCAGGTTGGCAAATTATATCCATCTATAGTAATAATCCTAGTATTGCAGGATGCAAATTATATCCATCTATAGTAATAATCCTAGTATTGCATGAGGCAAATTATATCTACCTATAGTAATAATCACACAAATGCAAGAGGCAAATTATATCTACCTATAGTAATAATCACACTAATGCAGGAGGCAAATTATATCTACCTATAGTAATAATCACACTAATGCAGGAGGCAAATTATATCTACCTATAGTAATAATCCTAGTATTGCAGCAGGCAAATTATATCTACCTATAGTAATAATCCTAGTATTGCAGGAGGCAAATTATATCTACCTATAGTAATAAACCTAGTATTGCAGGAGGCAAATTATATCTACCTATAGTAATAATCACACTAATGCAGGAGGCAAATTATATCTACCTATGGTAATAATCCTAGTATTGCAGGAGGCAAATTATATCTACCTATAGTAATAATCACACTAATGCAGGAGGCAAATTATATCTACCTATAGTAATAATCACACTAATGCAGGCAGCAAATTATATCTACCTATAGTAATAATCCTAGTATTGGAGGAGGCAAATTATATCTACCTATAGTAATAATCATACTAATGCAGGAGGCAAATTATATCTACCTATAGTAATAATCACACTAATGCAGGAGGCAAATTATATCTACCTATAGTAATAATCATACTAATGCAGGAGGCAAATTATATCTACCTATAGTAATAATCCTAGTATTGCAGGAGGCAAATTATATCTACCTATAGTAATAATCATTGTATTGCAGGAGGCAAATTATATCTACCTATAGTAATAATCACACTAATGCAGGAGGCAAATTATATCTACCTATAGTAATAATCCTAGTATTGCAGGAGACAAATTATTTCTACCTATAGTAATAAACCTAGTATTGCAGGAGGGAAATTATATCTACCTATAGTAATAATCACACTAATGCAGGAGACAAATTATATCTACCTATAGTAATAATCCTAGTATTGCAGGAGGGAAATTATATCTACCTATAGTAATAATCCTAGTATTGCAGGAGGCAAATTATATCTACCTATAGTAATAATCCTAGAATTGCAGGAGGCAAATTATAAACTTAGTGTCTCTGGCACAGTGGCAGCGCTTTGTGGTGCAGACATGGGGCAGTAGCTGGAGCTCACCACTGACAGGTTTGCAGGGCCCCTGTCTCAATTATCAGTGAGCCCCCCTAATGTAATATTATTTGTTTCTTATGCTGGACAGTGTGGACAGGACTCCCTGTGATAGTCTGTCCAGTTAATCTCCCTTCAAACAGCACATCTCCTTCAGTACACACACACACACACACACAAACACACACACAGTGCCTCTCCTCCATCTGTTTAACTTTATAAGCTTCCTTTCTCAATGCTGCTAACTGCTGTGTCATAAAATAAACAGTCAGAAGGCATGTTGTAGCACAGAAAGAAAACTGCTTTATTGTGCAAAAGGATTGTTCCATTATATCTTTACCAAAATTATATACTTTACAAACGCATTACACAATTTGAAATACAGCACAGGCACCATTTTACATACACTGACATACTAATGCAGGAGGCAAATTATATCTACCTATAGTAATAATCACACTAATGCATGAGGGAAATTATATCTACCTATAGTAATAATCACACTAATGCAGGAGGCAAATTATATCTACCTATAGTAATAATCACACTAATGCAGGAGGCAAATTATATCTACCTATAGTAATAATCACACTAATGCAGGAGGCAAATTATATCTACCTATAGTAATAATCACACTAATGCAGGAGGCAAATTATATCTACCTATAGTAATAATCACACTAATGCAGCAGGCAAATTATATCTACCTATAGTAATAATCACACTAATGCAGGAGGCAAATTATATCTACCTATAGTAATAATCACACTAATGCAGCAGGCAAATTATATCTACCTATAGTAATAATCACACTAATGCAGCAGGCAAATTATATCTACCTATAGTAATAATCATACTAATGCAGGAGGCAAATTATATCTACCTATAGTAATAATCCTAGTATTGCAGGAGGCAAATTATATCTACCTATAGTAATAATCCTAGTATTGCAGGAGGCAAATTATATCTACCTATAGTAATAATCCTAGTATTGCAGGAGGCAAATTATATCTACCTATAGTAATAATCATACTAATGCAGGAGGCAAATTATATCTACCTATAGTAATAATCATACTAATGCAGGAGGCAAATTATATCTACCTATAGTAATAATCATACTAATGCAGCAGGCAAATTATATCAACCTATAGTAATAATCATACTAATGCAGGAGGCAAATTATATCTACCTATAGTAATAATCATACTAATGCAGGAGGCAAATTATATCTACCTATAGTAATAATCACACTAATGCAGGAGGCAAATTATATCTACCTATAGTAATAATCACACTAATGCAGGAGGCAAATTATATCTACCTATAGTAATAATCCTAGTATTGCAGCAGGCAAATTATATCTACCTATAGTAATAAACCTAGTATTGCAGGAGGCAAATTATATCTACCTATAGTAATAATCACACTAATGCAGGAGGCAAATTATATCTACTTATAGTAATAATCCTAGTATTGCAGGAGGCAAATTATATCTACCTATAGTAATAATCATACTAATGCAGGAGGGAAATTATATCTACCTATAGTAATATTCACACTAATGCAGGAGGCAAATTATATCTACCTATAGTAATATTCACACTAATGCAGGCAGCAAATTATATCTACCTATAGTAATAATCCTAGTATTGCAGGAGGCAAATTATATCTACCTATAGTAATAATCATACTAATGCAGGAGGCAAATTATATCTACCTATAGTAATAATCACACTAATGCAGGAGGCAAATTATATCTACCTATAGTAATAATCACACTAATGCAGCAGGCAAATTATATCTACCTATAGTAATAATCATACTAATGCAGGAGGCAAATTATATCTACCTATAGTAATAATCACACTAATGCAGGAGGCAAATTATATCTACCTATAGTAATAATCATACCAATGCAGGAGACAAATTATATCTACCTATAGTAATAATCACACTAATGCAGGAGGCAAATTATATCTACCTATAGTAATAATCCTAGTATTGCAGCAGGCAAATTATATCTACCTATAGTAATAATCCTAGTATTGCAGGAGGCAAATTATATCTACCTATAGTAATAAACCTAGTATTGCAGGAGGCAAATTATATCTACCTATAGTAATAATCACACTAATGCAGGAGGCAAATTATATCTACTTATAGTAATAATCCTTGTATTGCAGGAGGCAAATTATATCTACCTATAGTAATAATCATACTAATGCAGGAGGCAAATTATATCTACCTATAGTAATAATCACACTAATGCAGGAGGCAAATTATATCTACCTATAGTAATAATCACACTAATGCAGGCAGCAAATTATATCTACCTATAGTAATAATCCTAGTATTGCAGGAGGCAAATTATATCTACCTATAGTAATAATCATACTAATGCAGGAGGCAAATTATATCTACCTATAGTAATAATCACACTAATGCAGGAGGCAAATTATATCTACCTATCGTAATAATCATACTAATGCAGGAGGCAAATTATATCTACCTATAGTAATAATCCTAGTATTGCAGGAGGCAAATTATATCTACCTATAGTAATAATCACACTAATGCAGGCAGCAAATTATATCTACCTATAGTAATAATCATACTAATGCAGGAGGTAAATTATATCTACCTATAGTAATAATCACACTAAGGCAGGAGGCAAATTATATCTACCTATATTAATAATCATAGTAATGCAGGACGCAAATTATATCTACCTTTAGTAATAATCACACTAATGCAGGAGGCAAATTATATCTACCTATAGTAATAATCCTAGTATTGCAGGAGGCAAATTATATCTACCTATAGTAATAATCCTAGTATTGCAGGAGGCAAATTATATCTACCTATAGTAATAATCCTAGTATTGCAGGAGGCAAATTATATCTACCTATAGTAATAATCCTAGTATTGCAGGAGGCAAATTATATCTACCTATAGTAATAATCATACTAATGCAGGAGGCAAATTATATCTACCTATAGTAATAATCCTAGTATTGCAGGAGGCAAATTATATCTACCTATAGTAATAATCATTGTATTGCAGGAGGCAAATTATATCTACCTATAGTAATAATCCTAGTAATGCAGGAGGCAAATTATATCTACCTATAGTAATAATCCTAGTATTGCAGGAGGCAAATTATATCTACCTATAGTAATAATCACACTAATGCAGGAGGCAAATTATATCTACCTATAGTAATAATCATACTAATGCAGGAGGCAAATTATATCTACCTATAGTAATAATCCTAGTATTGCAGGAGGCAAATTATATCTACCTATAGTAATAATCCTAGTATTGCAGGAGGCAAATTATATCTACCTATAGTAATAATCCTAGTATTGCAGGAGGCAAATTATATCTACCTATAGTAATAATCCTAGTATTGCAGGAGGCAAATTATATCTACCTATAGTAATAATCCTAGTATTGCAGTAGGCAAATTATATCTACCTATAGTAATAATCCTAGTATTGCAAGAGGCAAATTATATCTACCTTAATCCTAGTATTGCAGGAGGCAAATTATATCTACCTATAGTAATAATCCTAGTATTGCTGGAGGCAAATTATATCTACCTATAGTAATAATCACACTAATGCAGTAGGGAAATTATATCTACCTATAGCAATCATCCTAGTATTGCAGGAGACAAATTATATCTACCTATAGTAATAATCATAGTATTGCAGGAGGGAAATTATATCTACCTATAGTAATAATCATAGTAATGCAGGAGCTAAATTATATCTACCTATAGTAATAATCATAGTAATGCAGGAGGCAAATTATATCTACCTATAGTAATAATCCTAGTATTGCAGGAGGCAAATTATATCTACCTATAGTAATAATCATACTAATGCAGGAGGCAAATTATTTCTACCTATAGTAATAATCCTAGTATTGCAGGAGGCAAATTATATCTACCTATAGTAATAATCCTAGTATTGCAGGAGGCAAATTATATCTACCTATAGTAATAATCCTAGTATTGCAGGAGGTAAATATATCTACCTATAGTAATAATCACACTAATGCAGGAGCAAATTATATCTACCTATAGTAATAATCCTAGTATTGCAGAGGCAAATTATATCTACCTATAGTAATAATCATTGTATTACAGGAGGCAAATTATATCTACCTATAGTAATAATCCTAGTACTGCAGGAGGCAAATTATATATCTACCTATAGTAATAATCCTAAGTATTGCAGGAGGCAAATTATATCTACTATAGTAATAATCCTAGTATTGCAGGAGGCAAATTATATCTACCTATAGTTATAATCCTAGTATTGCAGGAGGCAATTATATCTACCTATAGTAATAATCCTAGTATGCAGAGGCAAATTATATCTACCTATAGTAATAATCCTAGTATTGCAGGAGGCAAATTATATCTACCTATAGTAATAATCCTAGTATTGCAGGAGGCAAATTATATCTACCTATAGTAATAATCAAAGTATTGCAGGAGGGAAATTATATCTACCTATAGTAATAATCCTAGTATTGCAGGAGGCAAATTATATCTACCTATAGTAATAATCCTAGTATTGCAGGAGGCAAATTATATCTACGTATAGCAATAATCCTAGTATTGCAGGAGGGAAATTATATCTACCTATAGTAATAATCCTAGTATTGCTGGAGGCAAATTATATCTACCTATAGTAATAATCACACTAATGCAGGAGGCAAATTATATCTACGTATAGCAATAATCCTAGTATTGCAGGAGGGAAATTATATCTACCTATAGTAATAATCCTAGTATTGCTGGAGGCAAATTATATCTACCTATTGTAATAATCCTAGTATTGCAGGAGGCAAATTATATCTACCTATAGTAATAATCCTAGTATTGCAGGAGGCAAATTATATCTACCTATAGTAATAATCCTAGTATTGCAGGAGGCAAATTATATCTACCTATAGTAATAATCCTAGTATTGCAGGAGGCAAATTATATCTACCTATAGTAATAATCCTAGTATTGCAGGAGGCAAATTATATCTACCTATAGTAATAATCCTAGTATTGCAGGAGGCAAATTATATCTACCTATAGTAATAATCCTAGTATTGCAAGAGGCAAATTATATCTACCTTAATCCTAGTATTGCAGGAGGCAAATTATATCTACCTATAGTAATAATCACACTAATGCAGTAGGGAAATAATTTCTACCTATAGCAATCATCCTAGTATTGCAGGAGGCAAATTATATCTACCTATAGTAATAATCCTAGTATTGCAGGAGGCAAATTATATCTACCTATAGTAATAATCATACTAATGCAGGAGGCAAATTATATCTACCTATAGTAATAATCCTAGTTTGCAGGAGGCAAATTATATCTACCTATAGTAATAATCCTAGTATTGCAGAGGCAAATTATATCTACCTAGTAATAATCCTAGTATGCAGGAGGCAAATTATATCTACCTATAGTAATAATCCTAGTATTGCAGCAGGCAAATTATATCTACCTATAGTAATAATCCTAGTATTGCAGGAGGCAAATTATATCTACCTATAGTAATAATCCTAGTATTGCAGGAGGCAAATTATATCTACCTAGAGTAATAATCCTAGTATTGCAGGAGGCAAATTATATCTACCTATAGTAATAATCCTAGTATTGCAGGAGGCAAATTATATCTACCTATAGTAATAATCCTAGTATTGCAAGAGGCAAATTATATCTACCTATAGTAATAATCCTAGTATTGCAGGAGGCAAATTATATCTACCTATAGTAATAATCCTAGTATTGCAGGAGGCAAATTATATCTACCTATAGTAATAATCCTAGTATTGCAGGAGGCAAATTATATCTACCTATAGTAATAATCCTAGTATTGCAGGAGGCAAATTATATCTACCTATAGTAATAATCATAGTATTGCAGGAGACAAATTATATCTACGTATAGCAATAATCCTAGTATTGCAGGAGGGAAATTATATCTACCTATAGTAATAATCCGAGTATTGCTGGAGGCAAATTATATCTACCTATAGTAATAATCACACTAATGCAGGAGGCAAATTATATCTAAGTATAGCAATAATCCTAGTATTGCAGGAGGGAAATTATATCTACCTATAGTAATAATCCTAGTATTGCTGGAGGCAAATTATATCTACCTATAATAATAATCACACTAATGCAGTAGGGAAATTATATCTACCTATAGCAATAATCCTAGTATTGCAGGAGACAAATTATATCTACCTATAGTAATAATCATAGTATTGCAGGAGGTAAATTATATCTACCTATAGTAATAATCACACTAATGCAGGAGGCAAATTATATCTACCTATAGTAATAATCACACTAATGCAGGAGGCAAATTATATCTACCTATATTAATAATCATAGTAATGCAGTAGGCAAATTATATCTACCTATAGTAATAATCACACTAATGCAGGAGGCAAATTATATCTACCTATATAGTAATAATCACACTAATGCAGGAGGGAAATTATATCTACCTATATAGTAATAATCACACTAATGCAGGAGGGAAATTATATCTACCTATAGTAATAATCATAGTAATGCAGGAGGCAAATTCTATCTACCTATAGTAATAAGCATAGTACTGCAGGAGGCAAATTATATCTACCTATAGTAATAATCATACTAATGCAGGAGACAAATTATATCTACCTATAGTAATAATCCTAGTATTGCAGGAGGCAAATTATATCTACCTATAGTAATAATCCTAGTATTGCAGGAGACAAATTATATCTTCCTATAGTAATAATCATAGTATTGCAGGGGGAAATTATATCCAGCTTTAGTAATAATACAAAAAAATATGTATATTATTCGCTTCAGTTGTCAAAAATGTAAATTAATTATGAGTGTTGTATGAATGTGTAGAGGGAGCTATAATGAATGAATGGTGTGTGAATGGGCAGTAACAAGGGTTGAAGCCTTGACATGGGGTTACTGCTCACTGTATCTTAAAAAAAAATTAATAAGCGAGGGAAAAAGTATTGAGAAAAGTCCTGCAGGCCTGAAACATGGTCTTACTCCTTTTGCACAATAAAGCAGTTTTCTTTCTGTGCTACAACATGCCTTCTGACTGTTTATTTTATGACACAGCAGTTAGCAGCATTGAGATAGGGATCTTTTTGTACCACACTTTTTTTAAAATTAAAATATATTTTATTAAAATGAACATTTAAAGTATATTATTTATTGCATTTTAAACAAAAGATTCGCCTTGAGGCACAGATTAAGATCTTTCCTCCTGTGTCTGAAATGTGAACTCAGTGCAGTCTGGACTCTGCACCAGGTCTTCTGAGACTGGGTTTGCAATGTGATTTGTTTCACTGGTGTTGGGCATATTAGTTCAGGGGATCTGTGCCGCTAGTGTTACACAGGGGCCATGTGCAACAGATCAGACGCAAACAGCAGCTTCACAAAGCCAGTAAAACCCAGCATACAACATATAATGATGTCAGGGAAAAATGACAGCTATGTGTGTATGAAGTCACCACACTGGCCGCTTGCTTTTTGCAGCTTTCAGGTGAGAGAAGTTGTATAATGCAGACAGACTTTACAAACACCCACTGATACACATACTCTGATGCTGTTTGACATCAAAGGAGAAATACAAATATAACAATTATTATATTAAGGCAGTAATGCATCCTGGAGAGATGTAACATGGTTTCCCACCTGCATAATATAATGAAATTGTTACTTTCCCTCTGACCTCAAACAGCAGCAGAGTACATGGCATGATGGCATCTCTGGGAAGTTGTAAATTTTGCTAGCATGTGAAATATTATATACAGGGCAGGCAGAGGGATGATCCTGCCCTGTCAGGGGCCACACAGGACTCCCTGTGATTTCAAATGTGGACGGCCCTGCAGGGAGCAAAGTGTCTGCAAAGCTCACCCAGGCGTTATCTTACTATGAAACACATCAGGGAAAACACAGATAGACACAGCACAGGCAACATTTTACATTGCATTTTAAAAGGGAATTCGTTCATATAAATCTCAGCCTGTAAAATATTTCTGGTGCATCTGACTTTACAGTAAGGGAAAAAACTCAATTCTATACAACACAGCGAATATTTTACATTGCATTTTAAAAGGGAATTCGTTCATATAAATCAAGGGGGATCGAATTGTAATAAAATTTACATAAACTGATAAACATATAGATATCAGTTTATGTAAATTTTATTACAATTCGTTCCCCCTTGATTTATATGAGCGAATTCCCTTTTAAAATGCAATGTAAAATATTCGCTGTGTTGTATATTGAGTTTTTTCCCTTACTGTAAAGTCAGATGCACCAGAAATATTTTACAGGCTGAGACACAATCCTTTCCTCTATGTGCCGGACTGAGTACTCAAGAGCCACAAACTAGAGTTTGATTAGGAGGGGAGATAGATACCTGGCCCCCCTGTCTAATTTTACAAGCAGTCACTGGAAGAATCATTAACCATAAAATGCCTGTTATCAGTGATGGCCCCCTGGGGAGGAAAGTGTCTACATAGCTCCCTACACCTCTTCTAGATCCAGACATTAAATTGTTAAAGATTCCACTAATTAACAGTTTATAAAGTTAAACAGATGGGGGAGAGGCACTGTGTGTGTGTGTTTGTCTATGTACTGAAGGAGATTGTGCTGTTTGAAGAGATATTAACTGGACAGACTATCGGTCACCGGCATCTTCTAATTATTATTATTATTATTATTATTATTCTTTATTTATGAAGCGCCAGCATATTCTGCAGCGCTGTACAATAAGCACAGTATAGACAGGGTTACAATACATTGAACAACATTTGACAAACAGTACAGGAGGAGATGAGGGCCCTATTCCCATAGGAACTCACAATCTGGGAGGGTTGGGGTTGGAAACAGGAGGAGAGGACTGTAAGGTGAGAGTGATTAATGGTTGCGTCAGTAAGTTGGGTGGTAGGCTTCCCTAAATAGGAACGTTTTAAGGGAGCGTTTGAAGGAAGAGAAGTTAGGGGAAAGTCTGACAATACGAGGGAGAGCGTTCCAGAGAGTGGGGGCTGCGCGTGAGAAATCCTGCAGTCTATCATGGGAAGAGGTGATGCGGGGAGAAGCTAGGCACAGGTCACTGTTTGACCTTAGGGAGCGGGCTGGGGTGTATTTGGTGATTAGTGAGGACAGGTAGTGGGGAGCTGAGTTAGTGAGGGTTTTGTAGGTAAGGATAAGGTTTTTGAACTTAATTCTGCAGTGGATGGGGAGCCAGTGAAGGGACTCGCAGAGGGGAGCGGCAGAGACAGAGCGGCGGGTGAGGTGAATTAGCCTGGCGGAGACATTCAGGATGGATTGTAGGGGGGAGAGGCGGGATAGAGGGAGGCCACATAAGAGATTATTGCATTAGTCGAGTCGGGAGATTACCAGGGCATGTATGAGTTGTTTTGTGGTGACAGCGGTAAGAAATGGCCGAATTCTGGAAATATTGCGCAGTTGGTATCGGCAGGAGGAGGAAAGAGACTTGATGTGGGGGATGAAGGAAAGAGCAGAGTCCAGTGTAACTCCAAGACAGCGAACTTGGTTTGATGGGGAGATGGTGATACCCTCCACCGTGATAGAGAAGTCAGGAGGTGGGGTGGCATTGGAGGGAGGAATAAGTAGGAGTTCAATCTTTGACAGGTTGATCTTAAGGTGGTGGGAGGCCATCCAGGAGGAGATGCCAGATAAACAGTCACTGACTTTGAAAGGACAGGGGGAGAGAGATCAGGGGTAGAGAGGTAGATCTGAGTGTCATCAGCATAGAGGTGGTAATTAAAGCCAAAGCTGTTGATGATTTTGACCAGGGAGGAGGTGTAGATGGAAAAGAGCAGAGGACCAAGGACAGAGCCTTGAGGTACACCAACAGATAGAGGCAATGAAGAGGAGGAGTTACCAGCAAAGGACACACAGAAGGACCTGTTGGATAAATAGGAGTCAACCCAAGCAAGTGCAGTGTCACCGACACCCAGATAGTTGAGGGTCTGTAGAAGGAGGGGGTGGTCAACAGTGTCAAAAGCAGCCGAGAGGTCAAGCAGGATGAGAATAGAATAGTGGCCGTGTTATTTAGAAGTTAGGAGGTCGTTGGTGACTTTGGTGAGGGCAGTTTCAGTTGAGTGTAGGGGACGGAAGCCAGGTTGCAGGGGGTCAAGTAGGGAATTGGAGGACAGGAAGAGGGAGAGGCGGTTGAAGACTAGTTTTTCTAAGAGCTTAGAGGTAAAGGGAAGCAGGGATACAGGACAGTAGTTGGATGGAGAGTTGGGATCGAGGGATGGTTTCTTTAGTAAAGGTTTAACTAGCGCGTGTTTGAAGGCGGATGGAAAGAAGCCAGTGGAGAGAGATAGGTTGAAGATGTGTGTGAGAGCAGGGGTGAGGGAGGTGGAGAGGGGAGGAATTAGATGTGAGGGAATGGGGTTGAGCGGGCACATGGTGAGATATGAGGAGGACAATAAGGAATTGACTTTCTCCTCAGTGGCTGGGAGGAAGCGGCAGAGGGTGGCAGAGGGGACCTGTGGGAGTGGAGGTGGCAGATAACTATCTTGTGTTGGGATGTTGCTTCTGATAGTAAGAGTTTTACTGAGGAAGTAGTCTGCCAGGTCTTGAGTGCTGAAGGCAGCTGTGGGGGGAGGTGCAGGTGGGTAGAGGAGGGTGTTGAAGGTGGACCAGAGCCGTTTAGGGTTGGAGGACAGCATAGATATAACAGATGAGAAGGATTGTTTGGCCAAGTGGAGGGCAGAGGTGTATGACCGGAGAATAAACTTGAAGTGAACAAAATCAGCTTCAGAGCGGGATTTCCTCCAGGCACACTCTGCAGTGCGGGAGCATCTTTGCAGGTAGCGAGTCTAGAGGGTGTGCCAGGGCTGAAGCTGGCGGCGTTGGGCCTTACAGAGTCGAAAAGGAGCAAGAGAGTCTAGAGCAGAGATAAGCGTAGTGTTGTAGTGATTAGTGGCAGCATCAGGGCAGGTGAAGGATGAGGTGTGAGGGAGGTGGTGAAGTAGGTTGGAGAATTGATGGGGGTCCACAGCATGTAGATTTCTGCGAGTGTGTGTGCGGGGTGGGGGAGCAGGGTGTTTAGGAAGTCCAGATAGGTTGAAAGAGAGAAGGTGGTGGTCAGAGATGGGGAAAGGGCGACAGTTGAACTCAGAAATGGAGCAGAGGTTGGAAAAGACAAGGTCAATAGCGTGACCATCGCGGTGGGTAGGAAGGATTGTGTGAGTCCAAGGGAGGATGTGAGTGAAAGAAGTTTGGAGGCAGCAGGGGCAGAGGGATCATCAATGGGAATGTTGAAGTCCCCGAGAATTAGGCATGGAAGATTAGAAGACAGGAAGTGAGAAAGCCAGGTAGCAAAGTGGTCAAAGAACTGGGAGGTTGGTCCCAGTGGGCGGTAGATGACTGTCACCCTGAGAGCCAGAGGAGAGAACAGGCGGATGCAGTGTGTCTCGAAGGAGGAGAAGGAGAGGGATGGGGGTGGAGGGAGATGCTGGTAGGTACAGGTGGGAGAGAGCAGGAGTCCGACCCCGCCACCATTTCTCTCACCCGGTCTGGGGGTATGGCTCAAGTGTAGACCGCTATGTGAGAGAGCAGCAACGGAGGCCGTGTCAGAGGGAGTTAGCCAGGTTTCAGTTAAAGCTAGGAGGTTGAAGGAGTTTGAAATTATAGAATCAGCGATATAAATACGATGTCTGAAATTATTGAAATGGAACCGAAATCAGGAATGGAACGAAAATAAATTTTGATTTTACACATTTCTAGTCCATTCGAAAATTCCGAAAAGTTTTCGTTTTGGCTTGAAAATTTGTTCGGATCTGCCGTTTTCGAATCTGAAAATTTTCGGAAAATCGGCCGAATCCGAATGCACGAATCGGGAAATTTCGTGAAAATTCTGAAACGCACATCCCTAAGTGTCAGTGGCAGTTCACCCAAATATTAGGCCTTTGGTGCCAGCTAGTGCCTTCACAAAGTATCCCCTCTGAGGTATTGTGGAAGAGTGCAGGGGTGGAGGTTTTGGTATTGCAGAAGAAATCCCTGATCTATTCAGTTACGTCAGCATCAGAGGATTGATAGCTGCTGATCCAGGACTGATTCATTTTTATAAATGTCACACCACGATGCAGGCAGATCCCAAGACATGAGGCAATCAAGATTCTCACTAAATTTCTGACTCTTACCAACTCTCTAACTCACATGCATTGATTATCTGATATCGATAATTTTCAGAGTCAGTAATTCCAAGGCAGACTTATCAACATCCAAATTGGACAGGTAATGTATGAAGTAATGGAATTAATGTAAATATATATTTGTAGAGATTCTTGCAACGTAGACTGAGACTTCTCGGATACGGTTAAATCCAAATTCTAAGTAATTTCTATTCTGCAGATAGAAATATGAAGTGGATATAAGGATTTATTCCTAAAAGAAATGTTGTAAGATTGATACTAGACATGTGCATTCGTTTTAGTACTAAAACGATTTAGTCCGAATTTTGGGATAATTTAGTTTTCGTATGACTCAAGAGAAACGAGACTGCTCAGTACAAAAAACGAAAGAAACTAAAATAAAATGCACTACATGATAGATATTCTGGCAAGCACCACAGGAATGGCCACATCCAGTGATGAGAGATAGCTGCTTTGTCACCAGACCCAGTGAGCATACAGGAACAACTCGAGTGAGAACAAAAGAACCAGGACACAAGTGCTGCCTTAAGTGGTTTCCTTTACTCTGGGGGCAAAATTCATGCCTTCAGTAGTTTTATCAAACATGGGAGCATCACAGATTCATGGATTACAACCAATAAAGAATCAATACGTCAGCATTATAGGAAGAGGTGTTTTTTCTACTTTTGGGCAGTACCTAGACTTACACAAACATTTCCTGTACTAGCCTAGTAGGCACGCCTAAATTGACATCACAGCTATATCCTATTCTAGGAATAGGAATGTTCCATAGGATGTATTTAAACAATTGACCATGGACCATGTGTATCCTTCCCTTCCTCTCGGCTGGTCAGCCTCTCATAGTTTCTAGAGGAAATGAAATTGAATAGAACATCTGCACTTCATGGTAAAACAGGAAACCAAGAGAGACCATACTCAGCATTACCTCATGAACAGATTAGGTATTTGCTGAGCAATCAATCCGGCCTTATATATTTATATAGATATCAAATATTACTAGAATATAGAAATATGAATTCAATGAATTATCTACCAGATTTAAATTACCTTTCAATCCGTCTTTTGATCATGAATCACGTGATCATTAATTAAAAAGAAAACTAAACTAAACTAGTGAACCTATTACAAATGGGGTTACATTGTCATCACATTATACATATAAATCATTCTAATACGTAGAAATAAAAAAAAGATTAGTCATTAATCATAAGAGTGGAACGTTGAAAAGGAATCAAAGTAGGTGGGGTGGAAGTATAGGATAGGCTGGCATCATAGGTGAGTTAGAAACGCAACATTTCTCAAGGCATAGCATCAACAATTTGTAAAAAATGGCAATAACAAGAATAATCATAACGAGATACATTAAACCATGTAAAATAGTTGAACCTAGGCTACCAAAAATAGAACTAAAGCCAAAGGTCCAATCAAATCCATCTAAGGGACTTGATACTTTCCTGAGTTGGGTTTGAATTTCCTCAATATCATGTATATCTTGAGAAACTTCACCTGAAATGTCATCAGTGTGAAAACAACAATGGGTCAAATTAAGAAGACCACATACACCACCCTCCTTCATTAACAAATAATCAAGGGCCATACGATTCTGAATTACTGCATCTCTAATCTGACGTTGCTCAGCAGAAAGAACTGCTAGAGCATGTGTAGTGTGATTAAACAAGTCATCAACTAAGTCAACAAAAAGGTTCATTTTAGAATACAAACGAGCAACACCATATGCGGGTAGAAAGATTACACCAAATCGCTCTGCCTCAGAGGTTTTGACAGATATGGAGGAGCGACGAGAGCGATGTACAGTGTTATGTAGGTCAATGCGCATACCAGACGGAACATAAGGGTGAATAGTATGAGATGGACCAATAAGACCCAAAACACATTCACCAACATAAGTTCTTGGTATTACCAAATATGCCCATTTACCACATAACCAGTAAAAAGGGGGGTTAAGGGGCAAGGTAGCATAAGCATCAATATAATATGTTGCAACCATTATCATACTAGAGTATGTGCCATCTTCCACTTGCAAGGTCCAATCTTTTGGACTGTTGGAATCATGTAAATTAAGTTTCCCAAAAGATGCTACATTCCACACAGTATTTTTAAACAAAACATGGGTAGCATTAATTTGGGATGCGTTAATACATCCAAACATGAAATCAGCAGAGTTGGCGTTGCCAACACTTACAGGGAAAGTTTTATCCATCCATTGCCATAAACTTACACATTTATCTGGTATACCTGGGTTAGAACAAAGGGGGAGGACACTAACTTAGAATGCCAAGGGGTGCTAAACCAGGACGAAGAACTATTACCGTAAAGAAAGGAAACACGAAAAGTGGCTTGTAGATTCATCTCAGAATTATTAGGGACATACATATGATCCATTATAACCTGGCAAGGAGGTTCCTTTCTGTTAGGTTCTGGTGAAGGCATTCTACCAGTAATGTTAAATCTCATTCGTATCACTGCAGTACCACGATGTTCCTGTAAGAGGGGAGCACGTATAAAAGTGGCACCGGGATTGTTAGTAGTTTTAGAGAAAGTAGGCAATGTAAACAAATCATCATCAAAAAGACTTAGATTCAAAGCAACTCCTTCATACGGTATACCATATTTAGAACTAGTTGTTTGGCCATACATATCCAGCAGGACTTGTTGAAACCTGAAAGTTCATATATAGTCTGAGCAGCATATGCATAGTTATTAGGTCGATGCAAGTCTCTTTTCAAACGCATATTAAGAACTGGGGGACGAGCAAAGGAGATATTGTGGGGACCTACAATATCTTCCCAGAAACATCTGTGATAGTAACATGAGCTACCAGAAAGTATTATGAAATAAATCATAATGATTAAAAGCGAACCAACAAAAATACAACAGTTCTTGGAAAAAGAGCAAAACATCTTGGTAGTAGTTCTAGCAATAGACACTGCAAGTGTAAAATCAGAGTAAATACAATATGTATTACTTTGTGAAAAAGGAAAGTTCATCAAAAAATAAACAGTTCGTGTAAATGAGGACAAAAAGGTACTACTCTTCAGATTGAGTAGGACAGTTAAGAGGCATAAAAAAATAAATTGGGGGGAAAACAATTCTTCAGCTGGGAAACCAGCCAACAGGTTAGCAGGGGCTGACAACTGCTGTGGCCCACACTCCAGATTCATCAGTGGGGTACGTCACAGGAGGAGGTCATCTAGAAGCAGGGGTCATCGATTCCACGTCTGGGGTTGAGGTCACAGGTGGATCAGGAATGAAGTCATCAGGGATGAATGGCGCTTTCTTTATCCTTGATGCATGGATCCAGGAAGGTGATTCATCAGTCAGCACGGCGGTTCTGGTCACAGCAAGGACGGTAGTCGGCTCTCCATATGGTGGATCAATGGTTTTGTGACGATGCAGGGCTTTCACGAGCACTCGTTCTCCTGGAACAAAACGGTGAGTAGGATCTGTGGAGAGAGGCGGGAAAGAGCAGGAGACCGTTCTATGGAAATCATGCAATGTTTTAAGCAATTGAGTAACATATGCTTCTCTAAATTCATCCAGATCACCTGGTAACATTACCAGGGGACCTTGCTTAGGAATCCATGGGGTAGGAAAGGTCTTCCCATGAGAACTTCAAAGGGGGAAAGGCCAGTGACAGAATGGGTGGTCATTCTTATTTCTGCAAGAATGGCTGGAAGGTAATCCGGCCAGTTCTTGAAGGTACCCTCAGTAGCTTTTCTAAGTTTATTTTTGATATTTCTATTTTGCCGTTCCACGATTCCGGAACTTTCCGCATGGTATGGGCAATGAAACTTCCATTGAATGGCCATTAATTTTACCAATTCCTGTGTGTTCTTGGAGGTAAAGGCAGGACCATTATCTGAATCAATAGATATGGGGCAGCCATATCTGGGTATTAATTCTTTACAAAGCATTTTGGCAACAGTTCTGGCATTTTCTCTTGCAGTAGGGAAGGCTTCAGGCCATCTAGAAAACTTGTCAACTATTACCAGAAGGTATTTCAGGTTACCTTTTGCAGTGGGCATGTGTGTAAAATCAATTTGGAGTTCCTGGAATGGACCATTAGCTGGCGGTAGGTGTTGAGTTTTAATTTTTGGGCCCTGTGTATTATTTCTGGCATATATAAGGCAACGAGAAAGTTGGGAATTAATCATAGCCTTAAGATTACAAACAGAAAAATGTTTAGCCATTTCGCTGTATGTGAGTTTGGGAGATCTGTGGCAAGGACGTGAAAGGAAAAAATAAAGATTGGCGCTGCTGCAGCAGGTAAGCCAACTCTTCCTCCTTTCTCATAAATTCTAACATCAGGTGGAATTTCTTGAGACTTCACAAGACCTTCTGAGGCCCAATGATAAACATCAGCTTCAGTAGCACCTGCCTGGAGTTCTTTAAGCATCCATTTCTGGGGCAGCAGAAAAGGAGAAAGGTAGCAGGTGACAATTGGAGGGTGAGGAACAAGAGAAATGGTAGGTGGTGAAAGAGCAGCAGCTTTAGACTTAGCGTCAGCAAAGTGATTGCCACGAGAAACAAAAGAGTCAACAGGATCATGACCTTTGCATTTAACCACAGCAATACGAGAAGGCAATAGAATAGCAGACAGGAGATCAGAAATCAGATCAGGATGAGAAATAGGACGTCCATCAGCCGTAGTAAAACCACGGCGATGCCATAGTGCACCAAAATCATGCACAACACCAAATGCATAACGAGAGTCAGTATAAATGGTGACAGGGAGATCTTTAAAAAGTTTACATGCAGCTGTTAAAGCAAAGAGTTCCGCAGCTTGCGAAGAATTTGAAGGAATGGAAGCAGATTCATGTACAATGTCAGGCAATTCAACCACAGCATAACCAGTCAGATACTGTGAATCAGAAGGACGAGAACAGGAGCCATCAACAAAGATATGACGAATATCAGGACCTTCTAGAGGAGTGTCAGAAAGATCAGATCTAGGAGAGGTCGTTAGTTGAATGAGCGGAAGACAATCATGTAATTCACGAGGCTCCTCTTGGTCTTCGCGTAGACGCAGGAGAGCGTTTAGAACAACAGAAGGACCAGAAGTGACAGAAGAGTATTTGACAGACAAATTGGAGGTAGAAGTTAGTACAGTTTCATAACCAGACAAACGTTGGGAAGAAATGTGCTGGGTAGAAAGGTTACGAAGTACATGCAATACATTGTGTTGTGTATGGAGAATACTGTCAGTACCTAGGGTTAAGGACTGAACTGTTTCCACAGCCATGGCACAGGCAGCCAAGGAGCGGAGACAATTTGGCATTCCCTGAACAACAGGTGGCATAACTTTTGACAAAAATGCAGTTGGACGCAGCGCCCCCCCGTGGACCTGTGCAAGAACAGCCGCCATTGTGCGCCCATCCTCCCTACAGTAGAGGTGAAAAGTCAGTTTATAGTTCGGTAGCCCCAGTGCTGGTGCAGTAGCCAACAGTTCCTTTAACGTATCAAATGCAGACACCATGTCCGGAGACCAAACAATTTGGTCCGGAGCTGTGCGCGCAGCAGACGCACGAAGAACAGAGTCATAATAGGAACAGTCTGGTATCCAATGACGACAAAAATTCACCATCCCTAGAAAGGACAACATGTCTGTTTTGGAGGCAGGACGCTTGAGCTGGAGCAGGCTCTGAATGCGGGACGGTGAGAGGACACGAGATCCCTCAGTGAGAACGAAACCCAAATATTCAACAGAGGTGGAGCAAAATTGCATCTTTTTTCTGGACACCTTGTGGCCTTCTGAGTGTAGATGATTTAAGAGAGCAACAGAGTCAGTGAGCATACAGGAACAACTCGAGTGAGAACAAAAGAACCAGGACACAAGTGCTGCCTTAAGTGGTTTCCTTTACTCTGGGGCAAAATTCATGCCTTCAGTAGTTTTATCAAACATGGGAGCATCACAGATTCATGGATTACAACCAATAAAGAATCAATACGTCAGCATTATAGGAAGAGGTGTTTTTTCTACTTTTGGGCAGTACCTAGACTTACACAAACATTTCCTGTACTAGCCTAGTAGGCACGCCTAAATTGACATCACAGCTATATCCTATTCTAGGAATAGGAATGTTCCATAGGATGTATTTAAACAATTGACCATGGACCATGTGTATCCTTCCCTTCCTCTCGGCTGGTCAGCCTCTCATAGTTTCTAGAGGAAATGAAATTGAATAGAACATCTGCACTTCATGGTAAAACAGGAAACCAAGAGAGACCATACTCAGCATTACCTCATGAACAGATTAGGTATTTGCTGAGCAATCAATCCGGCCTTATATATTTATATAGATATCAAATATTACTAGAATATAGAAATATGAATTCAATGAATTATCTACCAGATTTAAATTACCTTTCACTACATTTTAGTTTCAGACCTTTTTGTAATATTACATTGATGGAAGGATTGAAGGAGACCAGCAATGAAGAGCGCAACATTGCAACATCTGAAGTTCTGCACCCTCCACATGCCAATGCAGTAGGATGTTCTATACAGAGAGGGGCATTAATTAATGCAGGAGGATGTTCTATACATTATACAGTGAGGGGTATTAATGCAGGAGGATGTTATATACATTGGCAGAGAAAGGTATAAATTGAGGAGGATGTTCTATACAGAGAGGGACATTAATTAATTCAGGAGGATGTTCTATATATTATACAGAGAGGGGTATTAATTAATGCAGGAGGATGTTCTTTTTTTAGCCCTTTAAATCCAGTGGCTGTGAGCGCTGAGATCGGCTGCTTGTTGCATTATCTCTCAGTACAATGTATCAGGCTCAGCTGTTACAGTAACTGACTGTAACAGCGCTCAGAGTTTCAGTAAAACAAGGAAATAATATTGTTCTAAGTTCTTATATATAAAAATATTATTTACTAGTTTTACTGAAATTCGGAGCGCTGTGATGAGCAGCAGTCAGTTACTGTAACAGCTTTGCCTGAAACGGGGCAGTATTACAATGTTGGTGCTAACTTAACCAGAGCTGTTGTAAACTGGGCTATAATGGCTCTGGGAAGCTTACAACAGCTCTGGTTACGTTAGCACCAACTATGTAATATGGCCCACATTGTGCTGAGAGTGAGAGATACTGTAACTAGCAGCGATCTCAGCCCTCTGAGGAGCCACTACAATAGTAATTGTATCCACTGGTTTTCGGATGAATGAAATTAGTTTTCATACTAAAGAACTGAAAACGAATTTCTTTAGCAACTAAATAAATTGCATTTTAGGACTAATCCATTAGTTCAAAACGAAATTTTGTGCTGTGCACATGTCTAATTGATACCAATATATATATTGAATTTGGAAATTACTGTGATTAAAATTAATGGGCAAGGAATTATATAACTACAAAATAAAAAGCAAAAGATTAGAAGTTCAATTCTCGAGATTAGGGGAGGATTCACTAAATAAGTTTTTATTACTTATCATTAACCACTTCCATGCGGAGGACGCGCTCAGCGCGTCCTCCACATGGCTCCCGCTGTGCGGAGGACGCGCTGAGCGCGTCCTCCCTTTGGGGTCAGCGTTCGGCCGGGTTCCGGCCGATCGCTGGCCCCCCCGGTGCGGGCTGACATCCTCGATGCCAGCCCAGCATCCGGTACCGCCGCCGATGAAATTAGGTGTCATCGCGGCAGCGCGATGACACCTAATTCAGGCGCCCCCCCGCATGTGCGGAGGAGGCGCCTGAAAGGGAGCCTCCCGATCGGCGGCATTGCGGGGGTTAACCCAGGCACCATTTGGAAGGGCACAGCCTGCCCTTCCAAATGGTGCCTGGCATTAACCCCTGGGGAGCTGGATCGCGAATCGGCGCTGAAAATGCCGGTTCGTGATCCTTTCCCGGAGCTGGCCGACATCTTGGATGTCAGCCAAGCCTCCGGGAACTCCCCCTGAGGACTGGCATCATCGTGCATAGCACGATGACGCCAGTCCTAGAGTTAACCCCTAACTGCCACCAACGGTGGAGATAGGGAGTTCCAATGAACTCCCTATCTCCCGATCCGTGGCAGCTAGGGGTTAAAGTTTGGTATGGTTGGATCGGCCAACTACTACTACTACTGTGAAAAAAGTTTTTTAAAAAAAATAAAAATTAAAATTAAAAATAAAAATATATTTAAAAAAAAATTATAAAAAAAATTAAACATTTTTTTTTCTTTTTTTTGGTTCGTTAATGCAGCAATATTGTTCCCATTTCAATTATAATGTGAACAATGATGCTGCACTAACGATTTTTGTATGCGGTGCGTTTGTTAAAAATCGTGTAATTTTCCCCAAAAAAAAATGTAACGAGACCCCATCTCTAATTTTTTTAACAAGCGCACCCCATACAAAATATAACCGCAATTGCTCGCATGTTAAAATGTGAAAAAAAACACTTTACACGTTGTAAATTTTTGAAAATACATATTTTATTGCATTTTTTGTTATAATATACAGACATGACATAACGTATACATATAATAATGACATATTATGAATCTACCGAGTCTGACGGAAAGAACGATATATAATATGTCTGGGTCATATACTAAAATAAGCCTTCAAAACGCCTTTAAACATGATGAGCAAAACCGGTAAAAATGACCTCAGCACAGAGGTGTGAAAAGCCGCAGCAGCGAAAGGGTTAAATTAGCTCATCTTTTGTTGATCCATGTAGCATAGAGATATATATATATATCTATAAGAGCTGGCTGATTAAACATTGTTTGCTGGGAAACGCATGTTGTATTAAGCAGAAATGTTTATTAACCATTTGTGTATTAGTTACTAACTGATAAGGTAAATGATATTAATCATATATGCAGTTACTAACCGGAGATACATATATTGTGAAGCTAGTTTTTATATGCTGATGGATTGTGGTTTATAAATTTTTGTTTATGATATGAGATTTGAAACTTTTTTGTATACGTAATAAATATATATATATTTTTATCCGACTATTGATTATTGTATTTTTTAAAGCAAAACACAGACAATTAAAAGAATTCAGGATAATTTCTAAGAAATATAAACGATTGATATTTGTGTCTCGTATAAGTTTCTTATGAAATAATAATCCCTGATATATTGGAGGCAACTGCCGAGGTAGGTCCAGTGGGTCAAGTGTAGACATATTGGAGGCTTGGCTGATAGGTCCAATATATATAAACGTGTTGTGTTCACGTGCAGAGATTATATCCGACATGCCAACCAGTAATGATCCCTTTCCTTGATAGCACGAATCCTGGGGTCATTTAGCAGGCTTTGCAGGATAAGGGAGCCCATGCAGCGTATGTTGGAGGTGGCATTAGCTTCCGAGTCTTCCTGGTCAATGAGGATGACCCCATTGTGCACTTCCTCCTCCCAGCCACGTACTAGTGCTTTGGTTTATGGGCACACAAAGCCCTCCCTTGAGGAATCCCCAACATCAATGCCCCCACTACTTAAATATTCCTCCTCCTCCTCCTGTCTGATCTGAGGACCCGCAGGAAGGCTGTCTGCATAAAGACTAGAGCCTTGAGAGCTAGGGAATGCCTCCTCTTCCTCCCGCTGCTCTGCCTCTAGTGCCACATCTATAATTTCCCACAGAGTGCGCTCCAGCAGGAACACTAAAGGACTTGTGTCACTGATGCATGCACTGTCCCTGCTCATCATCCTCATTGCCTCCTCAAATGGTGACAGTACAGTGCATGCATCCTTGATCATCAGCCACTGTGGGGGGGAAACCATGTTGACCTGAACCTGTCCTTGTGCCATACTCACACAGGTGCTCATTGATGGCCCTCTGCTGCTTGTACAGATGCTGCAGCATTGCCAATGTCGAGTTTCACCTGGTGGGCATGTCACTGATCAGACGGTTTGGGAGAAGATGGAATTTTCTTTGAATTTCTGCAATGTGATCACTTCCTGGGAATGACCCTCTGAAGTGGCTGCAGACTTTTCTGGCCTGGCTGAGAAGCTCTGCCAGCCCTGGTACCTGGTTAGGAAACGCTGTACCACCAGATTTAGGATGTGTGCTAGGCATGGTACATGCATCAACTTACCCTGGCGTAGGGTAGAGAGAAGGTTGCTGCCATTATCACAGATGACCATTCCCAGCTGAATCTGTCGTGGTGTTAACCATCTCTGCACCTGCCCCTGCAGAGCTGACAGAATTTCTGGCCCGGTGTGGCTCCTGTCCCCTAAACAAACCAGCTCAAGCACAGTATGGCATCTTTTTGCTTGAGCCATTGCGTAGCCCCTGTCACGCGTCGGTTTAACTACCACTTCGCCAGAGACAGAGAAGGAGGAAGAGGTGGTGGAGCAGTCAGACCTCATACAAGCAGCTTTCTGGAGGCATGGTGGATGAAAAAGCTCCAGCACAGAGCCCCGTCTTGGATCCCTCCCAGCTGCAAGCATATTTACCCAGTGTGCCGTGAAAGAAATGTAACGGCCCTGTCCATGCTTGCTGGACCACTTGTCTAAAGTCACATGCACCTTGCTGCTGACTGCCTTTCCCAATGACTCCATAATATTGTCTTCCTCGTGCTGGTATAGTGCCGGAATGGCCTTCCGTGAAAAGAAATGGCATTTTGTAACCTGCCACTGTGGTACAGCACATTCAGCAAATTTACGGAAGGAAGCAGAGTCCACCAGCTGGAAAGCGAGCAGCTGTAATGTGAGTAATTTTGCTAAGCTGGCATTTAGATGCTGTGCTTGGGGATGGTTGGGACTATATTTTTTCTTATGCTGCAGCAGCTGGGGCAGCATAATCTGACTGCGTAAATCTTCAGCTGATGGGATGATGTCACATTCTAAGGAAGGACCTGGTACACCCATTACTGTAGCATCATCCCTGTTAGTGGAAGTTGTAGGCAATGACATGGCAGGACATATAGTGGGGGTAGAGATAGAGGAGGAGGAGGACCTATGCAAAGTGTTGTGCCAACGGGATGCATGGCAGGTGGTCATATGTCGCCTCAAGCACGTGGTACCCAAGCGTGGGATGTCTTTCCCACGCTTGATCCTCATCTGACATAGATTACAAATAGCAATGGTGCGGTCTGCTGCACATTTCTTAAAGAACTCCCAGACAGCAGACTTCCTGTACATGTTCTTTGAGACAACAGCGCTCTGCACCTGAACAGCTGTGACATCTGATGCCTTGGACTGGCTTTGGCTGCTCATAGAGGACATCGTGCCTCGTGTTTGTTGTGCCTCCTCCTCCTCACTTGACTCCTCTGTTCGATCAGGCACCCAGGTGGAGTCAGTGAACTCATCATAGTCATCACCCCCTATCTCCTCATCACTGGAGCCAACTTGGCAATATGCTGCAGCTGCTGGGGCAACATGAGTGACAGTTATATTTGTGTCAGTGGCACCCCCTTCCTCTAGGTTGATTTTACTCCTTCCTCAACCTCAGATTTTGAATCAGAGCACTGTAGTTGCTGCGCATCCTCAAGCAGCATGTCACTGTCATTGTAGTCAAACAATTCAGCTGACTCCTCCGTGTATGGTGGTGAGGCTACGGCAGGAGTAGCTGTGGACATGGAGGCTGCATTAGATGCATTGGCAGCTGAGGTGGACTGTAAAGCACTACAATCCTGGCTGGCAGAGGACTAGGAGGATGAGGATGGCCTAGTTAGCCAATCCACCAAATCCTCTGTATGTTGCTGCTGCTTAATATGGCCAGCACCATTTAGAAGGGACAAGCGTGCCCCTGCAGTGGATGCACCACGTCCACAACGACCAGAGGCACAGCCTCCCGACACAGAGGCTGCTTGCCCTCTTATCTGTGTCTGGGAGCGTCTGCCTGTCCTTTTTGTTCTTTCAGACATGGTGAGTGATATATAGATTAAATATATACAGAACTCTGATTCAACTCTGGTATAAAGAATAAAAGATTTCCAGAACTCTGGTATAACTCAGTGAGGCACCCTGATAGCTGGCAGCAAGTGACAAGACACAGATTACAATTCCCAGGAACCTCCTATAAATCAGTGAGACCTCCTGATGGGTGGCAGTGACAAGACACAAATTACAATTCCCAGGAACCACCTATTATTCAGTGAGACCCTCTGATAGGACCCCCTGATAGCTGGCAACAGTGACAAGACACAGATTACAATTCCCAGATATCTGCTAGAAGTGAGACCCCCCCAATAGCTGCTGGCACTGAGAAGACACACTAACAGAACAATCTCCTCTCAAAAAACACATGCTGGGGCTGCAAGGGACTCCTTATATAGTGCGCTGCAGGACTTAGCTCTGTGAGCCCATGATTGGGCAAAATTTTCCCAATTAGGACTCTGAGCCATGATTGGTATAGTCTTGCACCTGACCTGTGGTCAGGTGCAAGGCTGTAGCCAATTACAAGCTTCAGGCCAGTGGAAAAGTGCATTGTGTACCATTGTGGGCGAACTCGAACTGAACACTTGGAAATGTTCGGAGTTCGAAGAACAGCCAAACGGGTGATGTTCGAATCGATCTGAACCTAACGCGCATCCCTAGAGATTGGCAGGGGATTTGTAGTAGATAAATGGGAACTTCAGCTTTGATGAAACCACCAACGAACCAGGAAGATATTCTGATAGATGTATTATCAGTTGCCAAAATCCGAATGATAGGAAATAAATCGACAGTATTGTTAAAGTAAAAACTTTATTTAAATAAAATATTGCTGATATAAAAACCTGACGCATTTTGTCTAATATATAGACTTTTTCAAGGACAGTGGTTATCATTATTTTTATTTTGATTCATTGTGCATATCAGTGGATGGCAGGGATTTGCAGTGGATGACGGGAATTGCAGGGGATTCGTAGTGGATGGCAGAGGATTTGCAGTGGATGGCAGGGGATCTGCAGTGGATGACAGAAATTGCAGTGGATGGCAGGAGATTTGCAGTGGATGATGGAATTTGCAGTGCATGACAGGAATTACAGTGGGTGGCAGGGGATTCCCAGTGGATGGCAGGGGATTTGCAGTGGATGGCAGAAGATTCCCAGTAGATGGCAGAGGATTTGCAGTGGATGCCAAGAACTGCAGTGGATGACAGGGGATTTTCAGTGGATGATGGGATTTGCAGTAGATGGTAGGGGATTTGCAGGAGATTTGCAGTGGATCGCAGGAGATTTGCAATAGATGGCAGGGGATTTGCAGAAGATGGCAGGGGATTTGCAGTGGATGGCAGGGGATTTGCATTGGATGGCAGGGGATTTGCAGAAGATGGCAGGGGATTTGCAGTGGATTGCAGGAGATTTGCAATAGATGGCAGGGGATTTGCAGTGGATGCCGGTATTTGCAGTGGCTGGCAGGGGATTAAAGGTGTTTTCTGTTTCATGGATTCAGAGCGAGTGATGGAGATGTTCCTCTCAGTAAAGGTCACAGCCCGCTCTGCCATGATATACGTTTGTGATTTTCTCTGCACTGGAGATGCGCTCTGATCCATGGAGAGTCTCTCCACACACTGTGTGACTCCTCCTGATGCTCTCTGTGTTTCTATCAGTCCTGCACGGGACACGACACATACAGAGGAACCAACACAACCAGCAAAGAACTGCAGCAGTAATACCAGGGGAACACAGGACAAACACCGAGGAACAGGACTAACACTGGGTCTGGTGTGCGGTGGGTCCAGTGTGTGGCGGGTCCCTATCGGGCTGCGAGGGCATCCAGCTGTCGTGGGATGCGCGTACAGCCTCTACCAGTCTGCTGCGAGTGCATCTGGCTCTCCTGGATGTGCAGGCAGCCGAGCGACAGAGCTGCGTGTGCATCCTGTTCTACTGGATCAGGGGCAGATCCAGACACAGGTTTCGGGGGGGGGGCATTTGTGATGGAACCGTTCTCTTCCGCCTGTCCTGACTCTCCAGACACCCCTTCGTTGCGGTCAGCCCGGCTACTGGGAGCGCTGTCCTCAGCACCTCGAGCAGCTTGACCCGCCTGCTTCTGTTCCTCTGTCCTGGAGCCGTTAGGAATTTCCAGAAGGCTGCTAGGTCCCTTCTGTTGTTGAGTATATAGTGTAGCGTAGTTTGTAATAAAGACACCAGGCGCAGCTGTATGCTTTAAAACAGGATTCTCTCTCTCTGAGCTCTGAGAGTTCTCTGACTTTTTAATGAACAAAACGCCACCATTTATGCTGAAGTCCAACAGTCATAATTTGCATAAATGACGCACCTCTTCCTACCAATATAGTAATTACATTATGTCAGTTATTTACAATAAACATTCTTTGCATTCTTTAGCCTTCAGCTCACACAACATTTGTATAATCCATTGTTCCAACACATCAGATTAAATACAAACACAATCACAGACTTCTTGAATTAAATATGAGGCTAGAGAAGGGGAAAAGCCCTGTTGCATAAATTACACAGCAGTAAAGCTTGTTTACTGGCTATACAGAAACACATTTACCTACAGGAATATAAGTATATTTAAAACTAAAGTTACGCCATTTTACACTAAACTAATTTAAACTAGAACCAAACGATGGAAAATATTTAAAAACACACGATATAAATGAGCATAAAGTCTCTTGGGGGTTTGAAGCATGGAGCGTTACATCAGCTCCATGACATATGTCCCCCCTTCCAGAACGGCAGGGCTAGCTTAGATCCCAAACGGATCACTTGCCACTGACGAGACCTCTCACCTTGCCCCTCTTCTGTGCCATCTTCAAAGTTCCATGGTTGCGGGCACATAAGCAAAGTCAGCGGGTCTGACGGTCGCTGGAAGGCTGTGGGTCCATAGTCCCTTGGCAAGAGGCAAGCCAACCCTCTTGTCCAGTGCTCCCAAGGACTCACCGCAGTAGTGTCTGCCAGGCAACAGGCCACCACAGTCCACAGACACAAAACGTTTGCTAGCGGGCACACTGGAATTCCCCCCAACATCTTTCTGTCTCCAGGGCACCTCTGCAGACCCAGGACCAAGACACAGTCAGCAGTCACAGTTCCCAGTCTCTCCTTTGGGTGATGCCCCCCTCCCGAACATTTAGCAGGGGCCCAGCCCACGGCAATCCCCACAATCCCAAAAGGGCGCAACTCCCCCTGGGACCAGGAATCCGGCAGTCTCCCCGGGTAGTCACTCACCGATTCTGCTGGTCTTCTAGGCAGGTAAGAAGTGGTCCCCTCTCTTGTAGCACCTTGAGTCACAGGGGTGGAGTGCTGGGTGGTCTCCATCTTCGTTGGAGACAAAGCACACTCTGATGCCAGCACAGCATCCACCTCCAGCAACACTGGGTACAATTGCTCCTCTATGCAAAATATAACAGGGGCAATGACTTGACTCCCTGTTGTGCTGCTCTCCTCCGTGGTGGGCACATGGGTGCTGGCAGCTTGTGCCAGGGACAACGCATCTTGGAGCTGTTGGCACTGTGCTCGTGTCCCTTCGAGCTCAGCCTGCAGGTGGCTAACAGTGCCCTGGTGCTCCTGCTCCAATACACCTAGTTGGTGTGTCAGACGCCTCACCTCCATCTCACTTGCCTTAGTTTGAGCGAGGCTCTCCTTCCGAGCTGTGTCTGCTTCTAGTAGCTGGTGTTGGCACAGCTGGAGTTGATTCTGGAGCAGCTGTATTTCCTCCTCCTGCTCCCAGGCCCATGCCTGAATAGTATCTCGGGAGAGCTGTGTCCGCTCTTGTCATGGAGCTGATGTAACGCTCCATGCTTCAAACGCCAAGAGACTTTATGTTCATTTATATCGTGTGTTTTTAAATATATTTTACATCGTTTGGTTTTAGTTTAATTTAGTTTAGTGTAAAATGGCCTAGCTTTGGTTTTAAAAATACTTATATTCCTGTAGGTAAATGTGTTTTTGTGTAGACAGTAAACAAGCTTTACTGCTGTGTAATTTATGCACCAGGGTTTTTCCCATTATCTAGCTGCATGTTTAATTCAAGGGATCTCTGATAGTGTGTGTTTGATCTGATGTGTTAGAACAATGGATATACAAATGTTGTGTGAGTTGAAAGGCTAAAGAATGTAAAGAATGTTTATTGTAAATAACTGACATAATGTAATTAGTATGTGTATGCAAATTATGACTGTTGGACTTCAGCATAAATGGTGGTTGTTCATTAAAAAGTCAGAGAACTCTCAGAGCTCAGAGAGAGAGGATCCTGTTTTAAAGCATACAGCCGCACCTGGTGTCTTTATTACAAACTACGCTACACTCCACACTCACCCTTAGAAGGCAGAGAGCGGCCTTCTGGAGATTCCTAACGGCTCCAGGGCAGAGGAACAGAAGCAGGCAGGTCAAGCCGCTCGAGGCGCTGAGGACAGCGCTCCCAGTAGCCGGGCTGACCACAACGAAGGGGTGTCTGGAGAGCCAGGACAGACGGTAGGGAACGGTTCCTTCACACTGGTGGCAAGCGGTGAGGATAAGCTCTCCAACCCCAGAAGAAACGCAGAATGGCCAGCTATGCTAACTACAAGAGGGACACGCTGAGATACATATTAGAGTGCCGTGGAGGAATCGCCGGCACCAAAAACAAAAGCCCTGGTCAAGGAGCTTACAAGGATGGACCAGCGAATGGTAAGAACCCCAACCCCGACTCGGCCACTGAAGATCACCTCCGAAAGAAAGCTTGAGCAATATTAGAGATATGCGGCACCACCCCTCCCGAAGCCACAGTTGTACAACTGATGATGGACCTCCAAGAAGATGAGGAGAGAGATAAGGAGCGCCAACACCAGCTGCGGTTGGCCGAGCTCCAAGCAACATGGACAGAATACCCCACCCCTGAAACCTACCCCGTAGAGCCCTGAGTGGAGGTTGACAGCCCGCCTGGAGCTTCGTCCAGGAAATCTACACCCCCCAGCGATCCTTTTATGGGGACTTACAGCTTGTCTGGAGCTTCATGGGAGGAACCCGCACTCCCCAGCGATACTTGGGAGGAGATTTACAGCTTGCCTGGAATTTCCGTCAAGGAAGCTACACCCCCCACAGTCTGCCACGAAGAGCAGACAGATGTTCCCCCCGGGCTGGTTTGCCCGCAACCTTTGATCCCACAGGAGATGGAGGACGCCATCATCCCGCAAGACGACACTGTGTCAGTGTCTATCCCCCCAGCTGAAGTGCTGGCGACGGGGCAGAGCGCCGATGCCCTCTGCCCACCTTTCATAATGGTCACATCGGACCCAGGAGAGGATCCCCCCGGGCTGGTTTTCCCACAGCCCATGACCCCACCGAGATGGAGGATGCCATCCTCTTGCCAGAAGACACTTTGTCAGTGTCTATCCCCCCAGCTGAAGCGCTGGCGACAGGGCAGAGCACTGCTGGCCTCTGCCCACTCCCCAAGTTGCACCAAGACGACCCGAGCAAGGATCTCCACAGGCTGCCGGCCCAGCAACGAATGACCCCACCGAGAATGGAGGACACCATTCTCCCACCCGGAGACACGTCCCCAGCATCTACCCCTCCAGCGGTAGCGCTGGCAACAGGGCAGAGCGCCGCTGGCCTCTGCCCACCTTTTTCAGTCCGCACAGAAGATTTCGGTGAGGACTCCCAGGGGCTGCCGGCCCCGCAGCCGACGACCCTACCCCGACTGTAGGTAAACTGTTTCCTGTATATTACACCCGTCCCCCCAGCAGAAGAGCTGGCAACGGGGCAGAGTGCCGCTGGCCTCTGCCCACCATCCAACTTGTGCCCAGAGGACCCAGGCAAGTTTTTCAAGAAGGTGCTACCCTCCGGACCAATGGCTCCCCTGAGAATGGAGGGCGCCATTCTCCCGCAAGGAGGCACTTCCCCAGCATCCACCCCCCCAGCAGAAGCGCTGGCTATGGGGCAGAGCATTTCCAACCTCTGCCCATCCTCCCAACCCTTTAGGCTGGAGGCCTCTTGCCTCACCTATTCCCCTCAACGGCTGGCCAGAGCACCAGGGGCACATGCAGTTGGGACACGTTCCCCCGGGTTATTGATACCCTGGGAGAAGGTACAGGCGGTACCTCTCCCCAACAGCGAGACACTTCCCCAGGAGGGGACACCAACAAAGGATTACACCAGCGACACGCCGGGCCCCAGAGTATAGGGCACCCCTCGGACAGTGGGCCAGCCCACAAGGACAAGTGGAGAAACCCAGGGGCTCGCCTCCTGCCGACAGACTATGGACCCACACCCAGGCATACCCTGTGGCGACCGTTGGACCCCACTGGCGATGCTTGTGCGCCAGCACCCTGGAACTTTGAGGATGGCGCAGAAAAAAGGACAAGGTGAGAAGTCTCGTCAGTGGCAAGAGATCCGTTTGGGATCTAAGCTTGCCCTGCCGTTCTGGAAGGGGGGATATATGTCATGGAGCTGATGTAACGCTCCATGCTTCAAACCCCAAGAGACTTTATGTTCATTTATATCGTGTGTTTTTAAATATATTTTACATCGTTTGGTTTTAGTTTAATTTAGTTTAGTGTAAAATGGCATAGCTTTGGTTTTAAAAATACTTATATTCCTGTAGGTAAATGTGTTTTTGTGTAAACAGTAAACATGCTTTACTGCTGTGTAATTTATGCACCAGGGTTTTTCCCATTATCTAGCTGCATGTTTAATTCAAGGGATCTCTGATAGTGTGTGTTTAATCTGATGTGTTAGAACAATGGATATACAAATGTTGTGTGAGTTGAAAGGCTAAAGAATGTAAAGAATGTTTATTGTAAATAACTGACATAATGTAATTAGTATGTGTATGCAAATTATAACTGTTGGACTTCAGCATAAATGGTGGTTGTTCATTAAAAAGTCAGAGAACTCTCAGAGCTCAGAGAGAGAGGATCCTGTTTTAAAGCATACAGCCGCGCCTGGTGTCTTTATTACAAACTACGCTACACTCCACACTCACCCTCAGAAGGCAGAGAGCGGCCTTCTGGAGATTCCTAACGGCTCCAGGGCAGAGGAACAGAAGCAGGCAGGTCAAGCCGCTCGAGGTGCTGAGGACAGCGCTCCCAGTAGCCGGGCTGACTGCAACGAAGGGGTGTCTGGAGAGCCAGGACAGACGGAAGGGAACGGTTCCTTCACAGCTCTAATTCCTGCTCGCAGTTCTCCAGGTGAATTTTAAAAGCTGTTATTTCTATGTGTTGAGCAGCTCCAGTTCGCCGTTCAGCCTCCAGCTGCTCGATCATTACACGGGAGCTGCGCTCCAGCGCCGCTATCTGCGCCTGAGCACCACTGAGCTCCGTGTGTAGGTTGATGTTACAGTCCTCACAGACCTGCAGCTGGGATGACAATTTTCGTATTCTGACCGACTGTTTTCGTACTTCCATGCAGTGGAAATCTCTCTCCGTGACAGCTCGCAGCTCATCCTGTAGCCGGTGCAATTGCAGGCCAGTCTCTTTCTCGCTTTGGGTTGCAAAGTCTAGTTGCCCTTTCAAGGTCTCTACCTCCCTTCGTAGCGGGTCACTACATTTGCATTCGATCTCCAGCACCACCTCTGTTTCTTTCACCCGTCCACCCCTCCGCTTCTTTTTAGCCTTACTTGAGGGTGGGTTGACGGTCACAGTTGGTGCAGAGGCATATTTGTTTGGGTCTTGGCGTTGGAAGAAACCGATGCTTCCAAAATCCCTGGTCTCTGCCAATCCAAGTCTGTAGACACCCTCTGGGTATGTGGTGTAGTTGCCAGCCAGTTCTCCTCCTGGCCACGAATGTCCCCTGGCTCCATCCAGCCTGGGACCTTGTATTTACTGTATTCCACCTGCAGAGGGTTAAAATCTTCCTGGTCCTGCGCAGCTTCCCCTTTCTGCAATAAACAGACCTCATTCCAAACGCTCTGGAACAGGTCCATGCTAGGGTTTGGACCATATTGCTTGAGGCGTCTTTTTACCTCCTTGAGCGTTTCCATCTCACTCCGGGTTGCACCACACTTGTGCCTTTGACCCTTTCTTCAATATTCGTTCCTTCCATGGCTTTCCAGCAGGTCCTTCAGGGTGTCCTGCTTGCAGGCTGTATAGTTTGTCATCTCAGGGTGTATTGGTGTTAGAGAGCCTCTATCCACACCGCTTGCCACCAATGTGACGGAACCGTTCTCTTCCGCCTGTCCTGACTCTCCAGACACCCCTTCGTTGTGGTCAGCCCGGCTACTGGGAGCGCTGTCCTCAGCGCCTCGAGCAGCTTGACCCACCTGCTTCTGTTCCTCTGCCCTGGAGCTGTTAGGAATTTCCAGAAGGCCGCTCGGTGCCTTCTGTTGTTGAGTATATAGTGTAGCGTAGTTTGTAATAAAAGACACCAGGCGCGGCTGTATGCTTTCAAACAGGATTCTCTCTCTCTGAGCTCTGAGAGTTCTGACTTTTTAATGAACAAAACGCCACCATTTATGCTGAAGTCCAACAGTCATAATTTGCATAAATGACGCACCTCGTCCTACCAATATACTAATTACATTATGTCAGTTATTTACAATAAACATTCTTTACATTCTTTAGCCTTCAGCTCACAGAACATTTGTATAATCCATTGTTCTAACACATCAGATTAAATACAAACACAATCACAGACTTCTTGAATTAAATATGCAGCTAGATAAGGGGAAAAGCCCTGTTGCATAAATTACACAGCAGTAAAGCTTGTTTACTGGCTATACAGAAACACATTTATCTACAGGAATATAAGTATATTTAAAAGTAAAGTTTTGCCTTTTTACACTAAACTAATTTAAACTAAAACCAAACGATGGAAAATATTTAAAAACACACGATATAAATGAACATAAAGTCTCTTGGGGGTTTGAAGCATGGAGCGTTACATCAGCTCCATGACAGCATTCTACTAGTTTTGGCTAAGAGCTGGCGTCAGGTTTGCAGTGACAGGCAGATATATTTGCCCCCAGCTCACATGGATATATTGCCCCCAGTTCACATGGATATATATATATTGCCCCAGCTCACATGGATATATATTGCCCCCAGCTCACATGGATATATATTGCCCCCAGCTCACATGGAAATATTTGCCCCAGTTCACATGGGTATATTTGCCCCCTGCTCACACATGGTTATATTGCCCTAGCTCACACATGGGTATATTGCCCCCAGCTCACACATGGGTATATTTGCCCCAGCTCATACATGGGTATTTTGCCCCAGCTCATACATGGGTATATTGTCCCTGCTCATACATAAATATATATTGCCCCAGCTCATACATGGGTATATATTGCCTCCAGCTCATACATGGGAATATATTGTCCCAGCTCATACATGGGAATATATTGCCCCAGCTCATACATGGGTATATTGTCCCAGCTCATACATGGATATATAATGCCCCCAGCTCATACATGGGTATATATTGCCCCCCGCTCATACATGGGTATATATTGCCCCCACTCATAAATGGGTATATATTGCCCCAGCTCATACATGGGTATATATTGCCCCCAGCTCATACATGGGTATATATTGCCCCCCAGCTCATACATGGGTATATTGCCCCCCAGCTCTCACCGGCCAGGCCCCGTCGGTGTGCTTCTCTCCAGGAGGTGAGTGGCCACTGACATGCAGCTTGGCCGCTTGCTGGGAACCACCTGACCAGCCGCGTTCTCACGAGATCGCGGCTGGTCAGGTGGTTCCCATCCCAGGTGAGTGGCCAAGCTGCATGTCAGCAGCCACTCGCCTGGTAGGGAAGTGAGAAGAACGCCAGCGGTGATTTTCTGGGGGGGGCAATTGCCCCATTTCCACCCAGGATCCGCCCTTGTCCTGGATGCGTGCAAAGCCGACGGGTAGAGGCTGTGCGCGGATCCAGAGTCTGTTCGAAGCGGCGCATCAGGCTTCTGCTGGATGCGCACGCAGCCAACAGAAACCGGATGTGCGGTGACAGACAGAACGATTTTATAGTATAGATTAACGAACCTGATCACGAAATATCAGGACAGGCAGAGTTGTTTCATATTCTATGTAAGGGTTTTACACACACGTTATGATGACAGGCTCTGTCAGGAATGACACCGGGGTGGCACCACAGGTTCACGGAGTCTAAGCCCAGGATGCAGGGATGCTCTGAAGGTACCTTGGTTAGACTGATATTAAGTGATCTGAGGCGCGGTACAATGGGGGTTATCCAGGAGAATAGTCAGCAGGCGATCCTAGGTCGAGGGACTGGTACAGCGGGATAGTCGTTGAAGCAAGCAGGGGTCTGATACATGGTAAGTCTTTAGCAATAGATCAGATATGTTTGCAGGATAGACTTGCAATGCGAAGCCATGGTAGAAAAGTGGGAGTGACTCTTTATTTGCAAGCAGGAGGGTGTGGTGTGTGGTGCTTGTGTTTTACTGTTTAACCCCTCTCCTTGCTGGATTGGAACGGGGGCAGCACTTTACATGTGCTGCCTGAGAAAGGAATGTGATCCTGGTGTGGTCAGCGATGGGGATCCTGACATAGCCCCTCCCTCAAGTCCAAACCCCGTGTGGCCCAGATGTGCTTGTAGGCTGGGTTCAGCTGCAGGAGACACATAGAATCTTGATCTTTAGTAGAGTTTCTGGACTGTGCATCACAAGGTATAGGACCACTCTGGTTGGTGTTGGAAGCTAGGAGGATCGCCCCGCAGCAGGCAGAATTCTGGGTAGAGGGGGCAGCATTAGCTTGGAGAGGATTCTTTCTCTGATGCCTCCTTGCCCTTGATTTGAAGGATTTGGCCTGGATGGTTCCACACAAGGAGGGAACCGGAGCCACACTTAGAACAATCTCCTCCATGATGGGTATCTCTTCCTTGTTGCTGGATGTCATAGACGTGGTGAGGGTAGTGCCCAGGAATACCCCTTCTTGGTCACTCTGTGCAGTCTGCAGCGGTGACTCACCATTTAAATCAATAAAGTCAAGCCCCGTCTCTGAGGATGGATCAAAGGTAGGTGGTACAACTGCAGCAGATGGTGGCATTTCGGCAGTGGCGCGTATTTTAGCCAGTTGTTTCAGCAGGAAAGCGGGGTTTTTCTGGAGATTCTGCAGGATGTCGGAGAGGGAATCAACCTGGCTTGTCAGGGCAACAACAGTAGAAGTAAGCACTGATATTTATGGGGCCTTGTCAATAACCACACAAGCTGGCATTGAAGCGGGTTTGACATGTACCACTTCATTCGGCAAAGCAGGCATGGATTTGGATTCCTCAAGCGGCTGGGCAGCGCACTTGGATTCATCAGGCTGCAAGGAAGTGCACTTGGATTCCTCAGGCTGCAGGGAAGCGCACATGGATTCCTCAGGCTGCAGGGAAGCGCACTGGGGTTCATCAGCGGGCACCTCAGCAGCAAGCCCCTCTGCGTAGACTTCAGGTTCAACCTCCTCAGCTATCATGAAAGGAGCCAGGTCAGCATTGTCTGTGGAAGCAACATAGGAATCCAGAGAATCTTGATGCAGCGGGGTGGTCACCATGGTATATATGGCACTTCTGGTGTTCGCGTCTGGTAGTACAAGGTCAAGGAGTTTATCTTTATCCATGTCAGCCCGGCTGGGGTCAGCAGAGATCCTTGGAGACTTGATCTTTCTTTTATTCACCAATGTCCTCTCATAGGTGTCAATGTTGGCTTTTTCGACCACAAAACCATTGGAAGCAACAGTGTACTCTGTTTGTTTGAAAGGAGTGGTACCGCTTGGGTAGGTAGCGGGATATGAAGCGGTAGTGCTAACATACCTGGCATTACCACAAGGAGACCCTCGGGAGCACCGTGCTGTCTGTAGCGGATTGTTTGGAAGGCACAGAAGGTCTTGGGCTGCCAACCCCTCACTGTCTGACTCCAGGGACTCCCACTCGCCGTCAGACTCTGAGTCCTGTCGAGAGAGACACGGTGAAGGCGGTGGTAGGTCTTCCCAAGGCATGTGGTACTTCCTGGCAGAAGTGGGCATAGCTGGCTCTCTTCTTGCAGACTGTCCGAGGACTGGAGTAGGGGAGGAGATGCAACGGTCTGCAAGGGTGATGGGAGTTGCAGTCAATAGGTGAATAGAGTCCACGATTTGCTTTGCAGCTTTCCTCATCATTAATGCTTCCTCAAATACTTTTAGGTCCTCTCTGCGAACCCTAGTTCCATTAGAGGCATATACATGACTGGGAGGACCTGGATCTGGAGCACCTGTGGTTGAAGCAGTAGATTTCATGCATGCAGGTTCCGGGGTGGAAGGTACACACGTCATGATTAGGGATGAGCTGTTCGGGTTCGGAGTTCGGCCCGAACTTTGGCAGTTCGAAAGTTCGCAAACTTCGAACTTTTTGGGTGTGTCAGTTCGAGTTCGGAAAAAAAAAGAAATTTTGAAAAAAAGTATAAAAAATGCTTAAAAAAAAAAAAACTAAAAATCTAGAAATAAAGAGACTCTTTACTGCAGAATATAAGCAACGGTTTATTAGATATTGAATTAAAAACTAATGTCTAGGTGCAAAGATTCTCACCTCTAAATGACCTTTTTCTTTTTTCAAAACGGCATAACAACAACGGATGTTTTAGTCTGGTCTAATCAATTTGATACATTCTACATAAAATGTAGGTGTGGGGTGTCTGCTTCTGTTATGAGGGAGTAATTTCCCTCCTAAAACTTCCTAATATGCTGCATTTAACTGCTGTGTGAAAAAATACAAAATTTCCTCATTGCCCGTTTTTAACAGCTAAAGCAATGTTATTTTTCGCCTCGGGATTAAACATTCACAGGGTTATTCAGAGAGCGGTGAAAAGCAGGAGAATAACTGGAGAATGGAAAATTCTAGGTCAAAATAGCCAAACCAGAAAAATTCTCCCATTTATCTCACTTTCCAAATTGGCTATTTGTTCTCTTCTCCTGGCTTTCACCTCTCTCTCAGGGTTGTTCAGAGAAAGGTGAAAACCAGGAGAAGGGCAGGAAAAGAGAACAATCTGGACCAAATAACCGATTTGGAAAGTGAGATAAGGCTAGGGACAGACTAACGCATTTTTCACAGCGACCGTCAAAAAGTGCGTCCGAACGCATTGCCGTATTTTTTCACGGAATGTGCAAAAACGGTCATACGATGGCATTTTTGTGCGTGATTTTTTACAGATCCAAACCAGGAAACTTTGGGTGTCTGGACGTTATGTTGGCCTGACATGAGCAGGGTCTGACGTCTCCAAATCACGCTGCTAGTGGACGCAGCGCACTCAGTACGTCCGTACTAGCGGTTCTGCGTTCGAGAAAATGAGTTCATTTTCCACTTGTGTTGCGCAGCCGGACATTCGTGCGACCGTACTTCGTATATTGCCCGTCATTTGCTGCTAGTGCGGCCGTGATTAAGTGCGCCTAAACGCACTTTAAAAATTTGCTAGTGTAACCCTAGCCTAAATGGGAGAATTTTTCTGGTTTGGTTTTTTTGACCTAGAATTTTCCATTCTCCAGTCATTCTCCTGCTCTTCACCGCTCTCTGAATAACCCTGACAGGGTTATTCAGAGAAAGGTGAAACTCAGGAGAATGACTGAAGATAAAATTCTAGGTCAAAATAGCCGAACCAGAAAAAATTCTCCCATTTATCTCACTTTCCAAATCGGCTATTTGGTCTAGAAGTTTCCATTCTCCTGCTTTTCACCGCCAAAAAAAATCAGTAAACTTTTTCTGCGTGTCCGAAAATGTCTCCTCTTTTCATACAGACTGCCGCCCCAAGCAGTTGTTTATGGATAGATTAAAGGAAAAGCATTTACCGTCATTCGAAATGTCATTTTGTTGTTTTAAAGTGTTTCTATACATCCTAGAAATCCGCCACTTCACGGGCAGGTTATGGGGACCTCCTAGGCACGATATTTGAAGGAATTTTTCGTTTTTATTTTTAACCCTTATTTCATGGAAAACTCACTGTCCCTTTAAAAACGTTTTTTTTTTAACTTTTTGTCCTTGTTTCCTGTCCCCCAGGGCACTACCCGGACCCCCATACACCTTTTATGGAAAATATCTAGCATATATGCCCTCTTGGAGGGCACTCTAAAAACTAAATTTTCAGCCCCATTGACTTGCATGGAGTTCGAGTTCGGGTTCGGACCCGAACATATGGAAAGTTCAGGCCCGAACCAAACTCGGGCGGTGTTCGGCTCATCCCTAGTCATGATACAAGGTCTGGAGGTTGTAGGTGTCACCGCCCAGGGTATGGTGCTGGCGATGTTCATGGGGGTTTCCAGGTCGCTCTCTGTGGTGACCTCCATTTCCACAGGGGTGACAGGGTCTTCCTCCTCTCTACACCTGGCAGCTTGAAATTCTATGCTCTGAGGTTTAGCAAATAAAGAGGGCAGATCTTCTCTGGGTCTAGACTCGTACCAGGATTCAGCTTTGGGAACCGGATTACTTCTGTTCTTATGCTTGGGCCAGGGTTTAGCCTTGGGAGCATGAGCCCTTCTAGTTCCATGCTTGGGCTGGGGTTCTGCCTTGGGAGCAGGAGCCCTTCTAGTTCCACCCTTGTCCTGGGGTTCCGCCTTGGGAGCAGGAGCCCTTCTAGTTCCATGCTTGGTCTGGGGTTCAGCCTTGGAAGCATTAGCCCTTCTGGTGTCATACATGGGCTGGGGTTCCCTGGAAGGGCTTGCTACCGAGATTTGCTGTCTGATGGGCCTTTCTGGGCACTCAGAGACCCAGTGATTCAGAGAGGCACAGTACCAGCAGAGATTCTGGGTCTGTCTTCTGAATCGCTCCTCAGGAGTTAGTGGGCCTTTGATCTTTTTCACAGGAGGAACACACACCTTATTAGAGCAGTTTTTGAGGGAGTCCTTCAGTTCCCATAATTCCTCCAACACCCCACACAGCTGATAGTCCATACTGTCCAGGGCTTGCAGTATCCCTGCGGGCTTAGTTGTGGGGCTTCGCATTTTGTCAGGAATGGCACCACAGGTTCAGGGAGTCTAAGCCCAGGATGCAGGGATGCTCTGAAGGTACCTTGGTTAGGCTGATATTAAGAGATCTGAGGCGCGGTACAATGGGGGTTATCTAGGAGGATAGTCAGCAGGCGATCCTAGGTCGAGGGACTGGTACAGCGGGATAGTCGTTGAAGCAAGCAGGGGTCTGATACATGGTAAGTCTTTAGCAATAGATCAGATATGTTTGCAGGATAGACTTGCAATGCGAAGCCATGGTAGAAAAGTGGGAGTGACTCTTTATTTGGAAGCAGGAGGGTGTGGTGTGTGGTGCTTGTGCTTTTACTGTTTAACCCCTCTCCTTGTTGGATTGGAACGGGGGCAGCACTTTACATGTGCTGCCTGAGCAAGGCATGTGATCCTGGTGTGGTCAGCGATGGGGGATCCTGACAGACTCAGACAGAGCTCGTTTATAACAAGTAGGGCGGATATTATGACCGCACATAATCAGGACAGGCACAGACATGACTGGTGTGTATCTAATGTAGAGGATGTGACCACACATAAACAGGACAGGTTAGGAAAGGGCCCCTATTGTTGGGAGGGATAGTGTGATGGTCACCGGCCTTTACTGCTGAGCTTGCAATCAATTTGACCTCCTTACTTGGTGTCTCTGAGCACAAAACCTCCAGAAATTTTAGATTTTCAATGTGTAGATGCGATTTTGGGGATTGTTTTATTCGATTTTTAGAATTACTTTATTATTAGGTTTTATTTGATTTTGGGATTGTTTTATTAAGTTTTATTTGTTTTTGGGATTGTTTAATTACAGGTTTTTAGTTTTTGGGATTGTTTTATTATTAGGTTTTATTAGTTTTTGGGATTGTTTTATTATTTAGGATTTATTAGATTTTAGTAATTTTTTTATTACTAGGTTTTATTCATTTTAGGGATTGTTTTATTATTAGGCTTTATTTGTTTTTGATATTGTTATATTATTAGGTTTTATTAGATTTTCGTTGGGCCACATTACAATCCTAGCTTTAAAACGCTGTAAGGATATAGAGTCACCCAGCACGCAGACAAAACCCAGAAAGGCAAGAAAACACCCTAAACTGAGAAGCTGGTCCTTAGAATGGCCAGGTACTAATCTAAAATACATAGAAGTACAGATCAGGGACAGGAGAGATATCGTAGTAATAACAAGCCAGAGGTCGGTACACGAGATAAACATATGCCAAGGGATAATAACAGAAAACACAGTCAATATACAAGCCAGAAGTCAAACCAGAAAACCAATATGCAGAAGCTATACACACATGCTGAGGGCTAGAAATAACCACATCAGGGCTCAGAGCACAGTCAATGACTGATATTTAAAGGCCTAGATCCCTGACCAGGTGCGACATTCAAAGTGGCCTGATTCAGAGACTGGCGCCCTCTCTGTTGGGAAGGCCACACTGCAGGAGCACCAGCAGGCATGACAAACGCGGGCGGAAGGGAGGAAAAACTGTGCCCGCAGTTTTCCCCCTTGCGCCTGCGGTTTAACGCTGGATTACAATGCAGGTGCAAAAAATGCTGCCTGCAGCCATGAGCATGGGAGGGACTTTTTCCTCCAGTCTTACCCTGCTCCTGCCGGACGGAGGAGGTGGTCAGAGCCGTAGTCCTTGCCGCGGGACAGGATGTGAGTATCTGATTGTTTTTTTATTTTTTTAGGCTGGTGTTAACGGATTGTGCAGAAGCGGAATCCATTAACACCAAGTCTAGGCTCTGGTTAACTTTTCGCTGACCAGAGCCGGACGTTAATCAGCGTTAGGACATTGCAATACCAGCGCTGATTAACACTTTGCGCCGCCCATGTGAAGTATAGGGAGCACAAAGTACAGTAACCTCGCGCTGAAAAGCACAAGCTACCAAACTCAAACGGGTTACCTAACCCGTTTGCGTTTGGATTGTGATATGCGGTAAACACCGCAGCAAACGTTAATGCTCACGCCAGTGAACGTTAACAATAGCGTCAAGAATGTAACGTGGCCCATAATGTTTTATTATTAGGTTTTACTCCTTTTTGTGATTGTTTTAATATTAGGTTTTATTAGATTTTAGGATTGTTTTATTATAGGTTTTATTAGATTTTAGGATTGTTTTATTATTAGGTTTTATTAGATTTTAGGATTGTTTTATTATTAGGCTTTATTAGATTTTAGGATTGTTTTATTGTTAGGTTTTATTAGATTTTCGGATTGTTTTATTATAGGTTTTTACATTTTCGGATTGTTTTATAATTAGGTTTTATTAGATTTTAGGATTGTTTTATTATTAGGTTTTATTAGAATTTGGGATTGTTTTATTATTAGGTTTTATTAGATTTTAGGATTGTTTTATTATTAGGCTTTATTAGATTTTCGGATTGTTTTATTATTAGGTTTTATTAGATTTTAGGATTGTTTTATTATTAGGTTTTATTAGATTTTCGGATTGTTTTATTGTTAGGTTTTATTAGATTTTCGGATTGTCTTATTAGGTTTTATTAGATTTTAGGATTGTTTTATTATTAGGCTTTATTAGATTTTAGGATTGTTTTATTGTTAGGTTTTATTAGATTTTCGGATTGTTTTATTATAGGTTTTTACATTTTCGGATTGTTTTATAATTAGGTTTTATTAGATGTTTTTAATGATTTATTATTAGGCTTTGTTTTGGGGTTTGTTATAGAATTAAGTTTTATTGGTTTAAAGGATTGTTTTATTATAGGTTTTTAGTTTTTGGGATTGTTTTATTATTAGGTTTTATTAGATTTTCGGATTGTTTTATTGTTAGGTTTTATTAGATTTTCGGATTGTCTTATTATTAGGTTTTATTAGATTTTAGGATTGTTTTATTATTAGGCTTTATTAGATTTTAGGATTGTTTTATTGTTAGGTTTTATTAGATTTTCGGATTGTTTTATTATAGGTTTTTACATTTTCGGATTGTTTTATAATTAGGTTTTATTAGATGTTTTTAATGATTTATTATTAGGCTTTGTTTTGGGGTTTGTTCTAGAATTAAGTTTTATTGGTTTAAAGGATTGTTTTATTATAGGTTTTTAGTTTTTGGATTGTTTTATTAATAGGTTTTACTCGTTTTTGGTTTTGTTTTCTATTAGGTTTTATTTGATTTTCAGGAGTCATTATTAGTCTTTATTAGTTGTGATTAGTCATTTACTATCAACTTGCATTAGTTTTTGAAAAACATATATTTTTAGGTTTTATAATATTTTGAAAAAAGGAAAAGAGTGTGAATCTAGTGCTCTTCTTAATAAAAGTATGTTAGGACGCACTCTATATGGGTCGGTGCTGCAAGCCAGAAGGAGTGTGTTTACAACCTCAGAAACACTATCAAATGGAAAATAGAAAAACATTTCCAGGCGCACCTTGCTCAATATAACACTGTTTCGACACTGGATATTGATAATAAATGTTAGAAATAGAGCAATGATAACCAATAAAATAGAACCGCGTACTATGCAATAAAACAGGTGTAGCTTTAGGGATACTTATATTTAAGTTGTATTTCTTCTCTCAGCGTGGAATCCTACGATATGGTCTTCATGATATCCCAGAGAAAGGGAGGGGGGCTTCGTGCCCAGCATGGTAAAAAACAAACGGGAGACCAGTAAGTATATGAAATTAATTTTAAATTTGTTAATGAACAAGCCGAACTTCAGCTGATAAAACAATAAAAATGGATCTAAATAATAAAGGTCAATAAAGGATTAACAAAAACGCGTTTCACCATCAGGCTTCATCAGTTGTAATCCTTTCAGAAAAGGGCAGCCTGTGCAAATAGCAAAAGAAGTTTGGACTAAAAAATAAGTTTAACCTCAGTCCTGAGTAATATAACAATCAAGGATCCTGTAGATATTCTCCTGCGAAGATCGAACATAAACAGTCATTTTTACTGTGAGGTCCGAAATACTCTGAACGATAAACATTCACTATGTTGACTCTGGGGCACCTTTAACTCCGTGTTCTTAATAGTCTCAAAAAACATTTAATTACACTGTGGCACCTCCCCATGTGCCTGTGGCCCTGAAACATGTATAGCCTTATGGGATATGTCACACTCCCTTCTTCTTCCCTTTCCCCTTTACACTGGGGTTATATTTATATATTACATATATTTCAAGGTCTAGGAGTCAATGTCATAGCCCCCTATTTATGAGACCACTTATAACAAGGGGGTTCACAACAACATGGTAGTTTAATCGGTCTTTAAGGGGTTAATAGAGAGAGGATAATGTATTGATTGTGGGAGGTTTTACATATGCCGTTTAATCTATATGTTTTTCTTAGAGCTTATTACTTATATTTTAGGCTCTTTTTTGAATGTTAGATTTTGGGTTTTATGTTGTCTGATTTATCAGCACGGAGGGAGTTAATATCCTAGCAGTCAATTAAATGAGTAGTAAATCCTCTATGTGGCAGTTAAGGAGGTAATCTAAACTTAATTGGCTCATAACTAGGGATGAGCCGAACATTCCCCGAGTTTAGTTCGAGCCCGAACCCGAACTTCCCAATTGTTCGGGACCGAACCCAAACCCGAACTCGTACCCCATGTAAGTCAATGGGGCTGAAAATTCGGTTTTTTAGAGTGCCCTCCAAGAGGGCATATATTCTACATATTTTCCATAAAAGGTGTATGGGGGTCCGGGTAGTGCCCTGGGGGACAGGAAACAAGGACAAAAAGTTAAAAAAAAACATTTTTAACCACTTGAATGCTAAGGACGCGCTCAGCGCGTCCTCAGCATTCCCGCTGGTATGCGGAGGACGCGCTGAGCGCGTCCTCGCATCGGGGTCAGCGTTCGGCCGGGTTCCGGCCGATCGCTGGCCCCTCCGGTGCGGGCTGACATCCTGGATGTCAGCCGCTCATCCGGACCAGCAGCCGCCAACATTAGTGTCATCGCGGGGGCGCGATGACACCTAATTCAGGCGCCCCCCCGCATGTGCGGAGGAGGCGCCTGAAAGGGAGGGGGGAGGTCCTTCGGACCTCTCTCCTCCGATCGGCGGCGCACAGGGGCTTAACCCAGGCATCATTTGGAAGGGCACAGCCTGCCCTTCCAAATGATGCCTGGCATTAACCCCTGGGGAGCTGGATCGCAAATCGGCGCTGAAAAAGCGCCGATTCGCGATCCTTCCCGGGAGCTGGCCGACATCTTGGATGTCGGCCAAGCTTCCGGGAACTCCCCCAGAGGACTGGCGTCATCGTGCGTAGCACGATGACACCAGTCCTACAGTTAACCCCTAACTGCCACCAAGTGTGGAGATAGGGAGTTCCAATGAACTCCCTATCTCCCGATCCGTGGCAGTTAGGGGTTAAATTTTGGTATCGTTGGATCGGCCAGAGCATGGCCGTTCCAACGATACCAAACATGAAAGTTAAAAATTTTGTAAAAAAAAAAAAAAAAATTAAAAAAAATAAATTAAAAGAAAAAAAAAAAACACTTTTTTTTTATTTTTTTTGGTTTGTTAGTGTAGCAATATTGTTCCCATTTCAATTATAATGTGAACAATGATGCTGCACTAACGATTTTTGTATGCGGTGCGTTTGTTAAAAATAGTGTCATTTTCCCCAAAAAAAATGTAACGAGACCCCATCTCTAATTTTTTTAACAAGCGCACCCCATACAAAATATAACCGCAATTGCTCGCATGTTAAAATGTGGAAAAAAACACTTTACACATTGTAAATTATTGAAAATACATATTTTATTGCATTTTTTGTTATAATATACAGACATGACATAACGTATACATATAATAATGACATATTATGAATCTACCGAGTCTGACGGAAAGAACGATATATAATATGTCGGTGTCATATACTAAAATAAGCCTTAAAAACACGTTTAAACATGATGCGCAAAACAGGTAAAAAATGACCTCAGCACAGGGGCGGGAAAGCCTCAGCAGCGAAAGGGTTAAAGGGAGTTTTCCATGAAATAAGGGTTAAATAAAAACCAAAATTTCCTTCAAATATCGTGCCTAGGAGGTCCCCATAACCTGCCCGTGAAGTGGCGGATTTCTAGGATGTATAGAAACACTTAAAAAATAAATGACGTTTCATATGACGGTAAATGCTTTTCCTTTAATCTATCCATAAACAACTGCTTGGGGCGGCAGTCTGTATGAAAAGACATTTTAGGACGCGCAGAAAAAGTTTAGTGTTTTTTTTGGCTAAATTATGGTGAAACTTATGCAGGCTTTGGATGAAAGTAACAATAGGTGCTTTAAAATTGGGCTTTTAGCGTCGGCAACAGTGCCGTCACACCGTAACCCCTCTGAGGATATGAATCTGATACAGGCGTCAGTGGCAGTGCACCCAGATATTGTGCCTTTAGTGCCAGGCCAGCAAGTGCATTCATACAGTAACCCCTCTGAGGATATGAATCTGATACAGGCGTCAGTGGCAGTGCACCCAAATATTGTGCCTTTAGTGCCAGGCCAGCAAGTATCATCATACAGTAACCCATCTGTGTTATTGTGGAAGAGTGCAGGGGTGAACCTTGCGGTCCTATATTAAAAAGAGATGCATCTGGTTAAGGCGTCAGTGCACCCAGATATTCTGCCTTTGGTGCCAGGCCAGCAAGTATCATCATACAGTAAGGCTGGGGTCAGACGAGCGCAGTGTTAACGTCCGTGTTCCTGCACATAAGTACGTCCGTGATAGCATACAATTGTGTTAAATGGAGCCCCACACACGAAGTACGTCCGCACAGAAGTGCGGGGACTGACGGACGCTGCAAACGGACGCAGGTTAGGCAAGAACGTAATACTGCTAGAACGGACGTGCAGAGTGCGCCACGTCCACAACGTCCGCATAGCTTTGTGTGTGAGTGATGGAACGTGGTCAGACGGACTGCATTTATACGTCCAGCATTTTTGACGGACAGAATGTTCTTTCATTGTAATTTATTTTCCCTGCTACATCAGTCAAAAAATACGTCAGTGAAAAAAACAGACTGTGTGGCCACTACCTTGTCGTCAGTTAGTAAGTACGTCCATACTGCACAGACACACAGTCCGTAGAAAATGCGCTAATCTGACCCTAGCCTAACCCCTCTGTGGTATTGTGGAAGAGTGCAGGGGTGAACCTTGCGGTCCTATATTAAAAAGATATGTATCTGGTTAAGGCATCAGTGCACCCAGATATTCTGCCTTTGGTGCAAGACTGCCAGGGCAGCAAGTATCATCATACAGTAACCCTTCTGTGGTATTGTGGAAGAGTCCAGGGTTGGACCCTGTGGTTCAAAAAAATAAAATGATATAAAACTGGCACAACCAAATATTGTGGCCTTTCATGGCAGCAAGTGCCTTCACACCGTAACCCTTTTGTGGTATTGTGGAAGAGTTCACTGCTGGAGGTTTTGTGAATGCAGAAGAGGACACCCCGATCTATTCCATTACTTCAGCATCAGGGGATTGATAGCTGCTGATCCAGGACTAATTCTTTTTATAAATGTCAGCCAGTCTACAGAGTCGGTGGACAGATGCACTCTTTTGTCTGTGACAAAACCTCCAGCGGCACTGAATGTCCTTTCAGAAAGCACGCTAGATGAAGGTTCAACCTAGTAGCTGCATAGCATATTGGCTAAATTCTGGCCAGTGATCCAATCTCAACACCCAGTAAGCCAGCGGATCATCTGCTGGAAAGGTATCCAGGTCTGCCCTTGCCCCTAGGTGGTCCTGCACCATATGGTGAAGACGCTGACAATGGGTGCCTACATTTGACATCCTTGGGTGTCGTGGACTAAAATTAAAAAAGCATCAGTCAAGCGGCCCTGGCCTTCACTGCTATTCCTCTGATCACCCGCAGCCTCACAAGCACGTGTTCAGCACTTGGTAATCTACCAAGTGCCTGGAAGGTGTTACACAAGTGTCGCTTTAGAGCGTCCTCAAGTTTTTTCATCCTGTGCTCCCTCTGTGCAGGCAGGATGAGCTCTGCAACTTTCCCCTTGTATCGTGGATCAAGAAGGCTTGCCAACCAGTAATGATCCCAGCAGGCTTTGCATCATTAGGGAGCCCATGCAGCGTAGTTGGAGGTGGCATTAGCTTCCGAGTCTTCCTGGTCAATGAGGATGACCGTATCAAGCACTTCCTCCTCCCAGCCACGCACAAGCCTTTGTGTTCAGGGCACACAAAAACCTCACTTGAGGAATCCCACCTTCAATGCCCCCACTACCTAAATAGTCCTCCTCCTCATCCTCCTCTTGTCTGATCTGAGTAGGACCCGCTGGAATGCTGTCTGCGGAAAGACTGGGGCCTTGAGAGCTAGGGAAGGCCTCCTCTTCCTCCTGCTGCTCTGCCACTAGAGCCACAGCTATAATTCCCCGCAGTGTGCTCCAGCAGGAACACTAAAGGAATTGTATCACTGATGCATGCACTGTCCCTGCTCACCATCCTCGTTGCCTCCTCAAATGGTGACAGTAAAGTGCATGCATCCTTGATCATCAACCACTGCGGGGGGAAAAAAAAACAAGTTGACCTGAACCTGTCCTTGTGCCATACTCACACAGGTACTCGTTGATGGCCCTCTGCTGCTTGTGCAGATGCTGCAGCATTGCTAATGTCGAGTTCCACCTGGTGGGCATGTCACAGATCAGACGATTTGTGGGAAGGTGGAATTCTCTTTGAATTTCTGCCCAGGCGAACGCTTGCTGGGAATGACCGTTCTGAAGTGGCTGCAGACTTTTATGGCCTGGATGAGAAGCTCTGGCAGCCCTGGGTACTTGGTTAGGAAACGCTGTACCACTTAGATTTAGGACGTGTGCTAGGCATGGTACATGCGTCAATTTACCCTTGCGTAGGGTGGAGAGAAGGTTGCTGCCATTATCGCAGATGATAATTCCAAGCTCAAGCTGGCGTGGTGTTAACCATCTCTGCACCTGCCCCTGCAGAACTGACAAAATTTCTGACCCGGTGTGGCTCCTGTCCCCTAAACAAACCAGCTCAAGCACAGTATGGCATCTTTTTGCTTGAGCCATTGCGTACACCCTGTCAGGCGTCGGTTTAACTGCCACTTCACCAGAGACAGAGAAGGAGGAGGAGGAGGAGGAGGAAGAGGTGGTGGTGGTGGAGCAGACAGACCTCATACAAGCAGTTTTCTGGAGGCGTGGTGGATGAACAAGCTCCAGCACAGAGCCCCATCTTGGATCCCTCCCAGCTGCAATCAGAGTTACCCAGTGTGCCGTGAAGGAAATGTAATGATCCTGTCCATGCTTGCTGGACCACGTGTCTAAAGTGACATGCACCTTGCTGCTGACTGCCTTTCCCAATGACTGGATAACATTGTCTTCCACGTGCTGGTATAGTGCTGGAATGGCCTTGCTTGAAAAGTAATGGCGTTTTGGAACCTGCCACTGTTGTACAGCACTTTCAGCAAATTCACGGAATTGAACAGAGTCCACCAGCTGGAAAGGCAGCAGCTGCAATGTGAGTAATTTTGCTAAACTGGCACTTAGACGCTGTGCTTGGGGATGGTTGGGACTATATTTTTTCTTTCGCTGCAGCAGCTGCGGCAACGTAATCTGACTGTGTAAATCTTCAGCTACTGGGATGATGTCACATTGTGAGGAAGGACCTGCTGGTACATCCATTACTGTAGCATCATCCCTGTCGGTGGAGGTTGTAGGCAATGACATGGCAGGACATACAGTGTGGGTAGAGACAGATGAGGAGGAGGAGGACCTACTCAAAGTTTGCGCCAACGGGATGTGTGGCACTTGTTCATATGTCGCCTCAAGTACGTGGTACCCAAGTGTCTGGTGTTTATCCCACGCTTCAGCCTCATCTGATATAGATTACAAATAGCAACGGTGGGGTCTGCTGCACATTTCTTAAAGAACTCCCAGACAGCAGAGTTCCTGCATGTGTTCTTTGAGACAACAGCGCTCTGCACCGGAGCAGCTCTGACATGTGATGCCTTGGACTTTCTAGTACTACGGTTGGTCACAGAGGATGTTGTGCCTCGTTTTTGCTGTGCCTCCTCCTCCTCCCCCTCACTTGATTCCTCAGTTCGATCTGGCACCCAGGTGGAGTCAGTGACCTCATCATCCATGTCATCTTCACCCCCTATCTCCTCGTCACTGGAGCCAACTTGGCAGTATGCTGCAGCTGCTGGGGCAACATGAGTGCCAGTTATTTGTGTGTCATCACTGGCACCCCCTTCCTCTTGGTTGAATATATTCCCTTGCTGAACCTCAGAGATTGAATCAGAGCACTGTACTTGCTGCGCATCCTCAAGCAGCATGTCACTCTCATAGTAGTCAAACAATTCAGCTGACTCCTCCGTGTGTGATAGCGAGGCTACGGCAGGAGTAGCTGTGGACATGGAGGCTGCATTAGATGCTTTGGCAGCTGAGGTGGAATGTAAAGCAATAGAAGCCTGGCTGGCAGAGGACTCGGAGGATGAGGATGGCCTGGTTAGCCAATCCACCAAGTCCTCTGTATGTTGCTGCTGCGTAAGACGGCCAGCACCAGTTAGAAAGGACAAGCGTGCCCCTGCAGAGGATGCACCATGTCCACCACGACCAGAGGCACAGCCTCCCGACACAGGGGCTGCTTGCACTCTTATCTGTGTCTGGGAGCGTCTGCCTGTCCTTTTTGTTCTTTCTGACATGGTGAGTGATTTATAGATTAATATATACAGAACTCTGATTCAACTCTGGTATAAAGATTTAAAGAACTCTGGTATAACTCAGTGAGACACACTGGTAGCTGGCAGCCAGTGACGAGACACAGATCACCTCAATTCACAAGTTTTTTAAAGAAATGAGTGAGCCCCAAAATACTGCCTGGTACTGGATGTGTGACGAGACACAGATCACCTTAATTCACAAATGTTTTAAAGAAATTAGTGAGCCCCAAAATACTGCGT
>CM019063.1:537310752-537425344 GCA_009667805.1 Leptobrachium leishanense
GGGCAGTATATCCATGAGCTGGGGCAGTATATCCATGAGCTGGGGGCAAATATATCCATGAGCTGGGGGCAAATATATCCATGAGCTGGGGCAATATATCCATGAGCTGGGGGCAAATATATCCATGAGCTGGGGCAAATATATCCATGAGCTGGGGGCAAATTTATACAGGAGCTGGGGGCAAAAATATCCATGTGTGGCCTGGGGGCAATATATGTCCATGTGAGCTGGGGCAATATATATATCCATGTGAGCTGGGGGCAATATACAGTATATATCCGTGTCAGCTGGGGGCAATACTATCTTTTTTATATTGCAGGAAAAAAAAAAGTAAAAATATAGATCTTTTTTTTGGGGGGGTTGGGGGGGCCCTTCATGGATTCTTGCACCGGGGCCCTCGGGTTTCTAGTTACGCCACTGCACGTAGGCATTTCTTGGAGAGTATATAACCCCATTAAGCAATATATATATATTTTTAACCATAACCTTTATTTGAAGCGCAAGATGTAAAGTCAACATTTAAATATCAGGTTAAATAGAAAATCTGCACAGAGAATGTTATTTCAAAATGGTGAAAATATGAAAATAACGTAAATTTGCTCATTTCTATTTTTTTATGTATTGGTTTATCCTTCACAGATATATCATTGGGATGAAAGGATGCAAACTCTAGATGGCGTCCCTTACTTAATGCAGACCCCATGTGGCATTGTATCATCAGCATACAGGCAGATGTAGTAAATGTGCTGCAAATATGTGGCAAATTCGCTCTCTCTGAAAAACTCCTATAAAGGGAATCTCTCTAACAGGACTATTCAAAGAGAATCGAAAAGTCACTGCACGTTCGGTGACTTTCGTTCCCTTCAATTCAGTGCAATTTGGTGGTCCCATTTCGGCGACCCTGCAGTGTATTCAGCAAGCACCACAGAGCCGTCGTAGTGCAGGAAAAAGCTGCCGCAAACCCGCCGAACACTCACAGCAAAACACAGCGAACGTACACCAAAACCCGCAAAAACATCTGGATTAACCCCGCTGAACACGCCGGAGAAACGCAAGCAGCTGCCAATCACAGCGCAGATAAGCCGCCGGAAAAACCCGACACCGCAGACAAATGAAGTGAAAAAAAAAACCAGTACGCTTGAATGTTTGAAAAGTAAAAACGCTGTTTGCAAAGAAACTACAAAACGAAAATGTCTTAAATTTACACATAAAATCGAATGAATGATAATAAAAAGGGCTGTTACAGAAAAAAGAAAAACAAATGATTTAAAAAAAAACTGATTTTTCAAAAAAATCCCGAAAAATGCCTAAAAAAACCTATAAATAAAGAGACTCTTTACTGCAGAATATTACAATGAACGGTTTATTAGATATTGAAATAAAACGGGAATATTTTTAACATTGAAGCCTATGGGATTCGCCTGAATAAATCTGTTGAATGAAACCACTGAACAGCAGGGCAATTCGGCAACTTTTCACTGCTGGTTTGTGTTCTCTGAATAGACGAAGCATTGCTTCTCTATGGGGATTCACTGCCCTCGAACAGGCACCGAACAGGCACCGTATGTGCAGGCAATTCGCCAACATTTAGTGAACTGCCTGCTCTCTGAATAGCCGAATGGCCAGGAAAGGTAACCGTGCCCTGAATTTCACTGTTCCGTTGCCTTTCGGCCTCAATTCGGATCTCTTTGAATAACCCTGTAAATAAAACAAGGAAAATTTAAAAAGGTCAAACAACCAATATCGGAGCACGTCAGGCGGACGGAGCCGGATCTGTTGCTGTTTTTTTATTATTCTGTTTGTTTTAGGTTTACAGACGGATGGTTTATGTGGGACCTTGTTGCCTCGCTGTATGTACACAGTCATTCGTATCATGTGGATCCCCAGAGAGTGATAGGGTTTGGGGTTGATCCATAGACAGTGATTTTGTCTGGGACTTTTCTTTTTCCTTATTTTTTTATACACATTAAAATCATTGGATTAATTTCATGGATTTTATACATTATTTATAAGGTAATATTATGTATGCTAGTGTTTCTCCTATTATTATTATATAATCTTATTTTTCAGTCGCTTCAGTTTGCACCTTTTTATTTGTCAATATATTTATTATTTGCTGCTTGTGTAGATTCTTTTATTTATTCAGTTCCTAATCTTTTTAACACAGTAAACTATTTGTGCCATTATTTTTATTACTGTTTTTAAGACAAACTAATTGCACTTTAATTATTTATTGCTGTTATTAATGACTTACATTTGTTCCAATATTAATTGTAATATTTTTTTACATATTTATTAAACACTATTTAATTTGTCGCTGGGCTCACGTGCATGCTGGGTGGAGTAGAGGTAACATCACTGCTCTGCGTGGAGAGAGCCTGTGGAGACATGGGTTCGATCCAACGAGCACCTCTCCAGTAAGTGTCCTTGGGCAAGACACCTAACGGTACATACGGCCACCCAGGACATACTGAAAACCAGAGAAATCTCAATGTATCATTCCTGGTAAAATACTTTGTCAAAAAAAATAAAAAATTACACCTTTATTATTTTTCCCATTTTATTTTTATGTGGCTGCAATGAGGTTTTTGAAAAATAGCAGAGTTATTCAAAGAGATCCGAATGGCTGGAGAAAGGGAACAGAACACTGAAAATCAGCGTACGGTTACCTTTCCTGGTCATTCGGCTATTCAGAGTGCAGGCAATTTGCCAACTCCTGGCGAATTGCCTGCACATACGGTGCCTGTTCGGTGCCTGTTCGAGGGCAGTGAATCCCCATAGAGAAGCAATGCTTTGTCTATTCAGAGAACACAAACCAGCAGTGAAAGGTTCCCCTAATGCCCTGCCATTCGGTGGTTTAATTCGACAGGTTTATTCAGGAGAATCCCATAGGCTTCAATGTTAAAAATATTCCCGTTTTAATTCAATATCTAATAAACCGTTCATTATAATATTCTGCAGTAAAGAGTCTATTTATAGATTTTTTATTTTTTTATTTCAAAATATTTTTATTGAGAGGTGTTTACAACATAATCACTGTAAATAACATTCAACCATCGGATGAAATAATCAAGTATGATTGCAGCGGTATCTCTCAAACATTTTTGTAATGACATATAAACTATAATAAAATAACATAAAAATAAAAGAAATATATAAGAAAAAAATGACCTAAAAAACAGGAAAGGGGAGGGGATCTCAGGATCAGCAGGAGAAGGCAATTTCTCTGAGGTAGAGAGTGCACAAGGAGCTCTCCTTAAACCTCGCATGAAAGTGACCTAGAACCAGAATTCTATCAACGATGTTATCACAAGCCACACACCTTGTAAATCTTATGAATGTCCCAGATAGCCCATGGGTCTTGTTTAGGGGGGCGAAAACCCCACGCCGAGGTAGCTTTGGAGTCGAAGGAACGATATTGAGTTAATAACGTAGCTATCAGTCTTTGCGTTGGGACAGCGGTCGATTTCCAGTTCCGGGCAATAAGCAACATTGTCGTAGAGACAATTATAAATAACATTTTCAGGTGTGATCGAGGAAGGTGGACCATTCCAGCAATAAGATCTCCGGTGCGCACTGTATCTGACTGCCCAAGACTTCCGATGCAAGAAGAGAGATATTCTTTCCATAATGGTGCTATCAGTGGACAGTGCACCAGATATGACCCATCGTGCCCGGGGCAGACAAACATCTCCAGCAGACGTCTGAAGTGTTTGGGGCAAAACGGCTAATCCTTGAGGGCGTAAGATACCAACAGTATAGTACTTTCTTTGCGTTTCAATCAGCGTTGCACACCTTGAGGCTCCAGACGAAAACAAATGTGCCATGGCCCATTGCGAGGGGGTAAATTGCATAGAAAGGTCTTTTTCCCAAGTGTTGTGAAACTTCCACGGTGTTATTCCAGTCGGGGTATTAAGCAATCGATAAACAACGAGATGGGTTGGTTCGTGGTGGTGTGCGGGTCTAGCCAAAAGTAGTTCAGTGTCGAGAGAGCAGCAATGTGGTACGTAAATTAGATATTACTGCATTGGATTTAAAATAGGAATAGAGTTGCATGTATGACAAAAACATTGAGGATGGTATCTTAAATTTCGTTTGTAAAGTTTGGAAAGGACAAGATGTCCGGCAGCGAAAACAGATGGTGTAGGTGCGTGACCCCAGATTGAATCCAGGGCCCTGCTCTAAGAGTGAGGCAGCAAGTATGACATAGATGTGAGAGGTGTGGCCATGAATACTGGATTGTAGTTTTGAAATAAGTGGGCATAACGGTCCCATGCCTTAACATACAAAATCGTGGAGGGTAGGATCTCCAGCAGACGTGGTCTCTTTGTACGAGGCACGAATAATAGGTCGGGCAAAAAGTGTGTCCGGGAATAAAAGTATATTCCACTACCAGCCATTGAGGCATAGGGTGGGTGTGAACCAGTTCTGCTAGTGATGCCAAACATGTGGCCCAATAATAGTTATGTATATGGGTAACGTTAAGGCCTCCATCCCTATGGCGGTAATACAATAGTTTTTTTCGGTATTCTGGGCCTTTTATGATTCCAAATATATCTCATTATGATAGATTGTAAGGTATCTAGGAAGGACGTGGACAGCTGCAAGGGGAGAGTGCGGAAAACGTATAACATTTTTGGCAACACCATCATCTTCACCGACGCCATCCTGCCCAACCACGAGATCTCTCGAAGTCTCCAGTGATATAACTGTGATTTCACCTCTGACCATAATCTATCATAATTATAATTAAACAGTCTCTCTGGAGTTCTAGCTATTTTAAGACCTAGGTACACAATATAATCAGTTCGCCAGTCAAACCCATAACTGGCTCGAATGGCTTCCAGGTGGTGATGGGATATATTAATCGGGAGTGCTTGGGTTTTTAATATGTTTACCAAATGATATGAAACCTGACTATACAAGTCCAGTTCTTGTTGAAGGGAAGGGAGAGAAAGATCAGGGTCAGTCAAGGTTAAAAGGATATCGTCCGCGTATAAGTCACCGGGCCTGCCTGTATTCCACAAATGGAATCATTTTGTCGTATGGCTTGCGCCAAAGGCTCCAAAACCAGGGCATATAAAAGTGGGGAAAGTGGGCATCCCTGTCTTGTCCCATTAGTTATTACAAATTCCTCCGACACAAACCCACCGTAGAGTACCTTAGCAGATGGAGAATCATACAGAGCCTGTATCGCTGTTATAAAGGAGGGTGGAAATCCCAACTTGTGTAAAACTCGATACAGAAAGTTCCAGTTAACCCTGTCAAAGGCTTTTTCTGCGTCCAATGACAGAATCAAGCTTGAAGAGTCCCCACGTCCCATCAGGCCAAGTAAATTAACCAGTTTTTTAGTGCTGTCAGCTCCCTGGCGCCTTGATATAAACCCCACCTGATCTAGACCTATTAAAGTGGGAAGAATATGTTGAAGTCGGTTGGCTAATATTTTGCTGAATATTTTAACATCTATATTAAGCAAAGAGATAGGGCGTATGTTAGGACAACGGTCAGGAATTTTACCCGGTTTGGGCAAGGTAATAATGTGTGCTCTCAGCATGTCTACTGGCAAGGAGCCGCTCTCCCACGCTTCGTCAAAGCTCGCACTTAAATGAGGTACTAGTTGGGAAGCGAAGGTGGAGTAATACATTCCCGTCAGTCCATCAGGGCCCGGGGCCTTACGTTTTGGGAGGTTTTTAATAGCCTTCAAAATATCGTCTGCCATTATGGGTGAGGATAAATTTGGAATATGTGTCTGGGACAACGAAGGAAGATGAACCCGCTCCAGGTAGGTATCTATATCTGCCACCGTAGGGCATTGGACTGTATGTTTCGCATCCAAATTGTATAGGCTTTCGTAATAGGTGGCAAATTCATTCGCTATAATTTTGGGGTCATAGATAAGTCCAGTGGGGGATTTAAGGGTAATTTGTTTATGGGCGTGTTAGCGGGTTGTAGTTTGCGAGCTAGGAATCTACCAGGTTTGTTTCGAAGGGCATAATACATAGCATTGCGCTTGGTCAATGCCTTGAAATAGCTCTCTGCCTCCAAATCCCTCAACTGACCCATAGTGGAATCTATAGTTTCTATTATTTCTTGTGACGGGGCTGTTTTATTGCGCGTGTCTAGATCTTGTAATTTAGTAAGTAGGTCCAGTCTTCGTGATACATATTGCTTCCTAAGATGAGTCGCCCATTTTATACATTCCCCTCTTATTACAGCCTTATGGGATTGCCAGATAGTTAGGCGGTTGACATCAGGCGTCACATTTTCTTTAAAATAGTTATCTAAGGCTGCTTGTATAGCTATTCGCGCCGGTTCATGAAGTAAAAGGTCATCTCGAAGTCGCCAAAGGGGCCTGGTATAAGTCTGATAAGCGTCGCCTAACGTCAATATCACTGGAGAATGGTCAGACCAAGTAAGGGGCAGTATAGTGCAGTCTATTGTGTATGGAAGGGCTGAACCCGATATCAGAAAATAATCTATTCTTGAGTAGCTATTGTGGACTCTGGATCGAAATGTATAATCCCGTTCGGTGAGGTGTAGGAGACGCCACGCATCATAAAGATTATATCTATGTAACAATTGGCGAAATCTCTGGGAGGAGGTCCCATGCTGTCTACAAGTAACCACGGACGAATGGTCTTTTAAGGGATCTAGTCCCATGTTTAAGTCTCCACAGATTACCAGAGTGCCCGATTGAATATCTGTTACCTTTTGCAAGACCTGGGACAGAAACTGAGATTGGTGTCAATTTATGCTCCCAACGCTGCCCAGAGTATAAATTCTCGAGTTTATCGTGTAGACTAATATTATGTAACGACCTTTCGGGTCTTTAAGGATACGGTGCATTTGGAATGCCACTCTCTTGTGAATCAGCAGGGTGACCCCTCGTGCTTTAGTTTTAAACGTGGAGTGATACTGTGTTAGGTATTGGGGGGTATATAGTTTGGGATGATCTAGACGGCGAAAATGCGTCTCTTGAAGATATACAATATCTGCATCATGAGCTCTGAGATCACGATATAAAGAGTGCCTTTTTACGGGCAAATTTAAGCCCTTAACATTAAAGGTTAATACTTTCATAGATTTTCCATTAAGTGCGTCATGGAACAGGGATTAACTAGACCAGGGGGTTTCTTATTTATGGTGCGTTTCAACGTATGGGCGGGATAAAAGAACCAGTCACATTGAATAGATAAATCCTGAGATTGAGGAAGGGAGCAAAAACAATTAAATAACATTCTGGGAATAAAGAACAACCATCGCGATGTACAATTTTAGCTCGGAAACAAAAAACAAGTAAACAAAACATTATATACAAACCCAGAAGGGTACATCTCCTGTGAAAAGTCCCGAAATTCGGGGGCACTTCTCAGACTCCTCGGCCGAGGAGGGAGAGTTGGGTACGGAGGGCCAGACCCGCACACTGCACACCAAGCGGTCCCCTTGGCATTTTGGCCCACTCACCAACCCGGGGGGGGGGGTTTGAATGTTCATCTGGCAGGTTAAGCAACGGAGTCTCGGAGATCTTGCAGATACCAGGTAAAATATTATTGGAGGAGCCAGACATTGGAATTCGGAAAGGGGCATCATGACCCAGGATCGACAAGTCAGCGTTTGTGCCACTCCGGATCCAACCGACGAGGCGCTGTTTGTCTCCTAGGCTGGGGAGGATGATCTCCAAAACCCCAGTCCCGAAGCAGCTTGTCACCTTCCTCCACAGAAACCGCCACATGGATAGTGCCATTGCGTGAGATCAGCAGTTTAGTCGGGAAACCCCATCTATAGCCGGTGTTATTATTTCGAAGTATCGCCGTGATGTGTTTAAAATCTCTCCTCTGGACAGGTCAGGGTATACAGATATGTGATCATATTCGGGTTGTAGCGCCCCTGGGTCCCGTAAAGCTCTCAGTATATCCTCACGTGGTTTAAAATAATGGAGGCGCAGGAGAACGTCACGAGGGGCTTTCACCGGGGCTGTTGGAGGTTTCAGCAGACGGTGTATGCGGTCAAATAACAACGAATCCGGCGTAGCGTCTGGGAGTAAACTCTGAAACAAATCTGTCACGTAGGAAGTAAGTTGGGATGAGGTGACAGAATCCGGGATGCCTCGTATTTTTAAATTATGGCGTCGCGAGCGGTCTTCCATATCTGCCAATTTTAACAAAGTCACCTTAAGTTTTTCCTCCAGAGTTTCAACTTGTTCAGCCATGGTATTGTGGGCATCTGCAAACTCAGACATCTTCGTTTCCAGTCTGTCTGTTCTCTCACCAATTTCCTTAATGTCGCTGTGGATGGCTGTCGCCACTGCATCCAGCCTAGCTGTTAGAGTTGCGGAGAGGTCTCCAAGCATGTCAGCCATACGGGACATAAGTGCTTCCAGATTTGGATTAGCTGGTGTTGCGGCGCTCCCTGTCTCCATCGCGCTCGGGGAAGCTGGAGAGGAGCCGCCGCCATCTTGGGAGGTCGCAGATTCCTTCAGTTTCGTGGTGCGCGGCTTAAAAAAACTCAGATTTTGCTGCTTTTTTCCCCCCTTTGGAGGTAGCCATGATGGGCAGTACTTGTCCCCCCCCCGAAATCGAGCGAGTGGGGGCCGATTCGCTTATATAGTCCGCTGATTTAGAGGATCCGGTGCAGCAGCTCTGCTCTCACACGTCCTCCATGTGCTGCGGTTAGGCCACGCCTTATAGATTTTTTTTAAGGATCTTTTAGGCATTTTTCGGGATCTTATTGTGATTTTTTTTTTAATCGTTTTTTCTTTCTTCAGTAACCCTTTTTATTATCATTCATTGGATTTTATGTGTAAATTTCAGACATTTTCGTTCTGTAGTTTCTTTGCAAACAACGTTTCACTTTTCAAACATTCAAGCGTACTGTTTTTTTGTTGTTGTTTTTTTCACTCCATTCGTCTGCGGTGTCGGGTTTTTCCGGCGGCTGCTCTGCGCTAGTGATGAGCCGAACACCCCCGTGTTCAGTTCGCATTCGAACTCGAACAATTTCAAAAGTTTGCTTTCGAACGCGAACACCATTCGAACTCAATGCAAGTCAATGGGACTCGAAAGTTTGAATTTTAGAGTGCCCTCCGAGAGGGCATATATGCGAGATATTTTTCATAAAATGTGTATGGGGGTCCGGATAGTGCCCTGGGGGACAGGAAACAAGAAAAAAAGTTTTAAAAAAAAATGTTTTTAAAGGAACAGTGAGCTTTCCATGAAATAAAGGTTAAGAATAAAAACGAAAAATTCCTTCAACTATCGTGCCTAGGAGGTCCCCATAACCTGCCCGTGAAGTGACGGATTTGTAGGATGTATAGAAACATTTAAAAAGAAAAAAATGACATTTCAAATGATGGTAAATGGATTGCCTTTAATATATTCATAAACGACTGCTTGGGGCGGCAGCCTGTATGAAAAGAGGAGACATTTTAGGACATGAAGAACAAGTTTAGTGATTTTTTTGGGCTAAATTATGGTGAAACTTAAGCAGGCTTTGGATGAAAGTAACAGTAGGTGCTTTAAAATTGGACCTTTAGTGTTGGCAACAGTGCTGTCACACCGTAACCCCTCTGTGGTATTGTGGAAGAGTGCAGGGTTGGACCCTGCAGTCCAATATTAAAATGATATGAATCTGGTATAGGCGTCAGTGGCAGTGCACCCAAATATTGTGCCTTTGTTGGTTCCGTGCTCTTAATAGTCTCAAAAAACATTTAATTACACTGTGGCACCTCCCCATGTGCCTGTGGCCCTGAAACATGTATAGCCTTACGGGATATGTCACACTCCCTTCTTCTTCCCTTTCCCCCTTACACTGGGGTTATATTTATATATTACATATATTTCAAGGTCTAGGAGTCAATGTCATAGCCCCCTATTTATGAGACCACTTATAACAAGGTGGTTCACAACAACATGGTAGTTTTTAATCGGTCTTTAAGGGGTTAATAGAGAGAGGATAATGTATTGATTGTGTGGAGGTTTTACATATGCCGTTTAATCTATATGTTTTTCTTAGAGCTTATTACTTATATTTTAGGCTCTTTTTTGAATGTTAGATTTCGGGTTTTATGTTGTCTGATTTATCAGCACGGAGGGAGTTAATATCCAGCAGTCAATTAAATGAGTAGTAAATCCTCTATGTGGCAGTTAAGGAGGTAATCTAAACATAATTGGCTCATAACTAGGGATGAGCCGAACATTCCCCGAGTTTAGTTCGAGCCCGAACCCGAACTTCCCAATTGTTCGGGACCGAACCCGAACTCGTACCCCATGTAAGTCAATGGGGCTGAAAATTCGGTTTTTTAGAGTGCCCTCCAAGAGGGCATATATTCTACATATTTTCCATAAAAGGTGTTTGGGGGTCCGGGTAGTGCCCTGGGGGACAGGAAACAAGGACAAAAAGTTAAAAAAAAACATTTTTAACCACTTGAATGCTAAGGAGGCGCTCAGCGCGTCCTCAGCATTCCCGCTGGTATGCGGAGGACGCGCTGAGCGCGTCCTCGCATTGGGGTCAGCGTTCGGCCGGGTTCCGGCCGATCGCTGGCCCCTCCGGTGTGGGCTGACATCCTGGATGTCAGCCCGGCATCCGGAGCAGTGGCCGCCATTATTATGTGTCATCGCGCCCCCGCGATGACACATAATTCAGCGCCCCCCCCGCATGTGCGGAGGAGGCGCCTGAAAGGGAGGGGGAGGTCCTTCGGACCTCTCTCCTCCCGATCGGCGGCTCACAGGGGCTTAACCCAGGCATCATTTGGAAGGCACAGCCTGCCCTTCCAAATGATGCCTGGCATTAACCCCTGGGAGCTGGATCGCAAATCGGCGCTGAAAAGCGCCGATTTGCGATCCTTCCGGGAGCTGGCCGACATCTTGGATGTCGGCCAAGCTTCCGGGAACTCCCCCAGAGGACTGGCGTCATCGTGCGCAGCACGATGACGCCAGTCCTAGCATTAACCCCTAACTGCCACGAAGTGTGGAGATAGGGAGTTCCATGAACTCCCTATCTCCCGATCCGTGGCAGTTAGGGGTTAAATTTTGATATCGTTGGATCGGCCAGAGCATGGCCGTTCCAACGATACCAAACATGAAAGTAAAAAAATTGTAAAAAAAAAAAAAAAATAAAAATAAAATAAAAAAATTAAAAAAAAAAAATAATAAAAAAAAATAAACACTTTTTTTTTTTTTTTTTTGTTTTGTTAAGCAGCAATATTGTTCCCATTTCAATTATAATGTGAACAATGATGCTGCATTAACGATTTTGTATGCGGTGCGTTTGTTAAAAATGGTGTCATTTTCCCCAAAAAAAATGTAACGAGACCCCATCTCTAATTTTTTAAACAAGCGCACCCCATACAAAATATAACCGCAATTGCTCGCATGTTAAAATGTGGAAAAAAACACTTTACACGCTGTAAATTATTGAAAAATACATATTTTATTGCATTTTTTGTTATAATATACAAACATGACATAACGTATACATATAATAATGACATATTATGAATCTACCGAGTCTGACGGAAAGAACGATATATAATATGTCGATGTCATATACTAAAATAAGCCTTCAAAACACGTTAAACATGATGCGCAAAACAGGTAAAAAATGACCTCAGCACAGGGGCGGGAAAAGCCTCAGCAGCGAAAGGGTTAAAGGGAGTTTTCCATGAAATAAGGGTTTAAAAATAAAAACCAAAAATTCCTTCAAATATCGTGCCTAGGAGGTCCCCATACCTGCCCGTGAAGTGGCGGATTTCTAGGATGTATAGAAAACACTTAAAAACAAAAAAAATGACGTTTCATATGACGGTAAATGATTTCCCTTTAATCTATCCATAAACAACTGCTTGGGGCGGCAGCCTGTATGAAAAGACATTTTAGGACGCGCAGAAAAAGTTTAGTGTTTTTTTGGTAAATTATTGTGAAACTTATGCAGGCTTTGGATGAAAGTAACAATAGGTGCTTTAAAATTGGGCTTTTAGCGTCGGCAACAGTGCCGTCACACCGTAACCCCTCTGAGGATATGAATTGATACAGGCGTCAGTGGCAGTACACCCAAATATTGTGCTTTTAGTGCCAGGCCAGCAAGTATCATCATACAGTAAACCCTCTGTGTTATTGTGGAAGAGTGCAGGGGTGAACCTTGCGGTCCTATATTAAAAAGATATGCATCTGGTTAAGACGTCAGTGCACCCAGATATTCTGCCTTTGGTGCCAGGCCAGCAAGTATCATCATACAGTAAACCCTCTGTGTTATTGTGGAAGAGTGCAGGGGTGAACCTTGCGGTCCTATATTAAAAAGATATGCATCTGGTTAAGACGTCAGTGCACCCAGATATTCTGCCTTTGGTGCCAGGCCAGCAAGTATCATCATACAGTAAGGCTGGGGTCAGACGAGCGCAGTGTTAACGTCCGTGTTCCTGCACATAAGTACGTCCGTGATAGCATACAATTGTGTTAAATGGAGCCCCACACACGAAGTACGTCCACACAGAAGTGTGGGGGCTGACGGACGCTGCAAACGGACGCAGGTTAGGCAAGAACGTAATACTGCTAGAACGGACGTGCAGAGTGCGCCACGTCCACAACGTCCGCATAGCTTTGTGTGTGAGTGATGCAACAAGGTGAGACGGACTGCATCTATACGTCCAGCATTTTTGACGGACAGAATGTTCTTTCATTGTAATTTATTTTCCCTGCTACATCAGTCAAAAAATACGTCAGTGAAAAAAACAGACTGTGTGGCCACTACCTTGTCGTCAGTTAGTAAGTACGTCCGTACTGCACGGACGCACAGTCCGTAGAAAATGCGCTCATCTGACCCTAGCCTAACCCCTCTGTGGTATTGTGGAAGAGTGCAGGGGTGGACCATGTGGTCCTATATTGAAAAGTTTTTGATCTGGTAATGGGCATCAGTGCACCCAGATATTGTGCCTTTAATGCCAGGCCAGCAAGTATCATCATACAGTAACCCCTCTGTGTTATTGTGGAAGAGGGCAGGGGTGAACCTTGCGGTCCTATATTAAAAAGATATGTATCTGGTTAAGGCGTCAGTGCACCCAGATATTCTGCCTTTGGTGCAAGACTGCCAGGGCAGCAAGTATCATCATACAGTAACCGTTCTGTGGTATTGTGGAAGAGTCCAGGGTTGGACCCTGTGGTTCAAAAAAATAAAATTATATAAAACTGGCACAACCAAATATTGTGCCTTTCATGGCAGCAAGTGCCTTCACACCGTAACCCTTTTGTGGTATTGTGGAAGAGTTCAGTGCTGGAGGTTTTGTGAATGCAGAAGAGGACATCCCCGATCTATTCCATTACTTCAGCATCAGGGGATTGATAGCTGCTGATCCAGGACTAATTCATTTTTATAAATGTCAGCCAGTCTACAGAGTCGGTGGACAGATGCACTCTTTTGTCTGTGACAAAACCTCCAGCGGCACTGAATGTCCTTTCAGAAAGCACGCTAGATGAAGGTCAACCTAGTAGCTGCATAGCATATTGGCTAAATTCTGGCCAGTGATCCAATCTCAACACCCAGTAAGCCAGTGGATCATCTGCTGGAAAGGTATCCAGGTCTGCCCTTGCCCCTAGGTGGTCCTGCACCATATGGTGAAGACGCTGACAATGGGTGCCTACATTTGACATCCTTGGGTGTCGTGGACTAAAAAAAATTAAAAAAGCATCAGTCAAGCGGCCCTGGCCTTCACCGCTATTCCTCTGATCACCTGCAGCCTCACAAGCACGTGTGTCAGCACTTGGTAATCTACCAGTGCCTGGAAAGGTGTTACACAAGTGTCGCTTTAGAGCGTCCTCAAGTTTTTTCATCCTGTGCTCCCTCTGTGCAGGCAGGATGAGCTCTGCAACTTTCCCCTTGTATCGTGGATCAAGAAGGGTTGCCAACCAGTAATGATCCCAGCAGGCTTTGCATCATTAGGGAGCCCATGCAGCGTAGGTTGGAGGTGGCATTAGCTTCCGAGTCTTCCTGGTCAATGAGGATGACCGTATCAAGCACTTCCTCCTCCCAGCCACGCACAAGCCTTTGTGTTTCAGGGCACACAAAACCCTCACTTGAGGAATCCCCACCTTCAATGCCCCCACTACCTAAATAGTCCTCCTCCTCATCCTCCTCTTGTCTGATCTGAGTAGGACCCGCTGGAATGCTGTCTGCGGAAAGACTGGGGCCTTGAGAGCTAGGGAAGGCCTCCTCTTCCTCCCGCTGCTCTGCCACTAGAGCCACATCTATAATTCCCCGCAGTGTGCTCCAGCAGGAACACTAAAGGAATTGTATCACTGATGCATGCACTGTCCCTGCTCACCATCCTCGTTGCCTCCTCAAATGGTGACAGTAAAGTGCATGCATCCTTGATCATCAACCACTGCGGGGGGAAAAAAAACCAAGTTGACCTGAACCTGTCCTTGTGCCATACTCACACAGGTACTCGTTGATGGCCCTCTGCTGCTTGTGCAGATGCTGCAGCATTGCTAATGTCGAGTTTCACCTGGTGGGCATGTCACAGATCAGACGATTTGTGGGAAGGTGGAATTCTCTTTGAATTTCTGCCAGGCGAACGCTTGCTGGGAATGACCGTCTGAAGTGGCTGCAGACTTTTATGGCCTGGATGAGAAGCTCTGGCAGCCCTGGGTACTTGGTTAGGAAACGCTGTACCACTAGATTTAGGACGTGTGCTAGGCATGGTACATGCGTCAATTTACCCTTGCGTAGGGTGGAGAGAAGGTTGCTGCCATTATCGCAGATGATAATTCCAAGCTCAAGCTGGCGTGGTGTTAACCATCTCTGCACCTGCCCCTGCAGAACTGACAAAATTTCTGACCCGGTGTGGCTCCTGTCCCCTAAACAAACCAGCTCAAGCACAGTATGGCATCTTTTTGCTTGAGCCATTGCGTACACCCTGTCAGGCGTCGGTTTAACTGCCACTTCACCAGAGACAGAGAAGGAGGAGGAGGAGGAGGAGGAAGAGGTGGTGGTGGTGGAGCAGACAGACCTCATACAAGCAGTTTTCTGGAGGCGTGGTGGATGAACAAGCTCTAGCACAGAGCCCCATCTTGGATCCCTCCCAGCTGCAATCAGAGTTACCCAGTGTGCCGTGAAGGAAATGTAATGATCCTGTCCATGCTTGCTGGACCACGTGTCTAAAGTGACATGCACCTTGCTGCTGACTGCCTTTCCCAATGACTGGATAACATTGTCTTCCACGTGCTGGTATAGTGCTGGAATGGCCTTGCTTGAAAAGTAATGGCGTTTTGGAACCTGCCACTGTTGTACAGCACTTTCAGCAAATTCACGGAATTGAACAGAGTCCACCAGCTGGAAAGGCAGCAGCTGCAATGTGAGTAATTTTGCTAAGCTGGCACTTAGACGCTGTGCTTGGGGATGGTTGGGACTATATTTTTTCTTTCGCTGCAGCAGCTGCGGCAACGTAATCTGACTGTGTAAATCTTCAGCTACTGGGATGATGTCACATTGTGAGGAAGGACCTGCTGGTACATCCATTACTGTAGCATCATCCCTGTCGGTGGAGGTTGTAGGCAATGACATGGCAGGACATACAGTGTGGGTAGAGACAGATGAGGAGGAGGAGGACCTACTCAAATTTTGCGCCAACGGGATGTGTGGCACTTGTTCATATGTCGCCTCAAGTACGTGGTACCCAAGTGTCTGGTGTTTATCCCACGCTTCAGCCTCATCTGATATAGATTACAAATAGCAACGGTGGGGTCTGCTGCACATTTCTTAAAGAACTCCCAGACAGCAGAGTTCCTGCATGTGTTCTTTGAGACAACAGCGCTCTGCACCGGAGCAGCTCTGACATGTGATGCCTTGGACTTTCTAGTACTACGGTTGGTCACAGAGGATGTTGTGCCTCGTTTTTGCTGTGCCTCCTCCTCCTCCCCCTCACTTGATTCCTCAGTTCGATCTGGCACCCAGGTGGAGTCAGTGACCTCATCATCAATGTCATCTTCACCCCCTATCTCCTCGTCACTGGAGCCAACTTGGCAGTATGCTGCAGCTGCTGGGGCAACATGAGTGCCAGTTATTTGTGTGTCATCACTGGCACCCCCTTCCTCTTGGTTGAATATATTCCCTTGCTGAACCTCAGAGATTGAATCAGAGCACTGTACTTGCTGCGCATCCTCAAGCAGCATGTCACTCTCATAGTAGTCAAACAATTCAGCTGACTCCTCCGTGTGTGATAGCGAGGCTACGGCAGGAGTAGCTGTGGACATGGAGGCTGCATTAGATGCTTTGGCAGCTGAGGTGGAATGTAAAGCAATAGAAGCCTGGCTGGCAGAGGACTCGGAGGATGAGGATGGCCTGGTTAGCCAATCCACCAAGTCCTCTGTATGTTGCTGCTGCGTAAGACGGCCTGCACCAGTTAGAAAGGACAAGCATGCCCCTGCAGATGATGCACCACGTCCACCACGACCAGAGACACAGCCTCCCGACACAGGGGCTGCTTGCACTCTTATCTGTGTCTGGGAGCGTCTGCCTGTCCTTTTTGTTCTTTCTGACATGGTGAGTGATTTATAGATTAATATATACAGAACTCTGATTCAACTCTGGTATAAAGATTTAAAGAACTCTGGTATAACTCAGTGAGACACACTGGTAGCTGGCAGCCAGTGACGAGACACAGATCACCTCAATTCACAAGTTTTTTAAAGAAATGAGTGAGCCCCAAAATACTGCCTGGTACTGGATGTGTGACGAGACACAGATCACCTTAATTCACAAATGTTTTAAAGAAATTAGTGAGCCCCAAAATACTGCGTGGTACTGGTTGTGTGACGAGACACAGATCACTTTAATTCACAAGTGTTTTAAAGAAATTAGTGAGCCCCAAAACACAGCGTGGTACTGGTTGTGTGACGGGACACAGATCACCTTAATTCACAAGTGTTTTAAAGAAATGAGTGAGCCCCAAAATAATGCGTGGTACTGGATGTGTGACGAGACACAGATCACCTTTATTCACAAATGTTTTAAAGAAATTAGTGAGCCCCAAAATACTGCGTGGTACTGGTTGTGTGACGAGACACAGATTACCTCAATTCACAAATGTTTTAAAGAAATTAGTGAGCCCCAAAATACTGCGTGGTACTGGATGTGTGACAAGACACAGATCACCTCAATTCACAAATGTTTTAACGAAATTAGTGAGCCCCAAAAAGATTTGCTGGCACAGTCACAAGACCCAGAAGATCACCTCATATCACAAATGTTTTAAAGTTGTAAACCCCAAAAAAACTTGCTGGCACAGTGACAAGACACACATCACCTAAATTCCCTGATATTTGGTAGAAATGAGACCCCCCAGACCCCCCCAGTAGCGTGGCAGACCGGCAGTAACAAGACACAACTATCTCCTTTGAAATTTCCTCTGAAATGCGTGCAGAATCGGCACGTGGAAACGTTATATAGTGTGCTGCGGGACTTAGCTCTGCGAGCCCATGATTGGGCAAAATTTGCCCAATCAGGACTCTGAGCGGTGATTGGCATAGTGTTGAACCAGTCTTGCACCAGACCTGTGGTCAGGTGCAAGGCTGTAGCTAAGACACCATCAAATCTTCCCCCAGTCTTAAGTCACTCAAAAGCTCCTTACTAACATACCTCAATACAGAATGCACCTGTAAACATGTAACCTAGTGACTATATTTCCTACATATTTTTCTGTTAATCTGTATATTTGTGTTGTTTAATTTCTTGCATTGTATTACTTTGTATTTCTGTAACTGTAACACTTCAATTTTCTTGAACCCAGGACATACTTGAAAACGAGAGAAATCTCAATGTATCCTTCCTGGTAAAATCCTTTATAAATAAATAAATAAATAAATAAATTACAAGCTTCAGGCCAATGGGAAAATGCATTGTGGTCCATTGTGGTCGAACATGCGGCGAACACCCGGAAATGTTCAGTGTTCTCGATCTGCTCGAACAGGCTAAGTTCGGGTCGAACCCCGAACCGTCTGAACCCGAACAGCTCATCCCTACTCATAACCTGCCCCTGATTACTAATCAAGGATGCTTTAAATAAAGGTTCTGCAACTAGTATGTTTAATTTCATTTTATGTGGGTGACTGAATGAGTATGTGTGAACACTCTTACTCCTGACGTTGCTGTATAATTTAAGCGAAACGCGTTGAATAATGTGTTTTCGAGCTACTTTTCTGATGTCTCTTTGATCTCATTTATATGGAGCCATGCAGAGAATTTTTAATTTTATTTATTTTTTAACACTTTTTTTCACCTATTGCTGTGTAGCCAATTCTCCTGTGAGTAATGTATTTTCAAGCAGTGATTTTGATGTGGAATTGATTTCCATGATATGGAGCTTTGCTGTGAATCTCTATTGTTAGAATATTGCTATCTAGACAATTTCTGTATAGCCAAACCTTTTAGTATATAGGTACTTAGAGGCTCTGTCCTTTGCTATCATACGGACCCTCGAAGGTTCACTCCCTCTTATATCGCTGGGGGGTTAACTGGGAAAGTATGAAGGGCACAGCAAAAGCTGCCATAATAATATATGTTCAGATATTTGAGTGATACTGTTTGGAGGAATTTATTGTATGCTCCTTTATCAAAATTAATATGTACTCATTATATGCGATAAACTGCAGGTAGGAATTGTGGTAAGAAACAATTCTTATGCTTAAACAAATGAACAGCGAATATATCCTGGTTACCTCGATAGCGTTAATGGCTTCTGTGTGTAATGACTGTCACAGCCGATGAAATGTGTGAATGAGATCGTATGCATGATTTAGATTTTCTAATCTGTTGTATTAAAGTGCAGTTTATCAGGGTAAGTTTGCTATTGTGCACATAACCTGTATCTTATTTATACACTTCTGTATAGGCAGAAATAATTTGTATCTAAGCATAGCCAGGTACTGAGCTTAACTCTGCTTTTGTATAATAGCTTCTATAATGGCTTATGTTTGATTGTGAGTGTTTTCAACTGTGACTAGGCATGAGCCGAACACCCCCGAGTTCGGTTCGCATTCAAACTCGAACAATTTTGAAAGTTCAAGTTCGAACGCGAACACGAACCGAACTCAATGCAAGTCAGTGGAGTCAAAAGTTCGGTTTTTAGAGTGCCCTCCAAGAGGGCATATATGCAAGATATTTGCCATAAAAGGTGTATGGGTGTCCGGGTAGTGCCCTGGGGGACAGGAAACAAGGACAAAAAGTAAAAAAAAAACTGTTTTTAAAGGGACAGTGAGTTTTCCATGAAATAAGGGTTAAAAATAAAAACGAAAAATTCCTTCAAATATGGTGCCTAGGAGGTCCCCATAACCTGCCCGTGAAGTGGCGGATTTCTAGGATGTATAGAAACATTTAAAAACAAAAAAATTACGTTTCTAATGACGGTAAATGCTTTTTCTTTAATTTATTCATAAACAACTGCTTGGGGCGGCAGCCTGTATGAAAAGACATTTTAGGATGCGAAGAAAAAGTTTAGTGATTTTTTGGCTAAATTATGGTGAAACTTATGCAGGCTTTGGATGAAAGTAACAATAGGTGCTTTAAAATTGATCCTTTAGTGTCAGCAACAGTGCCGTCACACCGTAACCCCTCTGTGGTATTGTGGAAAGTGTGCAGGGGTGGACCATGCTGTCCTATATTTAAAAGATATGAATCTGGTAAAGGCATCAGTGCACCCAAATATTGTGCCTTTGGTGCCAGGCCAGCAAGTGCCATCATACAGTAACCCCTCTGTGTTATTGTGGAAGAGTTCAGTGGTGGAGGTTTTGTGAATGCAGAAGACATCCCCGATTTATTCCGTTACGTCAGCATCAGGGGATTGATAACTGCTGATCCTGGACTGATTCATTTTTATAAATGTCAGCCGGTCTACAGAGTCGGTGTACATACGCACTCATCAGCCACTGCGGGGGGGGGGAACAAGTTGACCTGAACCTGTCCTTGTACCATACTCACACAGGTACTCGTTGATGGCCCTCTGCTGCTTGTGCAGACGCTGCAGAATTGCTAATGTCGAGTTCCACCTGGTGGTCATGTCACAGATCAGACGGTTTGTGGGAAGGTAGAATTCTCTTTGAATTTCTGCCAGGTGAACACTTGCTGGGAATGACCGTCTGAAGTGGCTGCAGACTTTTCTGGCCTGGCTGAGAAGCTCTGCCAGCCCTGGGTACCTGGTTAGTAGGCTTGTGCACCGATTTTTTTTCGGTTCGATTCGTTCGGATGTTTAAACTTTTCAATTCGGCTCGTTTCGGCCGATTTCTGTTTCGATTCGGTTCGGCTCGACTCGTTTTTCATGTACATTTTTTTTCCGGATATCGACCATTTTTTGTATTTTCGTGTCACTTTGCTCGTTTTTTGTATCGACTTTTCGTGATTTCGGGACTTTTCGTTTTTCGGACCGTCTGTTCTCCTCGACCATTTTTCGGATTTTCGTGTCGCTTTGCTCGTTTTTTGTATCGACTTTTCGTGATTTCGGAAATTTTCCTTTTTTCGGAACGTCTGTTCTCGTTTCAAAGCTGTCTAACTATATTCGTTTTGATGTAAACTGCTATGGTTTACTTTTTTATACTTTATATATTTTTTTATAATAAAATGTTTGTTTTTCGGATCCGATAATTCATTCTGTCGATACGATAATTCTGGCGATTCTATCGTGTTTTTTTTTTAAATTAAATAAAGATCCTTTTTTTCTTATGAAAATACATTTCACAACTTTATTTAATCACATTAAAAAATGGTATGAAAGCCAAGGAACAAAAAAAATGAACAAAACGATTTAAAAAATGCTAAACTGACCCGAATGGTCTGACTTTAAAAATAAAAACCAGAACAAAAAGGTTTTAAAACGGAAAAATAGTTGATCAAAATGATCTGAAAAAAAAAAAAAAAAAAAAGATTTAAAACAGACAAAAAAAAAATTAACCCTTTCGCTGCTGAGGCATTTCACGGCTTCCCTTCACGCCTGTGTGCGGCACTGCGGTCTGCTGCTGAGCTAATTTTTAACAGTTTCGCTCCTCTTGTTTAAACGCGTTTTTTTGAAGCCTTATTTTATAATATGACCCAGACATGTTATATATCGTTCTTTCCGGCAGACTCGGCAGATGATTCATAATATATCATTATCATATGTATACGTCATGTCCTGTCTGTATATTATAACAAAAAATGCAATAAAATTAGAATTTTCAATGTTTGTTTTACAAGGTGTAAAGTATTTTTTTCACATTTTAACATGCGAGTGTTTGCGGTTATATTTTATGAGTTGCGTTTGTTAAAAAAAATTGAAAAGGGGACTTGTTATATTTTTTTTGGGTGAAAATTACACTATTTTTAACAAACGCACCCCATATAAAAATCCTTAGTGCAGCATCATTGTTCACATTATAATTGAAATGGGAACAATATTGCTGCATTAACAAAACAAAACAAAAAACCTGTTTATAAAAAATTAAAATCTAAAAAAAAATAATTTTTAACATTGTCATGTTTGGTATTGTTGGAAAGGCCATGCTCTGGTCGATCCAAAGATACCACACATTAACCAACCGATAGCTGCCGCGGATCGGGAGATAGGGGGTTCCAATGAACCCCCTATCTCCACCATTGGTCGCAGTTAGGGGTTAACTCCAGAACTGACGTCATTGTGACGAGGTCTTGGGACTGTCGGCAGCTGCCGTTCCCCCACGCTGTTGTCTTCCTGCAAAGACGTGACCACGTTGGCGGGCAGCGCCTTAGCGGGCAGCGGTGGGAGAGAGTGAGCTCATAGCTGGGAGGAGGTCAGGGCTCGAGTCGAGTGGGAACGCGCGGGAACGGCATACCCGCACTTCTCCCACAGCGGGAATGCTGCGGGAACGCAGCTTTCCCGCTGTGGCCCGAGCCCGAAAGGCTGGAGCAGGCGGCCGCCGCACATTGCCGGCGGCCGCGTGCTTCCTGTTAGAACGGCCCGCTGACAGGAAGTGGAGCCGCTCGCCTGGCTGTTTCATCGATCCCAGGCGAGCGGCTGCACTTCCTGTCAGCGGCCGTTCTAACAGGAAGCACGCGGCCGCCAGTCGCAGAGAGGTGAGCTGGGGCACTATCCATGAGACCTGGGGGCATTATCCATGAGAGCTGGGGGCATATCCATGAGAGCTGGGGGCATATCCATGAGACCTGGGGCATTATCCATGAGAGCTGGGGCATTATCCATGAGACCTGGTGCATTATCCATGAGAGCTGGGGGCATATCCATGAGAGCTGGGGCATTATCCATGAGAGCTGGGGGCATTATCCATGAGACCTGGGGCATTATCCATGAGAGCTGGGGCATTATCCATGAGACCTGGGGGCATTATCCATGAGACCTGGGGCATATATCCATGAGACCTGGGGCATTATCCATGAGAGCTGGGGCATTATCCATGAGAGCTGGGGCATTATCCATGAGAGCTGGGGCATTATCCATGAGAGCTGGGGCATTATCCATGAGAGCTGGGGCATTATCCATGAGACCTGTGGCATATATCCATGAGACCTGGGGCATTATCCATGAGACCTGGGGGCATTATCCATGAGAGCTGGGGCATATATCCATGAGAGCTGGGGCATTATCCATGAGACCTGTGGCATATATCCATGAGACCTGGGGCATATATCCATGAGACCTGGGGCATTATCCATGAGACCTGGGGCATTATCCATGAGAGCTGGGGCATTATCCATGAGAGCTGGGGGCAATATCCATGAGACCTGGGGCATTATCCATGAGACCTGGGGGCATTATCCATGAGACCTGGGGGCATTATCCATGAGACCTGGGGGCAATATCCATGAGACCTGGGGCATTATCCATGAGAGCTGGGGGCATTATCCATGAGAGCTGGGGCAATTATATCCATGTGAACTGAGAAAATATATCCATATAACCAGTGCCGTGTATATTATTCTGGGAGTCCAGTGCTGTGTATATAATTCTGGGGGGTCTGTGCCTGGATATATATATATAGATCTATATAATAAAACCGTTTTAAAGTCCGTCACCGTCAAGCGCTGAGTGCGTATGCGCGACGGACATTTAAAAACTTTAGCAATTATACCCATGTGAGCTGGGGGCAATTATACCCATGTGAGCTTGGGGGGCAATTATACCCATGTGAGCTTGGGGGGCAATTATACCCATGTGAGCTGGGGGAAAATATACCCATGTGAGCAGGGGGCAAATATATCCATGTGAGCTGGGGAAAATATACCCATGTGAGCAGGGGGCAATTATACCCATGTGAGCTGGGGGCAATTATACCTATGTGTGCTGGGGCAATTATACCCATGTGAGCAGGGGGCAATTATACCCATGTGAGCTGGGGGGCAATTATACCCATGTGAGCAGGGGGCAATTATACCCATGTGAGCTGGGGGAAAATATACCTATGTGTGCTGGGGCAATTATACCCATGTGAGCTGGGGGCAATTATACCCATGTGAGCAGGGGGCAATTATACCCATGTGAGCTGGGGGGCAATTATACCCATGTGAGCAGGGGGCAATTATACCCATGTGAGCTGGGGGAAAATATACCCATGTGAGCAGGGGGAAAATATATCCATGTGAGCTGGGGGAAAATATACCCATGTGAGCAGGGGGCAATTATACCCATGTGAGCTGGGGGCAATTATACCCATGTGAGCTGGGGGACAATTATACCCATTTGAGCAGGGGGCAATTATACCCATGTGAACTGGGGCAATTATACCCATGGAGCTGGGGGCAAATAAATACATGTGAGCTGGGGCCAACATATCCATGTGAGCTTGGGCCAAATATACCCATGAGAGCTGGGGGAAATATACCCATGTGAACTGGGGGCTATATATTTACCCATGTGAGCCGGGGCAAATATACCCATGTGAGCTGGGCGCAAATATACCCATGTGAGCTGGGGGTAAATATTCCCATGTGAGCTGGGGGAAAATATTCCCATGTGAGCGGGGGGAAAATATATACCCATATGAGCTGAGGGCAATATATAACCATATGACCAAAAAAATTGTCTTTCCTTGATGTTGCTGTGCTTTCATTTCAGCGAACATTCATGCACACCTCACTTAACAATAGACTGCCCTCTGGGCAGGCTTTCCACCTAGTTATATATAAAACGCGTTAGTCCAGTTGCCAAAATCGCGAGTATACCTGTACGTACTGATACCTTTCACTGATCAGTATAGTTTCCAGTTTACACTCTTGAAAGCTTGTCTTTTAAATGTAAAGTTAACCCAATAAAAATGGTATCACCGGCTCGCACTGCTATACTCGTGATTATATATATTTTTTCTTCAGATAATAGGGGTTGTGGAATTCGTGGGTGAGTTCCCTCACTTTTTTTCCCAGGATTTGACCCCTGGAGGAGGTGTTGCATGAAGCTGCAAACAGGGACAAATAAACTAGACCTGAGCCGCACTGAGGATCTTTGAGTTGTGTCGGAGAAGACTTCACGCAGTGCTGCCATCAATATTTTTTGATAAATTCTTGGTTATACAATGAATGTGACTGTGGACAAAAATCCGTGTTGTTGTGACATCGCCTAAGCTTAACAAAACCAGGCCACATCGGTAATCAAATCTCAAGGCAGTACAACAAGGTTGTGTTAGTGTGACATTTTTTGGCCAGGCAGGAAGTGTAGAATGTGCACAGTCACATTCATGGCCACAAATATGTTGACAAATTTATGACAAAGGGTCCATAGAAATGTCAATACATTAATGTACATATAATTTTAACAGTGTGGAAACCAAGCAACACATATTAACTTATTAAGTAAGGAAAAGCAACGCACACAAACAGGAAAATAATTAGAAAAAAATATAACATTTATTTACAACATGGGGAAGGGAAGGGAACATGCCAAGGATGGCAAACTGCCCAACAGTTACTGGCATTTGAGGAGATGTTGGAGCTGGTCCGTATCTTTGATTACAAAGATTATGACTGCCGTAAGGGCCCTTACGGCAGGAAGAATAACACCCGCAAGGATCGTATCCTTGACAAGCTACGCACCACCATCCTGGAGCTGTTCGGGAAGGACCGGACGAAGGACCAGGTCCGAAAACGCTGGTCCGACCTCAAGGCACGCGAGCAGGAGCAGCTGAGGCACATTCCGGTTACATTCGGGAGGAGGCTGCCACTGGTCTCACTGCCGCTCCAGGATGTCCGCGGCATTGCTTATGTGCTCCCGCAGTTCCTGGAGCAGTTCCTGTATGGCGTCGATGGAGGTAACAGCCAGGCGTAGCTCGCCGATCGCCTCCCGATTTATTAGCCTGACACTGGACGTGTCCAGTCTGGCTTCTCCTTCTATATATCCAATAAATGAAAGAAGGAAAAGTAAAGCAGGTTTCTATTTTTGACTGAAAGTCTTGAAAAAATATAACAGTAGTATATACCAGTGCTGGCGGCCTCCTCCTGCTCCTCCTCCTGCTCCTCCTCTTCCTCCTCCTGCTCCTCTTGTGCTATACATAAAAAAATTAAATTAAAATACAGTAAACAAAAAATGTTTCTGTTTTTGACCAAAAGTCGTTGCAAAATAAAACAGTATATACCAGCGCTGGTGGTCGCCCGTGGCTCCTCCTCCACTGGGGCACTGGTGCCCACCGGGGCAGATGCTGCCTTCTTCCTGTCTTCTGCCAAATCCAAAAAATAACACGTAAATAATGCAGACTGGAAAAAATGGTATATCAATACTTTATTGCCGAAAGTATTGCGACACCCCTCCACTACCCAACTACCAGCTTGACCCACCACTACTCCCATCTCATAGTTCTAAAGTCACAAAATATTTATTTATTTCCCCTGCACATAGACATATATTACCGTTCAATTATATATTTTTTTCAGAAGAAAACATTACGTTTATTCAATAAAAACTATTATTTGTGTTGTGTGCGTACAAAACGCATTGTGCGACTGCTTTCAGTTATTTTATAGATGCCTCAGTTTCACTTTCAGTTTCTGCTAATAAAACTGGATATTGCAGAAACAACAGAAATCTGCCATTTTGTTTTGAAATTTGCATCTAAAGCGTTCAATAATGACACTGCTGCAGTAAACTGAATTGCTGCGCTGCAACAATTCAGCAGCTGCTGAGGATGTATTGAAGGCGGCTCTGTTTGGATGCACTTTCAGAACAACTACATGTCCCATCCTACCACTTAGCAGAGACGCAGAGATTTTTGTTGATGCGCAGATGGGAGCCAATATTGGGCAAGCTGCGGGTCATCTCGTATGCATCACTCAATCACAACAACCTCCCCCCCCCAGCACACTACAGACTATACACACAGTGCCAAAAGAAATCCAGCATTGTAATTTCATCTACATACATCAAATATCACAATTTTCACGAATACGTAAAATCACAAAAAGGAAGAGCTATGGCAAAAATGCATGTATGACGAGTCGTGAAAACACAAAGCTATACACAATCACATTGCATGAAAAAAGGACTAGATAAATCAACGTATTTCTGTGCACATTAGCACATGCAAGCACATTATTATTATTATACAGGATTTATATAGCGCCAACAGTTTACGCAGCGCTTTACAATATAACATGACACTTACGTTTGGCTATGACGCAACGAATGTGCCTCAGCTGCTCCTGCTCGCGCGTCTTGAGGTCGGACCAGCGTTTTTGCAGCTGGTCCTTTGTCCTGTCTTTCCCAAATAATTCCGCGATGGTGGTGCGTAGCTTATCTAGGATACGGTTCTTGCGTGCGTTATTCTTTCTGCCGTAAGGGCCCTTACTACAGTCGTAATCTTTTTTATCAAAGATGCGGACCAGCTCCAGCATCTCCTCAAATGCCATGTTACTGGCCCGCTTCTTCCTGGGTGTCTCTGGGGTGGAAGCAGATGAGGAGGTGTCCGAATGGGACTCTCTGTCTCTTCCTTCAACCATCATAAATAATTTCAATTTTTTTTGGCAATTGTCAAAACTCTGTACAAAAATGGCTTAATAAAGTTACGACATCCGCGCGCGCATGCGCGACCCGCGGACGAATCGGATACGACCCGATTACGAATTTTCGTATCGACAGAATTATCGGATCATTGGAAACAAAAAAAACAAGTGATATAACCGGTAATAGTTAAATATACGATGTCCAGAATTACCGAAATGGAACCGAAATCACGAATGGAACCGAAATCATGAACAGAGCGAAAATAAATTTCGATTTGACACATTTCAAGTCCATTCGAAAATTCCAAAAATATTTCGTTTTGGCTCGGAAAACTTTTCGGATCTGCCGTTTTCGGATCTAAAAATTTTCAAAAAATCGGTCGCAACCGAAAACACCAGATTTAGGACATGTGCTAGGCATGGTACATGCATCAATTTACCAAGGCATAGGGTGAAGAGAAGGTTGCTGCCATTATCACAGACGACCATTCCCAGCTGAAGCTAGCGTGGTGTTAACCATCTCTGCACCTGCCCCTGCAGAGCTGACAGAATTTCTGGCCCGGTGTGGCTCCTGTCCCCTAAAGAAACCAGCTCAAGCACAGTATGGCATCTTTTTGCTTGAGCCATTGCGTAGCCCCTGCCACTTAAACTCAGTTTAACTGCCACGTCGCCAGAGAAGGAGAAGGAGGAGGAGGAGGAAGAGGGAGACGTGGTGACAGTGGTAGAGGCCAAAACAGTATTTGAATTTAAGCAGGCATGGGATAGGCATAAGGCTATCCTAAACAAAAGATAAATCCAGGTAAAGTATCCATGTAATTGGGCAGATTAGATGGGCCGAAAGGTTCTTATCTGCCGACATTTTTCTATGTTTCTATGTTTCTATGGTGGTTGAGCAGACAGACCTCATACAAGCAGCTTTCTGGAGGTGTGGTGGATGAACAAGCTCCAGCACAGAGCCCCGTTTTAGATCCCTCCCAGCTGCAATCAGAGTTACCCAGTGTGCCGTGAAGGAAATGTAATGGCCCTGTCCATGCTTGCTGGACCACGTGTCTAAAGTTACATGCACCTTGCTGCTGACTGCTTTTTCCAAATGACTCGATAACATTGTCTTCCACATGCTGGTATAGTGCTGGAATGGCCTTCCGTGAAAAGTAATGGCATTTTGGAACATGCCACTGTGGTACAGCACATTCAGCAAATTCACGGAGGGAGCAGAGTCCACCAGCTGTAAAGGCAGCAGCTTCAATGCGAGTAATTTTGCAAAGCTGTCATTTAGACACTGTGCTTGGGGATAGTTGGGACCATATTTTTTCATATGCTGCAGCAGCTGGGGCAACGTAATCTGACTGCGTAAATCTTCAGCTGATGGGATGCTGTAACATTGTGAGTAGGGATGAGCTGTTCGGTTCGATCGGTTCAGAGTTTGCATCGAACATAGCCTGTTCGCATGTTCGCGAACTACAAACATTTCCGCGTGTTCGCCCACAATGCACAACAATGGACCACAATGCACTTTTCCACTTGCCTGAAGCTTGTAATTGGCTACAGCCTTGCACCTGACCACAGGACAGGTTCAAGACTATGCCAATCACGGCTCAGATTCCTGATTGGGCAAATTTTGCTCAATCATGGCCTCACAGAGCTAAGTCCCGCAGCACACTATATAAGGCTTCACACAGCACTTCTGCACGTGTTTGAGAGGAGATTTGAGAGGAGATTGATCTTGTGTTAGTGTGTGTTCTTACTGCCAGTCTGCCACCAGATACTGAGGGGTCTCATCTACTGAGGGGGTCTTATTTCTACCAAATATCTGGGAATTGTTGTAATCTTTGTGTTCTCACTCCCAGCAACTATTTTGGGGGCTCAGTAATTTCTACAAAATATTTGTGAATTGAGGTAATCTGAGGCAATCTTTGTGTTCGTACTCCCAGCAACTATTTCGGGGCTCAGTAATTTCTACAAAATATTTGTGAATTGAGGTGATCTGTGTCTTGTCACTGCCAGTGCCACGCAGTATTTTAGGGGTCAGTAATTTCTACAAAATATTTGTGAATAGAGGTGATCTGTATTTGGTCACTGCCAGTGCCATGCAGTATTGTGGGGGTCAGTAATTTCTACAAAATATTTGGGAATTGAGGTGATCTATGTCTTGTCACTGCCACACAGTATTTTGGGGGTCAATAATTTCTACAAAATATTTGGGAATTGAGGTGATCTGTATCTTGTCACTGCCACCCGCAACTATTTTGGGGGTCAGTAATTTCTACAATGTATTTGGGAATTGAGGTAATATGTGTCTTGTCACTGCCACCCAGTATATTGGGGGTCAGTAATTTCTACAAAATATTTGGGAATTGTTATAATCCGTGTGTTCTCACTGGCTGCCACCCATCAGGGGGTCTCACTGATTAATAGGAGGTTTCTGAGACTTGTAATCTGTATCTTCTCACTGCCAGCTATCCGGGGCTCCCACATACTTCTAGCAGATTTCTGCGAATTGTAATCTGTGTTTTGTCACTGTTGCCAGCTATCAGGGAGTCCTTTCAGGGGTCTAACTGATTTGTAGCAGATTTATGCAATTTGTAATTTGTGTCTTGTCACTGCCACCCATTAGGGGGTCTCACTGATTTATAGGAGGTATCTGGGAATTTAAATCTGTGTCTTGTCACTGGCTGCCAGCTATCAGGGTGTCTCACTGAGTTATACCAGAGTTCTGGAAATCTTTAATCTTTATACCAGAGTTGAATCAGAGTTCTGTATATATTTAATCTATATATCACTCACCATGTCAGAAAGACCAAAAAGGACAGGCAGACGCTCCCAGACACAGATAAGAGGGCAAGCAGCCTCTGTGTCGGGAGGCTGTGCCTCTGGTCATCGTGGACGTGGTGCATCCTCTGCAGGGGCACGCTTGTCCTTTCTAACTGGCGCTGGCCATCTTCAGCACCAGCAACATACAGAGGATTTGGTGGATTGGCTAACCAGGCCATCCTTGTCCTCCGAGTCCTCTGCCAGCCAGGCTTGTAGTGCTTTACAGTCCACCTCAGCTGCCAAAACATCTAATGCAGCCTCCATGTCCACAGCTACTCCTGCCGTAGTCTCACTATCACACACGGAGGAGTCAGCTGAATTGTTTGACTACAATGACAGTGACATGCTGCTTGAGGATGCGCAGCAAGTACAGTGCTCTGAATCAATCTCTGAGGTTGAAAGGGAGTATAATGAACCTAGGAGGAAGGGGGTGTCAGTGATGACACCCAAATAACTGGCACTCATGTTGCCCCAGCAGCTGCAGCATACTGCCAAGTTGGCTCCAGTGGCGAGGAGATAGGGGGTGATGATAATGATGATGAGGTCACTGACTCCACCTGGGTGCCTGATCGAACAGAGGAGTCAAGTGAGGAGGGGGCACAACAAACACGATGAACAACATCCTCTATGAACAACCGTAGCTCTAGCCAATCCAAGGCATCAGATCTCAGAGCTGCTCAGGTGCAGAGCGCTGTTGTCTCAAAGCACACATCCAGGAACTCTTCTGTCTGGAAGTTCTTTAAGAAATGTGCAGTAGACCCCACTGTTGCTATTTGTAATCTATGTCAGATGAGGCTCATGCGTGGGAAAGACACCGGATGCATGGGTAACAGGTGCTTGAGGCGACATATGATCACCTGCCACACAACCCGTTGGCGCAAAACTTTGCGTAGGTCCTCCTCCTCCTCATCTGTCTCTACCCCAGCTGTATGTCCTGCCATGTCATTGCCTACAACCTCCACTGACAGGGATGATGCTACAGTAATGGATGGACCAGCTCCTTCCTCACAATGTGACAGCATCCCATCTGCTGAAGATTTACGCAGTCAGATTATGTCGCTCCAGCTGCTGCAGCGTAAGAAAAAATATAGTCCAAACCATCCCCAAGCACAGCGTCTAAATGCCAGTTTAGCAAAATTACTCGAATTGAAGCTGCTGCCTTTCCAGCTGGTGGACTCTGCTCCCTTCTGTGAATTTGCTGAATGTGCTGTACCACAGTGGCATGTTCCAAAACGCCATTACTTTTCACGGAAGGCCTTTCCAGCACTATACCATCACGTGGCAGACAATGTTATCAAGTCATTGGGAAAGGCAGTCACCAGCAAGGTGCATGTGACTTTAGACACGTAGTCCAGCAAGCATGGACAGGGTCGTTACATTTCCTTCACGGCACGCTGGGTAACTCTGATTGCAGCTGGGAGGGATCCAAGACGGGGCTCTGTGCTGGAGCTTGTTCATCCACCACGCCTCCAGAAAGCTGCTTGTATGAGGTCTGTCTGCTCCACCACCACCTCTCCCACTTCCTCCTCCTCCTCCTACTTCTATGTCTCTGGGAAAGTGGCAGTAAAACTGATGCCTGACAGGGGCTACGCAATGGCTCAAGAAAAAAGATGCTATACTGTGCTTGAGCTGGTTTGTTTAGGGGACAGGAGTCACACCGGGCCAGAAATTCTGTCAGCTCTGCAGGGACAGGTGCAGAGATGGTTAACACCACGCCAGCTTCAGCTGGGAATGGTCATCTGTGATAATGCCAGCAACCTTCTCTTCGCCCTATGCAAGGGTGAATTGACGCATGTACCATGCCTGGCACATGTCCTAAATCTAGTGGTACAGCGTTTCCTAACCAAGTACCCAGGGCTGGCAGAGCTTCTCAGCCAGGCCAGAAAAGTCTGCAGCCACTTCAGACGGTCATTCCCAGAAAGCGTTTGCCTGGCAGAAATTCAAAGAGAATTCCACCTTCTCACAAACCGTCTGATCTGTGACATGCCCACCAGGTGGAACTCGACATTAGCAATGCTGCGGGTCTGCACAAGCAGCAGAGGGTGATCAACGAGTACCTGTGTGAGTATGGTAAAAGGACAGGTTCAGGTCAATTTGTTTTTTTTTCTCCCCTGCAGTGGCTGATGATCAAGGATGCATGCACTGTACTGTCTCCATTTGAGGAGGCAATGAGGATGGTGAGCAGGGACAGTGCATGCATCAGTGACACAATTCCTTTAGTTTTCCTGCTGGAGCACACTCTGCGGGAAATTATAGATGTGGCTCTAGAGCAGAGCAGCAGGAGGAAGAGGAGGCCTTCCCTAGCTCTGAAGGCCCCAGTCTTTCTGCAGACAGCATTCCAGCAGGTCCTCCTCAGATCAGAAAGGAGGTGGATGAGGAGGAGGAATATTTAATTAGTGGGGGCATTGAAGGTGGGGATTCCTCAAGGGAGGGTTATGTGTGCCTAGAAACACAAAGACTAGTACGTGACTGGGAGGAGGAAGTGCACGATACGGTCATCCATTCCTCATTGACCAGACTCGGAAGCTAATACCACCTCCAACCTATGCTGCATGGGCTCCCTTATTATGCAAAGCCTGCTAAAGGACCCCAGGATTCGTGCAATCAAGGAGAGGGATCATTACTGGTTGGCAACCCTTCTTGATCAACGATACAAGGGTAAAGTTGCAGAGCTCATCTTGCCCGCACAGAGGGAGCACAGGATGAAAAAACTTAAGGAGGCTATAAAGCGACACTTGACTAACACCTTTCCAGGCACTGGTAGGTTACCAAGTGATGACACACGTGCTTCTGAGGCAGCGGATGATCAGAGGAATAGTGGTGAAGGCCGTGGCCGCTTGACTGATGCCTGATGCTTTTTTAATTTTTTTTAGTCCATGACACCCAGGGACGTCAAATGTAGGCACCCATTGCCAGCGTCTTCACCATATGGTGCAGGACTACCTAGGGGCAAGGGCAGGCCTGGATACCTTTCCAGCAGATGATCCACTGGCTTACTGGGTGTTGAGATTGGATCACTAGCCAGAACTTAGCCAATATGCTATGCAGCTACTAGGTTGCCCTTCATCTAGTCTGATTTCTGAAAGGACATTCAGTGCCACTGGAGCTTTTGTCAAAGACAAAAGAGTGCATCTGTCCACCGACTCTGTAGACAGGCTGACATTTATAAAAATGAATCAGTACTAGATCAGCAGCTATCAATCCCCTGATGCTGACGTAACAGAATAGATCGGGGATGTCTTCTGCATTCACAAAACCTACAACACTGAACTCTTCCACAATACCACAAAAGGGTTACGGTGTGAAGGCACTTGCTGCCATGAAAGGCACAATATTTGGCTGCACTGACGCCTTTCCCAGATTCATATCTTTTCAATATAGGACCGCATGGACCACCCATGCACACTTCCACAATACCACAGAGGGTTTACTGTATGAATGCACTTGCTGGCCTGGCACCAAAAGCACAATATCTGGGTGCACTGACGCCTTTACCAGATTCATATCTTTTTAATATAGGACCGCATGGTCCACTCCTGCACTTTTCCACAAAACTACAGAGGGCTTACTGTATGATGGCACTTGCTGGCCTGGCACCAAAGGCACAATATTTGGGTTCACTGCCACTGACGCCTGTGCCAGATTCATATCCTCAGAGGGGTTACTGTGTGACGGCACTGTTGCCAACACTAAAGGCCCAATTTTAAAGCACCTATTGTTACTTTCATCTAAAGCCTGCATAAGTTTCAACATAATTTAAACAGGAAAACAACACAGCGCTTTAAGAGACCTTAGTCCAAAAAAGACAGTGGGGTAGACACTCAATATACATAAATACAGAAAAAATGGCGTCGCGCCCATACTCACCGGAGCGGCAGCAACTGCCAGGAGTAACAGCCCAGTCAATGTATAAAACATAACAAGGAAAAAGAGTGTCATCTGCGCTCGTTTCTATGTGTTCCATGTACAACAAAAATGAGGTTTTTGATTGTTTCAATGGCCATTGCAACGTAAGCCCACTCGCCACTTCAAGGCACCTCTTTAGAGTGGGTGGTCATTGCAACGTAAGCCCACTCGCCACTTCAAGGCACCTCTTTAGAGTGGGCACAGAGACTAGACTGGGCCCAGCACCACAGGAGCCCTGCAGGAACCAGTCACATGAACTGTGATGTCATCAGAGTGTGTGTGTGTGAGCATCAAACCTGAAAAAAGCTCCATCCCCTTTGTCCTTTGTGTCCTGAGCCCTGTGAGGCCACAGATCCGCCTGGTGAATCCAGAGAGGAGATTCAGCCTGAGGGTCCTGGGAGTGAGCTGCCATCTTCATTCCTATTTTTGGTGAATTCCAGAGAGGTCGCTTGAAGGTCCTATGGGCACCTAATATAAAGTCCCTGCTCGCCTTATTCCTAAGAGCCGGTTGTAGGCTCCACAGAATGTGAGTTAATAATCAATATATATTACTCTCATCTTGGGTGCTGACTTACTGCGCAATTTTGGTCCCTTGTTTTTGTGTTTTCTCCCTACACTGCACACTTCATCTGCATTTTTGAGAAGATCCACTCCCAAAGACAAGCGACTTCTGTTTACGGACATATTGAGTGTCTACCCCACTGTCTTTTTTGGACCTAGGTCTCTTAAAGCGCTGTGTTTTTTTCCTGTTTGCATAATTGTTACTCGGGTATTTAGAGAAACCCCCATATCGCATTCAGCGAGTGGGATAGACACCATTCCGGTGGGCGCTTCACCCCCCTTTTTTCTTTTCACCATAGTTTAGCCCAAAAAAATCACTAAACTTTTTCAGCACGTCCTAAAATGCCTTTTCATACAGGCTGCCGCCCCAAGCAGTTGTTTATGAATAGATTAAAGGAAAAGCATTTACCGTCATTTGAAACGTCATTTTTTTGTTTTTAAATGTTTCTATACATCCGACAAATCCGCCACTTCACGGGCAGGTTATGGGGACCTCCTAGGCACGATATTTATTGGAGTTTTTCGTTTTTATTTTTAACCCTTATTTCATGGAAAACTCACTGTCCCTTTAAAAAGTTTTTTTTTTACTTTTTGTACTTGTTTCCTGTCCCCCAGGGCACTACCCGAACCCCCATATACCTTTTATGGCAAAATATCTAGCATATATGCCCTCTTGGAGGGCACTCTAAAAATCTAATTTTGAGTCCCATTGACTCGTATTGAGTTCGAGTTCGAATGCGAACCGAACTTGGGTGGTCGGCTCATCCCTAATGAGGAAGGACCTGGTACATCCATTACTTTAGCATCATCCCTGTCAGTGGAGGTTGTAGACAATGACATGGCAGGACATATAGTGGGGGGTAGAGACAGATGAGGAGTAGGAGGAGGACCTACGCAAAGTTTTGCGCCAACGGGATGCGTGGCAGGTGGTCATATGTCACCTCAAGCACGTGGTACCCAAGCATCCAGTGTCTTTCCCACGCTTGAGCCTCATCTGACATAGATTACAAATAGCAACGGTGGGGTCTGCTGCACATTTCTTTAAGAACTCCCAGACAGCAGAGTTCCTGGACGTGTGCTTTGAGACAACAGCGCTCTGCACCTGAGCAGCTCTGGCATCTGATGCCTTGCACTGGCTAGTGCTACGGTTGGTCATAGAGGACATTGTGCCTCGTGTTTGTTGTGCCTCCTCCCCCTCCTCCTCACTTGACTCCTCTGTTCGATCAGGCACCCAGGTGGAGTCAGTGACCTCATAATCATTGTCATCACCCCCTATTTCCTCATCACTGGAGCCAACTTGGCAGTATGCTGCAGCTGCTGGGGCAACCTAAGTGCTAGTTATTTGTGTGTCATCACTGGCACCCCCTTCCTCTAGGTTGATTATATTCCCTTCCTCAACCTCAGAGATTGAATCAGAGCACTGTAGTTGCTGCGCATCCTCACGCAGCATGTCACTGTAATTTTAGTCAAACAATTCAGCTGACTCTTCCGTGTGTGATACTGAGGCTACGGCAGGAGTAGCTGTGGACATGGAGGCTGCATTAGATGCTTTGGCAGCTGAGGTGGACTGTAAAGCACTACAAGCCTGGCTGGCCGAGGACTCGGAGGATGAGGATGCCATGGTTAGCCAATCCACAAAATCCTCTGTACGTTGCAGCTGCTTAAGAAGACTGCCAGCACCAGTTAGAAAGGACAAGCGTGCCCCTGCAGAGGATGCACCACGTCCACGATAACCAGAGGTAGAGCCTCCCGACACAGAGGCTGCTTGCCCTCCTATCTGTGTCTGGGAGCGTCTGCCTGTCCTTTTTGTTCTTTCTGACATGGTGAGTGATATATAGATTAAATATATACAGAACTCTGATTCAACTCTGGTATAACTCATTGAGACTGCCTGATGGCAGCTGGCAGCCAGTGACAACTTCAAGAAACAGATTACAATTCCCAGATACCTCCTATAAATCAGTGAGACCCCCTGATGGGTGGCAGTGAGTCGCAAGACACAGATTACCACAATTCCCAGATATTTTGAAGAAATTACTGACCCCCCAAAATACTGGCTGGCAGGCAGTGAGAACACATGGATTATAACAATTCCCAAATATTTTGTAGAAATTACTGACCCCCTAAAATACTGGGTGGCAGTGAGAACACACGGATTATAACAATTCCCAAATATTTTGGGTTGGAGGTGGCATTAGCTTCCGTGTCTTCCTGTTCAATGAGGAGGTTGACCCCATCGTGTACTTCCTCCTCCCATCCACATACCAGTCCTTGGGTTTCTGGGCACACAAAACCCTCCCTTGAGGAATCCCCACCTTCAATGCCCCAACTACTTAAATATTCCTCCTCCTCCTCATCCTCCTCCTGTCTGATCTGAGGAGGACCCGCTAAAATGCTGTCTGCAGAAAGGCTGGCGCCTTCAGAGCTAGGGAAGGCCTCCTCTTCCTCCCGCTGCTCTGCCTCTAGAGCCACATCTATACTTCCCCACAGAGTGTGCTCCAGCAGGAACACTAAAGGAATTGAGTCACTGATGCATGCACTGTACCTGCTCACCATCCTCGTTGCCTCCTCAAATGGTGACAGTACAGTGCATGCATCCTTGATCATCAGCCACTGCGGGGGGAGGGAAACAAGTTGACCTGAACCTGTCCTTGTGCCATACTCACACAGGTACTCGTTGATGGCCCTCTGCTGCTTGTGCAGACGCTGCAGAATTGCTAATGTCGAGTTCCACCTTGTGGGCATGTCACAGGTCAGACGGTTTGTGGGAAGGTAGAATTCTCTTAGAATTTCTGCCAGGCGAACAATTGCTGGGAATGAAGTGGCTGCATACTTTTCTGGCCTGGCTGAGAAGATCTGCCAGCCCTGGGTACCTGGTTAGGAAACGATGTACCACCAGATTTATAACGTGTGCTAGGCATGGTACATGCGTCAACTTACCCTGGCGTAGGGCGGAGAGAAGGTTGCTGCTATTTTCACAGACGACCATTTCCAGCTCAAGCTGGCATGGTGTTAACCATCTCTGCACCTGCGCCTGCAGAGCTGACAGAATTTCTGGCACAGTGTGGCTCCTGTCCCCTAAACAAACCAGCTCAAGCTCAGTCTGGCATCTTTTTGCTTGAGCCATTACGTAGCCCCTGTCACGCGTCGGTTTAACTGCCACTTCGCCAGAGACAGAGAGGAGGAGGAGGAGGAGGAAGAGGGAGAGGGAGAGGTGGTGGTGGAGCAGACAGACCTCACACAAGCAGCTTTCTGGAGGCGTGATGGATAAACAAGCTCTAGCACAGAGCCCCGTTTTGGATCCCTCCCAGCTGCAATCAGAGTTACCCAGTGTGCCGTGAAGAAAATGTAACGACCCTGTCCATGCTTGCTGGACCACGTGTCTAAAGTCACATGCACCTTGCTGCTGACTGCCTTTTCCAATGACTCAATAACATTGTCTTCCACGTGCTGGTATAGTGCTGGAATGGCCTTCCGTGAAAAGTAATGGCGTTTTGGAACATGCCACTGTGGTACAGCACATTCAGCAAATTCACGGAAGGGAGCAGAGTCCACCAGCTGGAAAGACAGCAGCTGCAATGTGAGTAATTTTGCTAAGCTGGCATTTAGACGCTGTGCTTGGGGATGGTTGGGACTATATTTTTGCTTACTCTGCAGCAGCTGGGGCAACGTAATCTGACTGAGTAAATCTTAAACTGATGGGATGCTGTCACATTGTGAGGAAGGAGCTGGTCCATCCATTACTGTAGCATCATCCCTGTCAGTGGAGGTTGTAGGCAATGACATGGCAGGACATACAGTGTGGGTAGAGACAGATGAGGAGGAGGAGGACCTACACAAAGTTTTGTGCCAACAGGAGGTGTGGCAGGTGTTCATATGTTGCCTCAAGCACATCGTACCCAAGTGTCCGGTGTCTTTCCCACGCTTGAGCCTCATCTGACATAGATTACAAATAGCAACGGTGGGGTCTACTGCACATTTCTTAAATAACTCCCAGACAGCAGAGTTCCTGGATGTGTGCTTTGAGACAACAGCGCTCTGCACCTGAGCAGCTCTGACATCTGATGCCTTGGACTGGCTAGTGCTACGGTTGGTCATAGTGGATGTTGTGCCTCGTGTTTGTTGTGCCTCCTCCTCCTCCTCACTTGACTCCTCTGTTCGATTAGGCACCCAGGTGGAGTCAGTGACCTCACCATCATTGTCATCACCCCATATCTCCTCGTCACTTGAGCCAACTTGGCAGCATGCTGCAGCTGCTGGGACAATATGAGTGCCAGTTATTTGTGTGTCATCACTGGCACCCCCTTCCTCTAGGTTCATTATACTCCCTTCCTCAACCTCAAAGATTGAATCAGAGCACTGTACTAGCTGCGCATCCTCAAGCAGCATGTCACTGTCATTGTAATCAAACAATTCAGCTGACTCCTCCGTGTGTGATAGTGAGGCTACGGCAGGAGTAGCTGTGGATATGGAGGCTGCATTAGAAGCTTTGGCAGCTGAGGTGTAAACCTCTACAAGCTTGGCTGGCAGAGGTCTCGGAGGATGAGGATGGCCTGGTTAGCCAATCCACCAAATCCTCTGTATTTTGCTGCTGCTTAAGACGGCCAGTACCAGTTAGAAAGGAAACGCATGCCCCTGCAGAGGATGCACCACGTCCACGATGACCAGAGGCACAGCCTCCCGACACAGAGGCTGCTTGCCCTCTTATCTGTGCCTGGGAGCGTCTGCCTGTCCTTTTTGTTCTTTCTGACATGGTGAGTGATATATAGATTAAATATATACAGAACTCTGATTCAACTCTGGTATGAAGATTAAAGATTTCCAGAACTCTGGTATAACTCAGTGAGATACCCTGATAGCTGGCAGCCAGTGACAAGACACAGAGTACAATTCCCAGAAACCTCCTATAAATCTGTGACACCCCCTGATGGGTGCCAGTAACAAGACACAAATTACAATTCGCAGAAATATGCTACAAGTCAGTGAGACCCCCTGATAGGACCCCCTGATAGCTGGCAACAGTGACAAGACACAGATTACAATTCCCAGAAATCTGCTAGAAACCGATTACCTCAATTCCCAAATATTTTGTAGAAATTACTGACCCCCCAAAATTCTGGGTGGCAGTGACAAGACACAGATTACCTCAATTCCCAAATATTTTGTAGAAATTACTGACCACCCAAAATAGTTGTTGGTGGCATTGAGAACACACAGATTGCCACAATTCCCAGATAATTTGGAGAAATTACTAACCCCCCCAAAATAGTTGCTGGGAGTGAGAACACACAGATTAGAACAATTCCCAAATATTTTGTAGAAATTACTGACCCCCCAAATTAGTTGGTGGCAGTGACAAGACAAAGATTACCTCAATTCTCAAATATTTTGTAGAAATTACTAACCCCCCCAAAATTCTGGGTGGCAGTGACAAGACACAGATCACCTCAATTCCTAAATATTTTGTAGAAATTACTGACCCCCCAAATTAGTTGGTGGCAGTGACAAGACAAAGATTACCTCAATTCTCAAATATTTTGTAGAAATTACTGACCCCCCAAATTAGTTGGTGGCAGTGACAAGACACAGATTACCTCAATTCCTAAATATTTTATAGAAATTACTATGGGTGCCAGTACACCCCAGCCCGCTCCCTAAGGTCAAACAGTGACCTGCGCCTAGCTTCTCCTTGCATCACCTCTTCCCATGATAGACTGCAGGATTTCTCACGCGCAGCCCCCACTCTCTGGAACGCTCTCCCTCGTGCTGTCAGACTTTCCCCTAACTTCTCTTCCTTCAAACGCTCCCTTAAAACATTCCTATTTAGGGAAGCCGACCACCCAACTCACTGACACAACCATCAATCACTCTCACCTTACAGTCCTCTCCTCCTGTTTCCAACCCCAACCCTCCTAGATTGTGAGTTCCTACGGGAATAGGGCCCTCATCTCCTCCTGTACTGTTTGTCAAATGTTGTTCAATGTATTGTAACCCTGTCTGTACTGTGCTTATTGTACAGCGCTGCGGAATATGCTGGCGCTTTATAAATTAATAATAATAATAATAACCCCCCCAAAATTCTGGGTGGCAGTGACAAGACACAGATTACCACAATTCCCAGATATTTTGGAGAAATTACTGACCCCCAAAATAGCTGCTGGGAGTGAGAACACGAATATTTGAACAATTCCCAGATATTTGGTAGTAATGAGACCCCCCAGTAGCTGGTGGCAGACTGGCAGTGAGAACACACACTAACACAAGAACAATCTCCTCTCAAATCTGCTCTCAAACACGTGTGAAGCCTTATATAGTGTGCTGCAGGACTTAGCTCTGTGAGCCCATGATTGGGCAAAATCCACAGAGGAGTTGCAGGATTTTCCAAACAGGCTAACCAGGCCATTCTCATGGATGCCAAAGCTTCTAATGCAGCCTCCATGTCCACAGCTATTCCTGCCGTAGCCTCACCACCATACATGAGGGAGTCAGCTGAATTGTTTGATTACAATGACAGTGACGTGCTGCTTGAGGATTCGCAGCATGATGCTCTGATTCAAACTCTGAGGTTGAGGAAGGGAGTATAATCAACCTAGAGGAAGGAGGTGTCACTTTTGAAATTGTTCAAGTTCGAATGCGAACTGAACACGGTACGGTTCGGCTCATCCCTACCTAGAACAGCATGAACTCTTTCTTCTCCAATTTCCAAATCGCCCAGTGCCGGCCACCCAGTCACCAATTATAAATAAATGCAAAGAAGATGTAGCAGCACTCCAGGTCTATATCCAGACACTTCCTTTATTGCGACATGAGTGTCAACGTTTCAGCACCTAACCGGAGCTTTCCTCAGGACAATACAAACATATTCACTTGTTTCTCATTAGTTCATCACTTTGGCTTATTTTCACTCTACATGTACAGTGCAATATATATATATATAGCACATCCTTTAGCACCTTTTATATTTTTTGCACACCTTTCACATTTTCTTGTCATTCATCCTATTTTTTTCTTTCTGCATTTCAGTTATTCACTCAGACTACTTACACTTCACATGTCATTATGCACCTCGTCACATTAGACATTTCTTCACGCATCATTCTATGCATGTTCACACATCACACTCACATCTCATTCTCCTCATTCGTTTATCACTTTTTTTTTCCCTTATCATGTTTGACAGCATCACTTCTTCATGATATGAGTAACCGTAGCATTATAAATCACGTTTATTTCATTTCATTTATGCTTCTTTTGATATTGAGAGGCAATATTCTCTCTTTGTTCGGCTAAAAAATTTCTATGTTTAGCCAAAACCTGTCAGTTATAAGAGCTTGCTTATTGCAAAGCAAACTCTGATTCATTTGATTAGTCTTGAAATCCTCGTACGGTTTTTAACCTGTTCTTGGCACACACACCAGTTCCATTGATGTGGTTCTCAGCTATTCTTGGTTTTTCTCTAGATTTTTTTTGTGCTTTGAATTTGCTTTCCCAGAAAGCTTTGCAACTCCTACAGCCACTGATACGTTACTTCCAGTTTTGGGAAGACAGGGCCAAGGTGTACAGCACATTTTATCTAGTTATATATTTTATAGTTACTTTGAAAAAGACCCGGTGCAGGCTCGAAACAGTAATTGTTTAATGCAATTTTGGATAAAAGATGCTTTTAATTACGCCCTGGAGTGCATCCATTTGGATCTAGCAGGCCACTCCATCCAAAACCTCAGAATTAAAATCCTCAAAGACTATTTTAAAGATCACCGGGAACGCAAAACATATGAAATGAAAATGATCACATATTTCAACAGTATAAAACAAGGACTTAGGGGGGCGTGGCCGGACGTTGCAGCGCGCGGTCGCATGTGAGTTGAGCTCCTGTGACTGGCGCTAAACTTTTCATACCTGCGGCTAAATTACAGCAACCCCGGGGCTGAAACTTCACCCACAGCTGGGTGACATCTCCTGGCTCCCAGATGGTGCCCCCTAAGGTGCAACGAGCGTTGGAACCGGCAAAATCAGCAAAAAAAGACCGGGTTCGTGAGGCCCAAGATGGTGGATCTCCCTCCTCTGTTTCCTCTTTCACCATGGAAGTGGCTGTCGCAGGCCCACCCTGCATGTCTGACACCTCACCACCTTCAGAAAGCAGACTACATGCCATGCTGCAAGAACTCCGAGCTACTATACAAACGGATCTTAAAGAGGCGCTGCAGGAGCTGAGGCGTGATGTACAAGACCTGGGTGAGAGGACAGACTCGTTGGAGGCTAAGACAGACGACCTAACGATTTAGTGGACCGTCATATAGCTTTGCAGACTGCACATGACACCATGGCAACAAAAATGGCCGATTTGGAAGACCGCTCACAGCGTAATAATGTACGGATCTGGGGCATTCCAGAGGCAGTAACCCCTGCTGATCTTCAGTCTTATATAATGGAACTTTTCCAGATCCTGGTACCAACGTACTCGTCAAAGGATTTCCTGATGGATCGGGCACACAGATTGCCACGCGCCAAGAACCTGCCGCCCTCAGCTTCTAGAGATGTTCTAGTCCGGGTGCACTTTTTTCACGTTAAAGAAGCGTTAATGAGAGCATCACGGAAATCTATGCCTCTGCCTTCTCCGTATGCCGAAGTTTCCTTTTACGCAGACCTGTCAACAGCTACCATGTCTAAAAGAAGGGAATTTTCATCTTTCACGAAAATTCTACGTGACCACAACATGGCGTATCGATGGGGATTTCCCACAAAGATCTTGCTATGGCGGGAGGGAGTCTTGCACGTTATCCCTGATCCCCTCACTGGCATGCGTTTGTTGACGGAATGGAAAGTCGTGTCTGAGTTTACTCCTCCCCGGGAGGAATCATCTTCGCCGCTGAAAGTTTCTCCGGAGTGGCATCGGGTCCGGCCGAAATGAGGGGCTCTGGTCCTGCGTTATCCAGCACTGGGGCGTGCTTCTATTGCTTCGCCATGTTGCCTCCCATCTTCTTGGGCGTCAGAACTCCTTCACGGATGTTGGACTGACCCCTTTTTGATCCACCTCAATTGGGCGCTCCTGGGGGCCTGCTCTGTTCTTTTATTTGGCCAGCCCCGAGGCCTTCCAATGGCCTGTAAATTGGCACGGTCCTTCTCAGGTAGAGTTGGGACTGTTGTTTCCCCCACTGGAGTTTTTCTTGACTGCGTTTTTTTTTCCCTACTATACCAATCTGCTGTGTTGATTGACTCCACTCAGCTGCGCTCATGGAGTGCAGTTTTTTCTTTTTTGAAGTTTGGTCGGATTTTTTCTTTTCTTTTTACCTTTCCTTTTATTTTTTATTTTTCCTTTGTTTCCTTTTGGTTCGACCTATGTATGTAATGTATGTACTGTTTGTTTGTTTGGTAAGCACTATGATATACGGTTCCAGGTGATATTATGTGCAGGAATGTCCCTTCATTTTCCCGAGGAGGTTGTCTTCACTGTCCGCTGTGAGATCTAGAGGACTAGGAGTAACCACAAATGAGTAAACCTCAATTCCAGATTTACTCCTTAAATGTTAGGGGTTTGAACACTCCGTACAAACGCCATGCTTTATTTCGTGACTTGCATAAATCTCAACCGGCTATTGTATGTTTGCAAGAGACTCATGTTTTTAAGAGGCGTCCGCCGTTTTTGAAATCGCGCATGTACACTGAGGCCTACCACTCCACTGCTCTGACGAAGTCTAAAGGTGTCTCGATCCTGTTTCATAGAGATTGGACCTTTGTGTGTTCGGCTCAGTATGTAGATCCGTTGGGCCGCCTCGTGATTCTTGTAGGCACGCTGAACGAATTACCAATCACTATTGCTAACCTATATCTCCCCAATGATAATCCGGTTTCTTATCTGCGGAAAGCTTTTGGTAGAGTGAAAAAAATGTCTAGTGGTACGATGTTCTTATGTGGGGATTTTAATTGCACTCCTGACCCCGAGGTTGACACTCAGACGAGCCAACCCCGCTCCCATTCCCGATCCCCACCGTCCTCTAGTAAACAACTACGGGAATTCATGCATTCGTTTGACCTATATGATACTTGGAGGATCTGTCACCCCAATACACGTGACTACACATATTTTTCTCATGTCCACTCCTCATATAGTAGAATTGACTTGTGTTTGATACATAGCTCAGCATTGTCTCGTCTCCTGGAGGCGACCATAGGCATCATTACGTGGTCTGACCATGCTCCGCTTACGCTTACTTTTGAGGCTGCTTTCCCACCAAGGGGTATGGGGAATTGGAGACTTAATGACTCACTCATTGTAAATAGAGAGGACGTGACAACAACACTACAACTCCTTCAAGAGTATTTCGCGACAAACGTAACTGGGGACGTTGCAACAGCGTCGGTTTGGTTGGCCCACAAAGCTGTAATGCGAGGACATTTTATACAGAAAGGAGCGCAACGTAAACGATGTCTTAATGCTCAGATGACTGCTCTTACACGACGAATCACTGAATTAGAAACCCAGAATAAATCCTCGCCTACCCCTAGTATTACCGCTCAATTGATTGCGCAGCGCCGCGAGTTGGAACACCTGATGCTCCAAGTCACTGCACGCTCAATTAGATGGCTTAACTATGCTCATTATACCCAAGGGAATAAACCGGGGAAATTGCTGGCGTCTAAATTGAAAGGGAAAAGAATGCAAACCAACATACCGTACCTATTGGATGCTAATAATGTAAAAATTTATAACCCAGCCCTTATTACTGATGAATTTGCACGTTATTATGCCTCCCTGTACAACCTAGGATTAGACCACACCGTTCCGTCCCCTACCCAGGACGACATAGATCTCTTTCTCCAGGCGGCGAACCTCCCTTCCCTCTCTCCCTCTCAGGCTACAGGTTTGCTTGCTGCGTTTACAGAGGAGGAGGTACTTAAGGCTATTAATGCACTTCCAAAAAATAAAGCCCCAGGCCCTGACGGTTTTACGAATCTGTATTATCAGGTATTTGCTTCTTCACTAGTTCCGACTCTTACCCTGTTTTTTAATGACATTAAGAACACTGGCATCATCCCTCCGGAGATGTTGCAAGCAACAGTAGTGACCCTGCCTAAACCTGGTAAAGCCCCAACGCACTGTGCCAACTTCCGCCCTATATCCCTGTTGAATGTAGACGCCAAACTGTACGCTAAATTACTAGCTACTAGGTTGGCCCCCCTACTCCCATCCTTGATCGCGACTGAACAAACCGGCTTTGTCCCTGGCCGTCAAACGTGTGACAATACCCGAAGCTTTTATGATATAATTGATTTGGCCCATAGGACTAATACCTCCGGACTCCTGCTGGCATTGGACGCCGAAAAGGCGTTCGATCGCCTACACTGGGGGTATATGAGGTTGGTGTTACTAAAGTTTGGTCTCCCAGCACAATTTGTACACAGCATTATGGCCCTTTATTCTGCTCCGTCGGCAAAAGTTTTGGCATCGGGGTTTCTATCCTCCTCTTTTCACATAACCAATGGCACCCGGCAGGGTTGTCCATTATCCCCGTTAATATTTATTCTGGCCCTTGAACCCTTAGCGGTGCAGATTAAGATTGCCCTGGCAATAAAAGGTATGCCGACCCCGAATGGGGAGCACAAGCTGGCACTTTTCGCGGACGACATACTGCTTTTTTTGACCACACCGGAGATTTTGCTTCCTTCCCTGTTTCACCTCCTTGACAGCTTTGGTGCGTTATCTTACTATAAAAATAATGTGAGTAAAACACAGGCTCTTCCTATAAATATTGCCGCTTCATCCCTTAGCTCCCTGCGTAGTAAGTACCCTTTTGATTGGCGCTCTACCTCTTTAAAATACTTGGGAATCTCCCTTTCGAAATCGCGAGGCACCATCCTTAAGGAAAACTTCACGCCACTTTTGAACTCCATTGAGACGCAGCTCTCTACATGGAGCACAAATGAATCCTCCTGGTTGGGTCGTATGGCGGCCATAAAGATGTGTATCCTACCCCAAATTTTATACTATTTCAGAAATATCCCCGTTTTCATACCGGCACATTTATTGCTCCGGCTGCAAAAACTGCTTCATGCGCATATTTGGAAAGGGAAGCCTCCTCGAGTATCGGCCTCTACAGTCACTGTGCCGCAACGTAACGGAGGGTTGGGTTTTTTGGATTTACAATCGTACTACAAAGCAGCCTTACTAGCCCAACTGTTGTCGTCAATGCATCTCAAAGAATCACCTCTATGGTTACAGTTGGAGAATGCCATGATTTTCCCATATAAACTTCATGATCTGTTGTGGCTTCCATTCCTTCCTAGGAATAGTACCATGGGTCTACTACCCGCCTCGATGCTCTCCCTCATGTCCTGGCGCCAGTGGGGTCGTCCGTTGGTACGGCCTTACGACTTATTATGTCTCGCCCCGCTTAGAGTTCTGTGTCGCTATATCCCAGACTTAAATTTAGATTCTTGGTTCATGCGCGGCTTGACACATGTGTGGCAGCTCTTTACACCCCACTCCCTGAAGCCCTTTCCCGACTTGGTACAGGAGTTTGCCATTCCATTGAGGGACTGTTTTACATACCTACGTGTGAAGCACGCTTTACACCAGAAGGGCCTGACCTCCTTCACACCTACAAACCTTTCAGCTTTTCACAAATTGTGTATGGGGAAGAAATGTCAAATGAAACCGCTATCTCTCTGTTACAATAGCCTCCTAACCCCGACCCCACCTAAAAAATTACCCTATATGGTTAAATGGGAAAAAGATTTAGCTTTCACGCTCTCCATAGATGACTGGTCATACGCCATGGACACAATATACAAATATTCTAGAAGCACCAATCTACGCGAGGCCCATATCAAATTATTGTGCAGATGGTACTTAACACAACCCGATTGGCCCATATCTCGGGGAATACCGGCTTCTGCTGGAGATGCCTTACCGGCCTCGGTTCCCTACTGCATACCTTTTGGTTATGTCCCGCACTAGGGGGTTATTGGGTAAAAATAAGCAGACTGATTTCTCACTGCACTTCACTAATGCTCCCACTATGCCCGAAAATGTACCTCTTACATATTATACCCATTACTATCCAGATCCGTCACAGGAGGTTTATCTTAGGGATGTGCGTTTCGGGTTTTGGATTTTCGGAATTTTCACGAAATTTCCCGATTCGGGTCTTTCGATGCGGCCGAAATTCCGAAATTTTTTAGAATTTGCGAATGGACTTGAAATGTGTCAAATCGAAATCTATTGCTTTGAAACGAGAACAGACTTTCCGAAAAAACGAAAAATTTGCCAAATCGAAATTTTTTCGGAATTTTCGAATGGACTTGAAATGTGTCAAATCGAAATCTATTGCTTTGAAACGAGAACAGACTTTCCGAAAAAACGAAAAATTTGCCAAATCGAAAAATTTTCGGAATTTTCGAATGGACTTGAAATGTGTCAAATCGAAATTTATTTTCCCTCTATTCATGATTTCAGTTCCATTCGGGGTTTCGGTTCCATTTCGGTAAGTCTGGACATCGTATATTTAACTAGTATCGGTTATATCGCTGATTCTGTAAATTTTGTATTTGTAAATGCGTATCACTTTTTTTTTTGTTTCCAATGATCCGATAAGAATATTCGTATTTGGGTCAGATCCGATTCGTCCGCGGGTCGCGCATGCGCGCGCGCGAATGTCGTAACTTTATTGAGCCAGTTTTATTGACAACTTTTTGAACAAAATATTGTTTTTATTATTCATCATCATGGCCGCTGCAAGAGATGAGTGCCGTTCAAGCACCTCATCATCTCTCCATGATGAACCACCACCACCCAGGAAGAAACGGGCCACCAATATGGCATTTGAAGAGATGTTGGAGCTGGTACGGATCTTTGATAGTAAGGATTATGATTGCAGTAAGGGTCCTTACCGCAGGAAGTCTAACGCTAGGAAGGATCGTATCTTAGACAAGCTACGCACCACCATTTTGGAGTTGTTTGGGAAGGACAGGACGAAGGACCAGCTCCGGAAACGCTGGTCTGATTTGAAAGTACGCGAGCAGGAGCAGCTGAGACGCATCCGCCGCGTCATAGCGAAACGTAAGTGTCATGTTATATTGTAAAGCGCTGCACAAACTGTTGGTGCTATATAAATCCTGTATAATAATAATAATGTGCTTGCATGTGCTAATGTGCACAGAAATACCTTGATTTATCTAGTCCTTTTTTCATGCAATGTGATTGTGTATAGCTTTGCGTTTTCACGACTCGTCATACATGCATTTTTGCCATAGCTCTTCTTTTTTGTGATTTTACGTATTCGTGAAAATTGTGACATTTGATGTATGTAGATGAAGTTACAATGCTGGATTTCTTTTGGCACTGTGTGTACTGTAGTGTGCTGGGGGGGGAGGTTGTTGTGACTGAGTGATGCATACGAGATGACCCGCAGCTTGCCCAATATTGGTTCCCACCTGCGCATCAATAAAAATCTCTGCGTCTTTGCTAAAGTGGTAGGATGGGACATGTAATTCTTCTGAAAGTGCATCCAAACAGAGCTGCGTTCAATACATCCTCAGCAGCTGCTGAATTGTTGCAGCGCAGCGATTCAGTTTGCTGCAGCAGTGTCATTATTGAACGCTTTAGATGCAAATTTCAAAACAAAATGGTGGATTTCTGTTGTTGTTTCTGCAATATCCAGTTTTATTATTAGCAGAAACTGAAAGTGAAACTGAAGCTGAGGCATCTATAAAATAACTAAAAGCAGTCGCACAATGCGTTTTGTACGCACACAACACATATAATAGTTTTTATTGAATAAACGTAATGTTTACTTCTGAAAAAAATATATAAATGAACGGTAATATATGTCTGTGCAGAGGAAATAAATAAATATTTTGTGACTTTAGAACTATGAGATGGGAGTAGTGGTGGGTCAAGCTGGTAGTGGGGTAGTGGAGGGGTGTCGCAATACTTTCGGCAATATATTGTATAGATATACCATTTTTTCCAGTCTTCATTATTTACGTGTTATTTTTTGGATTTGGCAGAAGACAGGAAGAAGGCAGCATCTGCCCCGGCGGGCACCAGTGCCCCAGTGGAGGAGGAGGAGGAGCCACGGGCGTCCACCAGCGCTGGTATATACTGTTTTATTTTGCAACGAATTTTGGTCAAAAACAGAAACATTTTTTGTTTACTGTATTTTAATTTAATTTTTTTATGTAAAGCACAAGAGGAGCAGGAGGAGGAGCAGGAGGAGGAGCAGGTGGAGGGCGAAGTTGAAGAGAGGGAGCCGGTGCAGCAGGAGGCCGCCAGTCCAGGTTTTTTTTTTTTACTGTTGTATTTTGCATCGACTTTTGTTCAAAAATAAATCAGTTTTGTTGTTTACTGTATTTTTTATTTCTTTAATTTCTTACATATAGCACCGGATATGCTGATGGTGGTGGTGGGGGAGGAGTCAGAGGAGTTGGAGCCTCAGGAGGCCGCCAGCACTGGTATATACTACTGTTATATTTTTTCAAGACTTTCAGTCAAAAATAGAAACCTGCTTTACTTACTGTATTTTCCTTCTTTCATTTATTGGATATATAGAAGGAGAAGCTAGACGCCGACGGGAGGCGATCGGTGAGCTTTGCCTGGCAGCTACCTCCATCAACACCATACAGGAACTGCTCCAGGAACTGCGGGAGCACATAAACAATGCCGCAGACTTCCTGGAGCAGCAGTGAGACCAGTGGCAGCCTCCTCCCGAATGTCACCAGAATGTGCCTCAGCTGCTCCTGCTCGCGTGCCTTGAGGTCGGACCAGCGTTTTCAGAGATGGTCCTTCGTCCGGTCCTTCCCGAACAGCTCCAGGATGGTGGTGCGTAGCTTTTCAAGGATACGATCCTTGTGGGTGTTATTCTTCCTGCCGTAAGGGCCCTTACAGCAATCATAATCTTTGCAATCCAAGATGCGGACCAGCTCCTACATCTCCTCAAATGCCAGTAACTGTTGGGCAGTTTGCCATCCTTGGCATGTTCCCTTCCCAATTCATATTATATATTCCCGTTCATATGTTGTAAATAAATTTTCTATTCTTTCACTATTTTCCTGTTTGTGTGCGTTGCTTTTCCTTACTTAATAAGTTAATATGTATTGCTTGGTTTCCACACTGTTAAAATTATATGTACATAAATGTATTGACATTTCTATGGACCCTTTGTCATAAATTTGTCAACATATTTGTGGCCATGAATGTGACTGTGCACATTCTACACTTCCTGCCTGGCCAAAAAATGTCACACTAACACAACCTTGTTGTACGGCCTTGAGATTTGATTACCGACGTGGCCTGGTTTTGTTAAGCTTAGGCGATGTCACAACAACACGGATTTTTGTCCACAGTCACATTCATTGTATAACCAAGAATTTATCAAAAAATATTGATGGCAGCACTGCGTGAAGTCTTCTCCGACACAACCCAAAGATCCTTAGTGCGGCTCAGGTCTAGTTTATTTGTCCCTGTTTGCAGCTTCACACAACACCTCCTCCCAGCTATGAGCTCTCTCTCTCCCACCGCTGCCCGCTAAGACGCTGCCCGCCAACATGGTCACGTCTTTGCAGGAAGACAGCAGCGTGGGGGAACAGCAGCTGCTGACAGTCCCAAGACCTCGTCACAATGACGTCAGTTCTGGAGTTAACCCCTAACTGTGACCAATGGTGGAGATAGGGGGTTCATTGGAACCCCCTATCTCCCGATCCGCGGCAGCTATCGGTTGGTTAATGTTTGGTATCTTTGGATCGACCAGAGCATGGCCTTTCCAACAATACCAAACATGACAATGTTAAAAATTTAAAAAAATTAAAATATAAAAAAAAATACAGTTTTTTGTTTTGTTTTGTTAATGCAGCAATATTGTTGTCATTTCAATTATAATGTGAACAATGATGCTCCACTAAGGATTTTTCTATGGGGTGCGTTTGTTAAAAATAGTGTAATTGTCACCCAAAAAAATATAACAAGTCCCCTTTTCAATTTTTTTTAACAAACGCAACTCATAAAATATAACCGCAAACACTCGCATGTTAAAATGTGAAAAAAACACTTTACACCTTGTAAAACAAACATTGAAAATTCTAATTTTATTGCATTTTTTGTTATAATATACAGACAGGACATGACGCATACATATGATAATGATATATTATGAATCATCTGCCGAGTCTGCCGGAAAGAACGATATATAACATGTCTGGGTCATATTATAAAAGAAGGCTTCAAAACGCGTTTAAACAAGAGGAGCGAAACTGTTAAAAATTAGCTCAGCAGCAGACCGCACACAGGCGTGAAGGGAAGCCGTGAAATGCCTCAGCAGCGAAAGGGTTATTTTATATTTTTGTCTGTTTTAAATCATTTTATTTTATGTTATTTTTTCATTTCAGATCATTTTGATCAACTATTTTTCCGTTTTAAAACCTTTTGTTCTTGTTTTTATTTTTAAAGTCAGACCATTCGGGTCAGTTTACCGTCTTTTAAATCGTTTTGTTCTTTTTTTTTGTTCCTTGGCTTTCATACCATTTTTTTAATGTGATTAAATAAATAAAGTTGTGAAATGTATATTCATAAGAAAAAAAGGATCTTTATTTAATAAAAAAAAAAAACACGATAGAATCGCCAGAATTATCGTATCGACAGAATGAATTATCGGATCCGAAAAACAAACCAAAAATTTATTATAAAAAAATATATAAAGTATAAAAAAGTAAACCATAGTAGTTTACGTCAAAACGAATAGAGTTAGACACTTTGAAACGAGGAGAACAGACGTTCCGAAAAAAAAGAAAATTTCCGAAATCACGAAAAGTCGATACAAAAAACGAGCAAAGTGACCCGAAAATACGAAAAATGGTCGATATTACAAAAAAATGTACACAATCGAAAATTTTAAACGTCAGAACAAATCGAACCGAACCGAAAAAAAAATCGGTGCACAAGCCTATTAATATCTGACATATAGACTATCTGACAATGATAGACTTTTGCATTAGATTTCGACCATTTTTATTTTTTTAACTTCTGAATAGTCGAAAATCGAAATCTATCCAAAATGTCCCAATGTTTCACATCATTCTGAACTTTGTTTGGATAGAGTAAGTCCGTGGGCGTGCGGCCGTTAAATGTATATACCAATGGCGTCGCTACGTGGGGGCGGGGGGTGCGGCCCGCACCAGGTGACACCCGCCTTTAGGGTGACACCGTCACCCTAAGGGTGGGCGTCTCACCCTCCGCCGCGTTTTTCGCTCCCTGAGAGCATCCGAAGCATGCAGCTTCGGCGCTCGCCTGGAGGAAACACGTCATCAGCCAATCGCAGCTGGTCACGTGGCTCCCCCTGGCGAGCGCCCAAGCTACGCGCCGCCGGACGCTCTGAGGGAGCGAAAAAGGCGGCGGAGGTGAGCTGGGGCCATTATCATGAGGTGCTGGGGCATTCCATGTGCTGGGGCAAATCCACGAGGAGCTGGGGCATGTCCACGAGGAGCTGGGGCATGTCCACGAGGAGCTGGGGCATGTCCACGAGGAGCTGGGGCATGTCCACGAGGAGCTGGGGCATGTCCACGAGGAGCTGGGGCATGTCCATGAGGTGCTGGGGCAATATCCATGAGGAGCTGGGGCATTTCCATGAGGATGTCGGATGTCGGCCAAGCTTCCGGGAACTACCCCTGAGGACTGGCATCATCGTGCATAGCACGATGACGCCAGTCCTGGAGTTAACCCCTAGCTGCCACCAATGGTGGAGATAGGGGGTTCCAATGAACCCCCTATCTCCCGATCCGTGGCAGCTAGGGGCATGGCCGTTCCAACGATACCAAACACGAATGTGAAAAACGTTTGTAAAAAAATTAAAAATAAAAAAATATTTAAAAAAATTTATAAAAAAAAAATAAACAATTTTTTTTTCTTTTATTTGGTTTGTTAATGCAGCAATATTGTTCCCATTTCAATTATAATGTGAACAATGATGCTGCACTAACGATTTTTGTATGCGGTGCGTTTGTTAAAATTTTTGTAATTTTCCCCAAACAAAAATGGAACGAGACCCCATCTCTAATTTTTTTAACAAGCGCACCTCATACAAAATATAACCGCAATTGGTCGCATGTTAAAAAAAAAAAACACTTTACATATTGTAAATTATTGAAAAATCATATTTTATTGCATTTTTTGTTATAATATACAGATAGGTCATGACGTATACATATAATAATGACATATTATGAATCTACCGAGTCTGACGGAAAGAACGATATATAATATGTCTGGGTCATATACTAAAATAAGTTTCAAAACACGTTTAAACATGATGAGCAAAACCGGTAAAAATGAGCTCAGCACAGAGGCGGGAAAAGCCTCAGCAGCGAAAGGGTTAATTAAAAAAACACGATAGAATCGCCAGAATTATCGTATCGACAGAATGAATTATCGGATCCGAAAAACAAACCAAAAATTTATTATAAAAAATATATAAAGTAGTATTAAAAAAGTAAAACATAGTAGTTTTCATCAAAACGAATAGAGTTAGACAGCTTTGAAACGAGAACAGACGTTCCGAAAAAACGAAAAGTTCAGAAAAACGAAAAATGGGCGATATGCCGAAAACCATGTACAATTCCGAAAAACGAAAAGTCGATACAGAAACCTAGTAAAGTGACCCGAAATTACGAAAAATGGTCGATATTCTGAAAAATAAATGTACCCGAAAAACGAATCAAACTGCACCGAATCGAAACAGAAAGTGGTCGAAACGAGCCGAATCGAAAAGTTTAAAAATTCGAAAAATCGAAAAAAAAAAAAAAAAAAAAAAAAAAAAAAAATCGGTGCACATCCCTAGTTTATCTCTATGGTACTGGGGACAGCAAAAACGGTTATAGCGAGACATTGGCTTTCCTCACTATGTCCCTCTATGAAAGAAGTTATGATTGCCCTCGAAAGTGTCTTTAAATATGAAGAAATGTTCCATACCGCGAATAACTCAATGTGCCAGTTTTCTGATACATGGGAGGGGTGGAGGGTGTTTGTCGAGTCTGGAACCTTGATATAAGATACTTCATTGTGTACGACTGTAGTGCCGCCGTGTTTTGTGTTTTATGTTAGTTTAGGATTTTATTTGTTTATGGAAAATGGAGTCCGCACAAATGACCCTTTATCGGATAATATTGATACTTCATTTGAATTGTCTATTGTCAATGATAGAAATTTATATCCTTTACCTTTGAAGTTTCATCCTTTTTGCAATGATGTATCATTCTATGTGTGAACTCCAATAAAAACTTTTATATTCAAAAAAAAATAAAACAAGGACTTAATGTAGATTCGGGTTTTCTAACCCTCTATTATAATGTCACATAATATTCATAATTCCTATTTTTCTGTGTCTTCCCCATACTCACTGTTTTGTGTTTTTTTTTTTTTTTCTTTCATTCTGTCCTTTCACATTCCCTTTGAAGTGGACATGATTGCATCTTGCCTGAGACAATTAAATCTTCATTTTTTTTATTTTCCCCTCTGACCATGCCATTTGGCGATGTACAACATCTAACACCCCCAACTGTGCGCCCTATGAATGTCTCAATGTTCAATTCTACTATTCTGATCAGTTAGCTTCTATACCTGACGAAGGAAGGAACACTCTCAAAAGCTTGTACTTCAAATGTAACGTTAGTCCAATAAAAAAGGTATCACTACAGACTGCTATATTCATGATTTTAGCATCTGGACTAACACGGCCTACCTAAACTATATATATATATATATATATATATATTATTATATATAATGTGTGTATGTGTTAATATTAGGGATGAACCGAAATTTCGGCCACCGACATATATCGGTCGAAAATGGTGCTTTCGGTTTCGGCTGAAATTTAAAATTCAGCAGCTTGGCCTGGGGCTCACATGCGCTTAGAGGTCGGTCGAGCTGACTGCTTGGCCGGCCTCCAGGCTCAGACGAGTCCCCGGCTCAGCCTGGAGGCTCAGCCGAGCAGGGGGCTCGCCTGAGTCTGAAGGCTGGCCGAGCAGGGGGCTCGGGGGGGCCTCCGAGCCCAGGTGACAGATTTTGTTGGGGGGTGGAGAGCGTTACACATACTCACCTACATCGACCCCGAGTCCTCCAGTGGTGGCAGTCCTCCTGTATCCAGTGTCCTCTCTCCGTTGATTGCCGGTATGACGTCATGGAAGCCTTTGACCCTAGAGTCAAAGGCTTTCGTGACTTCATACCGGCGACCGACACAGAGACCGGACACTGGATGCAGGGGGACTGCCACTGGTGGAGGACTCGGGGCTGATGCAGGTCAGTAAGTGTAGGCAACATACTCACCTACATCCTCCTACTTTGGTCCTTAAATGTTTCTAACCATCTCTGTGCCTGTCCCTGCAGAGCTGACAGAATTTCTGGACCGCTGTGGCTACTGTCCCCTAAACACACCAGCTCAAGCACAGTATGGCATCTTTTTGCTTGAGCCATTGCGTAGCCCCTGCCACTCATCTGTTTAACTGCCACTTCGCCAGAGACATTGAAGGAGGAGGAAGAGGTGGTGGAGCAGACAGACCTCATACAAGCATCTTTCTGGAGGTGTGGTGGATGAGCAAGCTCCAGTACAGAGCCCCGTCCTGGATCCCTCCCAGCTGCAATCAGAGATACCCAGTGTGCCGTGAAGGAAATGTAATGGCCCTGTCCATGCTTGCTGGACCATGTGTCTAAAGTAATGTACACCTTGCTGCTGACTGCCTTTCCAAATGAATCCATAACATGGTCTTCCATGTGCTGGTATAGTGCTGGAATGGCCTTCCGTGAAAAGAAATGGCGTTTTGGAACCTGCCACTGTGGTACAGCACATTCAGCAAATTCACGGAAGGAAGCTGATGGAATGCACCTAATACGATCAGGCAGCTATGAAAATATTTGATTGGAATACAAAATGCTTATATGCCTTGAAATGAACTTTGCTCTAATTAGCATTCTATTAACAAGCTGACAGTTCAGAAATGCATCTCACCTAAGAATCTGCAGCCATGTGTAAATGTGTTAAAGCACACCCAAGATAAGTGGGAGAGGCTAACAATTAGGGAGTAAAAAAGTCCAGAAGCAAACAGATGTCAATTCCTGTTAAATAATGAAACGTTAGGAAAACTTAGGAAACTGCAGAAATGTTTATCTTTGTGTTACTCTGTATTGTAACTTTTAATATGCTGCTGTATGCATTTTAGTACGTGTTACTTCTCTCTGATAGGATATTGAAATGTCATGTAAATGTATATAAGCACATGTAACCAAACATACAACGGAGAACGAAGCGAAGGAAAACTTTGTGTCTTGTCATCATTTCCAGTTACTTCCTTCTCACTGGTTGACCATGAGTTATTTTGTTACGGAGAGATAGTTTAGTTAGAGAATAGAAGATTACAGACACACATCAAGCTGAGGCAGAATTTTCCGGCTATCAATTTGGGGGCATCGATTCCGGGATATCGTCCCACAGGAAGGTACGTAGAAAATAACAGTTCTTTGTTGTATCTGTGCCTTCCTGTCTGACGATAGGAACTCAATTTTTATTTTTTTGATTGTGTCGCGTAGAAAACAGGCCTGTGTTTTGCTGATCAGAATGGTTCTGAGCCAGTTTTGGGATTGGATCCCAAGTATATATATATATATATATATAGCAGAATTGGATTCTGCAGTTATGTGTTTATTGTTTTATGGATTTGGATAGGTAGGATTTTATTGTTTCATATATCTCCCTGACAACATAAGTCCATTATATGTACTGTATACTGTGTATGTGTATAAATATATTGTATAACGTGCTGTAACTCTGTGGCTGAGCATTGTTTGAGTAGGTCATCACAAAAATACCGAGACTGGATTACTGGTCTCTAGTGAAAACACCACATCTACACACATTTACTGCCCTTGATAATTTGATAGATATAAGATCATAATAATGTTTAATTTGCTTGACTTTGCTTTTGCTACAGGATGGAGATCCCAGCTCTAAACCTACTAACCAAACATGCTTTATGAGCGCAAAAAATCAAATATAAGAATGTCTTGAAATGTAGAAATGTGATATATAAAAATCACTTGCAATACCTGGGCAAGAGGTTGTCCAGATGCTGTGATACACCCTATTAGGGCCAGTGGCATAACTCAAGAGATGTATCCACTGCCAAATGTTATTGTTATATAACTGATTCAGCGTTCAGGGTTGCGGGGTTTGAGCTAGTGAGTGGTAACACAAAAAGTGGAGCAGGCACATAGACAATAGACATAAAGCAAAAGGGCAACACAGCGGGAAGTAGATACTAAGCAAATTAAGTAATAATAGGGCAGACACTGAATAGATAATAACCAAGAAAACAATTAACAAGAGGATAAGTAATCATAGGGATAATTGATAACACTGTATGAAACTGAGCAATAAAAAGAGGCTAAAGTACATAAGATTTTAGGATATTAAACAGAGGGACACTACATGAATAAATATCTTACACAGGACTCCAGAGAAAGACAAACAAGAAAGGGTTAATTTAAAGAGGATACACAGAACACTGAAGATGATTAAGCAGGTATAGGAATTAATCCAGAAAACACTGGTATAAAGAGAATACAATGAAGGTGCAGGGATACTGGGAGTTGGAGTCCAGGGGTGTAATATGGCTGTAGGTGTCACGTTTAGACTGCGGGTAGTGTAGCAGGTTGGTTGTGAGCCCAGGATGCAGTGATGAAGGCAGGTTTTGAATAACAAAAGAGTGTTTATTTGCACATAAACACAGTAGTATTAAATCAGACAGGGTATAGGCAATAGAGTCGTCAGGATTCAACAAGGGGTTCGGTACACGGCAAGGCTGGCAGAGAATAGTCGGTGGTATAGCAGGGGTTCGGTACACGGCAAGGCTTCGATGGGGGGCAGAGGGGGAGCAGGATGGGAGGGTTACCGGTGAGTGAAGGAATGAGAGTCCAGATTGTAGCAGAAGGTCCTTGGGGTCTTAGCAGAGAGTTCAGGCAGTTTCAGGGAGCTTTGGTACACAGGTATCGCAGTCAGTAACTTCAATGTGGAAGTGAAGTCTGGAGGGCGTAGCTTCCTGATATGCAGGGGTAATTAGGGGGAGGTGTTGTCAGGTGAGAATCTAGGGCTAGGATGCTGGGAACATGCAGGTTTAGGAACGTGCATTGTTCATGATGCAGAGTTGGCGTGGGTGACAGGGGCCAGAGGGTGGCGATCCTGACACTACTCCCACCCTAAGAGTCGACCTCCGGGCGGCCAGGAGTCAACCAACGGGCAGTAGAAGAGTCCATCATGAACCCCTGCACCGTGTAGGGATCCATACGGGTGGCGCTGTCCGGGGTAGCGTCAGTGGTGCCAAGATGTGCAGTATCTTGGCTTGGTTGACCAGAATAAAGTCCAAACTTGCGGCTGTGAGGGATGGGAGAGTCAACCTTGGAAAACCCCCAAACCCTCCTTGGCACGGCTAGAGCGGGAAACTGGCAACAATGGGTAGTGGAGATGGGGGTCTCCACGGTAACAGCTGGGTACAGTGGGGCAGCGCCCTTGGCGTGGCACGGAGGGGCAGCGCCCTTGACGAGGTGCGGTGGGGCAGCGCCCTCGGCAACCGGTGGGGCAGCGCCCTTGAAGAATACCGGAGGAGCAGCAACCTCCTTGGCACTGCACGGCTCTGCGGCGGCGACCTCCATGGCACTGCACGGCTCTGCGGCGGCGACCTTGGCCTTACGGCGACGTCGACGGCCCCGTGGCGGCGACAACTCGGAAGACTCTGCGGGTTCGTTCAGATGTATGGGGTTGCTGTGGCAACCAGATCGGGAGTAGGAAAATGTCCACGGGCCAATGCAACCTGTACCTGAGACTGCATGAACTTGTGGTTCAGCTGAATGTCCTGTATGGTTTGGGTAAGGGTATTCACCTGGGCTGCCATGGTAGAGACAAGTACCAGGACTGCACTAGATGGACTGGCCTTACCAGGAATTGGCAGGGTAGCTGCAGCGGTATCAGTGTCCACAAATGCTGTTTTGGTGGCAGCAGTCTGGGCTTGGACCTCGGTACAGCACGGCTCTTGGACCTGGACCTCGGTACAGCACAGCTCTTGGACCTGGACCTCGGTACAGCACGGCTCTTGGACCTGGACCTCGGTACAGCACGGCTCTTGGACCTGGACCTCGGTACAGCACGGCTCTTGGACATGGACCTCGGTACAGCACGGCTCTTGGACCTGGACCTCGGTACAGCACAGCTCTTGGACCTGGACCTCGGTACAGCACGGCTCTTGGACCTGGACCTCGGTACAGCACGGCTCTTGGACATGGACCTCGGTACAGCACGGCTCTTGGACATGGACCTCGTACAGCACGGCTCTTGGACATGGACCTCGGTACAGCACGGCTCTTGGACATGGACCTCGGTACAGCACGGCTCTTGGACATGGACCTCGGTACAGCACGGCTCTTGGACATGGACCTCGGTACAGCACGGCTCTTGGACCTGGACCTCGGTACAGCACGGCTCTTGGACATGGACCTCGGTACAGCACGGCTCTTGGACATGGACCTCGGTACAGCACGGCTCTTGGACATGGACCTCGGTACAGCACGGCTCTTGGACCCCTGCGGGTTGCAGGGCAGCGACATCCTGAGATCCTGTACGTTGCAGAGCAGCGACGTCCTGAGATCCTGCACGTTGCAGGGCAGCGACGTCCTGAGATCCTGCATGTTGCAGGGCAGCGACGTCGGGAGATCCTGCATGTTGCAGGGCAGCGACGTCGGGAGATCCTGCATGTTGCAGGGCAGCGACGTCGGGAGATCCTGTACGTTGCAGGGCAGCGACGTCCTGAGATCCTGCACGTTGCAGGGCAGCGACGTCGGGAGATCCTGCATGTTGCAGGGCAGCGACCTCGGGCTTTCGCTCAACCTCCAATTCAATGACGTATGGGTGAGTGTCCAGCTCCTGAGGTTTTGGTTTAGCAGGCAACCGAACAACGGTGGGTGACATGAAGAGGGCACCAATGAAGGCGGATCTTGGGCAAGGTGCACTCGAGATGGTTTTGGTAGCTGGAGTTCTGTAGTCTGTCCCCATGTGATAGCAAGGTACAGTGGTACGGTGAGTCATTCCAGCCGGGCAATAAACAGATCTCGCAACGCCAACATACCCCTTATGCTGACCTGGGGGTCCCTGGGTGTGGCGTGCAGTCTGTCTGAGAAAGTCTAAACCAGCATCAGCAGCTTCCTCTTCTGACTCTGAGTCATCAGAAGGACATGGTGAGGCATATAGGCAGCATGGAGGTAGCGGGCTGGATTCAGGATCTCTGGCAACACCAGCCATGAGATGTAGGCCAGGCTCGATCTCCATTGGCATGGCTGGCTCAGCGTCCATGGATTCCTGCTCCATGGGCATTTCAGGGTCAGACTCCGGTTCGGCACTCTGCATAGGGGTTTCCTGGTCTGACTCCTCAGAAGAAGCTTCTTGGGTAACCAGGTTTCTAGGTGCAGAGAGTCTGGTAGCCTTTGACTCAGGCTCCCTGGGAGCAGGGACACGCTTAGGTGCAGGAGGTTTGCTTACCCGGCTTCTTCTGGGATAGGGGTCTTTCTTTGGGTGCTTGCTTGATGGGTGATGAAGTCTTTTTCTGCAGGGCAGGCACCAGCTTCCCCATCGAAGACTTTGTGGGCTTGGTCGCTGGTGTAGCTATTTTTTGGCTTGGTGGGTACTGTTTTAACCACCAGCCTAGTGGTTTTGATAGTTGCAGGCTCGGTACAAACAGGCTTTACAGGAACAGGGGTATGAAGGCATTTTGTACCTGGCTTAGGTGGGTGCAGCGGGCAGGCCGAGATCTGATGCAAGGGGTCCCCGCAGTAGAAGCAGAGGTCTAGCGCCCTCCTCCTTGCCTTTTCTTCTGGGGTCAGTGGTCCTCTGGCTCCCTCTGTAGCAGGAACGCGCACCTTAGTTGAGGTGCCCCTTGGGTTTTGCTGCACATAATCAAGCAGGGCGTCCAGGTGCTGCTGGATCTGTAGAAAGGCACCTTTCAAGTTCTTCACCATGGCATGGATCACCGCGGACTCACAGGTTTTGGACTTCCACATTCTGTCACGTTTAGACTGCGGGTAGTGTAGCAGGTTGGTTGTGAGCCCAGGATGCAGTGATGAAGGCAGGTTTTGAATAACAAAAGAGTGTTTATTTGCACATAAACACAGTAGTATTAAATCAGACAGGGTATAGGCAATAGAGTCGTCAGGATTCAACAAGGGGTTCGGTACACGGCAAGGCTGGCAGAGAATAGTCGGTGGTATAGCAGGGGTTCGGTACACGGCAAGGCTGGCAGAGAATAGTCAGTGGTATAGCAGGGGTTCGGTACACGGCAAGGCTGGCAGAGAATAGTCAGGGTATGCAGGGGTTCGGTACACGGCAAGGCTGGCAGAGAATAGTCGGTGGTACAGCAGGGGTTCGGTACACGGCAAGGCTGGCAGAGAATAGTCGGTGGTATAGCAGGGGTTCGGTACACGGCAGGCTGGCAGAGAATAGTCGGTGGTACAGCAGGGGTTCGGTACACAGCAAGGCTGGCAGAGAATAGTCGGTGGTATAGCAGGGGTTCGGTACACGGCAAGGCTGGCAGAGAATAGTCGGTGGTATAGCAGGGGTTCGGTACACGGCAAGGCTGGCAGAGAATAGTCGGTGGTACAGCAGGGGTTCGGTACACGGCAAGGCTTCGATGGGGGCAGAGGGGGAGCAGGATGGGAGGGTTACGGTGAGTGAAGGAATGAGAGTCCAGATTGTAGCAGAAGGTCCTTGGGGTCTTAGCAGAGAGTTCAGGGAGCTTTGGTACACAGGTATCGCAGTCAGTAACTTCAATGTGGAAGTGAAGTCTGGAGGGCGTAGCTTCCTGATATGCAGGGGTAATTAGGGGGAGGTGTTGTCAGGTGAGAATCTAGGGCTAGGATGCTGGGAACATGCAGGTTTAGGAACGTGCATTGTTCATGATGCAGGGTTGGCGTGGGTGACAGGGGCCAGAGGGTGGCGATCCTGACAGTAGGTTCCAGGGAATTATGAAAAGTACAGAAAAATAATATAATATTTGCAGCAAAAATAAAGTCCTTGGCAAATAGAAGTAGGTTATTCAAGCGTGGTATCAAAACCCATAGGCATATTCAAGTGCAAATCCAATAGGTCTAGGCAGGTATTGCAAGGGTTAATGTGAGGTTTTAGACTTTTTGCCTTTCTTGCGAGCACGGCGCCGCGGGGTATGACAGTTATTGACAGGAGACTATGGAATATGTTATTAGGAATGGTTACAAAATATGATGAATTATTAGATAGGATGAAATGTACTTAAGGCAGAGCTTGATTATCCAAAGGATGCGGATGATAATTTATGAGTCAATGTGAGAAGAGGTTAGGAAAGTGTATGGAGAGACATGGTGAAAGGAAAGTGTATGGAGAGACATGGTGAAAGGAAAATGTATGGAAACAAATGAATGGAGAAACAGTGCAGAGTTTTGTGATAAGATTTATAGATTGTTATTTGGGATGTGAGACAATGGAAGATGATTTGGTTGTTATATTCATACAGAGTTTAATGGATAACATGTTCCCCGCTTGCAGCCGGCTCATTAAGCAGACTGAGACAGGATGATACGGGATGAGGCCAAAAGAGTTAGAAAAGCCTATCCTAGATATGACAGATACAGGTTACTTTCCAGTAGAGACCATTAAGAAGGACATGATGGTGATTAGTAGTATGTATGCAGAGTGTGATGTGAAGGTGATTAGTAGTATGTATGCAGAGTGTGATGTGAAGGTGATTAGTAGTATGTATGCAGAGTGTGATGTGAATGTGATTAGTAGTATGTATGCAGAAGGTGATGTGAAGGTGATTAGTAGTGTGTATGCAGAAGGTGATGTGAAGGTGATTAGTAGTATGTATGCAGAATGTGATGTGAAGGTGATTAGTAGTATGTATGCAGAATGTGATGTGAAGGTGATTAGTAGTATGTATGCAGAGTGTGATGTGAAGGTGATTAGCAGTATGTATGCAGACTGTGATGTGAAGGTGATTAGCAGTATGTATGTAGAGTGTGATGTGAAGGTAATTAGTAGTATGTATGCAGAATGTGATGTGAAGGTGATTAGTAGTATGTATGCAGAGTGTGATGTGAAGGTGATTAGTAGTATGTATGCAGAATGTGATGTGAAGGTAATTAGTAGTATGTATGCAGAATGTGATGTGAAGGTAATTAGTAGTATGTATGCAGAATGTGATGTGAAGGTGATTAGTAGTATGTATGCAGAGTGTGATGTGAAGGTGATTAGTAGTATGTATGCAGAGTGTGATGTGAAGGTGATTAGCAGTATGTATGCAGAGTGTGATGTGAAGGTGATTAGTAGTATGTATGCAGAATGTGATGTGAAGGTAATTAGTAGTATGTATGCAGAATGTGATGTGAAGGTAATTAGTAGTATGTATGCAGAATGTGATGTGAAGGTGATTAGCAGTATGTATGCAGAGTGTGATGTGAAGGTAATTAGTAGTATGTATGCAGAATGTGATGTGAAGGTGATTAGTAGTATGTATGCAGAGTGTGATGTGAAGGTGATTAGTAGTATGTATGCAGAATGTGATGTGAAGGTAATTAGTAGTTGTATGCAGAATGTGATGTGAAGGTGATTAGTAGTATGTATGCAGAGTGTGATGTGGAGAAGGTGATTAGTAGTATGTATGCAGAATGTGATGTGAAGGTGAAGTGATGGTATGCAGAGTGTGATGTGAAGGTGATTAGTAGTATGTATGCAGAATGTGATGTGAAGGTGATTAGTAGTATGTATACAGAATGTGATGTGAAGGTGATTAGTAGTATGTATGCAGAGTGTGATGTGAAGGTGATTAGTAGTATGTATGCAGAATGTGATGTAAGGTGATTAGTAGTATGTATTACAGAATGTGATGTGAAGGTGATTAGTAGTATGTATGCAGAGTGTGATGTGAAGGTGATTAGTAGTAATGTATGCAGAGTGTGATGTGAAGGTAATTAGTAGTATGTATGCAGAGTGTGATGTGAAGGTGATTAGTAAGTATGTATGCAGAGTGTGATGTGAAGGTGATTAGTAGTATGTATGCAGAGTGTGATGTGAAGGTGATTAGTAGTATGTTGCATAATGTGATGTGAAGTTGATTAGTAGTATGTATACAGAGTGTGTGATGTGAAGGTGATTAGTAGTATGTATGCAGAATGTGATGTGAAGGTGATTAGTAGTATGTATGCAGAGTGTGATGTGAAGGTGATTAGTAGTGTGTATACAGAATGTGATGTGAAGGTGATTAGTAGTATGTATGCATAATGTGATGTGAAGTTGATTAGTAGTATGTATACAGAGTGTGATGTGAAGGTGATTAGTAGTATGTATGCAGAATGTGATGTGAAGGTGATTAGCAGTATGTATGCAGAGTGTGATGTGAAGGTGATTAGTAGTGTGTATACAGAATGTGATGTGAAGGTGATTAGTAGTATGTATGCAGATGTTGTGTGTGAAGGTGAAATTAGTAGTATGTATGCAGAGTGTGATGTGAAGGTGATTAGTAGTGTGTATACAGAGTGTGATGTGAAGGTGATTAGTAGTATGTATGCAGAATGTGATGTGAAGGTGATTAGTAGTGTGTATACAGAATGTGATGTGAAGGTGATTAGTAGTATGTATTACAGAGTGTGATGTGAAGGTGATTAGTAGTATGTATGCAGAATGCTGATGTGAAGGTGATTAGTAGTATGTATGCAGAATGTGATGTGAAGGTGATTAGTAGTATGTATACAGAATGTGATGTGAAGGTGATTAGTAGTATGTATACAGATGATGTGATGTGAAGGTGATTAGTAGTGTGTATACAGAATGTGATGTGAAGGTGATTAGTAGTATGTATACAGAATGTGATGTGAAGGTGATTAGTAGTATGTATACAGAATGTGATGTGAAGGTGATTAGTAGTATGTATACAGAATGTGATGTGAAGGTGATTAGTAGTGTGTATACAGAATGTGATGTGAAGGTGATTAGTAGTATGTATGCAGAGTGTGATGTGAAGGTGATTAGTAGTATGTATGCAGAGTGTGATGTGAAGGTGATTAATAGTATGTATGCAGAGTGTGATGTGAAGGTGATTAGTAGTATGTATGCAGAGTGTGATGTGAAGGTGATTAGTAGTATGTATGCAGAGTGTGATGTGAAGGTGATTAGTAGTATGTATGCAGAGTGTGATGTGAAGGTGATTAATAGTATGTATGCAGAATGTGATGTGAAGGTGATTAGTAGTATGTATGCAGAGTGTGATGTGAAGGTGATTAGTAGTGTGTATACAGAGTGTGATGTGAAGGTGATTAGTAGTATGTATGCAGAATGTGATGTGAAGGTGATTAGTAGTATGTATGCAGAAGTGATGTGAAGGTGATTAGTAGTATATGTATGCAGAATGTGATGTGAAGGTGATTAGTAGTATGTATGCAGAGTGTGATGTGAAGGTGATTAGTAGTATGTATGCAGAGTGTGATGTGAAGGTGATTAGTAGTATGTATGCAGAGTGTGATGTGAAGGTGATTAGTAGTATGTATGCAGAATGTGATGTGAAGGTAATTAGTAGTATGTATGCAGAATGTGATGTGAAGGTGATTAGTAGTATGTATGTAGAGTGTGATGTGAAGGTAATTAGTAGTATGTATGCAGAATGTGATGTGAAGGTGATTAGCAGTATGTATGCAGAGTGTGATGTGAAGGTGATTAGTAGTATGTATACAGAGTGTGATGTGAAGGTGATTAGTAGTATGTATGCAGAGTGTGATGTGAAGGTGATTAGTAGTATGTATGCAGAGTGTGATGTGAAGGTGATTAGTAGTATGTATGCAGAGTGTGATGTGAAGGTGATTAGTAGTATGTATGCAGAGTGTGATGTGAAGGTGATTAGTAGTATGTATGGAGTGTGATGTGAAGGTGATTAGTAGTATGTATGCAGAATGTGATGTGAAGGTGATTAGTAGTATGTATGCAGAAGGTGATGTGAAGGTGATTAGTAGTATGTATGCAGAGTGTGATGTGAAGGTGATTAGTAGTATGTATGCAGAATGTGATGTGAAGGTGATTAGTAGTATGTATGCAGAAGGTGATGTGAAGGTGATTAGTAGTATGTATGCAGAAGGTGATGTGAAGGTGATTAGTGTCACGTCTCGGCCTTGCCCCCTGGTGATGAAGGGTCTTCATGTTTGTTTTTCCCCTATGGTGTGTCTGGCTGTGCTGTTTAGTGCTGATCTGGGGCTCTGTTGTGATCTCCTGGTCTGGGGTCACATGGCCCAATCACACAGACCCACTCCCTATATATTCCCAGCAGCACAGAGCCTCATTGACTGTTTGTGGAGTTTGATGGTGGTTCTGTCTGGTTCGTGTTTCCTGAGTTGCTGCAAAGCATTCCTGTTCAAGTGTTTTCTGGTTCTGACCTCGGCTTTATTTTTGACTATCCCTTCTACTCCCCCCTGGTACCGTATATTTCTGATCTGTTGCCAACCTCTGCCTGATTGACGATTCTTGTATGTTTCATGTTTTATGTACCTTGTCTGTCTTAGTTTAGTATATTATTCAGAGGCCGCTTATAAGGACCTCTTTTAGTATAGTCTGTCTGTTTTGTTTACTGCCCTGCAGCCTGCTCCCTTCACGGATTGTCAAGTGTATCTTTGTGTTTCTGAGTGTCCTAAGTTGTCTGTTGGTCTTGAAGCCTTCGGAGCTTAGTGGCAATTCTGTTCTGTTTTTTGGTGCTCCTTGGTTTTGGAGAAATCCATCTGTCCTTGTGTCCAGTCAGTTACTCACCTGCCTTAAGGGCTTCATCTCATGTTCCAAGCCACCACGATGGCCCAAGCAGGGGCTAACCGTTACATTACAAACAGTCCATTAATTATTATTTTATTTTATTATTATTATTTATTTATAAAGCGCCAGCATATTCCGCAGCGCTGTACAATAAGCACAGTACAGACAGGGTTACAATACATTGAACAACATTTGACAAACAGTACAGGAGGAGATGAGGGCCCTATTCCCGTAGGAACTCACAATCTAGGAGGGTTGGGGTTGGAAACAGGAGGAGAGGACTGTAAGGTGAGAGTGATTGATGATTGCGTCAGTGAGTTGGGTGGTAGGCTTCCCTAAATAGGAATGTTTTCAGGGAGCGTTTGAAGGAAGAGAAGTTAGGGGAAAGTCTGACAGCACGAGGGAGAGCGTTCCAGAGAGTGGGGGCTGCGCGTGAGAAATCCTGCAGTCTATCATGGGAAGAGGTGATGCAGGGAGAAGCTAGGCGCAGGTCACTGTTTGACCTTAGGGAGCGGGCTGGGGTGTATTTGGTGATTAGTGAGGACAGGTAGTGGGGCGCTGAGTTAGTGAGGGTTTTGTAGGTAAGGATAAGGATTTTGAACTTAATTCTGCAGTGGATGGGGAGTCAGTGAAGGGACTCGCAGAGGGGAGCGGCAGAGACAGAGCGGCGGGTAAGGTGAATTAGCCTGGCGGAGGCGTTCAGGATGGATTGTAGGGGGGAGAGGCGGGACAGAGGGAGGCCAGATAAGAGATTATTGCAATAGTCGAGTCGGGAGATTACCAGGGCGTGTAGGAGTTGTTTTGTGGTGACAGCGGTAAGAAATGGCCGAATTCTGGAAATATTACGCAGTTGGTATCGGCAGGAGGAGGAAGAGACTTGATGTGGGGGATGAAGGAAAGAGCAGAGTCCAGTGTAACTCCAAGACAGCGAACTTGGTTTGATGGGGAGATGGTGATACCCTCCACCGTGATAGAGAAGTCAGGAGGTGGGGAGGCATTAGAGGGAGGAATAAGTAGGAGCTCAGTCTTTGACATGTTGATCTTTAGGTGGTGGGAGGCCATCCAGGAGGAGATGCCAGATAAACAGTCACTGACTTTTGAAAGGACAGGGGGAGAGAGATCAGGGGTAGAGAGGTAGATCTGAGTGTCATCAGCGTAGAGGTGGTAATTAAAGCCAAAGCTGTTGATGATTTTGCCCAGGGAGGAGGTGTAGATGGAAAAGAGCAGAGGACCAAGGACAGAGCCTTGAGGTACACCAACAGATAAAGGCAATGAAGAGGAGGAGTTACCAGCAAAGGACACACAGAAGGACCTGTTGGATAAATAGGAGTCAACTCAAGCAAGTGCAGTGTCACCGAGACCCAGAGAGTTGAGGGTCTGTAGAAGGAGGGGGTGGTCAACAGTTTCAAAAGCAGCCGAGAGGTCAAGCAGGATGAGAATAGAATAGTGGCCGTGTTTTTTAGCAGTTAGGCTAAATTAATGCCTGCAGGTGAGCTTACTGTGTTAAATTCTGTGCTTCAGATGGTTTTTGATCTGCTGACAGAGCTGAAGAGGTTAATGCTGTCTCTCAGTGTGCTTAATTATGCGGTTCCTCCCAGCAGAGTCTCTGGGGAACCTCCCATGAGTGAAAGAGAGAGACGTAGAATTCTTAATCTCTGTTATTATTGCAGTTCACCCCAGCATAAAATCTTTTGCTGTCCATTAAAGCCCAAACCCAGAATGTCATGTTCTTAGGGTGAGACCCTGGTAGCCACGTCATGTAGCCATAGCGCTGACCCTACTGCTGGGACCTCTGTTTCTGTGCAATCCAGGGGTGTTGCAAATTCCATGTGTGGTAATAAAGCCAAAATTGCTCCACCTCAAGGCACACTACCTGCTTCCATGTTATGCAGTGTATCACTGTTTCTCAGTTCTTGTCATGTGTCTAGGGCCCAGGGTGGCGCTGATGCCACAAATTCCCAGGGTGGCGCTGATGCCACAAGGGCCCAGGGTGGCGCTGATGCCACAAGGGCCCAGGGTGGCGCTGATGCCACAAGGGCCCAGGGTGGTGCTGATGCCACAAGGGCCCAGGGTGGCGCTGTTGTTACAGGTACACAGCATAAAGAAAAACCTGTCTGTTCTGCACATTGTATTGTGCCTATGTCCGTTCCTGGCGGGAGGCCAGTTTTGTTTCTGTCTGACAAGGTGTCAGCGGTGCCAGAACCTGGCACATTGCCGGTAACACTCCCAAGCTGTGTGTCAGCGGTAACACTCCCAAGCTGTGTGTCAGCGGTAACACTCCCAAGCTGTGTGTCAGCGGTAACACTCCCAAGCTGTGTGTCAGCGGTAACACTCCCAAGCTGTGTGTCAGCGGTAACACTCCCAAACTGTGTGTCAGCTGTACCCCTCCCAAGCTGTGTGTCAGCGGTTTTGTCCCAGGTGGGCCTAGAGCCCTTCACGCCTGTCATGGGCCCAGAGCCCTTCCTGCCTGCTGACGAGTCAGTTGTGCCGATGTTGAGCTACGAGGACATATTGAGTATCTACCCCACTGTCTTTTTTGGACTTCGGTCTCTTTAAGCGCTGTGTTGTTATTCTATCTACGAGGTAGTCGTGCCTATGCTTTGTTATGAGGCCGAAGTGCCTGTATCTAAACATGAAACCTTCATGCCTGGTTCTACTAGCGAGCTGCTAGTCATGCCGATTCCGATCCACGAGACAGTTGTACCCGTGTTGTGCGAGGCAGCCGTGCCCATGTTCTGCTGCGAGGCAGCCGTGCCCATGTTCTGCTGCGAGGCAGCCGTGCCCATGTTCTGCTGCGAGGCAGCCGTGCCCATGTTCTGCTGCGAGGCAGCCGTGCCCATGTTCTGCTGCGAGGCAGCCGTGCCCATGTTCTGCTGCGAGGCAGCCGTGCCCATGTTCTGCTGCGAGGCAGCCTTGCCCATGTTCTGCTGCGAGGCAGCCTTGCCCATGTCCTGCTGCGAGGCAGCCTTTCCCATGTTCTGCTGCGAGGCAGCCGTGCCCATGTCCTGCTGCGAGGCAGCCGTGCCCATGTCCTGCTGCGAGGCAGCCTTTCCCATGTCCTGCTGCGAGGCAGCAGTGCCCATGTCCTGCTGCGAGGCAGCCTTTCCCATGTCCTGCTGCGAGGCAGCAGTGCCCATGTCCTGCTGCGAGACTGCTGAGGCCTCGTTAGGTTATGAGACCAATGTGCTTACATTAACACATGAGACCACTGTGCCCTTGTCCCACAGTGGGTCCATTGTTGTTTCTACCGTTGTCTTGCCAAGTGTGGGTCCCGAGCCCTTCATGTGTAATTCGGGCAATGTGCCCCTAATGCCTGTTTCTGGCGATATGCCAATTTTGTCCCAGGTGGGTACTAAGTCCTTCATGTCTGGTTTGGGCCAAGAGCCCCTCATGTCAGCCCCTGATGGCACGCTGCCAGGTATGTCTGTTTCTGGTTATTTGCCAGTCCTGCCAGTTAATGGAGTGACATCCAAACTGACTGGTGCTACAAATTCTAGCCCTGTACCCGAGGGTTATATACGATCCCCATGCGGGATGTTGTTCCGTGAGGCACACTGGGCCATGATCAAGAAAGACCCTAATGCTCTCAGGTGTTTTGAGGAGGATTTCGATGACTCGGAGGGTCCACAGTGCACTCCTCCAGGTGAAATCTGTAACAATGGTGAGGTGCCAGTTGTATCATATCCTGGCAATGTCCTCTGTTCCAATGGTGTGCCAGTTAAAGGCGAGTTGTCAAGTCTGTCCAAGTCAAGTCACGTGACCACTGTGCCCACGTCTCGCAGTGGATCCATTGCTGTCAAACCCACTTGTGGGGTCGAGAGGTCTCAATCGTGTGGTGTTAAACAGATAACCAAGTCTGCCCCTACTATTGCCGTGTCGTTTGGGGTGGTCACCAGTTCTAGATCTCGTTCAAGGAGAAGACGTAAAAAGGTGACTAACCTTAGTCCAACTGATTCCATGTCCAGTCTGACTGATGCCGAGATCCCCCAACCCCGTCATGCCCCTGAGGGCTATGTGCAGTCGCCCTTTGGACTGGTGTTCAGAAAGGACCACTGGGATGCCATTCAAAGGAACCCTCATAGACGGAGGCGTCTTGGGGAGGAGGATGATGACTCTGAGTGGGACCTCAATGGATTTTGGTGACTGGTGTTCGTGATCTGGTTTCATGATTCTGTCTGCCATGTTTTTTGTTTTGGGTGCCCAGGAGGTCACCCGTAAGGGAGGGGGTTATGTCACGTCTCGGCCTTGCCCCCTGGTGATGAAGGGTCTTCATGTTTGTTTTTCCCCTATGGTGTGTCTGGCTGTGCTGTTTTGTGCTGATCTGGGGCTCTGTTGTGATCTCCTGGTCTGGGGTCACATGGCCCAATCACACAGACCCACTCCCTATATATTCCCAGCAGCACAGAGCCTCATTGACTGTTTGTGGAGTTTGATGGTGGTTCTGTCTGGTTCGTGTTTCCTGAGTTGCTGCAAAGCATTCCTGTTCAAGTGTTTTCTGGTTCTGACCTCGGCTTTATTTTTGACTATCCCTTCTACTCCCCCCTGGTCCCGTATATTTCTGATCTGTTGCCAACCTCTGCCTGATTGACGATTCTTGTATGTTTCATGTTTTATGTACCTTGTCTGTCTTAGTTTAGTATATTATTCAGAGGCCGCTTATAAGGACCTCTTTTAGTATAGTCTGTCTGTTTCGTTTACTGTCCTGCAGCCTGCTCCCTTCACGGATTGTCAAGTGTATCTTTGTGTTTCTGAGTGTCCTAAGTTGTCTGTCGGTCTTGAAGCCTTCGGAGCTTAGTGGCAATTCTGTTCTGTTTTTTGGTGCTCCTTGGTTTTGGAGAAATCCATCTGTCCTTGTGTCCAGTCAGTTACTCACCTGCCTTAAGGGCTTCATCTCATGTTCCAAGCCACCACGATGGCCCAAGCAGGGGCGAACCGTTACAATTAGTAGTATGTATGCAGAATGTGATGTGAAGGTGATTAGTAGTATGTATACAGAGTGTGATGTGAAGGTGATTAGTAGTATGTATGCAAAATGTGATGTGAAGGTTATTAGTAGTATGTATGCAGAATGTGATGTGAAGGTGATTAGTAGTATGTATACAGAAAGTGATGTGAAGGTGATTAGCAGTATTTATGCAGAAGGTGATGTGAAGGTGATTAGTAGTGTGTATGCAGAGTGTGATGTGAAGGTGATTAATAGTATGTATGCAGAAGGTGATGTGAAGGTGATTAGTAGTATGTATACAGAGTGTGATGTGAAGGTGATTAGTAGTATGTATGCAGAATGTGATGTGAAGGTGATTAGTAGTATGTATGCAGAGTGTGATGTGAAGGTGATTAATAGTATGTATGCAGAATGTGATGTGAAGGTGATTAGTAGTATGTATGCAAAATGTGATGTGAAGGTGATTAGTAGTATGTATGCAGAATGTGATGTGAAGGTGATTAATAGTATGTATACAGAATGTGATGTGAAGGTGATTAGTAGTATGTATACAGAATGTGATGTGAAGGTGATTAGTAGTATGTATGCAAAATGTGATGTGAAGGTGATTAGTAGTATGTATGCAGAATGTGATGTGAAGGTGATTAGTAGTATGTATGCAGAGTGTGATGTGAAGGTGATTAGTAGTATGTATGCAGAGTGTGATGTGAAGGTGATTAGTAGTATGTATGCAGAATGTGATGTGAAGGTGATTAGTAGTGTGTATACAGAGTGTGATGTGAAGGTGATTAGTAGTGTGTATGCAGAGTGTGATGTGAAGGTGATTAATAGTATGTATGCAGAAGGTGATGTGAAGGTGATTAGTAGTATGTATACAGAGTGTGATGTGAAGGTGATTAGTAGTATGTATGCAGAATGTGATGTGAAGGTGATTAGTAGTATGTATGCAGAGTGTGATGTGAAGGTGATTAATAGTATGTATGCAGAATGTGATGTGAAGGTGATTAGTAGTATGTATGCAAAATGTGATGTGAAGGTGATTAGTAGTATGTATGCAAAATGTGATGTGAAGGTGATTAGTAGTATGTATGCAGAGTGTGATGTGAAGGTGATTAGTAGTATGTATGCAGAATGTGATGTGAAGGTGATTAGTAGTATGTATGCAGAATGTGATGTGAAGGTAATTAGTAGTGTGTAGACAGAGTGTGATGTGAAGGTGATTAGTAGTATGTATGCAGAGTGTGATGTGAAGGTAATTAGTAGTGTGTAGACAGAGTGTGATGTGAAGGTGATTAGTAGTATGTATGCAGAGTGTGATGTGAAGGTGATTAGTAGTATGTATGCAAAATGTGATGTGAAGGTGATTAGTAGTATGTATGCAGAGTGTGATGTGAAGGTGATTAGTAGTATGTATGCAGAATGTGATGTGAAGGTGATTAGTAGTATGTATGCAGAATGTGATGTGAAGGTGATTAGTAGTATGTATGCAGAGTGTGATGTGAAGGTGATTAGTAGTATGTATGCAGAGTGTGATGTGAAGGTGATTAGTAGTATGTATGCAAAATGTGATGTGAAGGTGATTAGCAGTATTTATGCAGAAGGTGATGTGAAGGTGATTAGCAGTATGTATGCAGAGTGTGATGTGAATGTGATTAGCAGTATGTATACAGAATGTGATGTGAAGGTGATTAGTAGTATGTATGCAGAATGTGATGTGAAGGTGATTAGTAGTATGTATGCAGAATGTGATGTGAAGGTGATTAGTAGTATGTATGCCAAAATGTGATGTGAAGGTGATTAGTAGTATGTATGCAGAGTGTGATGTGAAGGTGATTAGTAGTATGTATGCAGAATGTGATGTGAAGGTGATTAGTAGTATGTATGCAAAGGATGTGAAGGTGATTAGCAGTATGTATGCAGAAGGTGATGTGAAGGTGATAGTAGTATGTATGCAGAATGTGATGTGAAGGTGATTAGTAGTATATGTATGCAGAATGTGATGTGAAGGTGATTAGTAGTATGTATGCAGAATGTGATGTGAAGGTGATTAGTAGTATTTATGCAGAGTGTGATGTGAAGGTGATTAGTAGTATGTATGCAGAGTGTGATGTGAAGGTGATTAGTAGTATGTATGCAGAATGTGATGTGAAGGTGATTAGTAGTATGTATGCAGAAGGTGATGTGAAGGTGATTAGCAGTATGTATGCAGAAGGTGATGTGAAGGTGATTAGTAGTATGTATGCAGAATGTGATGTGAAGGTGATTAGTAGTATGTATGCAGAATGTGATGTGAAGGTGATTAGTAGTATGTATGCAGAATGTGATGTGAAGGTGATTAGTAGTATTTATGCAGAGTGTGATGTGAAGGTGATTAGTAGTATGTATGCAGAATGTGATGTGAAGGTGATTAGTAGTATGTATACAGAGTGTGATGTGAAGGTGATTAGTAGTATGTATGCAGAATGTGATGTGAAGGTGATTAGTAGTATGTATGCAGAATGTGATGTGAAGGTGATTAGTAGTATGTATGCAGAGTGTGATGTGAAGGTGATTAGTAGTATGTATGCAGAATGTGATGTGAAGGTGATTAGTAGTATGTATGCAAAATGTGATGTGAAGGTGAATTAGTAGTATGTATGCAGAGAGTGATGTGAAGGTGATTAGTAGTATGTATACAGAATGTGATGTGAAGGTGATTAGTAGTATTGTAGCAGAAGGTGATGTGAAGGTGATTAGTAGTATGTATGCAGAATGTGATGTGAAGGTGATTAGTAGTATGTATGCAGAATGTGATGTGAAGGTGATTAGTAGTATGTATGCAGAAGGTGATGTGAAGGTGATTAGTAGTATGTATGCAGAGTGTGATGTGAAGGTGATTAGTAGTATGTATGCAGAGTGTGATGTGAAGGTGATTAGTAGTATGTATGCAGAGTGTGATGTGAAGGTGATTAGTAGTATGTATGCAGAATGTGATGTGAAGGTGATTAGTAGTATGTATGCAGAAGTGTGATGTGAAGGTGATTAGTAGTATGTATGCAGAGTGTGATGTGAAGGTGATTAGCAGTATGTATGTGCAGAGTGTGATGTGAAGGTGATTAGTAGTATGTATGCAGAATGTGATGTGAAGGTGATTAGTAGTATGTATGCAGAATGTGATGTGAAGGTGATTAGTAGTGTGTATGCAGAATGTGATGTGAAGGTAATTAGTAGTATGTATGCAGAATGTGATGTGAAGGTGATTAGTAGTATGTATGCAGAGTGTGATGTGAAGGTGATTAGTAGTATGTATACAGAGTGTGATGTGAAGGTGATTAGTAGTATGTATGCAGAGTGTGATGTGAAGGTGATTAGTAGTATGTATGCAGAATGTGATGTGAAGGTGATTAGTAGTATGTATGCAGAGTGTGATGTGAAGGTGATTAGTAGTATGTATGCAGAGTGTGATGTGAATGTGATTAGCAGTATGTATACAGAATGTGATGTGAAGGTGATTAGTAGTATGTATACAGAGTGTGATGTGAAGGTGATTAGTAGTATGTATGCAGAATGTGATGTGAAGGTGATTAGTAGTATGTATGCAGAATGTGATGTGAAGGTGATTAGTAGTATGTATGCAGAGTGTGATGTGAAGGTGATTAGTAGTATGTATGCAGAATGTGATGTGAAGGTGATTAGTAGTATGTATGCAGAGTGTGATGTGAAGGTGATTAGTAGTATGTATGCAGAGTGTGATGTGAAGGTGATTAGTAGTATGTATGCAGAATGTGATGTGAAGGTGATTAGCAGTATTTATGCAGAAGGTGATGTGAAGGTGATTAGCAGTATGTATGCAGAAGGTGATGTGAAGGTGATTAGTAGTGTGTATGCAGAGTGTGATGTGAATGAGAGTGAATATTTTTGTCTTTGGTCCCTGTAAGTTTGGAATTGAACATGACAAAATATTTGTATTAAAGAGACTTATTATTCATGACTTAGGTTGTTTTTTTTGTGTACACCCCAGTATTTTTAGATGGTTTTATGATTGTGACATGATTTCATTGGTAGGTGATTCTTTTATTCCCCTAGACGACTTGCAGCTAAATTGATATTATTTAAGTGTTTTGTTATTTGTATTAGAACATGTAGCTGACCTACCTGACAGTCTATGGGCCACTTCTTCTACTGACCCCGGACTGATTGACTGTACACTATACCAGATCACACTCAAACCACGTGTCCAGCCTGTATACAGCAAACAGTATCCACTTACATAAGAGTAACATATAGGGATTACACTAGTTATTTAGGAACTTTTACAGAAAAATATAATTATACCCACTGGGTCACCCTATAAAAGTCCAATCCACCTGTTTCAAGCCTGGTAAACAAGAGTATAGATCCACCCAGGATCTCCGCAGTAATGCCCTGATACAGCCCTTTGCTCTTATTGGTGCCAGATATATATGGTCTAAATGCTGCAATTCCCCATGATTCAGTGTTTATAGCCTTAGATTTATGTTTTGCTTTCTTTAGCATTCCGGTACACCCTGACAAGACACTGATTGTGTTCACGTATAGAGGTAGACAATTTACATAGACAAGATTACCTCAGGGTTTTAGAGATATGTCAGCGGTTTTCAGTGCTGTGGTCAAGCAAACTCTTGAGTCACGGACCCCGCAGTATGGCTCTACATCGCTCCGATACGTGGATGACCTATTGCTGTGCAGCCCAGACGAGGAGACTTGTTTCAGAGACCCTAAACTTTTGCTATTGTACTTATTTCAAGCAGGCCACAAGGAGTCACTCAAGAAAATCTCCTACTCGTTGTCAAATACATGGGATTCACCCTTTCTTCAGGTCAGAGACAGTTGTCCACAGAGCGAGTGCAGGCGCTCACGAAATTGCCACGACCACATGATAAAGCTTCCATGATGTCCTTTCTAGGCGTGATAAACTGTTGCAGACATTGGCTATCAGACTGTTCATTTTATGATTCTACTCTTCGTTTTTGCACCAAACAAGCCCAGACACCATTCAATGGACTGAACTGTTACATGATTACAAAACTCTCCAGCAGTCCTTGTGTACAGCTCCAGCACTTGGATTGCCTCATTACAGCTCACCTTTACACCTTGATTGCAAAGAGGTTGGAAGGATATCTGCGGGTGTTCTGACTCAAGAACCACGGCAATGGATACTAATGGCAGTTTATTCAAAATTTTACATGCAGTGGTTGGGGGGATGCCGGCATGCTTAGGATCGGGGGATGCCGGCATGTTTAGGATCGGGGGGTGCCGGCATGCTTAGGATCAGGGATGCCAGCATGCTTAGGATCGGGTGATGCCGGCATGCTTAGGATCGGGGGATGCCGGCACGCTTAGGATCGGGTGATGCCGGCACGCTTAGGATCGGGTGATGCCGGCATGCTTAGGATCGGGGGATGCCAGCATGCTTAGGATCGGGGATGCCGGCATGCTTAGGATCGGGGGATGCCGGCACGCTTAGGATCGGGGATGCCGGCATGCTTAGGATCGGGGGATGCCGGCACGCTTAGGATCGGGGGATGCTGGCACGCTTAGGATCGGGGGATGCCGGCATGCTTAGGATCGGGGGATGCCAGCATGCTTAGGATCGGGGATGCCGGCATGCTTAGGATCGGGGGATGCCGGCATGCTTAGGATCGGGTGATGCCGGCATGCTTAGGATCGGGGATGCCGGCATGCTTAAGATCAGTTGCAGCATGTACCATTGTGATAGAAACTTGTGAAGCGCTAGTGTTGTCACACTCACTCATTTTGTACATTAAGTTTTAAATGTCCTTAAACAAAGCACAACACAACATATGACAGCGCAAAAGCGATACAACTATGAGAAGATATTTACTGACACTCACAATCTTACTGTCATATACTATATGCTGGGCTATCCGTAGGTCCTGCTATGTTAGTCCTTAAAATGTACAATACACAATCCACCCCCTGTAAGGACAGAGGCTTTGACCCCTGTATGGTGTTGGGTGTATGGAACCCAATGGCAAGCCGAAGGAGGAGACCAGAAGGAATATGATTGATTAAGCTTTACTGAAGGCAACAAAATATAAGTCCAGAATAAAGTAATGTAATGTTTCTTTTGACAGAAATAAGAGTCCAGAACGGAGAGTTGTAAGGATTAATAAATACGGTTGCAATCTTGGAAATAGTCCAGGGGTAGAGGTATGCCGGGAGGTGGAACTAGCACTGCGATGGCAATCTTGAATATGGAAGCGGAATGGAGCTGTACCGTGGTGGCAGGAACAGAAGCGGAGCTGTGTCGTGGCAACAGAAGCGGAGCTGTATCGTGGCAGCAGAAGCGGAAGCGGAGCTGTACCGTGGCAACAGGAACCGGAGCGGAGCTGTACCGTGGCAACAGGAACAGGAGCGGAGCTGTACCGTGGCAACAGGAACAGGAGTGGAGCTGTACCGTGGCAACAGGAACAGGAGTGGAGCTGTACCGTGGCAACAGGAACCAGAGCGGAGCTGTACCGTGGCAACAGGAACCAGAGCGGAGCTGTACCGTGGCAACAGGAACAGGAGTGGAGCTGTACCGTGGCAACAGGAACAGGAGCGGAGCTGTAGCGTGGCAACAGGAGCGGAGCTGTACCGTGGCAACAGGAACAGGAGCGGAGCGGTATCGTGGCAACAGAAGCGGAGCGGAGCTGTACCGTGGCAACGGGAACAGAAGTGGAGCTGGTACTGTGATGGCCGGAACAGAAGTGGAGCTGGTACCGTGGCAACAGGAACCGGAGTGGAGCTGGTACCGTGATGGCCGGAACAGAAGTGGAGCTGGTACTGTGGCAACAGGAACCGGAGTGGAGCTGGTACCGTGATGGCCGGAACAGAAGTGAAGCTGGTACCGTGGCAACAGGAACAGAGGCGAAGCTGTATCGGCAGCAGGAACGGAAGTCAGAATCCTTTTAGAGGAACACGAAGAGGAACCACTGGGTAACGTGGTGTAACCACAGTATAACCTGGTTAGTGAACTGGAGAAGGTGGCAGGTTTAAATAGGGTTCAGGGAATCATACGAACACCGTTCACCTGGGACTCGCAGGTGGAATAGGGATACCTGAGTGCTAGGTAGATTAATTGGTGGTATACGAGGATCTCCAGTGCAGGTGGGATGCAGTACCTTAACTTGACCAGCAGAGTACCTAGGTCTTCATGCTCTAGGATGGACGATCGCGCATGCGCGCCTGCCTTCTGCTCAGATGGATCGCGGAGGCGGCGTGGAACACATCCTGGCTCTCCTCCCTCGAGCTGCAGGCCGGAACCAGGGAGCGACGCGCCACGAGGGACCTCAGGTGAGTTTGTCAGGCGTCCCAACATGGCGGCCGCGGTCCGACCGCGGCGCGGGGCATTACACCCCCACACACCATAAATGGATGACGACTCCCATGACTGTGTAACACAACTGCAGCAAGACAGCACACCTGGAGGGGACTTGCAGTTTACTCCTATAGAATTCAGTGAGATCGTTTTTATAAATGGTTTGTTTCTTCTGGCTTTGCTATAGGTCAGATGTAGACAAGGTGCTTCTGGCACATTCTATTCCTTGTGTTTCAGCCCAAGCAGCAGAATTAATTGCTCTGATGCAGACGTGGAAGATGTTTAAACGGAAAGACGTGACTATATATATATATATATACTGACTCCAGACATGCTTTTAAGGTAGTGCATGATTTTGATCAGATTTGGAAGCAGATGGGACGTGTGACAGTGGACGGTAAATGTATCTCTCATGCAGATTGTTGTAATAGAATTATTGTCAGTAATTGTTATCAGGAAGGATTGTTAATGTTTAATGCCAAACCCGCACCAATGCTTCAGACCCACTGTCACAAGGTAATGCTTTATTTAGCAGATACAGTGGCAAAACAGGCCGCTGCAGCAGCTACTCCACACCCAGACTATGACACTCATCCGATCATCCAGAGATTGATGGTAATGATACCACAATTGTACCAAGATCGAGATATAATAAACCTCCAGGCTACGGCCTCAGAGGCAGATTTTTAAGCTTTGGGAAACTGTATGACAAAAGGATATATGAATGGCCTTTAGTCATACAACGAGGGGAAGTTGAGTATATATTACCCCCCTTTATTTTTATTACCCCCCTTTTATTTTTATTTCATACTTTATGGTGTCAGACATAAGAACAGAGCGCTAAGGCTTTAGCAGCGAGGTTTGTATGTAAAAAGATAGGGCCTCGCGTTATAACAGATAATATTTGTGCAGCACAGGCAGAATATGTGGCGCACTTGATTAGTAAATTGAACGGCATCTACGGTGATAGATCTTTCTTTCTTTACCTCCAGATCAAGTGGTGGTCAAGCAGATAATCAGAGGAAGGAGGACGCAAGCAGGATAACGATGGCTTACAAGCGATGGATGGATCACAGCCAAGCAGAAGCAAGCAAGGAGGCACAGCCAGGACCAGTTATCGGGAGGCCGGGGTTTCCCCCCACAGAGTCAGGACCAGTTATCGGGAGGCCGGGGTTTCCCCCCACAGAGTCAGGACCAGTTATCGGGAGGCCGGGGTTTCCCCCCCACACAGTCAGGACCAGTTATCGGGAGGTCGGGGTTTCCCCCCACACAGTCAGGACCAGTTATCGGGAGGCCGGGGTTTCCCCCCACAGAGTCAGGACCAGTTATCGGGAGGCCGGGGTTTCCCCCCCAAACAAGTGACTCTGGAAGAATTTGGAGACTCTCGTGATAAAGAAAGAGTGACACTTATAAGTAGGAGGGGAAGATCAATCCCCTGAGTCTAATGAACTGACTCCCCTGATATTTTGTTGTGCTATAACTTGGGGCTTTATCACACTTTACTTTATTATCATTTTTTTACATTCATGGTGTGTCTGAAAGATGAAACACACAGTCAGGATATCGGTTCTAACTTGGGATTGGTTAGGAATACGATGGAATGCAGTGAGTCCTCATGGGAAAGATAATATGTATATGAATCCATTAAGTTGATCTTTAAGGAATCTCAGAAGAATGACTCGTGCTATGAGTTTCTATTCACAGGTTTTCCTATTAATGACACTGCTTTACAAGAATTAATTGATCATGGTAATTTAACTCAATATAGTGTGATAGAGAAGGAACCTGCTCGCGTCCATTTGCAGAGACACGTTAATGATGCAGCACTGTGATTAAAGTCATGATAAATTCCTGAAAGTGTCACCTATAAACCGGACTATTTTATTTAGATGTAAGATGTACGAGGAGGCTCCTGTGTTCACAATTTATAATTTTGCATCAACACCAACTAGTGACCGCAGATTTTTTACCCAACAGATAGTGTTTTTTCTATTCGGTTGGTAGGCTATATATATATATATATATATATATATATATATAAGTAGTAGAACAGGGTTATCTTTTATGGTAGATGGGCAACAAAGGTAAAACCCTCCGAGCATTTGAAACCTTGTTTCTTAGGATTTATAGTAAATAAATGTTAAACACACACATATTTAGATGTTGCTATTTTAGTATTTTAGTTGTTTAAGACAAATTGTAGTATTTTAACCCCACACCTATCCTTTAATTAAATTGCACTACATCCTTAGCTTAGCTAGTGCTGGTCATGCTAAAACAGATGACTACCAGCATCCACAGCAACTTATGAGAGTAGACAATACTTAATACAGGTTATCCCCATAGCTGCAATTTAAACATCCTTCTCCCATTCCCTTTTGTCTATATATTTTAGTATAATAAGTGTTATGGCTCACTGTCACCAGTGATTATGGTGTTCCCACTCTTGGAGAAGAGGCCTGCATGGTCAGGGTGTCTCCCTGGGTCATTCTTGCGTGGGTTTAAATCCTGCGTCCGGCTAAGAGTGACCCGGCCTCTGAAGTACTGGGTGGGCATGGGAATGTGACAGTGTTGTTTTAGTTTATTGATCACGATGTGATAAAAATGATGGATTGATGGAATGCACCTAATACGATCAGGCAGCTATGAAAATATTTGATTGGAATACAAAATGCTTATATGCCTTGAAATGAACTTTGCTCTAATTAGCATTCTATTAACAAGCTGACAGTTCAGAAATGCATCTCACCTAAGAATCTGCAGCCATGTGTAAATGTGTTAAAGCACACCCAAGATAAGTGGGAGAGGCTAACAATTAGGGAGTAAAAAAGTCCAGAAGCAAACAGATGTCAATTCCTGTTAAATAATGAAACGTTAGGAAAACTTATGAAACTGCAGAAATGTTTATCTTTGTGTTACTCTGTATTGTAACTTTTAATATGCTGCTGTATGCATTTTAGTACGTGTTACTTCTCTCTGATAGGATATTGAAATGTCATGTAAATGTATATAAGCACATGTAACCAAACATACAACGGAGAACAAAGCAAAGGAAAACTTTGTGTCTTGTCATCATTTCCAGTTACTTCCTTCTCACTGGTCGACCATGAGTTATTTTGTTACGGAGAGATAGTTTAGTTAGAGAATAGAAGATTACAGACACACATCAAGCTGAGGCAGAATTTTCCGGCTATCAGAAGCAGAGTCCACCAACTGGAAAGGCAGCAGCTGTAATGCGAGTAATTTTGCCAAGCTCGCATTTAGACGTTGTGCATGTGGATGGTTGGCACAATATTTTTTCTTCCGCTGCAGCAGCTGGGGCAATGAAATCTGACTGCATAAATCTGCAGCTGATGGGATGCTGGCAGATTCAGAGGAAGGACGTGGTACACTGTTGGGTATATTACAGAAGGAGAAAATTAAAACGGATGCCTGTAGCCATTTTGGTTTTAATTAGAAAGTCTTTTCTTTTTCAAATTTTCCCTAGTTTTAGAAATGAACAGAGATTTTTTTAAATGGTTCATGGCTAGGTGAAATCTTATTTTTTTCTAGAAATACCAGACATGAAGGAACCTTAAAATGTCTTTGTGTGATATAATGCCCAAGCTAAGTGCCAGACATGTCACATTTAAATTTATTGACTTGTTTTAAGTCTTTAAAACAAAAAGATATTTTGTCTTTGGGTATCGGAAAATAAAAGTTTAAATTTTGAAATGTATGATTATATTCACGAAATATATTTCTATAATCAAGGTATATTTTATTATATTTACAGTAGAAAATATACGCTCCAATTTATATTGTAGAGAGTTTAATTGGTAAATAGTATAAATATTGAAGAAGAGATTCTGTGATTTAATAAGAAAGGAAAGTATTTAGTTGAGAGGAGTAGGGACATACATTTGATTCTGGCATGAGAGACATAAGGTCTACACTGAATGAGAAGGTCTTTGTGTGTAGATTGACCTCTGACATGAGATAATAATTATAAAAATTAAATGGTGGAATTAATTAAGAAGTGCAACACTGCCCTCTAGAGGAAAGTAAATATTATATTTAATATAATAAAATTATTGCCAGTGACGTCAAATTGACTATAATTGGAGACGACAAGGCAGTCAGGCATTCACGCAGACCATCGCTAAGTAAGCAGAGTCCAGAGCATTCCCGCAGAATCCAGGACATGAGGCATTCAGAGACTTACACACATCACTAACAGACCATTCCAGGACGATACACTCAAGACTCTCACCAAATCTCTAACTCACACCAAATCTCTCACTCACATGCATTGATTATCTGATATTGATAATTTTCACATATTCCAAAAAACAATATTACATAAAGAATTCCAAGGCAGTAACTCATCAAAGTCCAGATTGGAGAGGTAATGTATGAGAGCTATTTAAATTAATGTAATTATATATATATATATATATATATATATATATATATATTTGTAGTATTTTTTGCAACAGATAGACTGAGATTTCTCAGACTTTGTTCGCTCCAAAATCTAAATATTTCTATTCTGCAGATAGAGATATGAAGAAGTGGACATAAGGATTTATCCTAAAAGATAGAACCGATGGAAAAAAACACCGTGCTGGGGGCTATAGAATAGGTTAGTGATTAAACACAGAATACGATATATATCAAATCCCCTAACGAGGAATAATTACCTATTATTCAATTAAAACATATACTTTTATTGTTCAATTAAAAAATTGGAAGGGTTTTCAAAATTAGAACACAAATTAGTTTAAATTAAACAAAAATCCCACATTGATTCAGTGAGAAAATAAGTGTATCACTCTGACAATACAGAATCAAAGATAGGTATTGATTGATATAAATGACTATTTAAACACTTGACCGCCTTATTTAGACATGATTAAATATCTAAATAAACATAAGAATGTGCGCACATTGTAGACACCAGTTGGAATAGCCACCAAACCTGATATAAGAAGGAATTATGAGCATTAACAATGAAGTTCAATTAACTTTCTGGATAGATTTTCTGATACTATGAATTCAGCATAGACACTTAATGACATCAACTATGCGCTGTTGACTCATCGGTGACTTCACAATTGACAGAAACCCAGTAGTATAGTCTTTGGACTCAGGTTCTGAAATGTAGACTCAATAGCTGAAAAAAGCCACCATATGCAAATGCATTGAGCGATAGGAGGTTAATTTAGTCTTTGATGAATGTTATACAGGTTAATTCAACCATTATTTGAACATTCTCAATATTAATTCTATACTGAGCCTTATGGTAGTAATTGTCTTTACAAAGTGCAGAGCATACCAATGCAATTGTGGATTGGTTTCTATTGTCAATTGAGCTCTGATTACCAAGTTGTTCGCCTGGTGGCTGGTTTTGTCTTTTTGAGTGTCAAATCTTTTTGAGGAAACAATTCCTTTATTTTGACGTTTAAAATTGTTACATCAATTAAAAGGTAAACCTTTTTCTGTGGTCACTGATTCACTGAATATACTTGTCAGTCAGATCGAGTGTTATCTATCTGTGGTTCGGCTCTTTATGACTCAGTAGCCAATCTTTTTCGCTAATCCAAGCGTTATTCAAGTACCAACAATACATTTATCTTGCTGGTTGTATAACAATCCATTTATCTTGCTGGTTGTATAACAATCCATTTATCTTGCTGGTTGTATAACAATATATTTATCTTGCTGGTTGTATAACAATCCATTTATCTTGCTGGTTGTATAACAATCCATTTATCTTGCTGGTTGTATAACAATCCATTTATCTTGCTGGTTGTATAACAATCCATTTATCTTGCTGGTTGTATAACAATCCATTTATCTTGCTGGTTGTATAACAATCCATTTATCTTGCTGGTTGTATAACAATCCATTTATCTTGCTGGTTGTATAACAATACATTTATCTTGCTGGTTGTATAACAATACATTTATCTTGCTGGTTGTATAACAATACATTTATCTTGCTGATTGTAAAACAAAACGTTTTTTTGAATGAACAAAGTAGCAGGTCAATTAGACCAAAATGATTGCTAATTGAGGGGATTTAGAGGCGAAGCTTTTTGCTAATTTCAAGCGTTACCCAGTATCAATTACACAATTATACAATTATCTTGCTGGTTGTGGTAACATACAACGCTTCTTTTTGAAAAGTAGCAGGTCATTAACTCAATTATTGTTCATTCACGGCTTATGCGCCAGCAGCTACGATAAGCTGCGTTGGTAATGTGCTCACACTTTGCCCATTTGAATGTCTGCAGCCCAAAGCTTATGTCTAAGGAATTATTTATGAGATTAAATTCAAGTTTTGGTGGAGTTGAACGCTCTTAGCCTATTGCAAAGTGTGCATTTATCAATCAATTTGCATATGGTGGTTTTTTTCAGCTATTGAGTCTACATTTCAGAACCTGAGTCCAAAGACTATACTACTGGGTTTCTGTCAATTGTGAACTCACCGATGAGTCAACAGCGCATAGTTGATGTCATTAAGTGTCTATGCTGAATTCATAGTATCAGAAAATCTATCCAGAAAGTTAATTGAACTTCATTGTTAATGCTCATAATTCCTTCTTATATCAGGTTTGGTGGCTATTCCAACTGGTGTCTACAATGTGCACACATTCTTATGTTTATTTAGATATTTAATCATGTCTAATTTAGGCGGTCAATTGTTTAAATAGTCTTTTATATCAATCAATACCTATCTTTGATTCTGTATTGTCAGAGAGTGATACACTTATTTTCTCACTGAATCAATGTGGGATTTTTTGTTTAATTTAAACTAATTTGTGTTCTAATTTTGACAACCCTTCCAATTTTTTAATTGAACAATAAAAGTATATGTTTTAATTGAATAATATGTAATTATTCCTCGTTAGGGGATTTGATATTTATCCTAAAAGAAACTGTTGTGAGATTGATATACCGATATATATATATTGAATTGGAAATTACTGTGATTGAAATTAATAAGCAAGGAATTATATAATCCCTGTCAGTGGAGGTTGTAGGCAATAATATGGCAGGACATATAGTGGGGGTAGAGACAGATGAGGAGGACCTATGGAAAGTGTTGTGCAAACGGGATGCATGGCAGTTGGTCATATGTCGCCTCAAGCACGTGGTACCCAAGTGTCTGATGTCTTTCCCACACTTGATCCTCTTCCGACATAGCTTACAAATAGCAATGCTGCAGTCTGCTGCACATGTTGTGAAGAACGCCCAGACAGCAGAGATCCTGGATGTGTGCTTTGAGACAACAGTGCTCTGCACCTTAGCAGCTCTGGCAACTGATGCCTTGAACTGGCTATGGTTGCTCATAGAGGACGTTCTGCCTCATTTTTGTTGTGCCTCCTCCTCACTTGACTCCTCTGTTCGATCATGAACCCAGGTGGAGTCAGTGACCTCATCATCGTCATCATCCCCTATCTCCTCGTCACTGGAGCCAACTTGGCAGTGTGCTGCAGCTGCTGGGGGAACAGGATTGCCAGTTCTCTGTGTGTCACTGGCACCCCCTCCCTCTAGGCTGATTATACTCCCTTCCTCAACCTCAGAGTTTGAATCAGAGCACTGGAGTTGCTGCCCATCCTCAAGCAGCATGTCACGGTCATTGTAGTCAAACAATTCAGCTGACTCCTCCGTGTATGATGGTGAGGCTACGACAGGAGTAGCTGTGGACATGGAGGATGCATTAGATGCTTTGGCAGCTGAGGTGGACTGTAAACCACTACAAGCCTGGCTGGCAGAGGACTCGGAGGATGAGGATGGCCTGGTTAGCCAATCCTGCAAATCCTCTGTAGGTTGCTGCTGCTTAAGACGGCCAGCACCAGTTAGAAACAAGGACAAGCGTGCCCCTGCAGAGGATGCACCACGTTCAAAATGACCAGGGGCACAGCCTCCCGACACAAAGGCTGCTTGCCCTCTTATCTGTGTCTGGGAGTGTTTGCCTGTACTTTTTGTTCTTTCTGACATGGCGAATGATATATAGATTAAAGATATACAGATTTTGCAGAACAATGCTATACGTCAGTGATACACCCTGGTTGATTGAATAGATAAACATATGAACTCTGATTAAACTGTGTTATTGCATGGTATCTAGAATTAAAGATATACAGATTTTGCAGAACAATGCTATATGTCAGTGATACAGCCTGATAACCAGGCTGCAGCTGGCAGTGCCAACGCACAGATTACTATTCCGAGATATCTGCTAGAAGTATGTGGGACCCTCTGATAGCTGGCAGTGAGAAGACACAGATTACAATTCCCAGATATCTGCTAGACGTCTGTGAGATCCAAATAGCTGGCAGTGAGAAGACACAGATTACAATTCACAGAAATCTGCTAGTCGTCTGTGAGACACACTGAAAGAACAATCTCCTCTCACTCCTGCAAAAAAAACACATGCTGGGGCTACGGCGAAACCTTATATAGTGTGCTGCCGGACTTAGCTCTGTGAGCCCATGATTGGGCAAAATTTGCCCAATCAGGACTCTGAGCTCTGATTGGCATAGTCTTGCACCGGTCTTGCTGTAGCCAATTACGAGCATCAGGCCAGTGGAAAAGTGCATTGTGGTCCATTGTGGTGCATTGTGGGCGAACACGCGGTGAACACACGGAAATGTCCGATGTTCGCCGAACAGCGGAATTGATTGAACCGCCAGCCCATCCCTAATCATGTTATCCATAACATCATTCTGATGTTTCAGTCTGCTTTGTTCCAAGCCTTGATCTCCCTGTGATGTTTCAGTCTGCTTTGTTCCAAGCCTTGATCTCCCTCTGATGTTTCAGTCTGCTTTGTTCCAAGCCTTGATCCTTATTCACTTACCTTGCAGTTCTGGTAGAGATCTTTTGCTCAGGTTCTCCTGTATGTGTTCTAGTTACCCTTTATTACTTTACTTTCAGGTTTTGGGTTTACTCCTCCGCCAGTTCTGTATTTACATCTGTTTATAGTCTCCCAGGTCCTTGGTTATTCATACTGTTTTGTTCATATGGTTCATGTTTGGTATTTATGTTTGCATTTCATGTTTCTTCTCTAGGTTTAAACAGGTTTTTGTTTTCACTCATGTTACTCTAGTGTTTTAGTTCTCTTATGTCTTTCTGCCTATAGTTTCCCAAGTCCTTGGTTGTTCATCTGTTTGTTTTTCTATTGTATATTTAGTTCAGGTCTATGGTTTAATTCTAGTGCTCAGGTCTTTTGTTTCATTGTGGTGTTCTGGTTCCTTGCTGTATATATTACTGTTGTAAATAAATCCCTTGTTTTGTTTATACATCCATGGGTCATGTCTGTTAACTGCTCAAATAGCTCACACCCCTTCTGTGCCATATCAGGTCAGGCCCCACGTCACAGTCCCGCTGACAACACACACAATCCATCATGTTATCCACATGTTATTTTAGGTCGCCCCAATGACATCACACACACAATGATTCATGTTATTCATGTATTCTTTTAGGTCGACCCGCTGACGTCACACACACAATGCATCCTGTTATTCATGTGTTCTTTTAGGTCGACCCACTGACATCACACACAGAATGCATCATGTTATTCATGTATTCTTTTAGGTTATCCCGCTGACATCACGCACACAATGCATCATGTTATTCATGTATTCTTTTAGGTTATCCCGCTGACATCACACACACAATGCATCATGTTATTCATGTATTCTTTTAGGTTGTCCCGTTGAATAACATGATGCATTGTGTGTGTGATGTCAACGGGACAACCTAAAAAAACAGTACACATGAATAACATGATGCATTGTGTGTGTGATGTCAGCGGGGCGACCTAAAGTAACACATGAATAACATGATGCATTGTGTGTGTGATGTCATGTGTTACTTTAGATCGCCCTGCTGACATCACACACACAATGCATCATGTTATTCATGTGTACTGTTTTTTTAGGTTGTCTCGTTGACATCACACACACAATGCATTATGTTATTCATGTGTTCTTTTAGGTCGCCCCACTGACATCACACACACCATGCATCATGTTATTCATGTATTCTTTTAGGTTATCCCATTGACATCACACACACAATGCATCATGTTATCCCCATGTTATTTTAGGTCGTGCCGCTGACGTCACACACAATGCATCATGGTATCCATGCAGAGACTCGCTGAATGACTTTATTAACGTTTTGTTGTAGGGAGACATTGTATCTCCATATTGTCCTGTCTTCTACCAGCAAATCTCTTTTCACAGCTGGCGGCCTCTCCTTACAGTGATAATTAAAAGCCAGGTCTACTGGAAGGTTTGTAAACCGCCCGTCATGCTTCAGGACTTTGTGGATTGACGTCTGATAGACCTTCCTGGGGTTTACAAGAAGTTTAGTATGGAACGTGATTGGTTCTTTAAAAACATTTTGCAGAATGTTGACTCCAGGAATGTCTCTCCACATGTTCAGTCTCGTGTCATTAGGAAGTGAGGGGAAAACATGATTCATAAAACTGAAGACGCTGGTCTTTGGATATCGCTTGTGTAGAACCTTCATCAGAGACGGCCAGTCATTATATTTCACCGGAAGAATGATTTCATCAATGTCATTAAGGAAGACAAACTTACTCCTATACATGTTCCGGTACAGACAGTCATTCAGAGTGGCCGTCTGCCCGTAGTAACCAACCTGGTTTGAGGAATTCATGGAGTAACGCCATGCAGTAGATGTTCGAAGGAATCTGTGGATTGGCCAAGGGATGACCTCGAGGATTCCCTCTTCCACATAGTATCGTAAGACTTTCTCCAGGTTCTGGTGACACTGGTTGAGATAGAGAGTGACTCTCCCGGCTCCGAGCAGTTTATACATTTCCAGGCTCTGGATGGTCTGTAGAACATTATTATAATCTCCATACATGATGGAAATGCAGATGGTGAAATTCACAGAGGGAGCCGCAGGAGGAGGACGGTTTCTCACTTCAAACCTGGGAAGATGAGTTATGTGACTGGTGTTGGACCAATGGATGGATATGTAACGATAGGGACAGTCAGGTGGTTCTACGCACAGGAGATCAGCCGTCCCATATGAATGCCCAAATCTGTCTTTGTGGAGGTCTACCTGTGCTCGAACTGACACTGAGGAGTTATAGTCACAGTGGAACCAGCAATACAGCTCTTTCACTGTATGGTGTATAATGGCGAGTACCCGGACACTGGGTGTGTGTCCCCTAGGGTCATAGTATGGAGACAGGATAAAGGTCTGGTTATCCCCCAGAGCAGTGATAGAGCTGTTAGCAATGTTAGGAGCATATGCTGCATCTCTTTGAGTGTTCTTCACCATTGACATGAGGTTGAAATAATAGAAGAAAGAGAGGATCATAACAAGAAGGTTAAACACGTAGAAACATTTCCTCTTGACGTCGGCTCTCGATTTACTGGCCATCTGCAGAAAGAAAAGACACGTTGGAGAAGCTTTAATAACTGTCCTTAACATGATGCCGGCAGTAACCATTGTACTTTATTGTCACACTGTAATTACACCACACTCCCACTCAGTCCTTGACCTAATATTATAGCTCTCCCCTCCAGCTGCTTCCACTTCTCTCTCGGTTTAACCTTATCTAACCCTAGCTTTTAGTCTTTCGCCATGCAACCTACTATACTCCATCTGATCCCCAGCTCCACAGTCACACTCCCCTTAGATTGAAAGCTCACTCAGTGTCTCGCTGAGCACCTGTATAAATGCTGCATTAGAAGGACAATTATTCTATAGGTAAGGCCACCTGTTCCTCATGTATCATTATTTATTGTGTCTCCTGTTTGTGCCTCCCCATTAATAATTATTTACAATCTTTATTTATAAAGCGCCAGCATATTCTGCAGCGCTGTACAATAGGCACAGTATAGACAGGGTTACAATACTATGAACAACATTTGACAAACAGTACAGGAGGAGATGAGGGCTTTATTCCTGTAGGAACTCACAATCTAGAAGGGTTGGGTTGGAAACAGAAGGAGAGGACTGCAAGGCGAGAGCGATGGGCTGCAAGGCGAGAGCGATGGGCTGCAAGGCGAGAGCGATGGGCTGCAAGGCGAGAGCGATGGGCTGCAAGGCGAGAGCGATGGACTGGTTGCATCAGTGAGTTGGGTGGTCGGCTTCCCTAAATAGGAATGTTTTAAGGGAGCGTTTGAAGGAAGAGAGGGGAAAGTCTGACCGTACGAGGGAGAGTGTACGAGAGGATGGGGCTGCGCGTGAGAAATCCTGCAGTGTATCATGGGAAGAGGTGATGTGGGGAGAAGCTAGGCGCAGGTCACTGTTTGACATTAGTCAACAAATACACTCCAACCCGCTCCCTAATGAGTACAGGTAGTGGGGAGTTTTTAGGTCAGGGTAAGGATTTTGAATGTAATTCTGCAGTGGATGAGGAGCCAGTGAAGGGACTCGCAGAGGGGAGCAGCAGAGACAGAGCGGCGAATGAGGTGGATGAGGAGCCAGTGAAGGGACTCGCAGAGACAGAGCGGCGGGTGAGGTGGATGGGGAGCCAGCAAAGGAACTCGAAGAGAGGAGCGGCAGAGACAGAGTGGCAGATGAGGTGGATGGGGAGCCAGTGAAGGGACTCGTAGAGAAGAGAGGCAGAGACAGAGCAGCGGGTGAGGTGGATGAGCCTAGCGGAGGCGTTCAGGATGGATTGTAGTATTGAGGGGCGGGAGAGGAGGCTAGATAAGAGATTATTGCAATAGTCAAATCGGGAGATTACCAGGGCGTGGATGAGTTGTTTTGTGGCGTCAGCGGTAAGAAACGACCGAATTTTGGAAATATTACGTAGTTGGTATCGGCATGAGAAGGAAAGAGACTGCTCTTTCCTTCATCCACCACATCCAGAGTCAAGTGTAACTCCGAGACAGCGAACCTGGTTTGACGGGGAGATAGAAAAGTCAGGAGGTGGAGAGGCATTAGAAGGAGGAATAAGTAGGAGCTCAGTTTTAGACGTTTTAATCTTTAAGTGGTGAGAGGCCATCCAGGAGGAGATGCCAAATAAACAGTCGCTGACTTTTGAAAGGACTGGGGGAGAGGTAGATCTGAGTGTCATCAGCATAGAGATGGTAATTAAAGCCAAAGCTGTTAAGGATTTTGCCCAGGGAGGAGGTGTAGATGGAAAAGAGTAGGGATGAGCTGTTCGGTTCAGAGTTCGATTTGAACATCGCCTGTTCGCGAACTACGAACATTTCCGCGTGTTCGCCCACAATGGACCCCAGCGCACTTTTCCACTGGCCAGAAGCTGGTAATTGACTACAGCCTTGCACCTGACCACAGGTCAGGTGCAAGACTATGCCAATCACGGCTCAGAGTCCTGGATTGGGCAAATTTTGCCCAATCATGGGCTCACAGAGCCAAGTCCCGCAGCACACTATATAAGGTTTCACACCACGCTTCAGCACGTGTTTGAGAGGAGATTGTTCTTGTGTTAGTGTGTGTTCTCACTGCCAGTCTGCCACCAGCTACTGGGGGGGCTCTCATTTCTACCAAATATCTGGGAATTGTTATAATCCGTGTGTTCTCACTGCCACCCAGTATTTTGGGGGGGTCAGTAATTTCTACAAAATATTTTGGAATTGTGGTAATCTGTGTCTTGCGACTCACTGCCACCCATCAGGGGGTCTCACTGATTTATAGGTGGTTTCTGGGAATTGTAATCTGTGTCTTGTCACTGGCTGCCAGCTATCAGGGTGTCTCACTGAGTTATACCAGAGTTCTGGAAATCTTTAATCTTTATACCAGAGTTGAATCAGAGTTCTGTATATATTTAATCTATCACTCACCATGTCAGAAAGACCAAAAAGGACAGGCAGTCGCTCCCAGGCACAGATAAGAGGGCAAGCAGCCTCTGTGTCGGGAGGCTGTGCCTCTGGTCGTCGTGGACGTGGTGCATCCTCTGCAGGGGCACGTTTGTCCTTTCTAACTGGTGCTGGCCGTCTTCTTAAGCAGCAGCCAGCAACATACAGAGGATTTGGTGGATTGGCTAACCAGGCCATCTTCATCCTCCGAGTCCTCTGCCTGCCAGGCTTGTAGTGGTTTACAGTCCACCTCAGCTGCCAAAGCATCTAATGCAGCCTCCATGTCCACAGCTACTCCTGCCGTAGCCTCACTATCACACACGGAGGAGTCAGCTGAATTGTTTTACTACAATGAGAGTGACATGCTGCTGGAGGATGCGCAGCAACTACAGCGCTCTAATTCAATCTCTGAGGTTGAGGAAGGGAATATAAATCAACCTAGAGGAAGGGGGTGCCAGTGATGACACACAAATAACTGGCACTCATGTTGCCCCAGCAGCTGCAGCATACTGCCAAGTTGGCTCCAGTGACGACGAGCTAGGGGGTGATAACTAGGGATGAGCTGTTCGGTTCGTAGTTCGCATCGAACATAGCCTGTTCGCGAACTACGAACATTTCCGCATGTTCGCCGCGTGTTCACCTACAATGGACCACAATGCACTTTTCCACTGGCCTGAAGCTTGTAATTGGCTACAGCCTTGCAACTGACCACAGGTAAGGCGCAAGACAGGTGCAAGACTATGCCAATCACGGCTCAGAGTCCTGATTGGGCAAAATTTTCCCAATCATGGGCTCACAGAGCTAAGTCCCGCAGCACACTATATAAGGTTTCACACAGCGCTTCAGCACGCTTTTGAGAGAAGATTGTTGTTGTGTTAGTGTGTGTTCTCACTGCCAGTCTGCCACCAGCTATTGGGGGAGGGGTCTCATTTCTAAAAAAATATCTGGGAATTGTTCTAATTTGTGTGTTCTCACTGTCACCCAGTATTTTGGGGGTCAGTAATTTCTACAAAATATTTGGGAATTGAGGTGATCTTGTAAGGATATAGAGTCACCCAGCACGCAGACAAAACCCAGAACGGCAAGAAAAAACCCTAAACTGAGAAGCTGGTCCTTAGAAGTTCCGATCAGGGACAGGAGAGATATCGCAGTAATAACAAGCCAGAGGTCGGTACACGAGATAAACATAAGCCAAGGGATAATCACAGAAAACACAGGCAATATCCAGGTAAAGTATCCATGTAATTGGGCAGACTAGATGGGCTGAAAGGTTCTTATCTGCCGACATTTTTCTATGTTTCTATATACAAGCCAGAAGTCAAACCAGAAAACCAATATGCAGAAGCTATACACACATGCTGAGGGCTAGAAATAACCACATCAGGGCTCAGAGCACAGTCAGTGACTGATATTTAAAGGCCTAGATCCCTGACCAGGTGTGACATTCAAAGTGGCCTGATTCAGAGACTGGCGCCCTCTCTGTTGGGAAGGCCACACTGCAGGAGCACCAGCAGGCATGACAAACGCGGGCGGAAGGGAGGAAAAACTGTGCCTGCAGTTTTCCCCCTTGCGCCCGTGGTTTAACGCTGGATTACAATGCAGGCGCAAAACATGCTGCCTGCAGCCACGAGCATGGGAGGGACTTTTTCCTCCAGTCTTACCCTGCTCCTGCCGGACGGAGGAGGTGGTCAGAGCCGCAGTCCTCGCCGCGGGACAGGATGTGAGTATCTGATTGTTTTTTTATTTTTTTAGGCTGGTGTTAATGGATTCCGCTTCTGCAGAATCCGTTAACACCAAGTCTAGGCTCTGGTTAACTTTTCGCTGACCAGAGCCGGACGTTAATCAGTTAGGACATTGCAATACCAGCGCTGATTAACACTTTGCGCCGCCCATGTGAAGTATAGGGAGCACAAAGTACAGTAACCTCGCGCTGAAAAGCACAAGCTACCAAACTCAAACGGGTTACCTAACCCGTTTGCGTTTGGATTGTGATATGCGGTAAACACCGCAGCAAACGTTAATGCTCACGCCAGTGAACGTTAACAATAGCGTCAAGAATGTAACGTGGCCCATAATGTTTTATTATTAGGTTTTACTCCTTTTTGTGATTGTTTTAATATTAGGCTTTAATAGATTTTCGGATTGTTTTATTATTAGGTTTTATTAGATTTTAGGATTGTTTTATTATAGGTTTTATTAGATTTTAGGATTATTTTATTATAGGTTTTTACATTTTCGGATTGTTTTATAATTAGGTTTTATTAGATGTTTTTAATGATTTATTATTACGCTTTGTTTTGGGGTTTGTTCTAGAATTAAGTTTTATTGGTTTAAAGGATTGTTTTATTATAGGTTTTTAGTTTTTGGGATTGTTTTATTATTAGGTTTTATTAGATTTTAGGATTGTTTTATTATTAGGCTTTATTAGATTTTAGGATTGTTTTATTGTTAGGTTTTATTAGATTTTCGGATTGTTTTATTATAGGTTTTTACATTTTCGGATTGTTTTATAATTAGGTTTTATTAGATGTTTTTAATGATTTATTATTAGGCTTTGTTTTGGGGTTTGTTCTAGAATTAAGTTTTATTGGTTTAAAGGATTGTTTTATTATAGGTTTTTAGTTTTTGGGATTGTTTTATTAATAGGTTTTACTCGTTTTTTGGTTTTGTTTTCTATTAGGTTTTATTTGATTTTCAGGAGTCATTATTAGTCTTTATTAGTTGTGATTAGTCATTTATTATCAACTTGCATTAGTTTTTTGAAAAACATATATTTTTAGGTTTTATAATATTTTGAAAAAAGGAAAAGAGTGTGAATCTAGTGCTCTTCTTAATAAAAGTATGTTAGGACGCACTCTATATGGGTCGGTGCTGCAAGCCAGAAGGCGTGTGTTTACAACCTCAGAAACACTATCAAATGGAAAATAGAAAAACATTTCCAGGCGCACCTTGCTCAATATAACACTCAGGGTTATCCAAAGAGATTCGAAAAGTCACCGCACGTTCGGTGACTTTTCGTTCTCTTCAATTCGGTTCCTTTTGCCGATTGCATTTCGGTGACCCTGCGGTGTATTCAGCAAACACCACAGGGTCCCCGAATTGCAGGGAAAAGCGGTCCTATATTAAAAAGATATGAATCTGGTAAAGGCGTCAGTGCACCCAGATATTGTGCCTTTCATGGCAGCAAGTGCCTTCACACCGTAACCCTTTTGTGGTATTCTGGAAGAGTGCAGTGGTGGAGGTTTTGGGAATGCAGAAGAGATCCCCGATCTATTCAGTTACGTCAGCATCAGTGGATTGATAGCTACTGATCAAGGACTGATTCATTTTTATAAATGTCAGCTGGTCCACAGAGTCGGTGGACAGACGCACTCTTTTGTCTGTGACAAAACCTCCAGTGGCACTAAACGTCCTTTCAGAAAGCACGCTAGATGAAGAGCAACCTAGTAGCTGCATAGCATTTTGGCTACGTTCTGGCCACTGATCCAATCTCAACACCCAGTAAGCCAGTGGATCATCTGCTGGAAAGTTATCCAGGTCTGCCCTTGCCCCTAGGTAGTCCTGCACCATATGGTGAAGACGCTGGCAATGGGTGCCTACATTTGACGTCCCTGGGAGTCGTGGACTAAAAAATTTAAAAAAGGCATCAGTCAAGCGGACCCTGGCCTTCACCATTATTCCTGTCATCATCCGCAGCCTCAGAAGCACCTGTGTCATCACTTGGTAACCTACCAGTGCCTGGAAAGGTGTTACACAAGTGTCACTTTAGAGCGTACTCAAGTTGTTTCATCCTGTGCTCCCTCTGTGCGGGCAGGATGAGCTCTGCAACTTTACCCTTGTATCGTGGATCAAGAAGGCTTGCCAACCAGTAATGATCCCTCTCCTTGATAGTACGAATCCTGGGGTACTTTAGCAGGCTCTAAATAATAAGAAAGCCAATTCAGCGTAGGTTGGAGGTGGGATTAGCTTCCGAGTCTTCCTGCTCAATGAGGAGGATGACCCCATCGTGCACTCCCTCCTCCCAGCCACGTACTAGTCCTTGTGTGTCTGTGCACACAAAACCTTCCCTTTTTCCCAAATTTTGCCCAATCATGGGCTCACAGAGCTAAGTCCCGCAGCAAACTATATAAGGTTTCCACGCATAGCTTCAGCACGCATTTGAGAGGAGATTTCATAGGAGATTATTGTTCTGTGTTGTTACTGCCGGTTTGCCACGCTACTGGGGGGTCTGGGGGGGGTCTCATTTCTACCAAATATCTGGGAATTTAGGTGATGTGTGTCTTGTCACTGCCAGCAAGTATTTTGGGGGTTACAAATTTCTTTAAAACATTTGTGAATTGAGGTGATCTGTCTCTTGTCACACAGCCAGTACCACGCAGTATTATGGGGGGTCACTAATTTTTACAAAATATCTGGGAATTGAGGTGATCTGTCTCTTGTCACTGCCAGCAAGTATTTTGGCTTGAAAAAGCCGCAGTTGTTTAGGCGGCGAAACATGTCGAGGTAAGGTGTTTTAACAGTTGTATGTTCCCATTACCAACCGTGTATCACTGTTATTCGCCCCTATCAATGAGGGCGCAGTGGTCATCACTCCAATTATGATTAATGTGACACTGGCATGGTCTATTTGAACATAAGATTGTTTCAATCTTCACACTTCATAATGGCCGGCTCATTACTGCTGCACTCGTAATTGTAGTAGAGGAGAATATATTTATAGCTGGACGGCTGCTTGGGTTTTGGTTACCCACTCTTAAATTTTGTGATTTTGCCCCTATCAATGAGTGCGTTGCTGTCATTGTGCCATTGTGGGAATCTGTGGGAACCCGCGCCATTCAATTGTCTCCAATTATTGCTGTGTACAACATTAGAGTATAACCATCATGTTGTGCCCTTTGGAATATTGCATCACATGCTCCATATCGCATTCAGGATAATCTAATTGCTATTTGCCAATTTTCTTAATATTGTATTATACCACGTATGACAAGCAATTGGTTACCTATCCACGGTTTGGTCAATCATCATCCTCTGGGTGATATATTTTTCAAGTATATGTTTTTATACGGTCGGTTGTTTTTTGTTTATGTACACCAAATAAAGTATGATTAGGTAGCTGGTGTCTACCATTGCTATATATTTTTTCTTCAAAGTTATACTGGGTGATGCCCGTTTGTAGACACTAGTGTGGTTAACCCCAGTGTTCTCTTGTTCATTACTATTTTTAGTATTTTGGGGGTCACTAATTTCTACAAAATATTTGGGAATTGTTATAATCCGTGTGTTCTCACTGGCTGCCACCCATCAGAGTGTCTCACTGATTTATAGGAGGTTTCTGAGACTTCTAATCTGTGTCTTCTCACTGCCACCCATCAGGGGGTCTCACTGATTTATAAGAGGTTTCACTGCCACCCATCAAGGGGTCTCACTGATTTATAGGAGGTTTCACTGCCACCCATCAAGGGGTCTCACTGATTTATAGGAGGTTTCACTGCCACCCATCAAGGGGTCTCACTGATTTATAGGAGGTTTCACTGCCACCCATCAAGGGGTCTCACTGATTTATAAGAGGTTTCACTGCCACCCATCAAGGGGTCTCACTGATTTATAAGAGGTTTCACTGCCACCCATCAAGGGGTCTCACTGATTTATAAGAGGTTTCTGAGATTTGTAATCTGTGGCTTCTCACTGAAACCCATCGAGGGGTCTCACTGATTTATAGGAGGTTTCACTGCCACTCATCAAGGGGTCTCACTGATTTATAGGAGGTTTCACTGCCACCCATCAAGGGGTCTCACTGATTTATAAGAGGTTTCACTGCTGCCCATCAGGGGGTCTCACTGATTTATAGGAGGTTTCTGAGACTTGAAATCTGTGTCTTCTCACTGCCAGCTATCAGGGGGTCCCACATACTTCTAGCAGATTTCTGCGAATTGTAATCTGTGTCTTGTCACTGTTGCCAGCTATCAGGGGGTCCTATCAGGGGGTCTCACTGACTTGTGGGAGGTTTCTGGGTATTGTAATCTGTGTCTTGTCACTGGCTGCCAGCTATCAGGGTGTCTCACTGAGTTATACCAGAGTTCTGGAAATCTTTAATCTATATATCGCTCACCATGTCAGAAAGACCAAAAAGGACAGGCAGATGCTCCCAGACACAGATAAGAGGGCAAGCAGCCCCGTGTCGTGAGGGTGTGCCCCTGGTCGTGTGGACGTGGTGCATCTACTGCAGGGGCACGCTTGTCCTTTCTAACTGGTGCTGGCCGTCTTAAGCAGCAGCAACATACAGAGGATTTGGTGGATTGGCTAACCAGGCCATCCTCATCCTCCCAGTCCTCTGCCAGCCAGGCATGTAATGCTTTACAGTCCACCTCAGCTGCCAAATCATCTAATGCAGCCTCCATGTCCACAGCTACTCCTGCCGTAGCCTCACTATCGCACACGGAAGAGTCAGCTGAATTGTTTGACTACAATGACAATGACATGCTGCTTGAGGATGCACAGCAAGTACAGTGCTCTGATTCAATCTCTGAGGTTGAGGAAGGGAGTATAATCAACCTAGAAGAAGGGGGTGTCAGTGACACACAAAGAACTGGCACTCATGTTCCCCCAGCAGCTGCAGCATACTGCCAAGTTGGCGCCAGTGACGAGGAGATAGGGGGTGATGTGTCACGGTGGCCCCCCTCAGGAGCCAAAGGGGGGACCTTGTTGCTGTGTTTATTGTTAAGCTCTTTAGGCCGGTATGTGTTTTTCTGCATTATGCAGAACCCTGGACACTGAATACAGAAATAACTAGACAAGACAAGACAAGACTGTAACACACACAAGGAACTCCCTGCTCTGGGGTAAGGTCCTTTGGATGGCCTTCTAATCTACACAGAGTACAGGGTGGGAAACATGAAATGACAAACAATGAACAATCAGGGGTTAAACAGACATGACATGAACAATGGTGCTAACTAGAAAGAGATCCTTGATGTGGTCTCTAAAACAATAAGTAGCAGTACTAGATACAAAGACACAGAACACCAGACTAGACAGGAATAAAGTCTACAACCTGTAGGGGAGGACTTCACTTTAAACAGATTATGCTGCAACCAGCACAAACCACTGGATGCCTTGCAATTATGTTTCTTGTTCTGGTGTTTGTACCACACTTCAGCCTCTGTTGTTTAGTTCTAACAAACCAGAACCTGAAGACCACACATACAAAACACAAAAATGGGATTAAGCAAGAGAATAGTCAATAAACCAGGCCAGGTGTCTTAAACCAGAAATATCAATATGCAGTACCAAGGGGTTAGAAACAAGGATGGTCAGGATACGTAGCCAGAAGTCAAGAATCCAGGAGATCAAAAATACAATATTCCACAAGCAGCAAAGAGAACCGTATACTGGATCAAGGAGCTGTAGCACTAAAGGCCATATAAATAGGGCAGTACAGATCATGTGATCACAGGTCTGATCAGGCACCGAGACTCCAGGGGTGGGAAGCCAAACAGATTAACCCTGTACTCAAAAGGGCTGCGAAAAACTCGCATAATCAGTGAGCATGGCTGGAGGGAACGTAACATGATGATTATGATGATGAGGTCACTAACTCCACCTGAGTGCCTGATCGAACAGAGGAATAAAGTGAGGAGGAGGAGGAGGCACAACAAACACGAGGCACAAAATCCTCTATGACCAACCGTAGCACTAGCCAGTCAAAGGCATCAGATGTCAGAGCTGCTCAGGTGAAGAGCGCTGTTGTCTCAAAGCACACATCCATGAACTCTGCTGTCTGGGAGTTCTTTATGAAATGTGCAGCAGACCCCACCGTTGCTATTTGTAATCTATGTCAGATGAGGCTCAAGCGTGGGAAAGACACCGGACGCTTGAGTACCACGTGCTTGAGGCGACATATGACCACCTGCCACGCATCCCGTTGGTGCAAAACGTTGCGTAGGTCCTCCTCCTCCTCCTCCTCATCTGTCTCTACCCCCACTGTATGTCCTGCCATGTCATTGCCTGCTACAACATTCACTGACAGGGATGATGCTACAGTAATGGATGTACCAGGTCCTTCCTCACAATGTGACAGCATCCCATCAGCTGAAGATTTACGCAGTCAGATTACGTTGCCCCAGCTGCTGCATCATAAATAAAAATATAGTCCCAACCATCCCCAAGCACAGCGTCTAAATGCAAGCTTAGCAAAATTACTCGCATTGCAGCTGCTGCCTTTCCAGCTGGTAGACTCTACTCCCTTCCGTGAATTTGCTGAATGTGCTGTACCACAGTAGTATGTTCCAAAACGCCATTATTTTTCACGGAAGGCCATTCCAGCACTATACCAGCACGTGGAAGACAATGTTATTGAGTCATTGGGAAAGGCAGTCAGCAGCAAGGTGCATGTGACTTTAGACATGTGGTCCAGCAAGCATGGACAGGGTCATTACATTTCCTTCACGGCACACTGGGTAACTCTGATTGCAGCTGGGAGGGATCCAAGACGGGGCTCTGTGCTGGAGCTTGTTCATCCACCACGCCTCCAGAAAGCTGCTTGTATGAGGTCTGTCTGCTCCACCACCACCTCTCCCTCTTTCTCCTCCTCCTCCTTCTGTGTCTCTGGCTAAGTGGCAGTTAAACCGACGCCTGACAGGGGCAACGCAAGTGTTCAAGCAAAAAGATTCTATACTGTGCTTGAGCTGGTTTGTTTAGGGGACAGGAGCCTCACCAGGCCAGAAATTCTGTCAGCTCTGCAGGGCCAGGTGCAGAGATGGTTAACACCACGCCAGCTTCACCTGGGAATGGTCGTCTGTGATAATGGCAGCAACCTTCTCTCCGCCCTACGCAAGGGTAAGTTGACACATGTACCATGCCTAGCACATGTCCTAAATCTGGTGGTACAGCGTTTCCTAACCAGGTACCCAGAGCTGGCAGAGCTTCTCAGCCAGGCCAGAAAAGTCTGCAGCCACTTCAGACGGTCATTCCCAGCAAGCGTTCGCCTGGCAGAAATTCAAAGAGAATTCCACCTTCCCACAAACCGTCTGATCTGTGACATGCCCACCAGGTGGAACTCGACATTAGCAATGCTGCAGCATCTGCACAAGCAGCAGAGGGCCATCAACGAATACCTGTGAGTATGGCACAAGGACAGGTTCAGGTCAACTTGTTTTTTTTTCCCCCCGCAGTGGCTGATGATCAAGGATGCATACACTGTACTGTCACCATTTGAGGAGGCAATGAGGATGGTGAGCAGGGACAGTGCATGCATCAGTGACACAATTCCTTTAGTGTTCCTGCTGGAGCACACTCTGTGGGGAATTATAGATGTGGCACTAGAGGCAGAGCAGCGTGAGGAAGGGGAGGCCTTCCCTAGCTCTCAAGGCCCCAGTCTTTCCACAGACAGCATTCCAGTGGGTCCTCCTCAGATCAGACAGGAGGAGGAGGAGGAGGAATATTTAAGTAGTGGGGGCATTGAAGGTGGGGATTCCTCAAGGGAGGGTTTTGTGTGCCCAGAAACATAAGGACTAGTACGTGGCTGGGAAGAGGAAGTGCACGATGGGGTTATCCTCCTCATTTACCACGAAGACTCGGAAGCTATTGCCACCTCCAACCTACGCTGCATGGGCTCCCTTATTATGCAAAGCCTGCTAAAGGACCCCAGGATTCGTGCTATCAAGGAGAGGGATCATTACTGGTTGGCAACCCTTCTTGATCCACGATACAAGGGTAAAGTTGCAGAGCTCATCCTGCCCGCACAGAGGGAGCACAGGATTAAAAAACTTGAGGACGCTCTAAAAGCGACACTTGTGTAACACCTTTCCAGTTACTGGTCAGTTACCAAGTGACAACACACGTGCTTCTGATGCTGCAGATGATCAGAGGAATATTGGTGAAGGCCGGGGCTGCTTGACTGATGCCTTTTTAAATTTTTTTAGTCCACGAAGCCCAGGGACGTCAAATGTAGGCACCCATTGCCAGCGTCTTCACCATATGGTGCAGGACTACCTAGGGGCAAGGGCAGACCTGGATACCTTCCCAGCAGATTATCCACTGGCTTACTGGGTGTTGAGATTGGATCACTGGCCAGAATTTAGCCAATATGCTATGCAGCTACTAGGTTGCCCTTCATCCAGCGAGCTTTCTGAAAGGACATTTAGTGCCGCTGGAGGTTTTGTCACATACAAAAGAGTGTGTCTCTCCACTGACTCTGTAGACCAGCTGACATTTATAAAAATGAATCAGTCCTGGATCAGCAGCTATCAATCCCCTGATGCTGACGTAACGGAATAGATCGGGGATGTCTTCTGCATTCACAAAACCTCCAGCATTGAACTCTTCCACAATATCACAAAAGGGTTACGGTGTGAAGGCACTTGCTGCCATGAAAGGCACAATATTTGGCTGCACTGACGCCTGTGCCACAATTATATCGTTTTAATTTTTGGAACCGCAGGGTCCATGCCTGCACTCTTCCACAATACCACAGAGGGGTTACTGTTTGAATGCACTTGCTGGCCTGGCACCAAAAGCACAATATCTGGGTGCACTGACACCTTTACCAGATTCATATCTTTTTAATATAGGACCGCATGGTCCACCCCTGCACTCTTTCACAACACCACAGAGGGGTTACTGTACGATGGCACGTGCTGGCCTGGCAAAAAAGGCACAATATTTGGGTGCACTGACACCTGTACCATATTTATATAATTAAAATTTTTTGGACCGCAGGGTCTAACCCTACACTCTTCCACAATACCACAGAGGGGTTACTGTGTGACGACACTGTTGCCGACGCTAAAGGCTGAATCTTAAAGCACCTATTGTTACTTTCATCCAAAGCCTGCATAAGTTTCACAATAATTTAGCCAAAAAAAATCACTAAACTTTTTCTATGTGCCTGAAAATGTCTCCTCTTTTCATACAGACTGCCGCCCCAAGCAGTTGTTTATGGATAGATTAAAGGATAAGCATTTACAGTTATTTGAAACGTTTTGTTTTTAAGTGTTTCTATACATCCTAGAAATCCGCCACTTCACGGGCAGGTTATGGGGACCTCCTAGGCACGATATTTGAAGGAATTTTTCATTTTTATTTTTAACCCTTATTTCATGGAAAACTCACTGTCCCTTTAAAAACGTATTTTTTAAAAACTTTTTGTCCTGGTTTCCTGTCCCCCAGAGCACTACCCGGACCCCATACACCTTTTATGGCAAATATCTTGCATATATGCCCTCTTGGAGGGCACTCTAAAAACGGTACTTTTGACTCCCATTGACTTGCATTGAGTTTGGTTCGGGTTCACGTTCGAACTCGAACTTTTGAAATTGTTCGAGTTCGAATGCGAACCGAATACGGTGGCTTTCGGCTGATCCCTAGCCAGTAGTAATGAGCACCTGTGGAACTGGTCTGAGTTACAGGTAAGAGGATTCTATAGGGCAGGGCAGGGCTAGACTTACGACAGAGCATTACCGGCTTTAGCCTTCCTACGGCGCCAGCGGTGTGATCCGTTACATTTATGCACAGCAGCATGGGCCACGTTTGACAGGGCACAGATATCAAGCAGTAGTGCAGAATGTAAACAACACACATAGAGCCATGAATGCAGGAATCTCACTCACCCGTTCGCGAGCCGCAAGTGGCCGGCTCCGGCTCGTAAAGCATTATTTAGCATAGAAACATGCTAACATCAACAGATTGAGTATTATCCACCTTGCAGCGTCGCTAGCGAAATAGCAGAGAAAATATCACGTTTATATCATTCCCAATAACCAGGCGACACAGGTTTCAGGATCATCCAAACAGGTTCTATTTTGATACAGCTTCTCTTATACAAACAATAGAAACATAGAAAAATGTCGGCAGATAATAACCTTTCAGCCCATCTAGTCTGCCCAATAGGTACCTTATCATCGCCGTGCTGAGCAGCATAAAGACATCACAGGAACAGATCAACTTTCACAGAATATAAAAGGTGCAGGGCTATAAAGTCTGGTAATATATGGACGGCGCATTCCGCCCTCCGTGGTTTGCTTCCTGGTGCGTTTCTAAGCCTCGTTTTTATTGCGCTGTGAATGCAGGGTATTTACATATCCTTGAAAACTCGAGTGAAAGTTCATCTTTCTCATCAATATGTTATCGTAAAGTGTATGTGTGTGATATAGACACTGAGGTGAAATTGCTAGGTGAAGAACACCATTGAATATATGGAACCTTTCATGTAATATCTCGGTAATGGAGAATGAAGTGAAGAAATGAAAAGACGCTGGAGTTTCCATGATTTGAATGTGTTGTGTCAGAATAACACAATCCCTTTTATGGTATAATTAAGTGATAACTGCACGTCCCTCGTGTCACATGACCGTGACGCTAATATTTTATTCAGATTCATTTGTTTTATTTCTGTGTGAATTCCTCAGCGAGTCACAGCTTGTATGGGAGACGTTGCGTGTGGGTTCTGTTGGGCATCTGGGGTTTTGTACATTGGATCCTTCTTAACATTCTCTTACATGTATCTATATATATAAAACAGTTTCTGTCTGTCGCCGTCGTCGTAGGACACAATGTGCATGCGCAAGTGGAATTTAAATTTTAAAAAAGCTGATTCGTTGTAGAGGCGCACGAAAAGCATCTCTCCCTCTCCCACATGCTCGCAGCTCAGTGTCCGCCATTCCCGTTTTTCCTTGGAGGAGCATTGCTTTGGAGGAGGGGAAGCAGCCCCAATTGACCGGAGCTGGGTCACCACAAAGGGCTGAGGCACCCTGTGACAATATGTCACACCCTGTGACAATATGTCCTGCCATGTGAAAATATATCCCGCCATGTGACAATATATCAAAACCTGTGACAATATATCCTGCCATCTGACAATATATCACACATGTGACAATATATCACACCCTGTGACAATATGTCACACCCTGTGACAATGTCACACCCTGTGACAATGTCACACCCTGTGACAATGTCACACCCTGTGACAATATATCCTGCCATCTGACAATATATCACACCCTGTGACAATATACCCCGTGACAATATATCACACACCATGACAAAATACACCGCCCGTGACAATATATCACAACCCATGACAATATACCCGCGACAATATACCCTGCCCCGTGACAATATACCCCACCCCGTGACAATATATCACACCATGACAATATACCCTGCCCCGTGACAATATATCATACCACATGACAATATACCCCGCCCAGTGACAATATACCCCACCCCTTGACATTATACCCTGCCCCGTGACAATAGGTCACACCCCATGACAATATATCACACCTCGTAACAATATACCCTTCCGTGACAATATATCCACCATGTGACAATATATCACACCATGTGACAATATATCCTGCCATGTGAAAATATATCCTGCCATGTGACAATATATCACACCCTGTGACAATAAGTCATATCCTGTGACAATATATCCCACCCTGTGACAATATATCCTGCCATGTGACAATAAGTCATATCCTGTGACAATATATCCCACCCTGTGACAATATATCCTGCCATGTGACAATATGTTATTATTATTATTAATATTTAATTATAAAGCACCGGTATATTCCGCAGCGCTGTACAATAGGCACAGTATAGACAGGGTTACAATACATTGAGCAACATTTGACAAATGGTACAGGAGGAGATGAGGGCCCTATACCCGTAGGAACTCGATATCCCACCCTGTGACAATATGTCACACGCTGTGACAATATATCCTGCCATGTGACATTATATCCTGCCATGTGACAATATATCACACCCTGTGACAATATATCCTGCCATCTGACAATGTCACATCATGTGACAATATGTCCAAACCGTGACAATATATCACACCCTGTAACAATATATCCTGCCATGTGACAATATATCCCACCCTGTGACCATATATCCCACCATGTGACATATATCCTGCCATGTGACAATATATCCCACCCCGTGACAATATATCCTGCTGTGTGACAATATATCACACCCTGTGACAATATATCCTGCCATCTGACAATATATCACACCATGTGACAATATATCCCACCCTGTGACAATATATCCTGCCATGTGACAATATATCCCGCCATGTGACAATATATCCCACCCTGTGACAATATATCCTGCCATCTGACAATATATCACACATGTGACAATATATCCCCAGGACATACTTGAAAACGAGAGAAATCTCAATGTATCCTTCCTGGTAAAATCCTTTATAAATAAATAAATAACCCACCATGTGACAATATATCCCACCATGTAACAATAAATCCTGCCATGTGATAATATATCCCACCCTGTGACAATGTCACACCCTGTGACAATATATCCCACCCCGTGACAACATGTCCTGCCATGTGACAATATTTCACACATGTGACAATATATCCTGCCATGTGACAATATATCCCACCCTGTGACAATATATCCCGCCATGTGACAATATGTCACACCCTGTGACAATATATCCCACCCTGTGACAATATATCCTGCCATGTGACAATATATCCCACCATGTGACAATATATCCTGCCATGTGACAATATATCCCACCCTGTGACAATATATCCTGCCATGTGACAATATATCCCACCATGTGACATTATATCCCACCCCGTGACCATATATCCTGCTGTGTGACAATATATCACACCCTGTGACAATATATCCTGCCATCTGACAATATATCACACCATGTGACAATATATCCCACCCTGTGACAATATATCCCGCCATGTGACTATATCCCGCCAGTGACAATATATCCCACCATGTGACAATATATCCCGCCCTGTGACAATATATCCTGCCATGTGACAATATATCCTACCATGTGACAATATGTCCCACCATGTGAAAATACATCCCGCCATGTGACTATGTCACACCCGGTGACAATATATCCCACCCTTTGACCATATATCCTTCCATGTGACAATATATACTGTCGTGTGACAATATATCACACCCTGTGACAATATATCACACCCTGTGACAATATATCCCACCCCGTGACAATATATCCTGCCATCTGACAATATATCCCACCCTGTGACAATATATCCTACCATGTGAAAATATGTCCCACCATGTGACAATATATCCCACCCTGTGACAATACATCCCGCCATGTGACAATATGTCACACCCGGTGACAATATATCCCACCCTTTGACAATATATCCTGCCATGTGACAATATATCACAGAATGTGACAATATATCTTACCCTGTGACATTATCCCACCCTGTGATAATATATCCCGCCATGTGACAATAAATCCCGCCATGTGACAATATATCCCGCCATGTGAAAATATGTCCCACCATGTGACAATATATCCCACCCTGTGACAATACATCCCGCCATGTGACAATATGTCACACCGGTGACAATATATCCCACCCTTTGACAATATATCCTGCCATGTGACAATATATCACAGAATGTGACAATATATCTTACCCTGTGACATTATCCCACCCTGTGATAATATATCCCGCCATGTGACAATAAATCCCGCCATGTGACAATATATCCCGCCATGTGAAAATATGTCCCACCATGTGACAATATATCCCACCCTGTGACAATACATCCCGCCATGTGACAATATGTCACACCCGGTGACAATATATCCCACCTTTGACAATATATCCTGCCATGTGACAATATATCACAGAATGTGACAATATATCTTACCCTGTGACATTATCCCACCCTGTGATAATATATCCCGCCATGTGACAATAAATCCCGCCATGTGACAATATATCCCGCCATGTGACAATATATCCCGCCCTGTGACAATATATCACACATGTGACAATATATCCTGCCATCTGACAATATATCACACATGTGACAATATATCCCCAGGACATACTTGAAAACGAGAGAAATCACAATGTATCCTTCCTGGTAAAATCCTTTATAAATAAATAAATATCCCGCCATGTGACAATATGTCACACCCTGTGACAATATATCCCACCGTGACAATATATCACACCCTGGGACAATATATCCCACCCCTTGACAATATATCCCACCCTGTGACAATGCATTCCGCCATGTGACAATACATCCTGCCATGTGACAATATGTCACACCCTGTGACAATATATCCCACCCCGTGACAATATATCCCGCCATGTGACAATATATCCCGCCATGTGACAATATATCCCACCCCATGACAATATATCCCACCCCGTGATAATATATCCCACCCTGTGACAACATATACCACCCCGTGACAATATATCCTGCCATGTGATAATATATCCCACCCCATGACAATATATCCCACCCTGTGACAACATACCACCCCGTGACAATATATCCTGCCATGTGACAATATATCCCACCCCGTGACAGTATATGCCGCCCCGTAACGGATTTGCAATATTCAGATTGAGTATTATCCACCTTGCAGCGTCGCTAGCGAAATAGCAGAGAAAATATCACGTTTATATCATTCCCAATAACCAGGCGACACAGGTTTCAGGATCATCCAAGCAGGATCTATTTTGATACAGCTTCTCTTATACAAACAATAGAAACATAGAAAAATGTCGGCAGATAAGAACCTTTCAGCCCATCTAGTCTACCCAATAGGTACCTTATCATCGCCGTGCTGAGCAGCATAAAGACATCACAGGAACAGATCAACTTTCACAGAATATACAGGTGCAGGGCTATAAAGTCTGGTAATATATGGACGGCGCATTCCGCCCTCCGTGGTTTGCTTCCTGGTGCGTTTCTAAGCCTCGTTTTTATTGCGCTGTGAATGCAGGGGATTTACATATCCTTGAAAACTCGAGTGAAAGTTCATCTTTCTCATCAATATGTTATCGTAAAGTGTATGTGTGTGATATAGACACTGAGGTGAAATTGCTAGGTGAAGAACACCATTGAATATATGGAACCTTTCATGTAATATCTCGGTAATGGAGAATGAAGTGAAGAAATGAAAAGACGCTGGAGTTTCCATGATTTGAATGTGTTGTGTCAGAATAATTATACCATAAAAGGGATTGTGTTAAGTGGTAACTGCACGTCCCTCGTGTCACATGACCGTGACGCTAATATTTTATTCAGATTCATTTGTTTTATTTCTGTGTGAATTCCTCAGCGAGTCACAGCTTGTATGGGAGACGTTGCGTGTGGGTTCTGTTGGGCGTCTGGGGTTTTGTACATTGGATCCTTCTTAACATTCTCTTACATGTATCTATATATATATATAAAACAGTTTCTGTCTGTCGCCGTCATCGTAGGACACAATGTGCATGCGCAAGTGGAATTTAATTTTAAAAAAGCTGATTCGTTGGAGAGGCGCACGAAAAGCATCTCTCCCCTCTCCCACATGCTCGCAGCTCAGTGTCCGCCATTCCCGTTTTTCCTTGGAGGAGCATTGCTTTGGAGGAGGGGAAGCAGCCCCAATTGACCGGAGCTGGGTCACCACAAAGGGCTGAGGCACCCTGTGACAATATGTCACACCCTGTGACAATATATCCTGCCATCTGACAATATGTCACACCCTGTGACAATATGTCACACCCTGTGACAATATGTCACACCCTGTGACAATATATCCTGCCATCTGACAATATATCACACCCTGTGACAATATACACCGCCCGTGACAATATATCACAACCCATGACAATATACCTGCGACAATATACCCTGCCCCGTGACAATATACCCCACGACAATATATCACACCCCCATGACAATATACCCTGCCCCGTGACAATATATCATACCACATGACAATATACCCCGCCCAGTGACAATATATCCCGCCCTGTGACAATATACCCCACCCCTTGACATTATACCCTGCCCCGTGACAATAGGTCACACCCCATGACAATATATCACACCTCATAACAATATACCCTTCCGTGACAATATATCCCACCATGTGACAATATATCACACCCCCTGACAATATACCCCACCCTGTGACAATACATCCCGCCATGTGACAATATGTCACACCCGGTGACAATATATCCTGCCATGTGACAATATATCACACCCTGTGACAATATATCCGCCATGTGACAATATATCCCACCCTGTGACAATATTTCACACCCGGTGACAATATATCCCACCCTTTGACAATATATCCTGCCATGTGACAATATATCCTGTCGTGTGACAATATATCACACCCTGTGACAATATATCCCACCCGTGACAATATATCCCGCCATGTGACAATATATCCCGCCATGTGACAATATATCCCACCCCATGACAATATATCCCACCCCGTGATAATATATCCCACCCTGTGACAACATATACCACCCCGTGACAATATATCCTGCCATGTGATAATATATCCCACCCCATGACAATATATCCCACCCTGTGACAACATACCACCCCGTGACAATATATCCTGCCATGTGACAATATATCCCACCCCGTGACAGTATATGCCGCCCCGTAACGGATTTGCAATATTCAGATTGAGTATTATCCACCTTGCAGCGTCGCTAGCGAAATAGCAGAGAAAATATCACGTTTATATCATTCCCAATAACCAGGCGACACAGGTTTCAGGATCATCCAAGCAGGATCTATTTTGATACAGCTTCTCTTATACAAACAATAGAAACATAGAAAAATGTCGGCAGATAAGAACCTTTCAGCCCATCTAGTCTACCCAATAGGTACCTTATCATCGCCGTGCTGAGCAGCATAAAGACATCACAGGAACAGATCAACTTTCACAGAATATACAGGTGCAGGGCTATAAAGTCTGGTAATATATGGACGGCGCATTCCGCCCTCCGTGGTTTGCTTCCTGGTGCGTTTCTAAGCCTCGTTTTTATTGCGCTGTGAATGCAGGGGATTTACATATCCTTGAAAACTCGAGTGAAAGTTCATCTTTCTCATCAATATGTTATCGTAAAGTGTATGTGTGTGATATAGACACTGAGGTGAAATTGCTAGGTGAAGAACACCATTGAATATATGGAACCTTTCATGTAATATCTCGGTAATGGAGAATGAAGTGAAGAAATGAAAAGACGCTGGAGTTTCCATGATTTGAATGTGTTGTGTCAGAATAATTATACCATAAAAGGGATTGTGTTAAGTGGTAACTGCACGTCCCTCGTGTCACATGACCGTGACGCTAATATTTTATTCAGATTCATTTGTTTTATTTCTGTGTGAATTCCTCAGCGAGTCACAGCTTGTATGGGAGACGTTGCGTGTGGGTTCTGTTGGGCGTCTGGGGTTTTGTACATTGGATCCTTCTTAACATTCTCTTACATGTATCTATATATATATATAAAACAGTTTCTGTCTGTCGCCGTCGTCGTAGGACACAATGTGCATGCGCAAGTGGAATTTAATTTTAAAAAAGCTGATTCGTTGGAGAGGCGCACGAAAAGCATCTCTCCCCTCTCCCACATGCTCGCAGCTCAGTGTCCGCCATTCCCGTTTTTCCTTGGAGGAGCATTGCTTTGGAGGAGGGGAAGCAGCCCCAATTGACCGGAGCTGGGTCACCACAAAGGGCTGAGGCACCCTGTGACAATATGTCACACCCTGTGACAATATATCCTGCCATCTGACAATATGTCACACCCTGTGACAATATGTCACACCCTGTGACAATATGTCACACCCTGTGACAATATATCCTGCCATCTGACAATATATCACACCCTGTGACAATATACACCGCCCGTGACAATATATCACAACCCATGACAATATACCTGCGACAATATACCCTGCCCCGTGACAATATACCCCACGACAATATATCACACCCCCATGACAATATACCCTGCCCCGTGACAATATATCATACCACATGACAATATACCCCGCCCAGTGACAATATATCCCGCCCTGTGACAATATACCCCACCCCTTGACATTATACCCTGCCCCGTGACAATAGGTCACACCCCATGACAATATATCACACCTCATAACAATATACCCTTCCGTGACAATATATCCCACCATGTGACAATATATCACACCCCCTGACAATATACCCCACCCTGTGACAATACATCCCGCCATGTGACAATATGTCACACCCGGTGACAATATATCCTGCCATGTGACAATATATCACACCCTGTGACAATATATCCCGCCATGTGACAATATATCCCACCCTGTGACAATATTTCACACCCGGTGACAATATATCCCACCCTTTGACAATATATCCTGCCATGTGACAATATATCCTGTCGTGTGACAATATATCACACCCTGTGACAATATATCCCACCCCGTGACAATATATCCTGCCATCTGACAATATATCACACCATGTGACAATATATCACACCCTGTGACAATATATCACACCCTGTGACAATATATCCTACCATGTGACAATATGTACCACCATGTGACAATACATCCCGCCATCTGACAATATATCACAGAATGTGACAATATATCTTACTCTGTGACATTATCCCACCCTGTGATAATATATCCCGCCATGTGACAATATATCCCGCCATGTGACAATATATCCCGCCATGTGACAATATATCCCACCCTGTGACAATATATCCCGCCATGTGACAATATATCCTGCCATGTGACAATATATCCGGCCCTGTGACAATATATCCCGCCATGTGACAATATATCACACATGTGACAATATATCCCCAGGACATACTTGAAAGCGAGAGAAATCTCAATGTATCCTTCCTGGTAAAATCCTTTATAAATAAATAAATATCCCGCCATGTGACAATATGTCACACCCTGTGACAATATATTCCACCGTGACAATATATCACACCCTGGGACAATATATCCCACCCTGTGACAATGCATTCCGCCATGTGACAATACATCCTGCCATGTGACAATGTCACACCCTGTGACAATATATCCAGCCATGTAACAATATATTCCACCCTGTGACAATATATCCCACCCCGTGACAATATATCCCACCCCGTGACAATATATCCCACCCCGTGATAATATATCCCACCCTGTGACAACATACCACCCCGTGACAATATATCCTGCCATGTGACAATATATCCCACCCCATGACAATATATCCCACCCTGTGAAAACATACCACCCCGTGACAATATATCCTGCCATGTGACAATATATATCACACCCCGTGACAGTATATGCCGCCCCGTAACGGATTTGCAATATTCAGATTGAGTATTATCCACCTTGCAGCGTCGCTAGCGAAATAGCAGAGAAAATATCACATTTATATCATTCCCAATAACCAGGCGACACAGGTTTCAGGATCATCCAAACAGGTTCTATTTTGATACATAGAAAAATGTCGGCAGATAAGAACCTTTCAGCCCATCTAGTCTGCCCAATAGGTACCTTATCATCGCCGTGATGAGCAGCATAAAGACATCACAGGAACAGATCAACTTTCACAGAATATA